>CM077187.1:12787785-13987785 GCA_039654105.1 Coreius guichenoti
TCAACTAGTAATAAGAGTTAAAAAAGAAGAAAAAAAAAAAAATTCACAGCAACTTGCTAAAGATAACAAACAACAACTTCACAAGAAAGAGAAAGAAAGTATCTAATGAGTGTTGGAAGTGTGTTGCTGGGACTCGCTTTGTTTCAACCGACTGCACCTGCAATAAAAAGTTACATTTAAATAATGTTATCAGCAATACAACCTGGAAGCTAGGTCTGCATGATTATGATTAAAATAAATGTTAAAGGGATAGTTCACCCTCATGTTGGTCCAAACCTGTATGAATTTATTTCTTCTGATGAACACAAAAGAAGATATTCTGAAGGATGTTGGTAATCAAACAGTTTTGTGTTTCCATTGAGTTTTATAGTATGAAAAAAGTCAATGGGGGCTTAAAAAATTGTTTGGTTATCAACATTCATCAGAATACAATTTATTTCTGAAAAAAAAAAAAAAGCTGAATTTTCATCAACCATTACTCCAGTCTTCAGTGTCACATCCCATCCCAGACATTAGAGGAACAATTTTTTATAAGGTATGACATTCCTCAAATGTTCTTTCAACTTAATTTTGATTTAAAATTCAACATTCCAAGAACATAAAAATGTCCAGTTTCATTCATGTTAGTAGAATGTTATTTAAAGGTTGTTAAAGTATATTTATCTAATATAATTTTTTTTTTTTTTAAATCCTCATGTCAAGAAAACGAGATTTTTTTTACAACCAACACTGAATATTTAGAGAACATTCTTATAACAAAATTCTGTTAGCTGTGATGATCCTTCAGAAATTATAATATGCTGATTTATTATCAATGTTGGAAACAGTTGGAAACCTGTGATATTTTTTTCAGGATTCATTGATAAATAAAAAGTATAATAATAAAAAGAACAGCATTTAGTCAAAATAGAAAAAAATTCTGGCGATATAAGTATTTTATCAATTTAATACATCACTAGCCAGGTTAAGGTTTTTTTTTGTTTTTTGTTTTTTTTGCGAAAAAAGGTTTAGTGCATCAAAATGTTTACCGATATCGCTGATGGAAATGCCAATTATAATTTTCTGCAAATGTCGACACAATCTTTTTCCGTTTAACTTTAGCGCATAAACGCTATGTCGATAATTCAAATGTCATGAAAACTAGTTTGGAAACACTTTTTGTTGAGAAAAAGGGCTTTAATGCAAATAAATGTGGTGTCACATGACAGAATAAGCCTATTATATACAGCGTTTCCCTGTAGTTTAAAGGCACACTAAATCTATTATATTCATATTATTCAATTGTACATTAAATTGTTTTATTACTATTGGTGAGAATAAGACGTGTTACCTCTCAGACATCATTCATCCTTATTTTTGTAAATTTTAGTTTTTTTTTTACAATCTAATAAAATTGATTCTCTTGGGATATCTTTGTTTGGTTTGAATGATCTGACATGCGTCAAACCGCCACTGGCTGCATGTTCAAGGCTTACAGTAAAGATTGTTACTAAATGACCAACATTTTACTATACCAATTTTTTTTATGGATGGTAAATGTTGCATACAGGACAGCTGAGCCGCTCTGTGTCCAAACCCATGGGCTTCGTCATAAAGGCAGTTCATCAGTCCTGTCAGACAAACTGTCCCACTTCTCTGTGATCTTATGATTAATATTTCATCATTTAGTAATAGGCCTATTATTCTGAAAATATGTAGGGCTACATTTCAATCTTCTCATTACTCTCTGCATTTTACAAATATCTGGGACACGAAAGATACGATAGCCTATGTTGTTGTATGTTTTTTTTTTTTAGCAATACAACAAAACTTGTGCGACAATGCAGGGTTTTTTTTTTTTTTTTAGGGATGACGTCAGTACGCACACCATTTTATCAGTAAAAGGCCAATTGGATGGAAACAGGCTGGAGACAGCAAATTGTGCAATGTTTTTTAACGCATATTCACTTTGTCAATAACAAAACAGTGGAAAAAGTGGATGGAAACTTGGCTAGTGATGAATAAGATACATTTTTCCAAAAAAAGAAAAAAAAAATATTGTAGCTACTGTTACAAAAGATGCTGTTCTTTTTAAACTTTTTATTCATCAAAAAAATCCTGAAAAAGTATCACAGGTTTCAAAAAAATATTAAGCAGCTCAACTGTTTCCAACATTAATAATAAATCAGCATGATTTTTATAATATATATATATATATATATATATATTTTTTTTTATTTATTTATTTATTTTTTTACAATAAATCCTTAGACCTTTCTAATGATTTTAGTCATAGTCTGTCTGCATATTAACAGGTAACCCAGCAGTTTTTGTAAAATAAGTTCTGTAAAATATAAATATTTTTATTATTATTATTATTATATTGTTATATTTATTCTTAAATACTCCATTTTTTATTTTTAATAATGAAAATGTTATTGTAATAGTAATATTTCTTATTTTATTAAATATTTTTATTTAGTAATAATAATAATAATCATAATTATTATTATTAGTCATATTAATATATACACAAAATGTTATATACACACACTTTTCATTTGTTTAAAAAAAAAAAAGCCACAGTAAGATTTTGCTCCCTAGTAAAGACATCATTAAAGTAATCATTAAAAGTCATCGTGCTTTGAGCAAAAAATAAACATAAAATAAGGGGTAAATTACCCCAATTATTAATTTTTGTGTAAGTGCAAACAAAACACTCAAGCCACTTCATAAAATTGAGGTTAAACCATTGTTCTGAACATTAACAAACGTACGGGTTTGGAACAACATGAGGGCGAGTAAATGACAGAATATTAATTTTTGGGTGAACCATCGCTTTAAGCTCATAGATGCGAACAAAAAGATGTCGTTCCCCTCAAAATATCTCAAGGCCACAACACACTCACGTTCCCAAAAGTTAGGCTACTATGCCGCGGCCACAACAAAACTAAAGCCGGGTCCTTCACGATTGTTCCTTGTCAGGCTGTACGAACATGATCCCCCGCTGTAAGCCATGTCACACTGTAAGATATAAATTGTCATTAATGTCAGATTGTACGATAGTCGAGGCGCGTTAAAAACGGACGCACGCAAGAAAACTAGTCCGGAGTTTTATATCAATCAATGACTCGTTCGGTGACTAGTGAGCTGCATTACACACGGGATTGAAATGGTAAATACACTAAACTGAGGCTAATTCGACACCCTCCTCAAACAAATAACTAAAAGCTTATATGCAATGTTGACACATAATGCTGCATATTTCAACAAAATAACCTTAAAATGACTTTGAAATGCCAAAACCTCACTTACCTGAAGATATGCGTGACCGAAAACTCAAGAGAGCAGATGAGAAAATGGCGCCTGCGCCGAAGTCGTATTCGCGCCGTAGTATCAGTCAGAGATGCATCAACCTGAGGTGTGGAACCTCAGATGTCAGCCGCGCTTGATTTCGGGTTTCCTGTGTTTTCCCATATATAATCCAAAGGTTTACCACAAGGCAGCGTTTCTCACTTTGTGCCATAGCTCAAACACATATGGTCCTCGTGTGTATGTTGTTGTCTGGGCCATATACCTCAAGAATGAGTTGTGAACCAAGAGAACATTTTCCGCCGATTTTAAAGTTATGGCAAAACAAACATGGTCACATTTTGGTCCATATCTGGGCCATGTGTGCCAGATAATACCCACATGTGGCCCAAAGATGCTTGCTATCTGGGCAACTACTGGCCTGGCATACATAATACAGCGTTTTATGTCGTTTTCGTGGATCTGTGTTAATGGGGATCGCTTTGATAACGTTGTCATCTGTACAAATGAAAAAAAAAAACGTTTCCGTTTTTAGTACATCTTTGTCTTGTAAACGTACCCTTTAAACCCGTTTTCAGGCCCCCAAAATGCTGTTGACATGTAATTGAATGGCTAAAACAAAAAAAGTTTTAAGTTTTTTGTTGAAAATGGTGTCATTTAAATGGCCCCCAATCAGAGGTTTTTGGCAAAGGACATCCTACACTTACACTTACATCTAAACACTTACGAATTCGTGGCAGTTTTGACACAAATTAATGTAAAAAGGACAGTTGACGGTAGCCATTGACTTCCATAGTATTTTTTTTTTTTCCTACTATGGAAGTCAATGGCTACCGTCAACTGTTTGATTACAAACATTCTTTAAAATATCTACTCATACAGGTTTGGAACAACTTGAGGGTGAGTAAGTGATGACAAAATTTTCATTTTTGGGGGAACTATCCCTTTAAACGACTGACCACTGTCAGTCATTTCACAAGTTTAAAGCTAATGCCTTGAGACTTTTTTTGTCATACAGAAACATTTGAAGTGTTCCAACTGAATTCCATCTGCGCTGAAGCTCGTCTCAGCCCAGAATTTGTATTTATAATGTTAATTGAAATTTAATTGTACAGTCTTTTCTAATAAATCACTCTATGTAAAGCCTGAGACTGTTCATCTACCGTTCACTGGTCATTTACTGTTCATTGGTTATTTGTTACTTTTTAGAAGAATGTAGAGCCAGATTCCTGCACCATACAGGCACAGTTTCATAAAAAGCTACGAAATAGAGCTAAATAATTGTCTTTATAAAAAAATAAAAATGTTCATGACCTCAGGAGGTCAAATTAAATATACTGTATGAGATTTGCAGGTTTTTGATTAATGCTGTTTAATTTGCTACATGAACTTTAACTCATTTATGTTACAGGCAGGTGTTAAATTGTGATTTTTGAGCTTGTGGTGATTCTGGTGCTCTAGATGGATAAGACATGATCTCCTAATCATGAAATATAATTATTATACAAACCTTTTTTATGGAAATACTAAATGGATATACACTACAGTTCAACATGGAAGCTTGTTTCTGCCATGAAAATAATAAAGGTATTAAAAAAATAAAATATAAATTGTGTATTTGTCAATGACAACACACACTGTGCACTAATTAGCACTGGTGTTATATAAACAGATCATTTTCATCTGCTGTCACTGGGCTTATTAAATTCACACACTAAGCCAAAGGATAGCATTGTAACAACATATATAATTCCTATTTTCCACAATTTATGGCTACAATGGGTATAATACAACTGATTCACTATTTCAGTGTACATTTTCTTGCAACAATAGCCTGCATCCCAAACATCATCAGATAAAGGTTTGTTTTAATTTTTTTTACAAAAAAAATTTAAGTCCAAAGACTTTTTCTATACTTTACTTTTATCAGTGGACCTTTTGTATACAAAAAACAAACAAACAAACACCTCTACTTTTAGGCAGCTTCTTTGGTGCATTTATTTGGTGCATGTTTCACTGGAATTGAATTGCTTGGTCTATTATTCTTCTTCTCTGAAATGAATCGCATTTTTGAGGACCTAAACATGCCCGAAAACTCATGAAACTTTGCACACTTGTCAGAAGTGGTGAAAATTTACATCTTATATGGGTTTCAGAATTAGGTGTGGCAAAATGGCTCGATAGCGCCACCTACAAAATTTCAATTAAGCGCCGTTCACACTACGTTTCACGTACAAGTATGAAATTCGGTAGACACATGTAACAGCCCAATACCTACAAAAAAAGTCCCTGGGAGCAAATTCTGAAAACCCAACAGGAAGTGAAATATTTTGATTTTAATCTGCAAAATGTTTGCGGTTTTTGCCATTTCCAGACGTTGTACTTTAACGACCTCCTCTTAGAGATTTAACCAGAACAACATCATATTTGGTCAGTCTAATCTAAAGGCCTTAGCGTTTTTTGAACCCCTGGTTCAGCTCTGAGCATGTGGAAGCTCGACTCCCTGCCCCACGAGCAAATAGTCAAACTGCCAGGAGGCCTACATTGGCTTCCTATGAGGTGTGCCAATAGTACGGTAGGCCTATAGGAATAGACACAGTCAATTTCTACAATTAGTTTTATACAAATCACCATAATGCATAGAACACAATCCCATAGTGTGCGATTTACATGTATCCTATTCCAAACTGCCAGAGTAAATCTCATATTAGGTGTGCTGCTGATAGTTACGGAGGTCATTAACGTTTTCTATGTATTTATAAGCTTTACAGGTCTTTATTTGACACAATATTATATATTTGAGCATTTTGTTGAATTTGGATGGATGCAACTGCTACAGTAGGTCTATTAAACTTCATATAAAGAGTGATGACACTAGGCCTATAGGATGTCGCTTGCAGAAAATGGTCAACAACATCAAGATCTTCATATCACAAGATCTTTGAGCATTGTGTTGACAATGGATGCTTGCAAAAATTGCTACAGTAAAATGTCTTCAGGCAGAGGATATTTGCAACGACCAGAAGCAGACAGTAGTAAAGTAGGCCTATTTTTTTACTCAAGTACATTTTTCAAGTATATGTACTTTATCAGTGTTTTTCTTTGGAAAACTTTTACTTCCCTACATTCCAAAGCATAATGTCAAACTTTTTACTACACTACATTTCATAAATACATTTTTTTTTTTTTTTTACCTTTAATACTTAATTACATTAAAAATGTTGTAGTCTACTTTCTTGTACTCAAGTAAAACTTTGAATTAGGCTACTTTTACTTGAGTAAAATTAAGAAAGTAGGCTACTACATTTTTAATGTAGTTAAGTATTAAATGATATTAAGTATGAAACTTAGTGCAGTAAAAAGTACAACATTATGCTTTTGAATGTTGTGAAGTAAAACTTTTCCAAAGAAAAACACTCTGATAAAGTACAGACACTTGAAAAATGTACTTAAGCAGAGTAAAAATACTTAACTACTGTCCGCCTCTGGCAACGACAAAACACTCAGGGTAGCCTATTTCGCCCAGTTTTCTTCATAGTCATGAATTATTTAGCCCCCAGTGTTTTATGTGTTGCAGACTGTTTTAAGAAACAAGCAGGGGGCGCTTGACGACTCAGAAGGCACATTTCCACTCAGGACGTCTTTTGTCTTATTAGGAATATAAAAAAGTAAATTTGTTCAAACACTGTACAATGCAAAGGATTGCTGTCTGACATACCAATTAAAAATTCCGCCCAGCAATCTCTATAAAATGATTAAACAAAAATCGTTATTTGATAATCACAACGAATGTGATTGGTTCAGCTTGACCTTCGCTGAAAAAAGTAACAGGTATCACGGGACAAACGCCGTCTATTGCAACATCGGAGATCTGGACAAGAAGTTACACCTGACCAATAACACTGACACAGAAATGTAATTAAAAATATAAATCGAATGGATAAAATAGAATAATTATTATTCAGACCAATCTGCCCACTTCACAAAACCTTAAAGCCTTTTGCCCTTACAGTCTCTTTCTGTGCAAATTCCCAGTGTAGCGTAGTGTAGTGTTAGTGTAGCGCCGACTGTCGGGATGCGTTGAGCGAGTGGACGGACCAAAGGGCGCAACGGCTGTTATGGAGATTATTTTATTCCCCCTAAAAGCTGAAGAAAAGGATTTAAACGTGATTAGACGGACATGAATTCACCGACTGAGTTCAGATGAAGCAACAGGTGAGACAGAAGCGTTGAATGTGACGTGACAAACAGGTGGTTAAATGACAGGTGCGTGGTCAGGTGCGTTCACAGGCCACTGACACTAACAGTAACGTTTAAAATGGCTGTATTACTGAATGACCGATTCAATACAATGATATGTTGAAGTTTAAAGTGTTCTTGTATCGTTGTTATTTTCGTTTGAGGAATGAAGTTCAAATGAACTCTGGTCTCCAGACAGGTTAGCATTTATGCTAGTAAACAGGAAATAGAACATTTCAAATAAGTTTTTTTTTTTTTTTAACATGTTCCATCGTATTACTACGTTTTGACATGGTACCATGGTGTTGCCATGTTTTTTGTAACATAGTACTATTCTTGTCACTTGAAGTAGTATGGTAATGTCAGTACATGAATGTATGGTAAGCGTTCATTACCATGGTATATATCAAAGTACCATGCTTTTGGCATAACCAAGCATTAAATTGGCTTGTATTGGTTGGTTATACTTGATTCAAGTCACGATTCATTGGTTTTCGATTAAATTCAAAAGCAGATATCGCAAATTCCTAACGTTTCACTTCGATTCGTAATGAAATTAGCTTAGAATATACATATATACAAAGGATTTTTACATACGTTGTGTAATGTGTTTTAAGCAAGAAAAAGAAGGGAGGCAAATTATTTGGGTTTATTTACTGCCCCAACAGTAATTTGAAAGGAAACATTCTATGTGCCAATTACATTTTTGAGCTCAGCTTAACCAGGACAAATACACCACATTTCACTAGAAAATTCCATGATTTTTTTGAAGGATTTATTTTATTTCCATGTTTTTTTCTGCACTGGAACTTGCAATTTCATATGAAAATTCCTTGATATGGGTTTTCCATGACAGTGCGAACCCTGAGTCAGTAAACTAATCTAGATATTATACCAGTATTGCAACATGAGTAACGCATAGTAGATACATCAGTGTTTGTGTTGAAGCTAATTGTCAATGTAAGGTTTGTTTAATATTAGGTCTCCTACATGACAAGAAATCTAAAAAGATCTCACCTTTTAGTCATTTAGCAGACATTTTATACAACAATTTTTGAGCTTATTTTAGGGTTAGGCTACACCATGATACTGAAATTTTAGTTGTTGGTACCAATGATTCCTTAATGAAGTAGTTCACTTTAAAATGAAAATTAGCCCATGATTTACTCACCCTCAAGCCGTCCTAGGTGTATATGACTTCTTTCTGATGAACACAATCAGAGTTATATTAATAAATATTCTGACGCTTCCAAGCTTTATAATGGCAGTGATGGGGTCCATTGAGTTTGAAGTTAAAAAGAGCACACCAATCCTTCATAAACGAACTCCACATGACTCCGGGGGGTTAATAAAAGCCTTCTGAAGCGAATCGTTGGAGTTTTGTAAGAAAAATATCCATATTTAAAACTTTATAAAGTAAAATATCTAGCTTCCACCAGACTGCCTTCCATATTCAACTTACGGAATAAGCGTAACTGGCGTGACGTATGATTAGAATGTAGCGTAAGCGTTTTGAACTGCGAGAGGCGTTACACTTTCTGCGTAAGTTGAATATGGTAGGCGGTCTGGCAGAAGCTAGATTTTTTTACTTTATAATGTTTTAAATATGGATATTTTTCTTACAAAACTCCATCGATTCACTTCAGAAGGCCTTTATTAACCCCACGGAGCCGTGTGGAGTACGTTTATGATGGATGGATGAAATTTTTTGAGCTTCAAACTAAATGGACCCTGTCACTGCCATTTGTAAACTTGGAAGCGTCAGGATATTTATTAATATAACTCCGATTGTGTTCATCAGAAAGAAAAAGTCATATACACCTAGGATGGCTTGAGGGTGAGTAAATCATGGGCTAATTTTAATTTCAAAGTGAACTACTCCTTTAATGCCTATTTTGATATCACAAAAATTGCTTTTGAACAAATGTCTTTGAACTTTCTGAAGTTAAATATTAATGCAAATAAATGAATATTAGTAAAGAATACATAATTTTGAGGCATGAAAAAAGACAAATGGATAGTCAGTAACTGCAAAAAGAAACAATTACAAGAAAAAAGAACAAATAGTGCTTGACATCTTCACTATCAGTATTCAGACGAGCAGTGAGAAAATCTCTTTTCCTTGTCAGTATTGATGGTTCTAAGACCTCATAATGCACAGATCTATTATAAAACATCAGATGTTTTGTCTTATCTGTTCTGTTCACAGTTCCTTAAAGCGATAGGTCACCCAAAAATGAAAATATAGTATTTTTTCCCCCCACTATGGTAGTGAATTGCTGCCGAGATCTGCTTGGTTACAAACATTCTTCCAAATATCTTCCTTTGTGTTCAGCAGAACAAAGAAATTCATACAGGTTTGGAACAACTTGAGGGTGAGTAAATGATGACAGAATTTTCATTTTTTGGTGAACTATTCCTTTAAGATACAACTGATTGTTGTTGCGTTAACATCTTTCCACAACCAGCATTTTGAAAAAGTAGTGCATTTGTCTGCTCACATACAAAGCTGCATATAGGCCTATATGTTCTTCCCAAGTTCCCACAAAGATATTGTCCAATTCGTCCTAAATCAGCGCAATGGGGTTTAAGTGTGGAAACCTTTTCTTCTAAGGTAGTTCTGATACTGTCTAAACTGTCTTGCTGAGTTGCAGGAAGAGTGAAGGTCTTGGAGAGTGCCTTTGTACCTGGTTGCAAACACCAGGTGCGGCTCACTCTCTGATCGTAGATAGTGGGAGATAATATATATGCGTAGGAGTGTGTTGAGAGGGTGCAGTTCTAGTGGCAGCAGCCTTTTTGGTTGATTGAAAACCAGACATGCTGTTGTGTTCTGGATCATCTACAGAGGCACCTGAAGGCTGACCAACAGAGCATTACAGCGGTCCAGAACTTAAATGACAAGCACTAGGACATATTCAGTCAGGAGGAATAGAGTTGGGACATAAAAAAATGGATGTGTAAGATCAATGGGCCATCCTTGCACCTGTTTCACACGTACTCTTTTTGCGGTGCATATTTTTTCCCCTCTGCCCATGTTAACAGGTTAGAGCATTCACACTGCACATGGACGCTGCCTGAAAAGTGCGTTGCAGGGTTGGTGCGGTCAGCCAGTGCGCGTTTCTGAATTCAGTCTATTTTTGCTGTGCTTGCATGCAGAATTAAAGTGATAGTGCATGATTCGTGGTCAAAATGAACACCGATTGAACCATAAATGCATAATTAAATTATAGCCTACTACTGTTTTTCACAGTTATCTTATTACTTTAAGCCCAGGGTAAAGCAAAACACTTACCAGCAGTTACAGTGGGGAGAACAAGTATTTGATACACTGCCGATTTTGCAGGTTGTCCTACTTACAAAGCATGTAGAGGTCTGTCATTTTGATCATAGGTACACTTCAACTGTGAGAGACGGAATCTAAAACAAAAATCCAGAAAATCACATTGTATGATTTGTAAATAATTAATTTGCATTTTATTGCATGACATAAGTATTTGATCACCCACCAACCAGTAAGAATTCCGGCTTTCACAGACCTGTTAGTTTTTCTTTAAAAAGCCCTCCTGTTCTCCACTCATTACCTGTATTAACTGCACCTGTTTGAACTCGTTACCTGTATAAAAGACACCTGTCCACACACTCAATCAAACAGACTCCAACCTCTCCACAATGGCCAAGACCAGAGAGCTGTGTAAGAACATCAGGGATAAAATTGTAGACCTGCACAAGGCTGGGATGGGCTACAGGACAATAGGCAAGCAGCTTGGTGAGAAGGCAACAACTGTTGGTGCAATTATTAGAAAATGGAAGAAGTTCAAGATGACGGTCAATCTCCCTTGGTCTGGGGCACCATGCAAGATCTCACCTCGTGGGGCATCAACGATCATGAGGAAGGTGAGGGATCAGCCCAAAACTACACGGCAGGACCTGGTCAATGACCTGAAGAGAGCTGGGACCACAGTCTCAAAGAAAACCATTAGTAACACACTACGCCGTCATGGATTAAAATCCTGCAGCGTACGCAAGGTCCCCCTGCTCAAGCCAGCGCATGTCCAGGCCCATTTGAAGTTTGCCAATGACCATCTGGATGATCCAGAGGAGGAATGGGAGAAGGTCATGTGGTCTGATGAGACAAAAATAGAGCTTTTTGGTCTAAACTCCACTCACCATGTTTGGAGGAAGAAGAAGGATGAGTACAACCCCAAGAACACCATCCCAACCGTGAAGCATGGAGGTGGAAACATCATTCTTTGGGGATGCTTTTCTGCAAAGGGGACAGGACGACTGCACAGGGTGTAATAAGCAGTGTCATTCATTGCAGCAGCACACAAACATTTTTAAATATTAAAAATAAAAGGATTCCTCTCTGGAGAAGCGTTCAGTCTTTCCGCTCGCAAATTCCGCCATGTAAATAGCGAATCCGCCATGGTGCAAGCGCAACAGGCTTTTAAAGGGAATGGGAGATGAGACTCTGATTGGTTTATTGCACGTTACGTCCAAAACACACCTATGAATCATTAAGAGACTAGTTACACCCCTTTTGGACCATGCGCCAACCATTTTTTTCTGTCGTTAAACTAGCAAAAGTGGATTTGGACACGCCCTAAGTGCACCTGTGCCGTGTGCTTCAGACCATCGCTCAGATCGTTAAGATAGGGCCCATAGTGTTGTATGACCCGCAGGACTTTTCATATAAAGATTTAAACACAAAAGAAAAGGCAAGGCACGGGAGGCAATTTCATTGGCTGTTGGTGTGGATAGTAAGTTAGTTTAAAATGTTTGTGAAATGTGTGTTTCATGTAAGAGTATCATGTTTAAATGTTTTGTGACTATAATGAATTGAATACGTTGTTTAAATTTATTGTATTTAAAGCCACAGATTGGTAACACTTTAGTTTAGGGTCCAATTCTCACTATTAACAAGTTGCTTATTAGCATGCATATTATAAGGGTATTGGCTGTTTATTAGTACTTATAAAGAACATATTAATGCCTTCTTCTGCATGACCATATTCTACATTTCTAATCCTTCCCAATACCTGAACTTAACTACCTTACTAACTATTAATAAGCAGTAATTAGGAGTTTATTGAGCAAAAAGTTGTAGTTAATAGTTAGTTAATAATGAGAATTGGACCCTAATCTAAAGTGTGACCCACAGATCAGTACCACACTGCAAACATGTCCTGTGTAAAAGCACAATGGCCACTTGCTGCTTCAACAATCCATATGGACTGGATACGTGCTGCAAACGGGCCTTATTGTTGAGCCCTGGCACTTCTGTGGAGGGGAAATTTTGTGGCAAACAAAGAGATATATTTTGTCACACAAAGTAGGGTTGGGCGATATGGACAAAAAAAATAATCTCTGTATTTTTAGCTGAGTGGTGATGTATATCTTGGTATTTTCTACTTTTTTCGATTTGGATTAAAAAGCCCTTTTCTCTATATTTATTAAAAAAAAAAAAAATTCACATCCTGCCCATTGTTGTCATACAAACAATATTCATATTGAAGGCTATGAAAACAAATATAGTGACTAGACCAAATATAGACCATAGGCTATGCTTTATATTATGTGCAAAAAAAAGGGTTACCATCACATTATATTCTAACAACATTAGTCTTAAGTTAAAATTACTAAATTAAACATGAAAATAAATTAAAACAAAAGCACAGGCTAAGTGTTAACTGGTAAGAGGAACAGAGATTCACTCCTCTGAGCTTAGTAATTATTAGCCTACATACATTTAACCGCATTACAATAGTCACTTTACAGTCACTACTATAATAAATGCACTTAATAAATTCTGCATATGGTTGATTACCACAAAAATTATTTCAACTCGTCCTTCCTTCTGTTTAAATCGAGCAAAAAATGTAAGTTCGAGTGAGGCACTTACAGTGGATATGAATGGGGGCCAATCTGGTTATGCTGTAATGCTGAGAGAGTTAAAAATTGAATATAACTTCACTGAAAAGGAAATAACTTCACTAAAATCCTTTCAACTCACACATTACGTCTTGTGGCTACACTGTTGAAACAGTGAGTTTTTTAATGTTTTTGAATTTGCCCCAAGCCCCATTCACTGTTTTAAATGCTTTACTGTAACTCAAATGTTTGCTCTTTTTTTTTTTTTTTTCTTTTAAGAAAATGGATGTGGATATACATTTTTGTGGCAATCAACATTATGCCACAAATTCTGTAAATTGAGCTTATCTTGTACTGAACCCAGAATATTTCTTTAGCTGTTGGAAATATATGCTGTATATGTGCATTTTCATAATGCTGTTCTCAATAAAGTGACAAAGAAAAGCATTTTTTTAAAACAATGGGACTGTTTTATTTATACTATACTAAACTAGAAATATTTTTAATTACAACAGCTGTACTATTATTACTTGTGGTGCACTTCTGTTATTGTCATTATACTGTGATATTCCTGTATCACGCTATCACTAGATCATTGCAGTACAGTGAGATCTGTATGGTCAGATGGCAAGTGTCTTGCATTAAAGCATGTGACATGCTTTTCGTTTGGCTCTTGCTGTGAATGAGTCTTTATACTGCTGCGCTGATCCTGTCCAGAACATTTGGATTAGGAGAACTTCTCACACTCTCGCTGTTCTGCCTCTAAATCTGCTTAGTGCCTATGAATAATGAATCTCTTTTCTTGGCGGTTTACTCTTGTATTAAAACTGGGCTAAATAAAAAGCTGGCTTGTCACGTGCATACTTTGCTTTTTTTTTTTTTTATACACTTATCAACAATACAACCTTTGAAAACTTTTAAATTAGGGCAACTACACCTGTAAAAATGCTTCTTCTAGAGGAGCCTTAAGTCACCCCCTTGATGAAGTGAGTGAAATGCCACAAATGTTATCAGCAGTTGATAGAAGACATTAAAAAACATTTCTGCAGTTATCAGAGATAATTTTATATAGATGTTAAACGGACATGCTGTTTTAGATGTTAATTTTCTGATCCTTTTGATTACTTGAAAACTACTTGCATTACAAGTTTCTACTACATAAACACCCAGAGCGCATAATTTATTGGAAAGCAGACATAAATGAAAATCGCCTGTCCTGTTTAAGCAAACTTTTGACTTTTAATGGACGAGTCATCATCAAAATTGTTGCTCAACTACCAAAATAATTGATTTAGGAACTATTTACTTAGACTACAACTTGAAAATGATCACATTATTTAGTAAGTAACACCCTACATGTGTTATCTGGGTCATTTTTTTTGATGATGCGCTTTTGTAAAACGTCTATTAATAATAGTCTTTTTTTTTAAATATTGGAAATACTGCAATTGGCTTATGATGTCAAAATCACTGGTACCAAATTGATACCGTTTAAACTCCATCTACTAAAGACCGATTCCGTCTACTAACTTGATTTGGCTGCACGTTGTATAAATGATAATCAGGGTTGCCAACTCTCACCAAGTAAATCTTACGCCAAATTGGCAACCCTGCTTTTGATATGAATTCTCAGCTTTCAAATTTTGTAAGTTCCAATTCTCCTATAAATGCAATAAATTTAAATGAAATAAAATCTGTATTTTTTTAAAATAAGAATAGTATAATAGAATAATAATAAAGAATATTATAATAAGAACTCAAACTGAAATCGTAGATTTATCTGTTTATGTTTTGCTTCAAATTATACATCTGTTGTAGTTTTGTCTGGCTGTTGTCAGCACCGACTTTTACCATCTCAGATTCACACCTTACACGTGTCAAGTCATTATTAGTGCAGGAAAGTCATGCTGATTTCAAAGTTCAACATTTTTGATAATAATTGACCTATGAATGCCAAAGAATCTTGAACAAATGACCACGGAGCCTAGATGTTTGCAATTATATTGTGACCAAGCCTCCGTTGTGTGTATAGATTGAGAAATTAAATATATAACAAAGAATGGTATCAAATGGGGACAATATTTCATTGCATTTTCATTTTGACTGGTCATGACTGTATTGAGTTACAGTTACATGATTTTGATAACTTTTAATAACTTTAATTTTAGAGACTTTGTTGCACTAGTTTTGATCCAGTGGTGTAAATGGCCTAGTTAGTTTGCAAATGTATAGGTTTTAAAAAACTATAGGTTTTACAAGAATTAAGAATTTAAGATAAAAGAATTTGATTGATAGTAATTGTTGAGGGAAAGTTGTTCAGGGTATGTCTGTTTCTGTAAAAAAAAATAAAAATAATTCTGACTGTCTCACAACAAATTTTTATTTGTCATTGAGGGTCATTGACTAAAAAAGTAAGAATTGTGAGATATAAAGTCACGGTTATCTTTTACTCTTTAGTGCAATCAGGCTTTTATTTGCATGCATAACATGATAGTTCAACCCTGTGGCCTTGTTTAAAAAAAATAAATAAAAAATACGTACACCTTTGGGGCCAACAGTCAAATATATTCCACCAAGTTCAAGTCCTGATTGGGCATTGCTAACCTTGTCTAATAGTTACATGATGCAGGTTGTTGGATGGCAGTTATAAATAGTATATTTATGTTACATCAGTAAATGTATATTTGAGTAAGACACTGCATGCAAAATTTACATTTTATGGGACAAGCAGCCACACATGCAGAGACTTTTTTTTTGTGAAAAAAAGTGAACCCT
The DNA here is from genome assembly GCA_039654105.1 of Coreius guichenoti. Taxonomy (NCBI): domain Eukaryota; kingdom Metazoa; phylum Chordata; class Actinopteri; order Cypriniformes; family Gobionidae; genus Coreius; species Coreius guichenoti. The sequence goes on from CM077187.1 coordinate 12,803,962, forward strand.
TGGTATTTCTAACTGACTTGATCCTAATGATCTGAGTGGTCTGATAAGGTTATATATTTAATGAGCATATCTGCAAAGGTCCTAGAGCATTGAGTGATTTATAATGGTACTTTAAAATCAATTCTAAATGAAACTGGAAGCCAGTGTAAAGACCTGAGGACTGGTGTTCTGATCAGAATCCTGGCAGCAGGGTTCTGTATAAGCAGGGCCATAGCTAGGGTATCCAGGGCCCCGGTGCAAGTTATAGCTGTGGGCCCTCCTTAGTTGAAATCGTAAAATGTCCGATTTTGGATTTTTGCGCTCTGGTATTTTTTTTTTTAAATGGTCCAGCATTAACATGGCATGTGTGAGACAGATGTTTATGCAGATGTATTTGGAGGTTATGTTTTGCTATTGTCCCTCAACATATATTTTTACCCGATCTGCTTCCTTAAGTTCAAAATCATTCCCACAGTTTGGTGCTTACTGCTTATTGTTTTGCACGCAGTGAGCAGCGGAAAGTTTAGAGAGACTGTGTATATAGCTGACGAATTATTCTATTAAAAATTGTCAAACTTATTTTTAGAATTGTCATAGACAGTCAAGCATTTTTTCATATCCGCGAGTAAAGCTAATGGTGTTTCAAAAGAGATCCAGAGAAAATGGAACTGCACCCCTGGACAATTCTACTACTACTTATCAGGATAGCGGGAGACACGAGCAACTGAAAAATCAGTCAGAAATCTAATAGAGCTAATCAAGTCATCTAGTGAAACTTTTCATATCGCAATATACACTATATTGCCAAAAGTATTGGGACACCCCTCCAAATCATTGAATTCAGGTGTATCCATGGCCAAAGGTGTATAAAATCAAGCACCTAGGCATGCAGACTGCTTCTACAAACATTTGTGAAAGAATGGGTCGCTCTCAGGAGCTCAGTGAATTCAAGCGTGGTACCGTGATAGGTTGCCACCTGTGCAATAAGTCCATTTGTGAAATTTCCTCACTACTAAATACTCTACGGTCAACTGTTAGTGGACAGCCACGAAGTGGTAGGCCACATAAAATCACAGAGCGGGGTCAGCGCATGCTGAGGTGTGCAGAAGTCAGCAACTTTCTGCTGAGTCAATAGCTACAGACCTTGAAACTTTGTGTGGCCTTCAGATTAGCTCAAGAACAGTGCGTAGAGAGCTTCATGGAATGGTTTTCCATGGCCGAGCAGCTGCATCCAAGCCTTCCATCACCAAGTGCAATGCAAAGCGCCGGATGCAGTGGTGTAAAGCACGCCGACACTAAACTCTAGACCAGTGGAGACGTGTTCTCTGGAGTGACGAATCACACTTCTCTTTCTGGCAATCTTGTATTTTTGAGAGAATAACGTTTATACATGGTTTTTGAAAAAACTAAAAATCAAGTCCCTGAAATAAGCCCACAAAATATAACAGTAAATATGTGTCCACAAGACTTTTGACTAATGGATGTTGCTGCCTAGAGTTTTTGCTTCAAACTGATGTGAAAATAATTGTGCCTACTCAATCACATAAAACAATATATTGATTTAAATTTTGTAAGACACTTTTTGTTTACAAAGCCCATATATGCGAAGAGGCGTGACGATCATGAATAATGCTGTGATTCACACGAGAAGACAAAAGAACCGCATAATGAATGAGCCTTTGAGTCAGGTTTGTGAGAGGGAACTATAAGAAAGAATATGGGGACAAAAGAAATGTATTTTTTTTTGTATTTATTTAGAATATAGTTAACAATGTAAAGTGAGAGCCAAAGGCACATTTTAAGTACATAGTAATAAACCCTGTTCAAAGATATAAGTAAACATCACATACCTGGCATTTCCAAGGTGTTTGGTGAAAAAAAAAAAAAAAACCCATCTGTGAGTATACTGATAACAGGATCATAGCAACTATTGTTTTAACCTTAATATAATGTCCACTCTTAAGAGAAAACATGATTTTTTTGTGATCTCAAAAAATAAAACTGTAAAACTGCATTCTACCATCTTAAAAATATATCTAAATTACGGCACATGCTTTCAATGCAAAATGCTGAACAGTTAGTTCATGCGTTCATGACCTCAAGGCTAGATTATTGTAATGCTCTACTGGGTGGTTGCCCTGCTCGCTTAATAAATAAACTGCAGCTTGTCCAAAACGCAGTAGCTAGAGTTCTTACTAGAACCAGGAAGTATGACCATATTAGCCCGGTTCTGGCAACACTGCATTGGCTCCCTATTAAACATAGTATACATTTTAAAATCTTGCTGATTACTTACAAAGCACTAAATGGTTTAGCTCCCCAGTACTTGAGCGAGCTCTTAACGCATTATACTCCATCACGTCTATTGCGGTCTCAAAATTCTGGCCAGTTGATAATACCTAGAATATCAAAATCAACTGCAGGTGGTCGATCCTTTTCCTATTTAGCACCTAAACTCTGGAATAGTCTACCTAGCATTGTTCAGGAAGCAGACACACTCTGTCAGTTTAAATCTAGACTAAAAACACATCTCTTTACTATGGCATACACATAAAACATTTTTAATTTTATATTATTCAAATCAGTTAAATGATTGTTTTAGGCTGCATTAACTAGGTCAGCCGGAACCGGGAACACTTCCCATAACACCTGATGTACTCGTTACATCATAAGAAGAATGGCATCTACGCTAATGTTAGTCTCTCTGTTTATCCTGAGGTTTACTGCAGTCGGCCGGTTCCGGGCTGTATCCGGACCAGATGGTGGACCTTAGCCTGGACATGACCAACGCATCCCTGAAGTGTCTGTAGAGACCGTGTCAATTAAACTCCCCCCTGTAAATGCCGCATCGACACGACATCCTCATTAAACCCGTCTCCGGCGTGACGACTCCAATCTTTCGAATAATCCTACGAATATCTATTGATCTAATATGACTTCTGACCTGTAATGTTGCCAGAATCACAATCATACACTTTGTTCGTTGGCCAGAGGAGAACTGGCACCCCGACTGAGCCTGGTTTCTCCCAAGGCTTTTGTCTCCATTCTGGCCCTGAAGGAGTTTTGGTTCCTTGCCACCGTCGCTTTTGGCTTACTCAGTTGGGGACACTTAAATTTCAACTATATTACTGATCTGCCCGCATTGACACTATGATAATTGAAATGAGCTGGATGACATCACCGTTTTCACCAGGGCGGCTGTACAGCCGGATCAAATTCTATTGCATTATTTTACCACTGTTACCACTGTGAAGCTGCTTTGAAACAATTGGCATTGTAAAAAGCGCTATATAAATAAAGGTGATTTGATTTTATTTGACAGCATGTGAACAAAATTTTGTATAGGCCTATTATATTTTAAATTATCAAAAGATTTGACACATTACTATTTTTAATGTTTTTGAAAGAAGTGTCATGCTCACAAAGCCTGCATTTATTTGATCAAAAATACAGGAAAAAAAACAGTAATGTGAAATATTATTACAATTTAAAATAATGGTTTTCTATTTTAATATACTTTAAAATATAATCTATTTTGGTGATGTAAAACTGAATTTTCATCAGCCATTATTCCAGCCTTCAGCGTCACATGATCCTTGAGAAAATGATTGATGGATTTGATTTATTAGACAAGAATTAAAATAAATTGTACAAAAATTGATCATACAACATTTCAAAACTGTCAAGAATAATATACACAAAAAAGCCGAAGGCTTATTTCCATTGTGGTCCTCTGTTTACAAAATTGAAGAACAGATCATAGATGTACAAAAATTAGCATCAAGTTCAGAATCTCACATTACATCCCCTTTAATTAATGATAAAAAAGCCTCTTTTTTTTTTTTTAACTCCCTTTCTAAAAACGCTTTCAACTTTTATCTGCTTCATACAACAAGGTAAATCATTCCAGGCTATAGCACTATAGCACAAAAGAATTCAACCCTATTAATCTCCTAAATCTACAAGGATAAATATCAGTGCTACTTCACCTTGTGGAATGCCTATGCACCATTCTAACAAGTACATAGTACTCTGTCAGATACCTTGGAACATTTCTCATTGTTATTTTAAACAACATTAATTTAAGAAAAATTACCCTTTTTTCAACTCTTAAAAAACCAAGTTCTCTAAAATGTCCATCGTTTAGATGTAACTGGATGTGCTTTCAATATAACTCTGCATAACTTATTTTGAGCGGTCTGCAGTTTATTTTTTGTTCGTTTTGTACTACCACTAAACCAAAATGTTGCAGCATAATCATAGTGTCTCTGCACTAATGCTCCAGCTAGCATTTTTATAGTTTGAGTATCTAAAAAAGCTGCCTGTCTTGCTAAAAAAATTTTGATTTGACCTAAAACAGCCATATTTTCTCCTGTCAATTTATTATCTAATACACATCCCAGGTACTTAACTTCCTGTTTAGGTGTGATGATAATCTGGAGCATTTTTTCAATTTAGCAGCCGAACCAAATAATATAGATTCAGTTTTTATCACGTGTAAAGAAAGCTTATTATTAATAAACCATTTAGAGACCCTTTCAATCTCTCTACTTAACTCAGTTTCCACATTTACTTTCCTTTCATTGGAAACAATTATTGCTGCATCATCTGCATATAAAAAAAGTTCATTAGAGCAGACCATTTTTAAGTCATTAATATACATTAAAAAAATAATGGGCCTAAAACACTCCCCTGTGGAACACCACAAGAAATGGGCAAACAATCAGAAAGCACCCCGTTTAAATCCACTAATATGACACCTATTTACAAGGTAAGACTTAATCCATTCACAGGCCTTATCACTAAACCCCATTGATTTTACTTTTAGAAGCAGAATACTGTGATCAATTGTATCAAAAGCTTTTTGCAAATCCAGCAACACCATCCCGCTTAATTTGCCTTTATCCATTTCTTTTCTTATATGATCTGTTAGAAACAATATTATTGTTACAATATTACAGTAATATAAATAATATTATTGCATCCTCCTAAAACCAGACTGAAACTCATACAATATATTAAAATTAGATATATAGTCTTCAACCTGATCATAAATAATTTTTTCCATCACTTTTGATAAAGCACTCAGGATTGAAACCGGCCTATAATTATTACACTCTAACCTACAACCTTTCTTAAAAATGGGAATAATAACCTTTCCTTCCCAGGGAGTGTAATTGAGAGATTTAGCTGAATCCTTAATATACAAACCCGATTCCAAAAAAGTTGGGACACTGTACAAATTGTGAATAAAAACAGAATGCAATGATGTGGAAGTTTCAAATTTCAATATTTTATTCAGAATACAGCATAGATGACATATCAAATGTTTAAACTGAGAAAATGTATCATTTTAAGGGAAAAATAAGTTGATTTTAAATTTCATGGCATCAACACATCTCAAAAAAGTTGGGACAAGGCCATGTTTACCACTGTGTGGCATCCCCTCTTCTTTTTATAACAGTCTGCAAACGTCTGGGGACTGAGGAGACAAGTTGCTCAAGTTTAGGAATAGGAATGTTGTCCCATTCTTGTCTAATACAGGCTTCTAGTTGATCAACTGTCTTAGGTCTTCTTTGTCGAATCTTCCTCTTTATGATGCGCCAAATGTTTTCTATGGGTGAAAGATCTGGACTGCAGGCTGGCCATTTCAGTACCCGGATCCTCCTTCTACGCAGCCATGATGTTGTAATTGATGCAGTATGTGGTCTGGCATTGTCATGTTGGAAAATGCAAGGTCTTCCCTGAAAGAGACGACGTCTGGATGGGAGCATATGTTGTTCTAGAACTTGGATATACCTTTCAGCATTGATGGTGCCTTTCCAGATGTGTAAGCTGCCCATACCATCAGAGATGCAGGCTTCTGAACTGAGCGCTGATAACAACTTGGGTTGTCCTTGTCCTCTTTAGTCCGGATGACATGGCGTCCCAGTTTTCCAAAAAGAACTTCAAATTTTGATTCGTCGGACCACAGAACAGTTTTCCACTTTGCCACAATTCATTTTAAATGAGCCTTGGCCCAGAGAAAACACCTGCGCTTCTGGATCATGTTTAGATATGGCTTCTTTTTTGACCTATAGAGTTTTAGCCGGCAACGGCGAATGGCACGGTGGATTGTGTTCACCGACAATGTTTTCTGGAAGTATTCTTGAGCCCATGTTGTGATTTCCATTACAGTAGCATTCCTGTATGCGATGCAGTGCCGTCTAAGGGCCCGAAGATCACGGGCATCCAGTATGGTTTTCCGGCCTTGACCATTACGCACAGAGATTGTTCCAGATTCTCTGAATCTTTGGATGATATTATGCACTGTAGATGATGATAACTTCAAACTCTTTGCAATTTTTCTCTGAGAAACTCCTTTCTGATATTGCTCCACTATTTTTCGCCGCAGCATTGGGGGAATTGGTGATCCTCTGCCCATTTTGACTTCTGAGAGACACTGCCACTCTGAGAGGCTCTTTTTATACCCAATCATGTTGCCAATTGACCTAATAAGTTGCAAATTGGTCCTCCAGCTGTTCCTTATATGTACATTTATCTTTTCCGGCCTCTTATTGCTACCTGTCCCAACTTTTTTGGAATGTGTAGCTCTCATGAAATCCAAAATGAGCCAATATTTGGCATGACATTTCAAAATGTCTCACTTTCAACATTTGATATGTTATCTATATTCTATTGTGAATAAAATATAAGTTTATGAGATTTGTAAATTATTGCATTCCTTTTTTTATTCACAATTTGTACAGTGTCCCAACTTTTTTGGAATCGGGTTTGTAGTTTTATTTTTAGTATTTATTACATATTTATTTGATTTCACTCATCTCAGTATAACACTATAGTTTGGGAAAAGCCAATATGGTGTTTACTACTGTAAGTATGTGTAGTAAACTAACCGCGCGTCAGCTCCATTCATTCACACAGAGACACGCAGAACATGTAGTATTCATATTTAAAAATTTTTTGTGGTTTAATATTCACAGACACTAATCTATATCGTGATTAGAATAGCCTACCCGTCACAATCCGTTGCCTTCGAAATTAAACCAGCTCTTCTTCTCAGGTAAATTATTCCAGGATTATTCCTCACCACATCTCAAGACGATGTAAAGTACATGAATCTCACTAAACTTGATGCGGGCGTGGAGTACATGCATGGACCGCGTCAGAATTTGCCTTTGAATAGAAGGCGCTCTCCATGGGCATGGCCGCATTAGCACATAATGAGCTCGATTTGATTTACATTATTTAAAACCTGACATTTCAACATTTCTTTAGACATATGTCTCATGTTTGTGTGACAAGTATTCACTAAGTTACAGTTCATTTTCTGACAAGTATCAGAATGGGCTTCATTGAGAGAGGCGGCAGATCGTGCATCATGTTTGCTTCTTTATTTAGCAAAAAGCACATTTTGCAACATTTTGTTTTTATTGTGAGTATACACAAAAGTAGACACAAAACAGGTTATAATGATGTATAACACTTGCCTGTATGACCAAAATCAGAGTATTTTGAGTTTCTTTCGCACTGATAAGAAAAAAAGCGAGGTGTATCGCCGGCGCGACGCCGACCTCTAGGGGTTAATGCTTCAGCTTACCAAGACATTTTGGACAATTTCATGCTCCCAACTTTGTGGGAACAGTTTGGGGATGGCCCCTTCCTGTTCCCTTCCAACATGACTGCGCACCAGTGCACAAAGCAAGGTCCATAAAGACATGGATGAGCGAGTTTTGTGTGGAGGAACTTGACTGGCCTGCACAGAGTCCTGACCTCAACCCAATAGGACACCTTCGGGATGAATTAGAGCGGAGACTGCGAGCCAGGCCTTCTCGTCCAACATCAGTGCCTGACCTCACAAATGTGCTTCTAGAAGAATGATCAAAAATTCCCTTGTGAAAAGCCTTCCCAGAAGAGTTGAGGCTGTTATAGCTGCAAAGGGTGGGCCAACTCCATATTAAACCCTAAGGATTAAGATCGGGATGTCATTAAAGTTCATATGCATGTGAAAGCAGGCATCCCAAAACTTTTGGCAATATAGTGTATATCTCAGAAAAACAAAATATCACAATGTCAGTTTTTTCCCCCAATATCGTGCAGCCCTAGTTGTGACTTATTCATATAGTTTTTAAAGTGAGTGATACCCTGAAATATTTTTTGCACTATTTATGCTTGGCTGAATTTATTCTGGACTTAGGGACAGTCAGAATGATGTCCTTAATTTTATTTTTATTATTATTAGTTATTTATTTATTTATTTATTTATAATTTTTTAGAGTAAGAAATAATTGTTAGTTGCAGTCTTAGTTTCTTACTGTATACTTCACTCGTGTCCCAATGGCCACTTAAACCAGGAACATTTACATGCGCAAAAATGGATTTGCCTTGTGATATGCACCTCACCGCTGATACTTTACCACCACAGTAGGACAGTTTTAACGGTCCCTGGCACATTCCTTTGGCCCTACAGGTAGGAATAAATGAAAATGTGCTTATTATAGCATATTCTTTTAGGTGATTCTAAATATTTTAGTTCACAGCCTCATTCAGACACCTTGTACATACCACCTTAAACTGAGGCACTTATACACATTCACACACATTTTCCTCTCCTTTGCATTTAACCTCTGCTCTAGCTTGTTTCCTAGCTTTCTAATAAACCTGACTCTGTACACTATGAATATTGTGTTTTTTTTTTTACATTTCCATATCTTCCGGAAGCTTCCTCAGCACTTGTATAGCTACACAGTGACGCAAACAGTAACAATGGTGTCGGTTTTACTGTATCAATTCAAGCCTGAGCCCTCATCCTTTCGAAGTGCATGCAAAGTGGATTGGCTTTTGCAGCTCATGGTTGTCGACAACACAAACCAAAGCGTTGTGCAAAATTCTTACAGACCTATGTTGGTTTGTGCAGGAAGTAAGACTGAAATGACTGACAACTCGTTTCAGTTCAGAATCGGTTCTTTCTTTTGGGAGACAATATACCTGTACATCGTGCATGTTGACAGCCATATTACACTACATGAAATGTATATCCGAAAAAGCATAACAGGGGCACTTTAATATTTTTGCATTATGGGCTTTTCTAGATTTATGTGGCATTATAGGATATTCAAGATTTGAACTTGAACAGTTTAGATTTTTATTTTGCAAACGCAACTGTCATTTTCACACCAAGCCACTGAAGCCAGAGACATTTTCTTCACTGCATGAGTTTTTATCTGTTTAAAAGCGGTCTATCCGCCTCATTTTTATTGACAGCTTCGATGGATGTCTGGTTGCTTTAATGATTGATTTTGGCTAATCTCTAATTACTAACTATAAATTCGTGCTCCCTCATTTAGAATAATCTGGATTCAACAGACTTAGAATGAGGGTATGTATGTGCGTGCATAAATGTAAATGTTGTGAATGTGGTGGACACTAGGGATGTGTGTGAGACTAGTCAACTAAACGACATTGCTGCTGCTAGTTGACATTGGAAATACTAGTTATTTACATTAAATCTTTTTTGCATAATTATGTTTTGCTATATATTTTTACAAAACCTACATTCAAATTACTGTCATGTTCATCAGTATAAAATAATATATTTTATTGTATATCTGGAGCGGAAATAATCATTTCGTTTTACCTCAGAGCTCAGACTTTGCATGCATTTGTTTTCTCTGTGTCACTCGTAGCAGGCTCAGAGAAATATCCACTCAGAAGACGAGCAAGGTGAGGGAGTATTTCTACTTAGCCTGAACAAAACTTTTCTGTTTTCTTCTTTGTCATGTCAAACTGGCATATAACAATTAGCCTTGCTTTTAAGGCTTGTTATAATACCAGTTGTGAGGGGAAAATAGCCTACTAATATGAATTTTATAAGAATTTTAAGGGGAACAATTATAAATGAAACTTTTTACAACAACAGATCTCATATCAATATCCTAACGAATAGAAAGAATACTCTTAAATAATGTATAGTTGCCAGTACACATCAAGCTTTTCTTGCAATTTTGCTGCCTGCTGTTACAAACTAGGTGTATCAAAACTCACGAAGGCGAAGGAGAACTTGGAACAGGAACTTTAATGAAGAACTCACAGGGAACACTCAGAAACACCAGTATACATAAACGTCGACGGACAAACACTGAGGGAAAACTGAGGACTAAATACACAGGGCAAACAAGGTGATGACTAGACTAATTAACAAGACACAGCTGGGACAAATGAACTCATAATGACAATGGCCGGAAAACTGAACAAAGGAACAAACTCAAAGAGAAGCAAAACAGACTAGACATGTAACACCTGCCATGTGTACAGGTATTTTTCCATACCTGTATTTTCAAGATATTGAAATATCCTTTAGTTTTATGAGTTCTGTTTATAATAGGCTATTGAGTTTGTATTTATTGGTCCTGGACTGCTTATTTATTCAGTGGATTTTAATAAATACACTATATTATGATATACCCAGACTTGTCCATCAGATTGCCAGACAGAGAAGCGTGATTGGTCACTCCAGAGAACACATCTCCACTGCTCTAGAGTCCAGTGGCAGCGTGCTTTACACCACTGCATCCGACGCTTTGCATTGCATTTGGTGATGTAAGGCTTGGATGCAGCTGCTCGGCCATGGAAACCTATTCCATGAATCTCTCTACGCACTGTTCTTGAGCTAATCTGAAGGCCACACGAAGTTTGGAGGTCTGTAGCTATTGACTCTGCAGAAAGTTGGTGACTTCTGCGCACTGTGCGCCTCAACATGCGCTGACCCCGCTCTGTGATTTTACGTGGCCTACCACTTCGTGGCTGAGTTGCTGTTGTTCCCAATTGCTTCCACTTTATTATAATACCACTAACAGTTGACCGTGGAATATTTAGTAGTGAGGAAATTTCACGAATGGACTTATTGCACAGGTGGCAACCTATCACAATACCACGCTTGAATTCACTGAGCTCCTGAGAGCAGCCCATTCTTTCACAAATGTTTGTAGAAGCAGTCTGTATGCCTAGGTACTTGATTTTATACACCTGCGGCCATGGAAATGATTGGAACACCTGAATTCAATGATTTGGAGGGGTGTCCCAATACTTTTGGCAATATAGTGTATGTCTATGTACTTATTTTACAGTTATTAGTGATTTAGACTGTCTTCCTCATTTGTTTTGTTGAGGCACTACTGAATGAAATCATGTCCAATAATAACTTTTGTGTTGCTTGCTTTTTATGATCATTCATTTCACCCAAATAGTGAAGGTAAATTTGTATAAATTTGATTTCTTTTTAATTGATTTCTTTTTAATTTTAATTTAATTTACTGCCTTAGGTCAGCATGAGGCAACACTTAACCTTTTTTTTTTTTCTTTGATACACCCACAGCCCCACCAATAAGGCACCCACTTACCCCTTCATTGACAACAAACCAACTAGAAATGTGTGCCTTTTAGGGATGCATGATATTTCGGCACCTTATCAGTTATCGGCTGGTAATTTGTCATATGTCCTTTTACATGAGAGTGACATGATAAACAAGTAATCTAATGTATATGTCATAAAATTTCCCCCAAATGTAGTAAATGTAAGTAAAGATAATTTCTGTAATATGCTTAAAAGCATGTATTCTCATTTCCTGGAGGGCCAGAAGAGTCCTGCAGACTTTAGCTTCAACCCTAATTAATCGCACCTGATCCAGCTAATCAAGACCTTCAGGCTTATTTGAAAACTACAGTTGGAGCAGGGTTGGAGCTAAAGGTGCGTTCATGCCATATCGTCATTACTGCAATTATGTGATTTTAACTTGTAAAAAGCGTTCATGACCTCGTAATGCTCGCAATTACAGCAATTTTTGAGAGCTCCTACTTGTAACACATGATAGCTGACTGCTGATTCATTTAGGCGTTGATAGTGGTGCTATAGAAATGCATAATGCCCAGTCCGAGGATGTGAACCGCTCAGAATATAATGTCACATGTTGTCATCTCGAGACTACTGTAATTACGACATGGCATGAATGCAGCATAAACCCTGCAGGGCTGTGGCTACCGGTATCTCTAGTCCACAAAAACATACACTTTATTAATGTTATTTATAAATGTATAGTAAACTGTTTCAGACACACAAACTCTTGTATAAATCATTCAGATCCATTGGTTTATAACTTTTTTGAGATGTTTGTGAGCTCGTTGTGAGCTCATTCCTCTATTATTATGAACAGTTAATATTGTCTTATATAGTTTTATCTATAGCACAGTTCAAAAAGCAAATTCATCCATCTTTCATTCTGTATTTTTGGTGTGTAAATTCACTTAAAATGCAACTTTAAGAACTTTTCACTCTTTCTTTGCAGAACTTGTCCTCTTGGTCCACATAGGAAAAGTTATCAAGAATATGGTTCGTCTTTGGCTGTCATCTGCATCTCTACATTATCCCATTGGATCTCGAGTTTGTATACAGCTCTCATCAGGCACTTTGACATCAGAACTGCAGGTGTGAGAGAGTCGAATGTCTATGATAGGAGACAGCAGAAGGTCCAAGCAGAAGCCACAGTCTTCGGGGTGTCAGAAGGGACTGTGAAGACACTGAGAGTCTTGACTTGGAAGATATGGCAGAGCATGCAGAGCTGCTAGCAGAAATGTCGACTGTCGGCCGTCTCTCAGCCACCGAGCGCCTGAAGCAGGCGCAGAAGAGACGGGCGCAGCAGCTGAAAGGCTGGGCTCAGATGGAGAAGGACAGTGCCCGTGGTCACAAGGGAGATGGGGTGAAGAAAAGCAGAAGGGTGACCTTCCACACCAACGTGACGTTACTGGAGGCTTCAGCCAGGAATGACCTAGAGGAGGGTAAGAGTAGAGTAGCAATACTGCAAATTTCTTTCTGCACACCCCTGTTAAAACTGCAGTTTTTTTTATGTAAAAATAATCCAAGATAAATCTTGCTAGATCTTTTTTCTTTTGCTAGATCTTCTCTTTAATGTGATATTGAAAGCAGTTATTATTTAGTTTTTAATGACCATTCTCTACTTCCTCTCTCACCTATAGAATGAAACAGTTGAATCAAGACTATACATTTTGAAACAAATTCAAAACACTAGAACCATTAGAAAATAAAATCCTACTTATTTACTCACATTATGACAGAATTTTCATTTTTGGATGAACTTTCCCTTTTATATCATCATTTGTTCAAAATGTTTAGTTTGTAGGGTTGGTGACTTAAAGCATTTGTGTCTGTTGGCAGTACGAGAGTTGCTGAATAATGGAGTCAGTCCAGACCTGTACAATGAGGATGGGCTCACTGCGTTACATCAGGTACACACTCATCGACACAAACAACACACACATACATAATCTGTGTGTATGTGACCATTAAGGAATTGCTGTGACTATGCATATTTTACATTTAGGAGCACAAGCTAAAATTTAGTCAGAAGAGAGCTAATACAAGGCTATAACAGAAATGTACAATGACAAATGCACAAAAAATAACATAACGATGGCCAAAAATCTATTTATATAGTACACTGAGTTTAATTTATTGACATAGAGCTCGTTTAATATGACAATTTTTCATCCTTATATCTTTACCTCAGTGTATAAATATGTAGATCCACCTCCAATGCTTGTGTGCCCTAATGGTCTGGTGGGAAAATTTGACATGCTTCCTTGGTAATCGATACATCCGTGCCACGAGGTGTTTCAAAAAGTGGTGGTGACAGTATCGACCCATGGCAAAAAGTGGTGGGGACATGTCCCACGATGTTTGGATGCTAGGTGGTGCTATGGGGTTATTTTCTGCACAGCTTGATTCTGCACCTTTGAATTTTTTACATTTATTATAACTAAAAAAATAAAATGAAACAAAATAAATTAAAGTAAATTAAATAAAATAAAAAAATTTACAAACTTAAACAAACAATTAATTGAACCAGTGAGTGTCTGTGTGAAGGGAGAGTCAATGAGAGAAGGAAAAAACAGGTAGATGGTTTTATGATCTTCAAAGAATTTTTTTTAACGCCAAAAGTTTGCTGGCCTAAATCTATTCCTAAAATACAGCAAGCGATCAACACACTACAAGGCGCATTTTGCAGTTATTTGTGAATTTTTATGCATTTTGTTATACATCCCTGCTATTGAATCATGTTTTCCACAGCCAGTAATTCAGATAATTCTTGTGTTTCTCTGCAGAGCTGCATAGATGATTTTTTGGATGTAGCTCGCTGTCTTCTGGACGCGGGCGCAAACGTGAATGCGTGTGACAGTGAGCTGTGGACCCCTCTACATGCTGCAGCCACCTGCGGACACACTGACCTCGTCCAGATGCTGATAGAAGCGTAAGTCTCTGTTTATAATTCATTTGTTATGCAGATCTTATTATGTTTTGTCATCAACTTTTATTCTTTAAAACTGTGATACAGACTGTCTTGAGTTCATGTGTTCAGGGGTGCAGATCTGTTGGCGGTGAATGCAGATGGAAACATGCCATATGATCTGTGTGAGGACGAGGCTACGCTAGAGCTCATAGAGATGATCATGGCAGAGCAGGGTGAGGGTTGCCTATAACATACCTAATATTGAGCTAAATCAAACCTCTTATGTGCAGTGTTGATGAACAGTACTTTTAAAAGATACATTATTTCAAATGCTACTGATAAACATTATCTAGTTATGTATGACAGGGCTCCAGACTAACATTTGAGAGCAGTGGCACCAGCGCCACTAAGTTCTACAGATGGTGGCGCCAGCACCTTATCTGGTGGCGCTGGAGGAAAATTTATCATAAAGTTAATTTAATCATAAAATTACTATTGTTTTGCATTGTTTTGTTAATAAGTGCCGTTACTAATAATAGTACATGTTTGTTTATTGGAAATTTAACAGCGAAGCGCTGAGCTTGAATTGATATGCAACAGTAATGTGCAAAAACCTAATTTTAATATTCCACTCTTATTAAATGTACTATTGTTCTTCTATAGTATCATACTGAACTAAAAGGAGCACTCTTTACATGTTTTCTGTTTTTTTTGAGACTTTGTGACTTCCTACTTTTTTTTCCATATATTAAGGAGTGTAAATGTATAAGTCAAATAAGTGCTCCTATGCCACCACCTACTGGTTATAGTGGTAATTTTTTTAAATAAAAGTGCTTTTTTTGCCATAAAGTGGCCTACACCTTTAAGCTTTTAGTTTTACAAATCATCACACTAAAAATATTAAAATTGGATAATATTTAGAGCTTTGAAGTGCTGGGAAAAGTGTGAAACACTTGAAAAGTGCTTGAATTTCACTCTCAAAAGGTTGTACGAACCCTGAGATGAATAATGTAAAAAAAAACAAAAAACCTTTGACTATTTCTTTCACAATACCATGGGGTGTTACTACATTAAGTCCATGGTGAATGTTTATGATTTGTGGACTGAAACCCCTGATTGTTTCAATGTTTCTCCTGGTCTCCACGTCAGCGCTGTTTGATCTGATATCTGTGGTTTATAACAGAGAGTTCTGCACCAAACGCTTCCACCAGGTCTCGCAGTAGCGATGTTATTAATACTGTGGTGAATTCAAGCGCTTTCTCACTGGATCTCCCAGCGCTGTTTAGTAATGGTGTCACGTGATCGAGATCGGCCCGTATATGAGCTCGCGCTGCGCTGTCTATTATTGCTCCGAGCTGATAAACGGTTCCGTTCGGTTTCGTTTCGTTTGATGTTTCTCATATGTAACATAAATGGCAGCTCTTATCAGTTGGGCACCCCGGTGGTCGCACCAGTGTGACCTCTAACCAAATTCAGTCGCACCAGCAGGAAAAAAGGTCGTAAAATGCGACCATTTAGTCACAGTCTGGAGCCCTGTATGATACATTGTTACTTGGACAGTAATGGATTAGATACGTTTGGGTTACATTTGCTTTTAAAGAACATGTGAGTACAGTAGGCTGTTTCTCTGAAGCAGGGGTTCTCATTTTTTCATGCTGTTACACACCTATTTAGTGAAATATGAGAGAAAAACCTGCATTTTTGAAAAACTTTTTTTTTTCTTGTAATACTATTCAACCCTCTACGCCCACGTTGGCAATAGCCTCGCCATTGGCTAGTACGTTTTTTTTGTTTACTCACCAGACCCTGTATATATACACTATATTGCCAAAAGTTTTGGGACACCTGCCTTTACATGCACATGAACTTTAATGACATCCCATTCTTAATCCGTAGGGTTTAATATGGAGTTAGCCCACCCTTTGCAGCTATAACAGCTTCAACTCTTCTGGGAAGGCTTTCCACAAGGTTTAGGAGTGTGTTTATGGGAATTTTTGACCATTCTTCTAGAAGCGCATTTGTGAGGTCAGGCACTGATGTTGGATGAGAAGGCCTGGCTCGCAGTCTCCACTCTAATTCATCCCAAAGGTGTTTTATCAGGTTGAGGTCAGGACTCTGTGCAAGCCAGACAAGTTCCTCCACACCAAACTCGCTCATCCATGTCTTTATGGACCTTGCTTTGTGCACTGGTGCGCAGTCATGTTGGAACAGGAAGGGGCCATCCCCAAACTGTTCCCACAAAGTTGGGAGCATGAAATTGTCCAAAATGTCTTGGTATGCTGAAGCATTAAGAGTTCATTTCACTGGAACTAAGGCGCCAAGCCCAACCCCTGAAAAACAACCCCACACCATAATCCCCCCTCCACCAAACTTTACACTTGGCACAATGCAGTCAGGCAAGTATCGCTCCAGTGGCAGCGTGCTTTACACCACTCTATCCGACGCTTTGCATTGCACTTGGTGATGTAAGGCTTGGATGGAGCTGCTCGGCCATGGAAACCCATTCCATGAATCCCTCTACGGACTGTTCTTGAGATAGTCTGAAGGCCACATGAAGTTTGGAGATCTGTAGCTATTGACTCTGCAGAAAGTTGGAGACTTCTGCACACTGTGTGCCTCAGCAACTAACAGTTGACCATGGAATATTTAGTAGTGAGGGAATTTCACGAATGGACTTATTGCACAGGTGGCAACCTATCACGGTACCACGCTTGAATTCACCGAGCTCCTGAGAGCGACCCATACTTTCACAAATGTTGTAGAAGCAGTCTGCATGCCTAGGTGCTTGATTTTTATAAGCCTTTGGCCATGGAAGTGATTGGAAACCTGAATTCAATGATTTGGAGGGGTGTCCCAATACTTTTGGCAATATAGTGTATTTTTACAGTACTGTGCAAAAGTCTTAGGCACATTAGTATTTTCACCCCCCCCAAAAATTTTTTTAAGCCATATTATTTATATCTTTTGCTGTAGTGTTTCAGTAGAAAATGTGTCAGTGTACATTTCCAAACATTCCTTTTGCCATTAGTTGTAATAATCCATTGAGATTTTATGTATGCACAAGGAGTCTGAAAACAGCCAGTATGCTCCACACAGAGATCTCATCATCATCGAGTCCATATAAACTCGCAATTATGACTTCTTTTTCTCACAATTGTGGGTTTATATCTCTCAATTCTGACTTCTTTTCTCACAATTGTGAGAATTTCTCATAAACATGCAATTGCAAATTATAAAGTCAGAATTACGAGATATAATAGTCACAATTATCTTTTCAATTGTTTTATTCTGTGGCAGAAACAAGCTTCCATATATTTTTAAACTGATTTAGTAGATTACTTTTTGCAGTCAACACATTTAAACAGTGTTTTCCTAAACAGCTCACATAAGTCTATTATCCATATGTTTGTAATTAGGGATTACTCAGGAGAGAATTGATGAATGTCGCGGAGCAAAGGAGAAAGGGATGCTGTCTGACCTTCGAGAGCTGGTAGCGAGCGGAGCTGATCTGAATGTGAAGGACGAGCAGGGGGCCACTCTGGTGAGAGACCGCAGTACATACAGACAGGACGATCATTTATAATATTACAAAAACTAAAGGTCCAGTTCTCTGTGTAGCTGCATATAGCTGCTGCTAATGGATACATGTCAGTGGGGGAGCTGTTGCTGGAGCACAGGATGTCTCCTGACGACAGGGATGCTGACGGCTGGACGCCGCTCCATGCTGCCGCCTGCTGGGGACAGGTGAATACTGACACACATGAGGGATTATAGTCTGCAATCTGCATAAAATCTAAATTTACCCCATTTTCTTAATATTGTTACTGGTCTTATTGTACTTTTTTAAATATTTTTTTTGTAAAGACCTTTAATCAAAATATAAATATCAAGTTGGTTGCAACTTCCATTTCATGCTGACTTTAAAATACACCATCAGTAGGCAAAGTTTCATAGGGAGTAGTAAAGAGTTTGTGTGTTAACAGACATACAGTTTTTACCTTGTCTGGCTATCACCAGACCAAGCTCAATCTTTTAAGATTGAACATTAGTCTGGGGAGTCTGCTCTGTATTTTCTACTGCACAAGAGGCGTGATCAACGGGCATAGTTCAAATGACTTTGTACGCAATTGGATAGTCCTTCAACCAATCAGACCAACGATCCGGGTGGCGTGCTTTGCAGAGCGGTCGGTAGTAAGGCAAACACATCCTTCTTTTGTAGGAATTGTTCCAGGGCAAGTTTCTGTTCTGTTTTCAAACGGGTTTCAAGGGGTTGCTGCGCTTCGGTGGCCGCCATGTTGAATGTAAACAAAAAGCTGCTTGCCGGCGCTTCTCTATCGTGATCGTGTTAAACCTGCCAATAGCGCGCCAGGTGGATAAGCCAGTTTATGATTGGTCCCCGCAGATTTGTAACGGAAGCAGGATAGAAAAATTTACAGGTTTCCAGCCTGAGCTGCAGGGCGAAATCAAATCGCCGGCAGATCGGGCTGGGTTTACCCAGTCTAGTTTTTACCATGACGTAGAGAAATGACACAGTTATAACATTACATCTGAATTGTAAGAGAGGTATAAAATAAAAAAAATGACCACTGTGAAGTCGTGCTTGCGAAGGTGGTTTGGGTCGATCAGCTTGTTCTATAAAAAAAACAGTCATTAACTGACTAGGGCTCAAACTGATACAGCAAAACTGACACCATAGTTAGTGTAGTTAGTAGTATTTACAGTGCCTCAGGCAGCCTCCAGTGCTGAAACGAGCTGGTTATGGTGAAGGGTGTTACATTTCTGACATGTTATATGCGGTTGACGAATCATAACAGACTGGGACTGGCTTGCCAATCAGAACAGACTACGCTTTTTGGAAGGCGGGTAAAAAAAACTGGTAAACACTCCCTGCTTCAACACACCTGTCTGTAATTTATGTTCCTGAAGATGTTAATTTGCTTGTGTTCTTGTGGATTTGTCATCAGTCGCTGCCCAAGTACTGTTCCAATTCAAAGTTCACATCGCGATTAATCGCATCCAAAATAAAAGTTCGTGTTTAAGTAATATATGTGTGTGTACTGTGTATAATTGTTATGTGTGTGTATATATAAATACACACTCCTTCATGTATATATTTAAGAAATATTTGCATGTATATACTGTGTATATATATTTATATAATTTATCTTATATATAAATTATAAATATTTTATATATAAATATAAAAATTTTCTTAAATATATACATGCATGTGTGTGTATTTATATATACATAATACTTATACACAGTACACACACATATATTATGTAAACACAAACTTTTATTTTCGATTGACCAGCATTAAAATATACATGCAGTGAAGATAATCTATGTACACATTTCCTGAACAACATTTGTATGGCTATTAATATGTTTATGATTTTTTTTAAATGAAAACGAAAAGAGGCAGAGTGGTATATTATAACATATTTCATTTTATTGTTGCTTAAAATATACATACAGATATAACTGGAGTAGCCAGAGCGAGCTGAGTGACCCTATCAAGAACGCTGCAGTTCCATTTGCAGAATTACTGGACTTGTGTACTCTCGTCCTCGGAAGTTCATTCTCCTGAGTCGAATTTACCAAGTCCAAACTTTGAGTACTTGGTATTGAGAAACACCCTTTGTTGGAAGGTAGATCCCCAGGAACAGGATTGAGCGCCCCTGCCTTAACCACTTGCAATTAACTAGCAATAACAACTAACCAATCATAGTTCATGGCTGAGAAATGAGGGAAAGGCTCTTGGCCTTTTTTCCCCATCTTCCTGTTTAGTAAGTAATAAATGGAAAATGTAGTAATTGCAAACACGCAATGGACCTTTACATCATAAAGCATGAAGTTGGAATGATTATATCGGCTTTAATGGCAAAATTGATATTGATTCTTCAGTGATTGTGTCTTTCTGCTCTTATAGATCCAGATGGTGGAGTTGCTGGTGGCTCATGGTGGGAGTTTAAACGCCAAGTCTGAGCTGGACGAGACGCCTCTGGGTACGACACATCCAACCTGTTTGACTGGGAGTGACTTGACAGGAGGCTTCACAATACTTGTGTTATATTGCAGATGTTTGCACTGATGAGGAGGTCCGGGCCAAAATGATGGAGTTGAAACACAAGCATGATGCCATCATGAAGGGTCAGGACAAACACAAGAACACATTGCAGAGACGAGTGTCCAGCACGGGC
The DNA here is from genome assembly GCA_039654105.1 of Coreius guichenoti. NCBI lineage: Eukaryota > Metazoa > Chordata > Actinopteri > Cypriniformes > Gobionidae > Coreius > Coreius guichenoti. The sequence continues at coordinate 12,824,447 of CM077187.1, forward strand.
AGCAGAGGGTGAGTACTAACAATGCAACAAAAGCATTTTGTTTACGTCACAGCCTGGCAAAGCTGCACTTGACAGCTTGTGACAGTGACGGTTGTATTAAAAATTTAGATTTCAGATTTAAGAAGTACAGTGGGGAGAACAAGTATTTGATACACTGCCGATTTTGCAGGTTTGTCCACTTACAAAGCATGTAGAAGTCTGTAATTTTTATCATAGGTACTCTTCAACTGTGAGTGATGGAATCTAAAACAAAAATCCAGAAAATCACATTGTATGATTTTTAAGTAATTAATTTGCATTTTATTGCATGACATAAGTATTTGATACATCAGAAAAGCAGAACTTAATATTTGGTACAGAAACCTTTGTTTGCAATTACAGAGATCATATGTTTCCTGTAGTTCTTGACCAGGTTTGCACACACTGCAGCAGGGATTTTGGCCCACTCCTCCATACAGACCTTCTCCAGATCCTTCAGGTTTCGGGGCTGTCGTTGGGCAATACAGACTTTCAGCTCCCTCCAAAGATTTTCTATTGGGTTCAGGTCTGGAGACTGGCTAGGCCACTCCAGGACCTTGAGATGCTTCTTACGGAGCCACTCCTTAGTTGCCCTGGCTGTGTGTTTCGGGTCGTTGTCATGCTGGAAGACCCAGCCACGACCCATCTTCAATGCTCTTACTGAGGGAAGGAGGTTGTTGGCCAAGATCTTGCGATACATGGCCCCATCCATCCTCCCCTCAATACGGTGCAGTCGTCCTGTCCCCTTTGCAGAAAAGCATCCCCAAAGAATGATGTTTCCACCTCCATGCTTCACGGTTGGGATGGTGTTCTTGGGGTTGTACTCATCCTTCTTCTTCCTCCAAACACGGCGAGTGGAGACCAAAAAGCTCTTTTTTTGTCTCATCAGACCACATGACCTTCTCCCATTCCTCCTCTGGATCATCCAGATGGTCATTGGCGAACTTCAGATGGGCCTAGCTGGCTTGAGCAGGGGGCTGCAGGATTTTAATCCATGACGGCGTAGTGTGTTACTAATGGTTTTCTTTGAGACTGTGGTCCCAGCTCTCTTCAGGTCATTGACCAGGTCCTGCCGTGTAGTTCTGGGCTGATCCCTCACCTTCCTCATGATCATTGATGCCCCACGAGGTGAGATCTTGCATGGTGCCCCAGACCGAGGGAGATTGACCGTCATCTTGAACTTCTTCCATTTTCTAATAATTGCGCCAACAGTTGTTGCCTTCTCACCAAGCTGCTTGCCTATTGTCCAGCCTTGTGCAGGTCTACAATTTTATCCCTGATGTCCTTACACAGCTCTCTGGTCTTGGCCATTGTGGAGAGGTTGGAGTCTGTTTGATTGAGTGTGTGGACAGGTGTCTTTTATACAGGTAACGAGTTCAAACAGGTGCAGTTAATACAGGTAATGAGTGGAGAACAGGAGGGCTTCTTAAAGAAAAACTAACAGGTCTGTGAGAGCCGGAATTCTTACTGGTTGGTAGGTGATCAAATACTTATGTCATGCAATAAAATGCAAATTAATTTTTTAAAAATCATACAATGTGATTTTCTGGATTTTTGTTTTAGATTCCGTCACTCACAGTTGAAGTGTACCTATGATAAAAATTACAGACCTCTACATGCTTTGTAAGTAGGAAAACCTGCAAAATCGGCAGTGTATCAAATACTTGTTCTCCCCACTGTAACTGTTACTAACAGCATAACAATTCTCCTTGGCACCAGAGCATACAGAACTTTTCAGAATATAATTTTCAATTGTAAAAAATAATTTTTTATTCTTAGAATTCACCATGTATATACACTCACCTAAAGGATTATTAGGAACACCATACTAATACTGTGTTTGACCCCCTTTCGCCTTCAGAACTGCCTTAATTCTACGTGGCATTGATTCAACAAGGTGCTGAAAGCATTCTTTAGAAATGTTGGCCCATATTGATAGGATAGCATCTTGCAGTTGATGGAGATTTGTGGGATGCACATCCAGGGCACGAAGCTCTTGTTCCACCACATCCCAAAGATGCTCTATTGGGTTGAGATCTGGTGACTGTGGGGGCCATTTTAGTACAGTGAACTCATTGTCATGTTCAAGAAACCAATTTGAAATGATTCGAGCTTTGTGACATGGTGCATTATCCTGCTGGAAGTAGCCATCAGAGGATGGGTACATGGTGGTCATAAAGGGATGGACATGGTCAGAAACAATGCTCAGGTAGGCCGTGGCATTTAAACGATGCCCAATTGGCACTAAGGGGCCTAAAGTGTGCCAAGAAAACATCCCCCACACCATTACACCACCACCACCAGCCTGCACAGTGGTAACAAGGCATGATGGATCCATGTTCTCATTCTGTTTACGCCAAATTCTGACTCTACCATCTGAATGTCTCAACAGAAATCGAGACTCATCAGACCAGGCAACATTTTTCCAGTCTTCAACTGTCCAATTTTGGTGAGCTCGTGCAAATTGTAGCCTCTTTTTCCTATTTGTAGTGGAGATGAGTGGTACCCGGTGGGGTCTTCTGCTGTTGTAGCCCATCCGCCTCAAGGTTGTGCGTGTTGTGGCTTCACAAATGCTTTGCTGCATACCTCGGTTGTAACGAGTGGTTATTTCAGTCAAAGTTGCTCTTCTATCAGCTTGAATCAGTCGGCCCATTCTCCTCTGACCTCTAGCATCAACAAGGCATTTTCGCCCACAAGACTGCCGCATACTGGATGTTTTTCCCTTTTCACACCATTCTTTGTAAACTCTAGAAATGGTTGTGCGTGAAAATCCCAGTAACTGAGCAGATTGTGAAATACTCAGACCGGCCCGTCTGGCACCAACAACCATGCCACGCTCAAAATTGCTTAAATCACCTTTTTTTCCCATTCTGACATTCAGTTTGGAGTTCAGGAGATTGTCTTGACCAGGACCACACCCCTAAATGCATTGAAGCAACTGCCATGTGATTGGTTGATTAGATAATTGCATTAATGAGAAATTGAACAGGTGTTCCTAATAATCCTTTAGGTGAGTGTATATACAGAGCAACAGTACAAACTTTGATGAATCAGTTTTTTTTTTTATATATTTGTTTAGAGCTTTTTTGTTATAAAAATAAGTGGAGATGTTCCTCAGTCAGACTACTTGTGTCTTTGGCTTGAAGCGTCTGATGCCAATATGTAAATGACACCACTGACCCTCAAAAATTAGCTTCTTTGGCCAGCATCCATTATAAAACACTCAGAAAAACTTTTTTTTGTTTTCACTTTGTGGATATATTGAATACAATGTTAGAGACAAACGACTCCTTCATGCCACTGTAATCATCTTTGCATTGAACAGTCATCATCCATCAAAACTTTACTAGCGAGACACTAATTTGCTTTATCCAGCTGAGAGTTGTAGTTTGCTATCATAATGTCCAGTGCCTGTTGTTTCAACCTGCTGTTTAGTCTGTATTTCACACAGCACTATGTGAGAGGATATAGCGAATTTGTGAGAATATCAGAGAGTTTGCGCTTTTAAGCTAAATACACACAGGAATGAATAATTCTCTGAAAACTTGAGTCACTATTCTCTCTGCCATCTCGGCTGTAATCGTCTGGGTTTTCTCTGCATTAGCGCTGTTGTAGACTGATGGAATTCATTTGGAATAAAGTTTAGCGGCTTAAAATTAATCACAAACAGAGGAGCTAAAACATAATGGTGTCTCTTGTCCAAAAAGCATATTATTTTCTGCTATAATGTATTAATTAAAGAAACTTCAGAGGTTAAATCTTAAGGTTTTTAACCTTAAAATCATCACCTTTTTAATAGAGACTCAAAGTATAAGATGACTCTATTTTGCTGATTTTAAATGAAATTCATGATACTCATAATCGTGACCAATTTGAAATTTCCAAATTGTGAAGAAGAAAAAACTCAGTAAGCTGTTGGATAGATGCAATACACTAGGTGTGCAGACACAATATCTTTTCTCTTTGTTTCTAACTATTATTAACTTTTTTTTTTACTGAGGCTCATATGTGATTCTAAAAAGCAGGGTTGCTTTAAACCGCATAATTCTGTCTCCAGGATGTGTACATTTGTGTGCCGCTCTGTATTGGAGCTCCTATGATAGTTTTGTACAATAAGCCTATTTATTTGCTCTATTATATCTACCTTATCTGTTATTCTAGTAAAAAGCTGTTATACAGTGGTGGCCAAAAGTGATGTCCAGCCTAGGAAAATTGACGACATCACCCTTTATTCAAATATTATTAAAAATTTGTCAAAGGTTTTGTGCATATTGCGTAGTTGTGCTTGGAGTGAATTGTTTTATTTGTGATAACACAGTGAAACATGCTAAATTGTGTGGATTTACAAAATTTTCATACAAAAACTATGAACATACAAAAACGAGAAAACCAACAAAATATTAATAAGTGATTATGTTGTAGTCAATGTATGCTTTTTCCTGTGAGCTTTTTGTTTTTATATGCACTTTTTTCACATAGTAAAATAAAAACTATAGTTTGCTTTTTTTTGCTAAATAATTTTGTCAGACAAATACCTCAACCAAGTTTAGTGTTTTGTTCTTCTTTCATATATTAAATATTTGCAAAAGTATAACATATTTTCTTTATATTTTGATGGTTTAATCAAACTTGTCGGGTCATTAAAAATAAATATCCCTTCCGGACATCCCTGTTGGCCACTACTGTACATCACACTACTGTAACACCAAACAGTAATTTGTAATTGCAGTTTTTTTTTAATGCCAGATCTAGCAGTAAGAGGTATATACTGACCTTTTTTATTTTTCTACACTGATCTACACTTTTGATTTTTCATGTTTAGAGTGTGTAATGTCTGTGCTGTAGAGAAGGCCGTGGAAACAGCCTCGCTGACTGTGATTATAGTTTTGTTGCATCGCTCAGTTGCTGTATCGTTTACACTGGAATGCTGTAGTTGGCATTTTTCATGATTAGATAATAGTGTTATCATGCTAATTGTGATCTTTATATACAATTAATTATAATCTCTGAAACAGAGTGTGTGAGCTCTTCGTGTGGATTGTGTTTACAGTAAAGTAGTGAGGCGCAGCAGTGTGAACGAGCGCAGCAGTCTGTACCGCAGAGAGCATCAGAAGGAAGCCATGGTGTGGAAACAGAGAGGAAGACAGACAGATGCCCTGGATGATGATGAAGACAGACAGACTGATGCAGAACTTAACCTGCACGCTGCACTGGTGAGAAATGGTCTTATTCAGTGTTTAAAACCTTCTGAAATATGAAATATGACAGATTGGAAACACGCTAAGCTTCCAGTGATGAAGATTTGATGAAGATTGCTTTTGTTTAAAAAATAAGACATTTTTCTTTTTTTTTTTTAAATCTTGTATTAAAGCTGTGGTGTGTGCCGTCAGTGGCACCAAACAGAATAGAAATAACATGGAACTTTATTTTATATAGAGCTTTTATAGCAAGCTTCTCACAGTGTTTACACAAAAAAAAAAAGAACATTAAAACAAAAGTAAACTTGCATAATAAGAGATTAAAATCAAGTAAAGGCTATACTAAATGTGTCTTAAGACAAGATGTAAATAAATGCTTCTCTAATATGAGTAGGTTGTACATTCCACAGTTTTGGAGCATGAACAGAAAAAGCCCTGTCATGTTGTGAAATGTAAGGTATTATTATTGTAATTTACTGCAGCCAAACCATGCAAAGCCTTATAGGTAAGCATGAGAATTTTTAAATCCACATGGAACCTAGTCTCGCGTAGCCGTTTACACTAGTGCGTTTTCGTTTTAAAACGGTGTTTTAAAATAAAAACGATCCTCGTCTACACTGCCGTTTCCATTGTGTTTCAGAAACGATCTCTGTCTACACTGCACGATCGAAAAACGCATGTCACATAACCGTTCATGCACACTGGGCATGCGTGTACAAGTGTAAACTAGAGCCCAACCGATTTATCGGCCGATATGAGCCTGTCGCAGATATATCGGCATCGGCGTATATGCCATAGACATGCCACCGATATGAACCCGCGCCCACGTGTCTCACAGCGTGTGAATATTCACACAAAACTGTCGTAAACATAGTCGGTTATGTCTTAAGTAAACATAAACATGAAATTTGCCAGTCACCGCCAGCGTTTTTGGTCATTTTCACAAGTTTCATGGCCCACAGAATATCTTGTATGAATATCTGAACGTGCAATATATCAAAAGAAAGAACAGACACTCTGTTTTATTCTAGCTTCATGCATTCTTTTTTATCAACACTTGAATCTGGGGCAGTTTCATTAAAAATGCAACATTTTGAGCAAAAAGCTGAGAAAATCACGTTTTTGTCAAAGACTACATAAAGATGGGATTCAGAACGATGAAAACACAGATTGAGTAGATCGAGTCCATCAACACCCCCAAAGCTTCACAGTCCTATAGCTGTCAACATTTCATTCAATAACATAGCCGTTTTGATTTATATGCTGTTTAATGTTGATGATCGCGTTATTTTACATATGCATATGCTGTTTCTGCTTCTGCTTCTTCTTCGTCTGTGTTTTGATCTGGAGATTCTGTACTCGTTCAGGAGATGTGTAATAGTGCCTCCCTACCGTATAATAGTGAAAACATGGAAAGCCGGAAAATCTCGTCAATTGCAGGGAAGCGTTTTCTCATAAAAGACGAGATAACAAAAGACAGAAAAAACAATTGCTCACTGTTCTTGACTGAATAACTTTAATACGGGTTAATCTATATTTATACAGTGAAGACTATGAAGTGATATTTTACATTTGATCACTATTTCTGTAGCCTACCTGAAAATCTAGTTTAGACCTAAATGAAAAACCTGAAAAGAACTGTTTTTCATTTGTATGTTTGTTCGGTTGTATTTATGTACAATGTATGTATATTATGTATATACTGTAGTGTGTATGTGTGTGTGTGTGTGTGTGTGTATATATATATATATATATATATATATATATATATATATATATATATATATATATATATATATATATATATATATATACACTCACCTAAAGGATTATTAGGAACACCTGTTCAATTTCTCATTAATGCAATTATCTAATCAACCAATCACATGGCAGTTGCTTCAATGCATTTAGGGGTGTGGTCCTGGTCAAGACAATCTCCTGAACTCCAAACTGAATGTCAGAATGGGAAAGAAAGGTGATTTAAGCAATTTTGAGCGTGGCATGGTTGTTGGTGCCAGACGGGCCGGTCTGAGTATTTCACAATCTGCTCAGTTACTGGGATTTTCACGCACAACCATTTCTAGAGTTTACAAAGAATGGTGTGAAAAGGGAAAAACATCCAGTATGCGGCAGTCCTGTGGGCGAAAATGCCTTGTTGATGCTAGAGGTCAGAGGAGAATGGGCCGACTGATTCAAGCTGATAGAAGAGCAACTTTGACTGAAATAACCACTCGTTACAACCGAGGTATGCAGCAAAGCATTTGTGAAGCCACAACACGCACAACCTTGAGGCGGATGGGCTACAACAGCAGAAGACCCCACCGGGTACCACTCATCTCCACTACAAATAGGAAAAAGAGGCTACAATTTGCACAAGCTCACCAAAATTGGACAGTTGAAGACTGGAAAAATGTTGCCTGGTCTGATGAGTCTCGATTTCTGTTGAGACATTCAGATGGTAGAGTCAGAATTTGGCATAAACAGAATGAGAACATGGATCCATCATGCCTTGTTACCACTGTGCAGGCTGGTGGTGGTGGTGTAATGGTGTGGGGGATGTTTTCTTGGCACACTTTAGGCCCCTTAGTGCCAATTGGGCATCGTTTAAATGCCACGGCCTACCTCAGCATTGTTTCTGACCATGTCCATCCCTTTATGACCACCATGTACCCATCCTCTGATGGCTACTTCCAGCAGGATAATGCACCATGTCACAAAGCTCGAATCATTTCAAATTGGTTTCTTGAACATGACAATGAGTTCACTGTACTAAAATGGCCCCCACAGTCACCAGATCTCAACCCAATAGAGCATCTTTGGGATGTGGTGGAACGGGAGCTTCGTGCCAAGATGCTATCCTATCAATATGGGCCAACATTTCTAAAGAATGCTTTCAGCACCTTGTTGAATCAATGCCACGTAGAATTAAGGCAGTTCTGAAGGCGAAAGGGGGTCAAACACAGTATTAGTATGGTGTTCCTAATAATCCTTTAGGTGAGTGTGTGTGTGTGTGTATATATATATATATATATATATATATATATATATACACACACACACAGTACCAGTCAAAAGTTTGGACACACCAATGGGAAAGTGTGTCCAAACTTTTGACTGGTATTGTACTATAATATACACATAAAGAATATCGGCCGATATATCGATATCGGACTTTTTTAACTCCCTAATATCGGTATCGCCATCGGCATCGGCCCCCAAAAACCCATATTGGTCGGGCTCTAGTGTAAACAGTTGCCCCTTGCACATGTAGAAGGCTGCAGTATTATACAATACAGCGTTTAACTGCATAACGGCTGCTAAAAAGGACCGCAAAGCATGCAGTTCCGTCTCCGTGTTACTGTTTACACGGTCGTCGAGGCTGGTATGTTACAGAGCCGTTGAGAGAGACAGCTCAGGGCTGCGTTTCCAAAAAGCATTGTAACAATAGTCACCAACTGTCTCTACATCAACTTAGACACGACAATGCTTTTGGGAAATGCAGCCCCTGGTCTGATATTGTCGTGTTCAGGTAGCGTAATGTGGGCAGCCACTCCATCGTTTTCAAAATTGTCCACTTTGGTCGTAGAATTCAACCAATCAGATGACGACTTTGAAAATCAAAAATGATATTTGCTGTCGCCTCCCGTTCACCGCTATAGGAGTTTATGAAAAGGGTCCATTGGCTAGAATATTCTTTTCTTTGATACCCTGATCCAGATTTCCTGAACCTGATGGTCATTTGGATTTCAGTTTACATTTATATTTTTAAATTTATAAACTTTTTGGAACTTATCCATGGCTGTTTTCCTGGTTCATATGAAGTTTGTCATGTGTCATCTAGAGATGCTTCCAACAAAAAGTTATCAAAAGAGTATTGATTTTTTTAATCGTTCTGCTTTTTAAGCAGATGTGGGCCCAACTATTTCTGGGTGGCCCATAATGACTAATTAGCTTATACACTACTGGTCAAAGTAGTTTTTGAAAGAAGACTCTTGTGCTGCATTTATTTGATCAAAAATACATTAAAAATAGATATTGTGAAATGTTATTACAATTACCAAATCAACATTTCTGAAGGATCATGTGACACTAAAGACAGGAGTAATGATGCTGATTCAGCGTTGCCATGACAGAAATAAATGACATTTAAAATATATTCAAACAGAAATCATTTATTTTAAATTGTAATAATATTTCACAATATTACTGCTTTTACTAGAGGTGTGAATCTTCACTTGCCTCACAATTCTATTTGATTATGATTCAGAGGGTAACGATTCGATTATGAAAAATTCTCAATCTTTTCCTACGCTTTTTTATTAATTTCCACTGCTAGGGGGTGCTATAACTAAATAAAAAATAACTATGTGAATTGTGTGTTTCCATTTACCAGCAATAAAATGATATACACAGCATCAGAAGCATCTGTTCTTTAGTCAATTCTGATAATATTTTGCACGTTTTCTGACTGCTTATGGCTATATTGAATTTAATAATTGCGTAAAAAATAGAAGGATTGTGTTTGTTGAGAGCCTCTATTGAGCTCAGTGATGTGTTTGTGTCTTACCTGTAGCTATATAGATTTTATTTGACCATCCTTGGTGAATTTTCTTGTACTTTTCTAGGTGTCCGGCACTAATGCCACCCCTGTTCCTCCATTAGAGGTTGTCGAGGTGGAAAATGGAGCTCAAGTTTTGAGGAATGGCAGCACAGCGTCATTTTCTTCCTCACTTCCTGGAGAACTCCAGGGCGGGGGTCGCAGAGATCGCAGTGCCTCCTATCAGCTCACTCCAGCTTCGGATGGTACTGGCGGGGACATGAGCAAAGAGAGATCTCACCACACACTTGCAGATCTCAAACGGCAGAGAGCTGCAGCTAAACTACAAAAACATCCAGCACCTCCTTTACCCCTGTCTGCAGGCCCTCAGGATGACCTCGTCCCTGAAGCACCCCAAGGGCCGCTGGAACCCCCTGAATCGGTACAACAGGATGCGTCCCCCAATGCAGTGTACTTTACCCAAGCTAGTGGAGATCCACCTCTACTGAAGCTAAGAGCACCAGAAGAGGACACGACTAACACGAAAGAGCCGTGCTGTGGACTCATGTAGAAGCAGCAAATGAACACGTTTGGTTTCATATGATCGTGCAGTTCTTATGGACCACATGGACGGACGAAAAATATCAGGCAGGTACGTGGAAATGAGTTTTATGTCCAAGTCAAGCTTTCTCCCACAGTTGCACATGGACTGAGTGAACTCAGATTTTCAACACTAATATATTTCAACACTAATAGCACCTAGGAATAATGATGGACTACACAGCTTCCTGATTGAATAACACATATATGAAGAAGAAGTTCCAGTATTTCACACTATTATGCTCATCATTTTATTTTACTTAGTAGTTATGGTCATTAAAGTTTCAAAGTATTGGCTCTGTTCAATACAGAAAAAAACGACACTGAGCACTTTACTTGACCAAACTTTCAGCAATCTTCATAACTATAAATATATGTACTGTATATGTAGAAGTATACTGGTAGCAAAAAAGCACATTTGAATTGCACTGATCAAAGTAAAACAGTTCTTTCAATTTTAAGGGCTGCAGTCTAACAGCTAGTACGCTTGCACTTCAACACCTGGTTGCACCATTTCATACTGCTGGTTCAAAACCCTCGCATCCCAGCTTCTGTCTAGATTGATGTTTATTGCTGATTGAAATTCTTAAGCTAATTTTATATTAATGTAAATAAATAATTTAAAAATAAAAAGGTGCACTAAGGTCAGTGTACATTCAGATAGCTTGTTTTCTTCAAATCTTCTCATGAACCGTCTCATGCCCCACCCCACACACACACTTTGTTGTAATGCATCAAATGGAAATACAAAGACTTTTTGGTCTGAATACCTTCTAGCCATTGAATTTTCCATGTGAAAAAGAGTTTAAAAATGGAAAATTGGAATTCTGAAACACAGGTTTCTTCTGAATGGTCACCTGCTCTATCTTGCATTACAATTATTATTTAATAAACTTCGTTAACCGCCTACCTGAATAGTGTAATACTTGGATCTGGCTATTTCATGTTTTTTGTTCAAGGGGTCATAAAAACACTAAAGGAAAAAAACTATTAGGCTGTTTATGAATCTCCAGTGTTATATTTAACACATGCCTGAACATAACCAAGCACAACCATGAAAAGCTAACAAAATGGCAGTCTCATTCTGTATTTTCCCATTTGTCATAAAACCATATATTCCCATGTGAATTTATGACCCATGTTTCATTCATATTTTAACCCTAAACCTAACCATTTCTAAGAAATTTATATTTAAAATTATTATTGCTCCTACTTTTCCAGATAGTGAGACTAAAACACACCAGAATTTAAATGTAACATTTATATATTTATTAAAAAAACAAATTGTTTATAATTTCTATGATTTTGAATGAAGAATTTTGTACAAGGAAAATGAGCGTATCTGCATATTCTATTTATCAGTGTTTTAAACCAGAAATGAAATACAGAAGATCTTTAATGGTTCTAACAAAGTACACAGACCACAGCATCCTAATAGTTTATTTTAAGTTATGGTGCATGTGACTGGTTTAAGTTGTTTAGTTAGTTTTTATTTTTTTCATAACAGTGCAGGTTTAATTAGTTCGTGCTCAATGTTCAGTGAGATCTGAATAGAATGAGTGAAAGAAACACTTATTTTGTTATAACTGGCAGAAATGGATGGATGATTTTCAAAATATCTTTAGCTTTGGCACTTTGAGGCTTAAGACTGAATTAGAAGAATTTACAAGCAGATTTACTTATAATATTTTGTGTAAATGACAGCCATTCTTCAGGAACACACCTGCAAAGTCTTGTACCTTTTTGCACCTTGTTTACCTGTTCTGATCACATCAAGTGCTCTTGTTCTTTGTTATGATCCTCCAGTCTTAAAATGTAAAGAATATGCGTCAGTGTCCTAAATGAAACTACAGAAGAGTTTTGTATTATGCAGTTTGGCGTAGTGGATTCCAATGCGTTTTACTAAAAAATAATGGCAACAATTTAACATAATTTACTCTTTGTCTTACATTTAATATGCATTACTTGTAAATCTCTTTTATGTTTCAAATTATGAACTGTAAAAATGGTTTCATGGATTTCGTTGATTTTTGATTTTTTTATTTAATGAACTTTGAACCGTTTGTGTGATATGTTTTAGATGTGTTAGGATATAGAGACTCAATGAAGAGCAGATGCTAAATGACATTATTGAGAGATTAAATGAACTCCATGAATGTCAAACATTTCACATTTATCAAATATCTAGAAGCTTATCATGATAATTGGGGAATTACCGATGAGCAACTTTATATTCTAGAAAACATTGATATATGACACTAACGTGGCACTACAAAAACTGGGCTAAGTAACTCTCTGGGTGCAATGATCAATTTGAATGCAGAAGTATGTATTTAAACTGATAAACACTTTTTCAGGGATATTTTATTTTGGCAACTTTGATATATTTGAACTTGGAATATCTCTGGACTATGTAATCTGAATTCCACCACAAAACACATGCAATCATTTTATCTTGACATGCAGTGTTTACTAATGGACAGCACTTTTCACATTGTGAAATGACTTAAATGTAAAATGTCATAAAATTCCATGTTTTTTTTTTGTTTTTTTTTGGACATCCGTTTTATACATGTTCCTTTTCTATGTCATCTACTTCCTCTGTTAAATGTAACACTCCTGTCTGTAAATATATTCAGAGACAGAAAGTTTGAATAAATTATACATGCATATTGAAAGTTTTCTGAATAATTCAGTTCTTGAGAATTGTTGCCTCTCTATGTCCTGAACAGGATGAAAGTTTGTCAGGGAAGTATTACTGAATTACTTGCAAAGTGCTGTATATTTGTGGCTTTAAAAAGGGGTAGTCGTGCCCATATAAAAAAAAAAAAAAACAGAGAGCCACCAACCACCATAGTCAAATGTTAACACTCTTAGAAGAAAAGGGTTCTGTCAGGTGCTTTTAGGGGCTTTAGCACCCGACATCAGCTGGCTAAATCTAAATGTAAATTCAGTAAAATTGTTATCCATGTCAGCACTAATGATGCCAAACTTCGTCAGTCAGATATCACTAAAATTAACATTAAAGAGGTGTGTGAACTTGCAAATACGATGTCAGACACCGTAATATGCTCTGGCCCCCTCCCTGCTTATCGTGGTGAGGAGAAACATAGGAGATACATAGCCAATGCCGTCCTTAGGGCGCATGGTGAAAGGACTGAGGGGCTTGATGAATTTTAGATCTATTTTTACTAAAGCACTTATCGTTAATGACAAGATCACCGATCACAACCTAGATGTGCTCTGGGCACCACCAAGGCACCACACAGACTTTATCAAGTAATTTGCTGATTTTAGAGTTAGTACTTGCTGCAGATAAAATCTCAATTGCTGGTGATTTTAACATCCATTTAGATAATGGAAAAGATGCATTGACATTTATAGACAGTCTAAACTCTATCGGAGTTAGACAACACTTGTCAGGACCCACTCATTGTTATAATCAACACTGCTGCAGTGGGGTTACTAATACAGCTGCCGAGGGAAAACTGTACATTCGACATCTTTTCTCCCTGCCATTATACTTCTCCCTATATTTTTTTTCTGTTAGAGCAAATGGGAATGTAAAAAATTATATTTGCTTTTGTCTCCCATGTACCTCTATACAATAGAAGTTTTCCTTGCTGTATTTATACATTTTAAAACTGAAATTGTATAAAGTTATGTAATTATGTAAATGTCTATAATGTATACAAGTTCTTTCTCCCCAAATTGTGTAACAAAAAAAACAAAAAAAATCACCCAGTTCAGTTAAACACACATACACACACAAGAATGAAAAGAAAGAATAAATGGAAGAAAAAAAAATCAAGAAAAGTTATTCTATCATATCTTTAAAGCTGATCAGGCATAACATTATGACCTAATATTGTGTTGGTCCCACTTTTGCTGCCAAAAAAACCCTGACCCGTCGAGGCATGGACTCCACTAGACCCCTGAAGGTGTGCTGTGGTATCTGGCACCAAGATGTTAGCAGCAGATCCTTTAAGTCCTGTAAATTGCGAGGTGGGGCCTCCATGGATCAGACTTGTTTGTTCAGCACATCCCACAGATGCTCGATTGGATTGAGATCTGGGGAATTTGGAGGCCAAGTCAACACCTCAAACTCGTTGTTGTGCTCCTCAAACCATTCCTAAACCATTTTTGCTTTGTGGCAGGGCGCATTATCCTGCTGAAAGAGGCCACAGCCAGCAGGAAATACCGTTTCCATGAAAGGGTGTACATGGTCTGCAACAATGCTTAGGTAGGTGGTACGTGTCAGAGTAACATCCACATAGATGGCAGGACCCAAGGTTTCCCAGCAGAACATTGCCAAAGCATCACACTGCCTCCGCCGGCTTGCCTTCTTCCCATAGTGCATCCTGGTGCCATGTGTTCCCCAGGTAAGAGACGCACACGCACCCTGCCATCCATGTGATGTAAAAAAAACGTGATTCATCAGACTAGGCCACCTTCTTCCATTGCTCCGTGGTCCAGTTCTGATGCTCACGTGCCCACTGTTGGCGCTTTCTGCGTTGGACAGGCGTCAGCATGAGCACCCTGACTGGTCTACGGCTATTCAGCCCCATACGCAACTGCGATGCACTGTGTATTCTGACACCTTTCTATCAGAACCAGCATTAACTTCTTGAGCAGTTTGAGCTACAGTAGCTTGTCTGTTTGATCGGACCACACGGGCCAGCCTTCCCTCGCCACTTGCATCAATGAGCCTTGACCCTGTCGCCGGTTCACCACTGTTCCTTCCTTGTACCACTTTTGATAGATAGGGAACACTGGGAACACCCCACAAGAGCTGCAGTTTTGGAGATGCTCTGACCCAGTCGTCTAACCATCACAATTTGGCCCTTGTCAAACTCACTCAAATCCTTACGCTTGCCCATTTTTCCTGCTTCACATCAACTTTGAGGACAAAATGTTCACTTGCAGCCTAATATATCCCACCCACTAACAGGTGCCGTGATGAAGAGATAATCAGTGTTATTCACGTCACCTGTCAGGTCATAATGTTAGGCCTGATCGGTGTATATACGTATTGTTATGCCTGTGGACATGGATTGCTGTGTTAATTTTTTCTCTCTCCCGTCGTTATCTCTCAGATGCCTGGCTAACTGAATTTCCCTTCCCTAATTCAGGATATCCTCCCACTTATTATCATAAGTCTTCTGTGATTGGCTCATCAGCACAGGTCTGTTGGATAAAAGAAGAGCTGAGTGGAACTAAAGAAAGGTGTTTTTTTTCACATAAAATAGTTTATTAAAAACAACGCAAGAAATGTTCAAGTCTTTATTTATTTAAGCTTCGTAACTTGCAAGTCTTGTCAACATTCCTAGTGGGTTTTTTTTTTTAAGATTAAAAAAAGAATTACATTGCATCTCGTCTCTGAGAAAAAGAACAGAAATGAGTTGTTTTCAACATTTCACTCACACGCATGCTGAGTACAATCTATTTTATGGCAATTGAGAGGACAAAATCAACGATGTGTCTACCTCTCCTCAATTCAGTTAGTTTAAGCTTCAGGTAAGCTATTACAAAATTTACACAGTCTCACATCCCGGAAGACATTTCTCCAGGAATTCTTATGTTTTTTTATGGCAGTTGTTATACACAAATATACAATAAAACATTGCTACTCTTGAATACTTTCAAAGTTTTTTTTTAACTACATATTGATACACAGTAGATACTTGTATTTGTGAAATTTGACAAATCATGACAAAAAGTTGTCCAGTACACTTGTTTTTTGTTACAAATACATTTAGACCTTTGCATACAGACTATAATAATATACATAAAAGAAACATTGTTCTGCTCTGTTGCTGTTGGCATCATGTCATCGTTTACAGCTGATACATTCTGAAAAAATTCTCTCCCCGAACATTAGTGACAGAAACATGTAAAACAACTTTCATTTGCTGGCAGCCTGTTCTTGGTAATACAACAAATCATCAAGCAAGTTGTGGAAAGAAGAAAATTTTTCTGGGATGTTTTTTTTGTTTTCTACCACAGTGCTAATTGATGTTATTGAGATGTTCATTACAAACCACTGGAAATGAGATAGTGTTGCATCATTGAGGAAAATTCTTATTTGCAGTGATCTTTAGCTGAACCTGATATTACTTAGATGTCATTCAATCTATCAATTAAATTGTTGGAAATTTATTACAAAGTATAACATTTCCGTAATAACCCTAGACATATAGAAATCGCTAGTTTAAAATTCACACTCAAAGAGAAAACTGCTAAAACACTGGAACTCAGTGAATGAAAGACAGTGATTTGAAGTAAACGTTGGAATGTGACTGAAGGCAATATATTAAAAATACGTTATCAGCTAC
This sequence comes from Coreius guichenoti, assembly GCA_039654105.1. Classification (NCBI taxonomy): domain Eukaryota; kingdom Metazoa; phylum Chordata; class Actinopteri; order Cypriniformes; family Gobionidae; genus Coreius; species Coreius guichenoti. Next base: position 12,841,135 of record CM077187.1, read on the forward strand.
GTTAATAGATTGTCCTTAATAATTCCTCTCAGCATCTATCAAGTTAATGGTTTGTTAACAGAGGTTGTTTAGTGGTCCAACAAATGCAACCTAAACTATCAATTGGCTGAAAACGTGGCTCAAGATGTCAGGTGGACTGCACTAGAACATTTAACCCCAAAATCAATCAATCAATAAAAAACAACACCATTCTTTGGAATCTTGCACATGCTCTATATTTGGTGTAGATGTGTGATTGTTGTGTGATTGTGTTTTTAAAGGACCCAATATATTTACATTATCAAAGAATTAAAGACATACAGTCAAACCAAAATTTATTCAGACACCTTCAACATTTTCTCACATTATCACAGTTTATTCGCTATAGTTTAGAAAATGGTAATAAAATATGACAAACTCAGAGTTAAACCGTGTCAGAACAAATTCATCTTGATAATGTCAGATAACTTTGATAGAAAGGTATGTAATTGATTACAATCAACCAATCAGCTGTCTGCTGTTAAATTTAAGTACACAATTAGATAATACCAATTTAGGTCAACCAATAACCAAGCAATGCTTAATTTTGTTCAGTTTGTGGTGTAAAAGGTCGCATTAGCAATTAAAGAAAAACACTCAAGCAAAACAGGGTAAGGTCAAAGTATCTGAATAATTTTGGTCCCAAACTTTTATCTATTTTACTGGGAGTCCACTGTATGAAGAATTTTTGGGTATAATATGTCAGAGTTTACTTTATTTTGCTATCCTCACTTACATAAATGAACTATAGTGTCCTGCACCCACTAGTAAAAAATTATATCTGGTGTCTGAATAATTTTTGGTTTGACTGTATATAAATGTATACATGTCTTTAATTTAATACTGTAAGTTCAGATCTGATTTTTGGCTGTACTGTATTTGATAACATTACACATGACCACATGTACCACTATAGTAACTTTTGGAACAGGCTTACCATTGGTGAATGTAACTTTGATTATGATGTATTTTTGAAGGCACAGGAAAATACGACAAAACATCATTTAGATGTTACTTGAACCTACTAAAACAAAAGGTTGCATGGATACTTTTGAAATTAAGCATCTTGTATGGAAAAGCATTCATAAGCACAAATTCCTGTGATCACTGTTAAGTATCCACTGTGTACTACTCACTTCATCTCAGTAACTGGCTCATTTCTCTTCTACAGTACTTTTATTCATTTTTTTAAGTCAATAAAGGTTAAAAATGCTTAAGTTGTAATTTAAGGAAGTAATTCTACAATAGTATAAGTATAAAGTATATTAGACTCTTCTACAAATATGTTCTGGTCCGTTTTAAACATTATTCAGCATAGCTTGATTATTTACACAATAATCATGAACAGGTCTCCATCATGCCTAACAGGTTGGAAATAAAGTTAAAGCGAGCCAAGTCATAGCCAAGCGAGACTGTGGGTTAGCTTATAAGAGGGTGTCAAAAAGTTAGTTTATATATATACTGCATATATTGAATTGTTATATTATCATACAGATTTCAGGATGAAATTGTAAGCGAGATAAACTAGCTAACAACACTCTTAGAAGAAAAGGTTTTATATAGAACCTTAAAAGGGTTCTGTCAGGCGCTTCATATATAGAACCTTTTAGGGGTCCCGTCATGGGATAATTTTATGGATTAATTAATTAGTTTTAATTAATTTTGTTTTTAATTCACTTTTATGAATTAAGCAGCTAGTAAACATACTTTTATTAGTAGAAAAATAATGAAATAACTTAAACACGAAAGTATTATGCAGTGTCCCTGTTACACATCTAGCATGTACTTACTATAGTAATAACATTATATTATACATAATTACAAGCAACTAACCCTAAACAAAACCCTAATTACATAGTAAGTACACGTTGTTAATTAATATTACTCAGTACTTATTTCTAATTACATTGTAAGGGCACCTTAAAATAAAGTGTAACCGAGCATTCTTTAAAATTCAGTCAAGAATCCTAGAACCCCAACCTTTTTTCTAAGAGTGCAGAACATCCCATCATCAAATCCATTGTTAATACTTACTATTTTCCCACCAAAACTTTTTGAAGGATTATGTCATTTAAAGGTAGGGTAGGCAATTTCAGAGCGGCTAGCACTAGCAAGCTACCTTTGAAAGCATTAGATCCCACCCTCCCTTCAGAGTGCTCTCCAAAGCCACGCCTCGTCCAAAATACATGAACGCGCAGGTCGCGCACATCCAGAGCAGATTCAGCGAAGTGTCATATGAGACGACGTTAAATTAACTTAAAGCACATAACATTACAATAATAAACGTAAACAACTTACAGAGCTCTAGTTGTACCACCTGACTGCTGCAGATTCATTTCGGCATCAATAGCGTTGATATAGAAACGCATAAATCCGAGTCTGAGGACGTGAACAGCTCCAGGTTGCATCTCTAAATTATGGTTACGACATGGCATGAACGCAGCATAAGCTTGTTGTTTTGGTTCAGTTGGAGAAACTGTAAAAGTCGGCTGCTGTTCGTTTGCAGTGTTCGGTGACTAACGTCTGTCTACAACTCTGCATAGCCTTACCGAACGCGCTGATGACGTGATGTCTGTGTGAGCAGGGCGCGCGGCGGTATGGAAATACATATGTGACCCAGGCTGGCAAAAGGAGTCGGAATGCACACGGGATAATTTCGAGCTACAGGCAAAACAAAACAATGTTGATTTTGGTCGATTCTGAGGTTTTCACAAAAATGAGTTCATTAAGTCCTTGTCTAGCCATCCCAATGCTCTAAATAACAATTAAACATCTAAAAGTATCTTTATTTGTACATTTTCTGTCCTCTGTCCATGAAAACGATCTCACTCGCGCTGACAGACAGATCTGACGTGTGCGCACTAAGACGCCTCAGACAGCGTGCGATCCCGATATACACATATACACAATAGTATAGTATTTCAAAATATCTTGTCTTGGCGAGTATTCATGCAAACATTATCTGTTATGTCTTGTGTGAACGTTTGGTTAACAGTTGGGGAAAAACATCTGACGTTACATTATTGACTTCAAACAGGTGTAGTGCAGTCATATATCCTTTTGAGGGTTTTTTTTTTTAATAGAGAATGATTTAAATGAAAATAACAATAACTCATTTTTGAAAATTTGCTCATTGCGACTCGTTTTGCCAGCACGGGTCACATATGTTGACAGGCAATTAGGACCGAATGCAATGATTGGACGAACATTTTTTGGTCCTGAGACTTCCACAGATGTTATATGTACATCTTTAATATTTAGACCAGGATGTGAAGAGAGTTTCAACCAGAACAACAAAAAGTGTTTATGAAAAAAAATCGCCTACCCTGCCTTTAAGAACTGGATTTTGTTCATTAATGTGATATAAAGTCTAACAGGATTGAAAATGATCAAAGAAAACGAATGCAATATCCAGTTAGATATTTCATTACATACATAATGGCGACATGAAAATGTACAACAGAGTAGAAATGACCCAGTCAACTGCCGCCTTACTGGGTGTCTTGTTTTCTGCTGGCTGTGCACAAGTATTAATAAGCAGCATGGAGCTGATATGTTGTTTTGTATGATTTATTGTAAATACAAATGCTTCTTTCCTCTAAAGTCTTGCTTCTGAATGTTTGAAACAGAAGTACTGTATGTCCATAAAATAAAAAACTAAACTAAAAATACAATATTATGTATAAACTATCAAAACTACAAGTAACAAAGTACTTTTTTATTATTAAAATAAAGTAAATAATTTGAAAATGTAAAATGATTATAACCTTGATCTACACTGATAGGTGTCAGTATAAAGTCTAAGAGCTCTGTGACATCAGCCAGCAGAACATAAAGTCACTTAGTGCACCTTTATACTATATAGTGGATTGTTGTAACATAAAAATGATTGGAAATGTAACTTTTGTGGTTTTGCCCATTAGTTACGACTGTATACAGTATATCAGTGTCAACGTTGTCTTCATTCTCGACCCCCAGAATGTATTTGTGCTTATATCTGACAGTGTTATTTTTACAGTCAAAGGGCAAAATAGTGCCATCATATACATTATATACATACGTATGTATCCTCAGCTCAGTGCATTCAAACGGTGTTCCTCTTATAAGATTTACAAATTATACATAATACATATTTTACTTAAATTACCTGGCCTTGCCTCACTCAGCTATGTGCTTATGAAAAGTATAAACTACATTAAACTCGTACAAGCAATGCCTTATTTTTTGTTACATAAAAGTACATTCATATGGTTATGCATGTTTTTAACTATTATGGATGATAGTAAAAGCAGTAAGATTATTGATATCAGACTAGTATGAGGGTAAACATGGAATGCTAGCAGACATTCCATTGCAAGAGATACTTTCTACTGGGAAATCCATAAATATTCTGAGAGATTTTCTCCAAAATGTTTGGGGAAGAATCTGTCTATCCGCATGGAACAAAGGGTACTTGAAAAGTCTTATACTTTAGCATTTAAAAAGAAAAAGAGTTTAAAGTGATCATAGTGATCTTGGTGTCTGTTTGGATTAATGTGGCAGCTCTCTGATTAGAACCACTATAGTAAATACAATTTTATAATAATTTTAATAATAAATTTATTTTTTTTTGGAAAAAATAAGTAACTGAAAATTCTGACTATTTACCTGAAGTGATGCGTCTCGAGGCGCCATGTTTGAATATGCAGTAATATATCTGCATATAGAGCACAAGCAATCTTTATGGTGCTTTTTGGTCCTTTTCCGGAACTCAACAATGTGAACTTTCTGCTCAACATCTCATTTTGTGCTCCGCGAAAGAAAGAAAGAAAGAAAGAGAGTCATATGGGTTTGAAACAACATGAGGGTGAGTAAATGAAGACTTTTTTCATTTTCTGTGCTAGGTTTAAAAGACCAAAACTGATTACTAATAGTAATAACTAACATCTTCAAAACTGAAATCAGTTTAAAAATGTTACCATGGGATGTACTGGAGTGTTTCGAGGCAACAGGTGACAGGCAGTAACAGGAAGTGGGAGAGACAGGAGGGAGTAACACTGGAGTTTGGTGAGAGAGTGGAAGACATTGGTAGTTTCTTCTGTTTCCCTCAAAGTTTAAAGAACACAGTGGAGAAACACAGGAGAGCAGATGACATGCTTTATCCCCCTCCAGATCTGAAGAATAGACACAGAAAGAAGGAAAATATAGGAAGAGAAAGAATATGTTAAATGATACAATTCACTGTGTATTGTAGTTTATATTCTTTATTTGCCTCCAAAATGAAGCCCACACGAGTAACTTCAAATTAATTGTTCACAGCTCAATAAAATATGTTTTATGAGGTTACGGGATTGTTTCTGTATTGGTAATCCAATGAGGTCTGCATTATAACTACTAACTGGAGTTTGTGAATAAATGTGATGTGTATTGACTGGTGTATTGAAATTAATCTGTAATAAATGCATTGCAAACATTTTTGGTCACACTTAACATTAGGTGTCTTTAATTGCTATGTATTTACATAAAAAATTATTGTTAAGAGCAACAACTTATTGTGTTCTTGTATTGCAAACAATTTCGCTGCTATTGAGGTGGGATGCGGGTAAGGTTAAGGACAACAAATGTAATTATAGATGTAATTACAGCTGTAATCACATACTAGTCATTTTAAAATATAAGTACAACATAAAAACGTAAGTGCGCTGTATCAAATTATTAATTTAATTAACTAAATGGACAGACTAAGATGTGAAAACAGCTGGTGTAATATATGCTAGGTGGACTGGGTGTATGACATCACATGTCTTGTTGGGCGGGATCATACCTTCCTCTTCTGATATTTCTGTAGTCAAGAAACAAAACAGAGAGAGAACAAGACTGTATTTGTGAAATTAAATTATACAAAAGAAACTGTCACATTAAACACTGCTGCATTTACCATAAAATAAGCAGTCAAGATAATGAAAGGGGTCATATGATGCAATTAATAGAATAGGTTAATATGTTTTAATGTTCAAATACTTTTGCAATACCTCTATTCTCAGTCTGTCTAAAATGCTCTAATTTCTACAAAAAAACTACAGTGCTCTGATTGGCCAAAAACCTTAAAGGATAGTTCACCCAAAAATGAAAATTCTGTCATCATTTACTCTTCCTGAAGTTGTTCTAAACCTGTCTAAATTTCTTTCTTCTGCTGAACACAAAAGAAGATATTTTAAAGAATATCAGTAATCAAACAGTTGATGGTCCCCATTCATTTCCAAAGTATTTTTTCCTACTATGGAAGTCAATGGGGTCCATCAACTGTTTGGTTAACCATAATCTTCAAAATATTTTTTTTTTGTGTTCAGCAGAAGAAAAAAAGTCATACAGGTTTGGAACAACTTGAGAGAGAGTAAATGATAGAATTTTAATTTTTGGGTGAACTATCCCTATGTCGGAAATGTAACGTCCCTTACCATAATCATGAGCATCAGGTTCCAATGCTTTAAGCAATTATAAACACACAGTTAAAAATGTTGACGACATGGAGAAGCATTACAATTCACTGAAACCTCACCTTCTTTTGCTTTATGCTTTACATTCCCGGAAGTAATATCTGGACTTCAATTGAGGCATTTTAGGCAGGTCTGGATCAGTGTTCAATCCTTTTTTGGGAGACTATGAGCTTTGTAACTTCTTATAAATGCATAAACAGATACATTACACACTAAAGGGAAGGGGAAACATTAAAAAGCATCCTATGACCCCTTTACATTATTTATTGAAGCCTATTATACATAATAGGACAAACCAGGTCGTCATTGTAAATAAGAACTGGTTCTCAACTGACTTACCTGTTAAATAAAGGTTAACATAACAATCACACAACATACCTTCCATTTCTTTAAATCCATATGTTAATAAAGCAAAAAATAACTGGCCAATATTTCAATATTTTTATATTGAAAGAGAAAAATGCTGCTTGAACATATTTATTGTGGATGCCTTACTTAAAGCCCCAGCCTGTTCCTCCCAGTACTATAGCTGCCAGCAGTATCGCTCCTGCTATGGAGCCAATGATGATGTTTGTACCACTCGGACCTGTGGACAGAAGGGAACGGGAATAAAGACATATCGGTCACGTGGGTTTCAGTTATATATTCTCATTTTATGTTTTTAATTTTTATTCATGGCTTTCATTTTGAAGTTTAGTTTATATCTTCCATATTCCTGTTTCCTGTATTGATTACTTTTAGCTTCATGCTCTCTGTAGGAGGCGGCAGTGACATCTTGTGGTAACATTTGGTTTTGTTATTGGTTTATTTGGCTATGAAGAACCTGACCTCTCAAAGACAATCAATGTTTCTAAATATCTACTTTCACTTTTCCATACAATGGAAGTCAATGGGGCCCATCAACTGTTTGATTACCTATATTATTTAAAATAACTTCTTTTGTGTTCAGCAGAAGAAATTAATTAATACAGGTTTGGAACAACTTGAGGGTGAGTAAATGATGACAGAATTTTCATTTTTGGGTGAACTATCCCTTTAAGTGGGTCAAAAAAAGTGCTCTTCAACTAACTGCGTTTAATATAAATTTATATTCGCAAGTTCATCAGTGAGCAAAAGGGATAAACAGATTTGGCGTGCTGTCCATTATTGGAGATTCGATGTTGAATTGAGATCAAATCTGGAGAAATGCCATTGGAGGATGGTACGCTGAGTTACTGCGTATATACCCTTGAAGCGTGATTGGCTGATTCATTAGATGGACAAGCTCCTCCCAAACTTGATGTCATGATGTTCATCTATAATACATTTTCATTTAATTGTAAATAACGTGTCTGAAATAGGTATATAACGGTATTCGATTTTCACGGTATGATAACTGTTTAAAAAAAAAACAGTTAAAAAACTGCCTTTTTCAGCAGATATATACTGTATATTTATCCATATGTATGTATATACAGTGGGGAGAACAAGTATTTGATACACTGCCGATTTTGCAGGTTTTCCTACTTACAAAGCATGTAGAGGTCTGTAATTTTTATCATAGGTACACTTCAGCTGTGAGAGACAGAATCTAAAACAAAAATCCAGAAAATCACATTGTATGATTTTTAAATAATTAATTTGCCTTTTATTGCATGACATAAGTATTTGATCACCTACCAACCAGTAAGAATTCCGGCTCTCACAGACCTGTTAGTTTTTCTTTAAGAAGCCCTCCTGTTCTCCACTCATTACCTGTATTAACTGCACCTGTTTGAACTCGTTACCTGTATAAAAGACACCTGTCCACACGCCAAGACCAGAGAGCTGTGTAAGGACATCAGGGATAAAATTGTAGACCTGCACAAGGCTGGGATGGGCTACAGGGCAATAGGCAAGCAGCTTGGTGAGAAAGCAACAACTGTTGGCGCAATTATTCGAAAATGGAAGAAGTTCAAGATGACGGTCAATCTCCCTCGGTCTGGGGCACCATGCAAGATCTCACCTCGTGGGGCATCAATGATCATGAGGAAGGTGAGGGATCAGCCCAGAACTACACGGCAGGACCTGGTCAATGACCTGAAGAGAGCTGGGACCACAGTCTCAAAGAAAACCATTAGTAACACACTACGCCGTCATGGATTAAAATCCTGCAGTGCACGCAAGGTCCCCCTGCTCAAGCCAGCGCATGTCCAGGCCCATCTGAAGTTTGCCAGTGACCATCTGGATGATCCAGAGGAGGAATGGGAGAAGGTCATGTGGTCTGAGGAGACAAAAATAGAGCTTTTTGGTTTAAACTCCACTCGCCGTGTTTGGAGGAAGAAGAAGGATGATTACAACCCCAAGAACACCATCCCAACCGTGAAGCATGGAGGTGGAAACATCATTCTTTGGGGATGCTTTTCTGCAAAGAGGACAGAACGACTGCACCGTATTGAGGGGAGGATGGATGGGGCCATGTATCGCAAGATCTTGGCCAACAACCTCCTTCCCTCAGTAAGAGCATTGAAGATGGGTCGTGGCTGGGTCTTCCAGCATGACAACGACCCGAAACACAGCCAGGGCAACTAAGGAGTGGCTCCGTAAGAAGCATCTCAAGGTCCTGGAGTGGCCTAGCCAGTCTCCAGACCTGAACCCAATAGAAAATCTTTGGAGGGACCTGAAAGTCCGTAATGCCCAGCAACAGCCCCGAAACCTGAAGGATCTGGAGAAGGTCTGTATGGAGGAGTGGGCCAAAATCCCTGCTGCAGTGTGTGCAAACCTGGTCAAGAACTACAGGAAACGTATGATCTCTGTAATTGCAAACAAAGGTTTCTGTACCAAATATTGAGTTCTGCTTTTCTGATGTATCAAATACTTATGTCATGCAATAAAATGCAAATTAATTACTTAAAAATCATACAATGTGATTTTCTGGATTTTTGTTTTAGATTCCGTCTCTCACAGTTGAAGTGTACCTATGATAAAAATTACAGACTTCTACATGCTTTGTAAGTGGACAAACCTGCAAAATCGGCACTGTATCAAATACTTGTTCTCCCCACTGTATTTATCCATCCATCCATCCATTCTCCAAACTGCTTATCCTCTGTAGGGTCATGGTATATTTATAATAATATATATAATATGTATTACTGTTATCTTACATTGAATATTTTATATTAGGGCAATATACGTCACTTTTATGGAGATAATAGTTTCCAAATGTGTTTAGGATATTTTTTTTTATTAAAAACTGTACAGTTCAATTCAAAGTACAATTTTTTTTTTTTTTTCTCTCTCTCTCTTTCTCTTTCTTTCTCTCTCTCTCTCTCTTTCTTTCTCTCTCTCTCTCTCTCTTTCTTTCTCTCTCTCTCTCTCTCTTTCTTTCTTTCTCTCTCTCTCTCTCTCTTTCTTTCTTTCTCTCTCTCTCTTTCTCTTTCTTTCTTTCTCTCTCTCTCTCTCTCTCTTTCTTTCTCTCTCTCTTTCTCTCTCTCTCTCTCTCTCTCTCTCTCTTTTTTTTTTTTTTTTAAACCATGTAGCCAACACAAAACAAAAGCAGGCACATCACAGGCAGATTGCGCAAAGTGGGTGCTCGGATAAAAATATAGAAATTTATTGACAGACTCTCACAAAGGTGACATCTGATGGTCTGATGAAGAGTGTGTGCTCGAAACATGAGAGTCTGTCAATACATTTCTATATTTTGGAGGCGTTGTGTGCCGTTGTGTGCTTTTTCCTGTTTAAAACCATATAACCATGATAATGGCTTGGTGGTTCAGTAGGTAGCATTCCTGTATCCCAAAGAGTAAAGCATGGCGCTGACGGCAAGGTCATGGGTTTGATTCCCAGGAAATGCATGCCATGAACTGATAAAATGTATTTTGAATGGATCTTGAATGCAATGTAAGTCTTTTTGGATAAAAGCGTCTGCCAAAGGCATAAATTTTGCTTCACAGCCAGAGGGTCCCATGTTTGAGTCCTGGAAGGCCTTTCTGTGTGGAGTTTGCAAGTTCTCCCCATGCAGGTAAATATTTATTTCTGATCTTATGATGACTGGGGCCTTCCTGTCATATTAAATTCGCTATCAATCCTACGCTTCGATTATAGAAAAGTCCCAATTTTTCATACAGTAAAGTATACGCTGTATTTACACCTGTGTCCCACCCCAAGTACAGTATCTTTTTTTGTTTCTGCATATTCAAATTTTTCCTTATATGATTCTGAGTGCTGCACGTCCACCTGAATAAAAAATAAAGTTAGTGGCTCTCACAATATTTTTACACAGTGCGACATAACGGATGCCTCCACTCGATTCAGCACCACCCCCTTTACACATGGCTGGTAGTGTGTGATGAAGCTCATCTCAAGTTAATGAAGCTTTGTCTGTTTAAAGTGTCCTCTGAACCCCGTCCTCACCTGGACCACACTCCCCTCAGCATTCACAACAAGGACAACCCCCTTTTCTTCTGAAACTTTCCCCATGGACACTATTTATCCCCATTTTGAACTTATATTTTATGTTTATTTTATGTTAAATAGACAACTGGGGCCCTTATGATCCTAGTTACACCACTAAACATGTAGTACTACATTCCGAACACTAAATGTGTGAAAGAGTGACTAAATGTGTTGTGAACCTTTGTACTTCTCAGGACCGTCTAGAGGTTGGGGGTCTGGAATGGGGTCATACACACTGCAGTCCTTCCCAGTGTAGTCGGAGTCACAGATACACTTCACCTCATTACTGCATGTCTGAAAAGGAGAGAGGCAGAAAATATCTAGATAAGCCAAAAGCTGGAAAAAAATATATATCTTGGCTCACATTATTACATTATAGCAAAACTATCTGGACTAGCAGTCAAAGTTACAATGTGAATTAAGGATGAATTACAATTTTGTTACTTTATGTCACATGGTTATCAGGGTTAACATCAGGGTCACTTAAATGACTGCTAATTACATTTGGAAAATGTTAAAATCAGACTTTTTGACAACCGGCTATTTTTCACTTTGATGTTTCCTGAGAACTGTTTACTCTCGCTTACAACAAAACCAACCATTGTCTAAATCGCTTAATTGTCCCTGCGTGAATATAGTTAGATCTAAAATCCGGAGGATCACCTGTATCATCATGCCACCCAGAACTAAAACTTGCTCTATGGTAAAGCATTATAGACATATCAGTATAAATTTCTGTAAAGCTGCTTTGAAACATTGTGTGTTGTCAAAAGTGCTATACAAATAAATTTGACATGGCATAAACAAAGTAAAAAGAAATGCTTTTCTTACACCCTTATATTTCCCATGTGTGTGGACATCATAATCATCATTTTTTTTTAAAAAATAGAATTTTTTTTTTTTTTTATTTGAGCGAGTTTGACATGGGCTAAATTGTGATGGCTAGACGACTGGGTCAGAGCATCTCTAAAACTGCAGCTCTTGTGGGGTGTTCCCGGTCTGCAGTGGTCAGTATCTATCAAAAGTGGTCCAAGGAACAGTGGTGAACCGGCAACAGGGTCATGGCTCATTGATGCACATGGTGAGCGAAGGCTGGCCTGTGTGGTCCGATCAAACAGACGAGCTACTGTAGCTCAAAGTGCTCAAGAAGTTAATGCTGGTTCTGATAGAAAGGTGTCAGAATACACAGTGCATCGCAGTTTGTTGCGTATGGGGCTGCATAGCTGCAGACCAGTCAGGGTGCCCATGCTGACCCCTGTCCACCGCCGAAAGCACCAACAGTGGGCATGTGAGCATCAGAACTGGACAACGGAGCAATGGAAGAAGGTAGTCTGGTCTGATGAATCACGTTTTCTTTTACATCACGTGGCTGGCCGGGTGCGTGTGCGTCGCTTACCTGGGGAACACATGGCACCAGGATGCACTTTGGGAAGAAGGCAAGCAGGCGGAGGCAGTGTGATGCTTTGGGCAATGTTCTGCTGGGAAACCTTGGGTCCTGCCACCCATGTGGATGTTACTTTGACACGTACCACCTACCTAAGCATTGTCGCAGACCATGTACACCCTTTCATGGAAACGGTATTTCCTGCTGGCTGTGGCCTCTTTCAGCAGGATAATGCGCCCTGCCACAAAGCAAAAATGGTTTAGAAATGGTTTGAGGAGCATAACAAGTTTGAGGTGTTGACTTGGCCTCCAAATTCCCCAGATCTCAATCCAATTGAGCATCTGTGGGATGTGCTGAACACCTCGCAACTTACAGGACTTAAAGGATCTGCTGCTAACATCTTGGTGCCAGATACTACAGCACACCTTCAGGGGCTCACACCTTTCACCCCCCGGCTCTTAATGCATCGTGTTTCCTTCTGGAGCATCAGTGAATGTTTGAACCTTTTTTAATAGTTGTGTTTGAGTCCCTCAATTGTCCTCAGTGTGAAAAGATGGATCTCCAAATCATACAGTCACTGCTGGAAAGGGTTCAAATATGCAAAAGATGCTGAAAAACTGAAGAATTTGCAAGATCTGAAGGATTTTTCTGAAGAACATTGGGCAGTTTAACTGTTCAGGACAAACAAGGGACATGAACAAAACAGCCGTGGATCATCCAGGTAACGACACACAGTATTAAGAATCAAGGGCACGTCAACTTTTGAAGGGGGTCATTTTTATAAATTCAGCTTTTTTTTGTTTTGTGGACTGTAAGTAAACATCTTTTATGTAAAATATTGTATTCAGGACAGTACTAAATAAAAAATAACATGCATTTTGTATGATCCCTCTTATTTTGTTAATTTTGGCACATTTTCACAGATTCTGCAATGGGTGTGTAAACTTTTGAGCAAGACTGTATATATTCATAATATTTTATTTTGGGCTACAGCAGATAAACTAACAAATTTGTTATGCTGCATGCATGTAATAGCTTGCACTGTAGAGTGGTAGAACCTCTCTTGTAACCACATGTTTTTCAGTTGAAACTGAATCTGAGGTTGATAGAACTGTCCCAGGGCAACACAGTACATTCCTGTAAGTCACTCACAGCAATAATGACATGATTTGGCACAAGTACAATATTAGGGGTAGAAAATATTCAATGGGTTTGACTGAAAAGCAGCTCACAGGCAAGGCAAGGCACATTTCAAAATTCAATTCAAAGTGCTTTACAGAAAAACAAATAGATTAGTTAAAATTAAATGAAAATTAAAAATATCTGCCAGGTATTTTGGTCCAAGGCCATTACTGTCAGGCTCTATGTAGGCTGTAGTAAGCGCACAATCACAAAGGATAACAAGAGGAGTCTTTAATAGTAAATTCCACAAGAACACGCAGGAGAATCACAGGGAAGAACCTCGGGAAATAACCAGGCAAGAGCAGTGGGTGTTTCTTTTCTTGTAAATACTGTTGTTAATATTCTCTGATTAGCAGTATCATACTATATGTATAGGTCAATGGTGAATGAATAAATCCCATCTCTCTTTTCACTCTCTTTTGTTTTACCACAATATTAGTTATTAAAGCAGAATTTTATTAACTACAGAAGAATGTGAATAAAGGGTTAGTTCATCCAAAATATAAATCATTTACTTACTCTCATGTCATTCCAAACCCATAAGACTTTTGTTCATCTTAGGAACACAAATGAAGATATTTTTAATATCTCTCATAATTTTAGTCCATCCATTGAAAGTACAAGTTCATGAAGACATTGTAAAAGTAATCCATATGCATCAAGTGGTTTAATCAATGTCTTCTTAAGAGACACAATTGCTTTATATGATGACCAGTTTTAATTTAGTGTTTATTCAAATATAAAAATTGATCAACATGCATAAATAGAGCTTATACTACGGAGCTGTTGAATGCTTGAATCTGATTGGCTTACAAACATTCTAAGGTGTGCAATTATTTTCAGGGAAATGCACGGCAAAAGTAGTTCCAGGCAGGTCTTCAAATGTCTTTACAGCCTACAACAGCAAAAGAACCAAAACCCACAGCGACACTGACCAATCAAAGAAATATAGTAAACAATAGGATAAAAACGACAAATTATTTCCATATTTTTCCCACAAAATTACGTTTAATTACTCTCTTTCTCCCTCTCTGCTCTCCCACTCAAACACACACATACAGAAACGTATTGTCAGCGCTGCTCTGATGATTTTATCAGTAAAATAGTTTAGCAACTTAAAAGCTACATGACATTTCTCACTAGCGAGGTAATAAAGGCGCTGTTCTTACAGTTCCGTATTAGTAGACGCTGCTGCCGAACACTGTTGAAAGACTGAGCCTGAGGTAATTCACATACGCTCTCTCTCTCGCTCTCTCTAATAACTCACTGCATTAATAACTGCATTAGTCTTCTATCAATGGCTCAAGCCTCCGTTACTAGCTCTAAAATGACGTTTTGGAATTAGCAACGGAGGCTTGGGTTTAGATGCGTAAGAAATTAGTCCTGCACAAAAGAGCGTTTTAAGGACAAAACCTGACTAATGTCTTGAAATAAATCATCTGAACAATGTTTTGATGTGTGGTAACCGTGACCACATTACCACCTCGGGTGTGCATTATTTTTCGAATAATTCAACAGCCCGTCGTCAATTATTCCTTACACATCAAATATGTGCTTGCATGACACAAGAACAAACCTCATTGATTCTCACGTCAAGCACGCAGGTTTATGTTGTCTTTATGTACTTTTTTAAGCCTGAAAATAAATGTTGATTACATAGACTTTCAATGGATGGAAAAAAGGATACACTTTTTTGTGTTTTGAAGATGAACGACAGTCTTATGGGTTTGGAATGACATGAGGGTGAGTAAACAATCCCTTTAAGAATGAGTCTACCCTTTTGTCAAATGTACCAGCCGATGGCAACTGTAACAGTGCTAGAAACATTAAGTGCATATTTTATCTGGGTCACTGCATCTCATTTAAAAAAACAGCATCGACCGCAAAACAGACAGTGTGTGACAGTGATGCTAGATTTGTCAAAGATGAGCAGCTCACCCCATGATCAGAGCACACTTGAGAGAAGGACGAACCGGGACAGGATGACAGGTTGAAGGTGGTGACAGGCAGACAGCGATGGTCCAGGCACATCATATTAGGACCACACGGTGTGCCATCCTCTACGTACCCGAGATCAGTGCCGTCCTCTAGCACTGCATGACCCCCACTGAACACACATAAACAACAGTTCATGTGTTACACACAAACACACACTGTAAAGGTTACTTTGAACACAACCTCTTGACACAAACGTTGGTCATTTTCGGTGGAACCTTGCGTTCCATAAGTCAGACAACAACTTGTCAACACTGACAATCAGTCCAGTGAATCAGCAGTGCTGAAGACTCTGGAGAGGAACAGTAGCTATGTTTCAATCCAAAATTGGAATATCGCATAAAACGTTTGTGAATAAAGCATCGTTTCCATCCCATGTGTTCAAGAGAACAAATTTGTTACTTCCTAGGAAATTGGTGCAAAATATCTGTAATAAAAATGGAAGTTGCTGCAATCGGAGAAGAAACTGGCTCTTTTTTCTTCCATCATAAATTACTGGCGGCTCAGAGCGTGCAGACGAAATGCAATAAACGCTGTCATTGTGTTTGGAATGTTTTGGATGTTGGTGTTTGGAAATGGAATCATGTGAGACAGTTCTGGGAGGTCATTATACCAAATCATTCTGATGACAGACTTTGGCTCAGGCATTTCAGAATCATTAAACAAACATTTGAGATGCTGTTCAATAAAATTGGTCCACTGGTTAGTCCAGTTATCCAATCGCATCCACTGTTTAGGCAAAGTCACATGAGTTTTTTGGCTGTGCATCGAGGGATTTATTCAGTAAATGTGTTTCCATCGTAGTTTATGCATGTCTTCTTATCGGATAATACATTTATCGCTTTGGCAATTCGTACAGTCTCACTGATACATTTTTGTACAATTTGCTTATGCCTCACTGATGGTTAATTTTAGGTGTGGACCTTTCTAAAAATCGTACGTTTACGTACAAAACACATACAAATTCATACAAAATCACCATTTTTTGGTCAGGTTGTTATTTACTTAAACTAAAATAACTTTTTTTTTTTTTTTATTTGACTGTCTTAAAAATGTGAAAGACTCAATGCAGCGGCCAAAGACCTCCATCTGACCATAAGTATTTGGGTAGTCGTAAATTTACCCTAACCAGTATCCAGTAAAAATATCTGAACATGCCTAAAATCAATTAATTATACCCAGTAAGCAAATATATGTATTTACCGACAATCCAGGTACTTGTTCTGATGGTAGATGGTGAGACTTGTGATTTCTCCATTTAAGTCTCCATACCGTGGTTTCACCGTGATATTAGTGCACAATAAAAATCCGCACAACACATCCCTGTGAAAGAACACAGACAGAAATAACAGTCAAAGACAAATAAAGAGAAAAAAGAAGGATCGTTCCAGCAAAGAGAGAAACAATGATGTCACTGAAAAGATTATGAAGCGGTGTTCTGGTTGTTACTCACTGTTTATTGCACTGAATCCAGCTGCGCGAGCTGCTGTCCTGACCGCAGTTGCCACGCTCTGTACCCTCAATGTTCAGCTTCTCATAACACATGCGATCTGCTGCATCTAATGGCACACAAGCATTGTGCATATGCAATTTCATTAAATTAGAATTAGAATTAAACAAGTGAGGTGTACATGATTCTCATAGGCACTGATTTCTTATAAGGACTGTATGTATTCATAAATAATTGTGCTGCATGTGGTTGAAATACAGCATTTTTGGAAGAAAATCCATTTTTCTCTAAATTACTTACAAAATAATAGTGGGATTTGTATGAAGTTAATTCTTCATAGATATTTCATTGTTTTGATTGTTACAATTTGGTGGGGGTTAACACTTTAGTATGGGGAACAATTCTCACTTTTAACTAGTTGCTTATTAGCTTACACATTGGCTGTTTATTAGTACTTATAAAGCACATATTAAAGGACTAGTTCACTTTAAAATGAAAATTACCCCATGATTTACTCACCCTCAAGCCATCCTAGGTGTAAATGACTTTCTTCTTTCTGATGAACATAATCAGAGTTATATTAATATATATCCTGGGGTTATTTTCATTTTAAAGTGAACTACTCCTTTAATGCTTTATTCTGCATGACCATATTCTATACCCCTTAATCCTACCCAATACCAAAACTTAAACGATACAACAATTACCTTACTAACTATTAATAAGCAGTAAATTAGGAACTTACTGAGGCAAAAGTCGTAGTTAATAGTAAATATGTGTTCCCCATACTAAAGTGTTACCATTAAACCTTACTATACTCTTTTAAAAATGTTAAATTTGCAGTAAAAAAATACACTGTGAATTTACAGTAAAAAAAGCCCACTGTGGTTGCCAGAAATTCACTTTTAAAAATGTATCCAGTATTATGGGATGGCATAATGTATATTTTACAAATAACCAAGCCACATGAACTCCCAAAAATGTTTTTTTCCCCTTAAAATGTACTGAAAACTTCCATTATAATACAGATAGTACAACAGAACAGGCACATGTTGAATAAGAGAATGGCCTGTCCTTTATGTTAAGGAAGTCAGACTGGAATTATTGATGACTTGTTTCAGGCTGTTCAGAATCGGTTCTTTCTTTTGGAAGACAGTAACATCTCAGTTACATATGTAACCCTCGTTCCCTGAAGGAGGGAACGGAGACGCCATGTCGGAGACCGACGAATAGGAATCTCGCTAGAGCGAGTCCATCTACTTCGAGTCTAACTAAATGAGCCAATGCACATTGGCATGCAATAATTGCACCAGTTGCTCTTGCCACGCAGCGCGGGTATAAATGAGCTGCAGGTGACTGCATTAAACCAGTTTTTTGCTGAGGAGCCGAGTAGGTGAACTGGCACCCCAGCGGGGCACAGAGGACATGGCGATGGGATGTGGCATCTCTGTTCCCTCCTTCAGGGAACGAGGGTTACATATGTAACTGAGACGTTCCCATCCCAGTGAGCCTCCTGAGCTCTCTTACCTGATGAGACAGGGCTCACACAGAGAAGTTCATCACTGCTGTTCAGCATTACCCACTCAGTGACTTATTGGATAACACTGGGAAAGCGTGCCTTCTAGTAGGAAGGAACACTGCGGAACCCACATCGTCCCCCGAAGGAGTTATGTGGGGTGTAACTGCTGAGCCGTTTACTCACAATGCAAAAAGGGGGCTCCGGCCCTACTGAAAGAGGGGCTCCCCCAAGGGAAAGACACAGGCTTCCGTTTAGGAGCAACCGTGGAAAAATGGAAAAACCGTGGACGGGACAGAGCAAAGCCAGGGCTGGGTCTGCCTCCTTTGTGGGCAGCGCTTGCAGGTTCACCACCTGGTCCCTGAAGGGAGTGGTAGGAACCTTGGGCACATAGCCAGGCCGGGGTCTCAGTAACACGTGGGTCTCACCCGGCCCGAACTCTAGGCACAATTCGTCGACCGAAAATGCCTGCAGGTCCCCTACCCTCTTGATGGAGGCCAGTGCAGCCAGCAGCAAAGTCTTCATAGGCAGAATCTTTAGCTCTGCTGACTGCAGAGGCTCAAATGGGGCACTCTGAAGTGCTCGGAGCACCAGAGCAAGATCCCAAGAGGGTATAGAGGGAGGTCGAGGAGGATTTAACCGTCTCGCCCCCCTAAGGAACCTGACGACCAGGTCGTGCTTCCCAACCAACTTACCTTCCACGGGGTCATGATAAGTGGATATTGCAGCAGAATAAACTTTGAAGGTGGAGGGAGACAGCCTTCAATTCAACCCCCGCTGCAGGAAGGAAAGCACAGTTTTGTCGAACATCTTCGGGGGTCTTCTCTGCGAGAAGACCCCCGCAAACAGGTCGATCTGAGCCTCTCCGAACTGTCTCCAGATCAGCTGAACCGCCTGGGGGTGGAGTCACCACTCTCCCGGGAGCGCAGCTCCTGATTGTTATTGTATTGTTGTTATTACATTATGAGCTCTAGATTTTAGTACATTTTGAGAAAATTATTACATTATGAATTATTACATTCCTCCCAAGCCCATCCAACCTGTGCACATGGGGCAAAATAGAAACACCTGCATGCCCCCTTTGCTCCAAAATAGGGACATTAGAACACATCCTGGGTGAGGGCCGGTATCGATGGAGGCACGACCGGGTCCTCAAATCCATCGCTGAGGCAATCAGCAAGGGGATCAAGGACTGCCGATACACCCAAGCTACAGTCAAAGCCATTCACTTCATCAAGGAAGGACAAAAGCCAAAGAAAGCATTGAAAAACTGCTCTGTGGGTTTGCTCTCCACGGCCTGGGATTGGGCGATGACAGTCGACCTGGAGAGGCAGCTGAAAATCCCAACACACATCACCCAGTCCAAATTGAGACCTGATATCATCTTGGTCTCTGAGGCCACAAAACAACTGATCTTGTTGGAGCTGACAGTGCCCTGGGAGGAGAGGATGGAGGAGGCTCAAGAGAGAAAGAGGGAGAAATACCAAGAGTTGGTGGAGGATTGACAGAGGAACGGATGGAGGACCAGGTGTATGCCAGTAGAGGTGGGCAGCAGGGGATTTGGCAGTCACTCCCTGAGCAAGGCCTACGGCACGCTGGGCATAACAGGTGCTAACCGAAGAAGAGCCATAGGCAACAACGTGGAGGCGGCAGAAAAAGCATCCAGATGGCTCTGGTTGAAGAGGGGAGAGCACTGGGGGCAGTAGAATGCCACTTGGACACAGGCCAGGGTCTGATCAGCCTCGGTCGGGTCGCCAGGACGAGGGTGTCTGTTGCAAGACCCGAAACACCCAGTGACTCCTGGAAACAACACTGATGATGTGTCCAAGGTCGTGCATCAGAAGATGTTTCTGTAAACTGTGTAGTTTTTACATTATGTGCAGTTATTACATTATGAGTTGATATACGGTGTGATACTCACCTGGTGAGTGCCGCGCTGCCACGCCCATCTCGGGACTCGGCCGTGAAGCCAATGCTGAAGCGATCTCATATGAAGCAAACCGAGCAGTGTTACTGCCGCTGCGGCTGCCATATGCCCCAGGAGCCTCTGAAAATGTTTCAGTGGGACCGCCGTCCTGCCTTGAAACGTGTTCAGGCAGTTCAGCATCGACTGGACACGTTCCTCTGTGAGGCGTGCCGTCTGTTCGACCGAATCCAACTCCATACAGAGAAAAGAGATCCTCTGCACGGGGGCGAGTTTGCTCTTTTCCCAGTTGACCCGAAGACCCAACTGGCTGAGGTGTCTGAGCACCAGGTCCCTGTGTTCACACAACTGATCCCTGGACTGTGCTAAAATGAGCCAGTTGTTGGGATAGTTGAGGATGCGAACACCCTGTTCTCTCATGGGCACAAGGGCCCCCTCCGCGACTTTCATGAAGACACAGGGGGACAGGGACAGCCCGAAGGGCAGGACTTTGTATTGATATGCTCGACCCTCGAACGCAAAGTGTAGAAACCGCCTGTGTTGAGGAAGAATCGAGACATGAAAGTACGCGTCCTTTAGGTCGATCGCTGCAAAAAATCTCGTGGACGGATGCATTCGAAAATGAGTTTCTGCATGAGCATCTTGAACGGTAGTTTGTGAAGGCTCCGATTCAAAACTCGCAGGTTCAAGATTGGCCGTAACCCACCGGTTTTCCTGGGTACAATGAAGTACGGGCTGTAAAACCCTGTCTTCATATCGGCTGGAGGGTCTGGCTCTATCGCGTCCTTCGTCAGTAGGACTGCGATCTCTGCACGCAGGACATTGGCATCTGCAGCTCTCACCGCAGTAAAGTGGACGCCCATGAACCTGGGGGGACGCTGGGTGAACTGAATCGCGTAGCCGAGCCTGATGGTCTGAATGAGCCAGTGAGACGGGCTGGGGAGCGCTAGCCAGGCTCGCAAAGACCGTACAAGCGGGACCAAAGGGACCACAGGTGTACCCACAGTGGGGCAGTGAGGTGGAATGCAGGGACTGGGCTGGGGGGGCTGTCTTGTGGAGGCGGCCCGCAGTGGGGTCTGAGTGTGCTGTGCAACCCTTACCTACTTTCACGGGTGGGCAGAGGGTACGTGAGAAGGCTTGGTTGTGTCCTCGAACCGCCCACTGCTGCCTGCTGGCGAAGGAGGAGGATGAGTGTGGTCCGGCGTTTGACCGTCCACAGCTCTCCGAGCCCCCTGAGGACCCAGAGATAGAAGAAACTGCTCTTTTATTGAGAATTTGGGTACAGTTGGAGCTGAGCCCAGCGGCGTAACAGAAACAAAACAGAACAAAAGATTCTCCGCCCGGCCCTCCTCCGGGGGAAGAAGTGGTGCGGTCACCATCTCCTGAAGAGCAGTCCCCTCCATCTCCGGGTCGCCCGTCTCAGGGCCTGCTTGCTCCTCGGTGGCGCTTAGGTGGAGGCTGCTGCTGCGGCGCGGGAGCAGGGGGCAGACGCAGGAGGCCGCCCTCGGCAATGAGCAGGTTGAGGCGCTGCCACCGGCGGCGGGGTGGAGACAGCAGCTGACCGCCGGGGCATGATGTGACTGATTGCCTCAGTCTGCTTCTGTGCAGTCGAGAACTGCTAGGGCGAAGTTCTCAACCGCGTTGCCGAAGACGCCGGTCTGGGACACGGGGGAATTAAGGAACCTGATCTTGCCGGTTTCCCTCATATCGGCCAGACACAGCCAGAGATGGCATTCCTGGATCACCAAGGTGGACATCGCATGACCCAACAACCACGCCGTGACCTTCGTCGCACGAAGCGCGTGGTCCGTCGCGGCCCTCAGCTCCTGGAGAACTGCGGGATCGTGACCATCCTCGTGCAGGTTCTTCAGTGCCTGGGCCTGATGAACCTGCAACAACGCCATAGAGTGTAAGGCAGAGGCAGCTTCCTCACAAGCCTGGTAGGCCTTGCCAGTTAGGTCAGACGAGTACCTAGAAGCCCGCGAGGGGAGACACGGGTTCCCCCTAGAAGTGGAGTTAGGGCACAGTTGCATAGCAACGGCCCGTTCCACGGGAGGAACCTGCATGTAACCTTTAGCTAGGAACTCCTTAGGAAGTGGAGTCTCGACCGCAAGTCAGAGATGGCCATCTTCCCACAATACGTTCTTCCCACGAACGCTGATTCAGCGTGTTGAGCGCCCAGACACCTGACACAGCGATCGTGACCATCCCTCGGCACCAGGTAACTACTGCATCCAGAAACACACAGATAGAATGTCATCTTGAAAAAGCTGCAAGCTCTAGCTGTGTATGCTCTTTTAGAAGGACTGCTCTCCTTTGTGCTGAAGCACGCAGGGGAACGGTCGCGGCGTCACAGACAGGGAAGTAGTGCAGCCTGACGTGCGTGCTCTCTCTCACGAAGGCGCTCTCTTACCAGCCGTCAAAACGGCCTTTTAGTGCTCTCCACAAGCGAAAGACCAGCTGTGAGAACAGCCTTTGTGATTGCTCTTACAACACAGAGAGACAGTACAAACACCAAGCGACCCCGCTGCTGTGCCTTCACACCAACCCCAACTGAAGAGGTCCACTTCCAAAAGGCAGGCTCAGTCAGTTTCACCGATTTGTAGCGAGTGATTTCAGGACAAACCATCCACCACTCGGCTTCGAAGCGAAAAGCTGGTTTCATTTATACCCACGCTGCGTGGCAAGAGCAGCTGGTGCAATTACTGCATGCCAATGTGCATTGACTCGTTTAGTTACACTCAAAGTAGACTGGCTCGCTCTAGCGAGATTCCTATTCATCGGTCTCCGACGTGGCGTCGGAAGTGACCGACTGAATGGGAACTCCATTTGTTGTGCACTTTGATCTTTGAAACTTTTACCTTCACAGCTCCAAAGCTGTCAACACTCCATCATTAAATGGAGTGTTATGCAGAAAGTCACCAGACAAGTGCAGGAACAGTCTTCATAAAAAGTTATACGAAAGAACTACTGTCATAAGTGCACAAATTGATGAAACAGTTTGGTCATTTTTCCATTATTTTTTAATTCCATTTGAAGCATTACTTGAAGTATGTAAAATTCAAAACTGGAGATTTAAAGGCACAATATGTAAGATTTCTGGATTAGAATATCCAAAAACCACTACAACAATGTTATATATTTTGTTGACTTGTGTACTTACATTATCCCAAACGTTTCCAAGAATGCTTAAATCCAGAAAAATAAGCAATTTTAACCAGGACATGGACCGTGTCCGTTTGTCGCCTATCAATGATATCATAACCGCATTACTCTCAATTTCTGATTTTAATTTGTAGAAACCATGGAAAAAACAAAGACGCTTTAATATATTATGTGTTTTAATAGACAGGTGAGCAACTGTTTGGATACAATCATCGACAGAAAACTAATCATTGTTATATAGCTCAACACAGTTAGTCTTATTGTTTAAATCTCGTTTTCTTGATTTACCGCAAGTACCATGTTTTACCAATACCATGCCTAATATCGATCTTGCTTACTGCAGTGTGCAACAAGTGTCTCATAGTAGCTGCTGAGTGAACACACAGAGAAGCATTATAACATAACTTTCAACACACTCAAATGTATCTAATATGATAAAACAGCGCTGCGTTACCCCACATACACATGACCGGAAGAAGTGGAAGCAGCCGTATGCGGCATAATAAAAGCTCCACTGCTCTCGAGCCGTGTGTCGCGCTTGTCTCTCATTAGCAATCGATCCAGCGGCCTCGTTCCACTCCAAGCGCTTTCAGCCCCACCCTGCTTCATACTACAGTAACGTTAATAAATCTTTAATACATTAACTCATCCATGAATATGATTTCTGCCTGAGCCCCATCGGATTCTTTTCCACCGACTAGAGGTGAAGACAACAACTCCCATGATTCCGCGAAATCAAGGCGTCATCAAGCTACGCCTTTGTTTTGAATAAGCAACCTCTAGCGGAGAAAATTACATATTGTGCCTTTAATTTCGAACACTATTCTAAAAAAATCTATACAGTACAGATTTATACTAACAAAAACCAACCATAATGTCAACATCTGTAATTAATATTCATTACTTGTTTTGAGGTTTTTAAACACTATATACTGTATGATGTTACTCACTGTGGCCCCAGAGCGCCTGACATTGGGCATCCCTGGTCTTACAGCGGCCCCCATAGCAGCGGCCCTGAGAGAGACAGAAGAGAGTACATCAGCTTATAGTATATATACAGTGCATACACACACACACTAAGCCTGACATTAAAATCAAAGTCTACAGTCACATCAAAAATTAAAGGAGAATGAAATTAATAATACTTAAAAATACCTTATATAATAAATTATTTATATAATAATAATAATACGGTAATAATAAAATACCTTTAAAAGCATATGCAATCATTGCAGATATATCAGTAACCTAATAACAGTAGACTCATGGGCGCAGAAATACTGAGATCACACGACCAGTCAGAAACGATTATGTTATTGGAGAGATTTGCTTGTGGGATAAATGAATAGTGACTAATGCATAGTGTGAACACCACATTACTACAATTAATGACATCGGAAACTGAACACTTATGCATCTACACACCACTAAAAGGCCAACTTCAGCCAGAACAATAAAACAAATTGCTGAGTACCCCCTTTAATAATTGAAACATTTTCATTCAACTTAATTTAAACCAAAGTACACGTAACAGTATTACTGTAACAGTAATAGTTTTAAAAGATAAGTCTGCCAGTGTTATGCAGTAAATCATGCAAAGAAAATATACAGTAACAATGCTTAGTGCTGTACCATTGTAGTAAGAAACATGTTCAATATTAGACAGAAAAACAGAATATTTTACCAGTCCAGCATTGCACATGTAACCATCCAGTTTGTGGACATTATGTGGACACTGTTTGAGAAATTAATGAGAAGCACATGTAAATTTCTTGCATTATTAGTACTATTATGATGGTAACGATTCAAATGTTTTTTTATATATAAATGTATCATTACTTTACTCGAATCGCCAGTGCACGTTTCCGGCACATCACAGTCATTCACTGCATCCCTGCAGACCACTCCTCTCTGCTCATACTGCAACACACAGTCTTTCAGTGAGTTAAATACACAACAAAACTATACTAAATGAATGACGATAAATTACAAAAACAAAAGTTTTGACTGCTGACTTGGGATTTGTCCCTTTGAAAATACAAAGTCACCCTTGTGCTGTTCCAAACCTGTATGACTTTCTTTCTTCTGTGGAACACAATAAGAGAAATTCTAAACAATATTTTTGTGTGAGAAACACACAAATGTAAAAAAAAAAAAAAAAAAAAGATATTCACAGATAATCTTTCTCTCCAGTGAACGCACAGCTCAAGAACCACTGTGACTGGATAATGAATTCACCTAACTGAATAGAGTCTGATATGTGAATGAATCATTCAGGCTGTTTTGTGAACCAGATCAACTGATACAGGGGCAGATCTACTGGGTGACAAAAAAGAGAAGATTGGTATCCCAATGTACAGTGGGGAGAACAAGTATTTGATACACTGCCAATTTTGCAGGTTTTCCTACTTACAAAGCATGTAGAGGTCTGTAATTTTTATCATAGGTACACTTCAACTGTGAGAGACGGAATCTAAAACAAAAATCCAGAAAATCACATTGTATGATTTTTAAATAATTAATTTGCATTTTATTGCATGACATAAGTATTTGATCACCTACCAACCAGTAAGAATTCCGGCTCTCACAGACCTGTTAGTTTTTCTTTAAGAAGCCCTCCTGTTCTCCACTCATTACCTGTATTAACTGCACCTGTTTTAACTCGTTACCTGTATAAAAGACACCTGTCCACACACTCAATCAAACAGATTCCAACCTCTCCACAATGGCCAAGACCAGAGAGCTGTGTAAGGACATCAGGGATAAAATTGTAGACCTGCACAAGGCTGGGATGGGCTACAGGACAATAGGCAAGCAGCTTGGTGAGAAGGCAACAACTGTTGGCGCAATTATTCGAAAATGGAAGAAGTTCAAGATGACGGTCAATCTCCCTCGGTCTGGGGCACCATGCAAGATCTCACCTCGTGGGGCATCAATGATCATGAGGAAGGTGAGGGATCAGCCCAGAACTACACGGCAGGACCTGGTCAATGACCTGAAGAGAGCTGGGAGCACAGTCTCAAAGAAAACCATTAGTAACACACTACGCCGTCATGGATTAAAATCCTGCAGTGCACGCAAGGTCCCCCTGCTCAAGCCAGCGCATGTCCAGGCCCGTCTGAAGTTTGCCAATGACCATCTGGATGATCCAGAGGAGGAATGGGAGAAGGTCATGTGGTCTGATGAGACAAAAATAGAGCTTTTTGGTCTAAACTCCACTCGCTGTGTTTGGAGGAAGAAGAAGGATGAGTACAACCCCAAGAACACCATCCCAACCGTGAAGCATGGAGGTGGAAACGTCATTCTTTGGGGATGCTTTTCTGCAAAAGGGACAGGATGACTGCACCGTATTGAGGGGAGGATGGATGGGGCCATGTATCGCGAGATCTTGGCCAATAACCTCCTTCCCTCAGTAAGAGCATTGAAGATGGGTCGTGGCTGGACCCGAAACATACAGCCAGGGCAACTAAGGAGTGGCTCCGTAAGAAGCATCTCAAGGTCCTGGAGTGGCCTAGCCAGCCTCCAGACCTGAACCCAATAGAAAATCTTTGGAGGGAGCTAAAAAGTCCGTATTGCCCAGCGACAGCCCAGAAACCTGAAGGATCTGGAGAAGGTCTGTATGGAGGAGTGGGCCAAAATCCCTGCTGCAGTGTGTGCAAACCTGGTCAAGAACTACAGGAAACGTATGATCTCTGTAATTGCAAACAAAGGTTTCTGTACCAAATATTAAGTTCTGCTTTTCTGATGTATCAAATACTTATGTCATGCAATAAAATGCAAATTAATTACTTAAAAATCATACAATGTGATTTTCTGGATTTTTGTTTTAGATTCCGTCACTCACAGCTGAAGAGTACCTATGATAAAAATTACAGACTTCTACATGCTTTGTAAGTGGGCAAACCTGCAAAATCGGCAGTGTATCAAATACTTGTTCTCCCCACTGTATAAATATAATAATATATGACATGAATAATATAAATGTAAGCAGTTTCTTGGACTGATTTACAGCAGTGGAGCTCCAGTGTGATGAGATGAAAAGACATTGTGTTGCGAAATAATGGCTCCACATGATTCATGCAGTGCACCCAATCTAGACACATGACGCTAATGAACCAGTTCTTTTTAGTGAATCAAAAACATACAATGCAACCAGTGTAGCCTGATCTCAAACAAATCACTCTGGTTATTTTAAAGAATCGAAGCATTTGTGTTAATATACATGGTGTAACCCCTCCTGTTCGAACCGCCCGCTCCAAGCGGCATGAGAATCGGACGCTCTAACAAGGAGGTTAAAGGCTGCAACCTCTAG
The DNA here is from genome assembly GCA_039654105.1 of Coreius guichenoti. Lineage (NCBI taxonomy): Eukaryota > Metazoa > Chordata > Actinopteri > Cypriniformes > Gobionidae > Coreius > Coreius guichenoti. The sequence goes on from CM077187.1 coordinate 12,868,976, forward strand.
CGTCAGTTGCTAGAGCGTCTCTTGAGATCAGAGGAGTGAGGTTTACTCGCACAGCGACTACTAGCTGGCCTCCGTTACACTCACCCCCCATCCGGGTCACAGCACCAATGTAACCCCTCCTGTTCAAACCGCCCACTCCAAACGGGACTTGAATCCGGGTCCACCGGCATGAGAGTCAAACGCTCTAACAAGGAGGCTAAAGGCTGCAACCAGTTGCTAGAGCGTCTCTTGAGATCAGAGGAGTGAGGTTTACTCGCACAGCGACTTTTAGCTAGCCTCCGTTACAATGGCAGTATATTATTTATAGGGCTGTCAAAAATAACATGTTAATTTTAACTATTAATATTTTATTTAACACGTTAAAAATATGTAACGCAATTAACACGTTTTTTCCCTTCCTGGCATACTTTGGCTAGTTATCAAAAACATCAACATGAGCTTGTATCATTACACTTTTAAACATTAAACGTTAAACATTTTAGTGTGAAATTACAGTATATTACAGATTAATAACTGCATAATTTTCAATTATTTTACAGTTTACTCTTGTATCTAACTGCACTCTCTGAAATTTCTTGTAAAATCTACAGTACTTTACTGGCAATTTTTGTCAAGTTTTTACAATTGTACTGTAAAAAAACATGGTTTTACTGTGAATTTACATTATTAGAAAACACAACAATTACTGTAAACAAACAATATCATACTGTATTTCTACAGTGCATATGTACTATGAAGGTACCCAACATGCAATGCAGCATGAATAGATTATTAAGGTGGCCGAGAGAGCTCAATGCGCTGCAACTGAAGAAAACAGATGCAAATACAAAAAACCCCAGCAAATTAAGAAAACTAAAAAAACTAAAATAAAATCTTCATATTCATGCTAAGAATAGTTTGACTAACTTAAAATCAGACAATTAGTTTATTTTATATTCTAGCTTGTCATTGTTTTAACAGATTTGTCATTCATTTGTCACACTTGTGACTTGGCTAGATCAGAAATTTGAATATGAATATACACGGTCCAAGATCCCAAGCAAATACTCTTTAATCCAGTAAATACCTGGCATTTGTTACAGTGTACTACATTGAGGAGACAAATTATTTCATTAATATTACATAGGCTACTTGGATGATATAAATCGCAAGTTTAAGAGCAGCAAAAACTTTTGAATTTGCAAACATTAGTAAGAAATAGCCTACCAAAATATCAAAGCACTGTGACTGGATCAGTTTGCAAACAATGTTTGAGTTTCTGTTATTAACAGAGGAAGAAATGCCTGTATGGATGTTATGGAAGGTCAGCCAGAACACCCTAGCAACCATAAACTGTACCAACACCCAGAATATCCTAGCAACACTTAAGCAAACAGAGCATCATATATTCTGACTTAACTTCAAACTATTTTACATTTTTAAACAAGACTTCAAGTTGGCTTTAGGACAAGCCAGCATAAATTTCTTATCTAACTCTGCTATTAGTTTCCGTGATCTTATTGATTTAATTTTATTTATTTTTGTCGGATGGCAAAAAGGCCTATATCCGTGATGAAAGTGGAGCAGGCGGTCAGGGAATCTGCTTGCCAAACAAAACGGAATCTTAGACATATTCTATCTGGATGGGATAAGATTTCTCAGAGCATCTCTGAGTTAGCCAAGAAGCAGTAATTTTCCAATTCACGAACAAATAGAAAAAACAGACCATTTGTAATTGGGCTGCACTGTGTTTTTGACTCACAAAGAACTGGATGTCATTTATTAATGAAGCTGACTACACTGGGCGCGCTGCATCTACGTGCAACCCAGTAGGACAATTTCTAGATAGACGTGTTTTATTGCCATTTTTTGTGATACGCTTGAATTGAAGCGCCACTGCTGAAAAGCGGTACAGGAAACACTGCTTACATTTTTATTTTATACTATAAAATTCTGGGGTGGTAATGTTTTTTCTTAGGGTGGCAGTTGCCCTAGATCCACTCCTGATTATGGACAACTTTTATGATGCTTAATAAACAAGGACCAAGATCTAAAACAGAACGAAAAACAATCATTATCAATGTCCTTTGGTCCTTTTTGGAGCTTGACAGCCCTTCTCTCACTTCCCTATATGAGCTTTGAAAGGTCATAGGGCTGGTGCCTATCTCAGTATCCTAGGCCAAAGGCTGGGGAAACAACTGACAGCCCTTGGTCATGTCATAAGGGTGAGTAGATGAACACCACTTACCTTGCAACGGCTACAACAGAGTCCATTGCTACACATTGCATCATGGGTCAAAGTGCATTTTTTACAGCATGCACCCCCAGCACGAGAGCAATCCTACAAGAGTGCACAACCAATAAAACAAACGTTAGCTTATCAAAGCATTGCAACCGTCACCTTCCTGTTCTCTTATACTAACACACTTCAAAGCAAGGTGCAGATTTAATTAATGAATACTCAGAGAATGATTTCTGTTTCTGTTAGATTTTCAAAGGAAATTTGTGCTGTTATCTTGTCACCCACCACTTGAGAGCCACAGTCACATTCTTCTCCCTGTTCCACAAAACCATTGCCACATTCAGGAGGATCCAACAACTGTAGCGACAGAAAATATCATGTCACTGCCAGATCCTTATAATAAATATGCAGTGTTAAGCAAGCTACTCAAAAAATGCATCAAGCTATCTATCAGTGAACATAATATCTATCCTTTAGAGAAAGGAGATAATTACACTATAAGCTACACAGCTACATACAAGCTACTTTGTATATTTATTATGTCTGTGTTGTTGGGGGTGAGGTTCCCTTTCCGAGAATGCAATGTGCCATAAGTGGCACAAATTTTTGCATAATTTGCACTTGCCATTACAAGGTTCATGACTCTGTGAAAGCAGGTGTGTCTAAGATACTGTGACATCCCATTGTACATTTTTACTGACTCTGGTGCCTTCGGGATACAGAACAATTTGTCTACTGCTGTGACCTCCACACATCCCAAAAGGGACCAAGTGCAGAGTGGGTCACCACTGGAGAACCTGAACCTCCAAAGTGATGGACTGGTAGAGCATTTCAACTGTACCCTAACCACATAGCTTGGCATCTTGGTTGAACAACATCAGCATGACTGGGCCCACTATCTCCCCCTGGTCCTGTGGGCATATCATTTTGTTTGATAGTGCAGGGATCCAGAAAATACACCCCAACATCCCTAATGTTTGGACAAGAGATTCAGACACTTAAGATTTGGTGTTTGGGTCACCACTACAGCCAGATGTACCACTGGAAGAAAAGCAGGGGTACTTCGTCCAACTCTGAAAGCAACTCAGAGTGGTCCATGGCTTTTGCCAGCAAGCGTAAAGAATCTACAATTTTCACTAAAGGGAAAGATTTTGCCCTTGGGAGCATGGTATTGGTGTACTGCCCAGAGAGAATTTCCAGTGCAGGAGCCTTGAGAAGTTTTTAGAATGGATCTCAGGCATGGCTTACCATGTACAACTAAAACGTTAAGTGCAGCCAGAAAGTTACTACCACATGCCCATGGCTGCGTTTCCCAGAAGCATTGTTAGCCTAAGTAGATTGTGGATGCTTCTGGAAAAAGCAGCCCCTGATAGAGGTCCAAGACCTTGTGAGCCTACAGCAGTGGACACCATGTACCAAGTATATGTATGGGAGTGTGGAATTGCTAAGCTCTAAAGCCTAAAGTATATTTTCCTTGTCCACATTCTGCTCTGGCTCGCGGACAGTCCAGGTGACGTAATTTCGTCATCAACACAGTTCGCTGATGTCCGTGCACACGTCTGCATGCAGCCAGATTTTTGTATCCACACAGTGAGAAGACAACAGAGCATGTGCAAGTGATTTGAGCACTTAAAAGGATGATCCACTAGAGTGTGTCTCTAAACGCTCAGGGTCAAAGGAGTATACTTTGAAAAGCTTGTGCGCTCAACTGTGCACGAGATGGAGCGGAATGCGGAAAATGAAGTGAACCTGAGCCTTAAGAGGGGGCAGTTTGATGTCTCTGGTGCTGTGGGGGTGGGGCTCCAATTCCCAGCATTCACTATGGCATACATTTCACAGGTAAACTGCTGTTGTAAAATGTCTAGACCTTTCACAAAGATAAGGACAACGACTACACAATTTGTTAGAATATTGTCTGTCAAAATATAGGGCAGCATTTGATAAAATCACCCTACTAAAACTTTTTGCTTGTAGTGTTGCTGCAAATGTGTGCTAGTTAAATTTTATATATATATATATATATATAATAATGGTACATGGGTGTAATGGTACATGTATTCATCCCAAATCGTCACAGTACTGGCGTCTCGGTTCAGTGCATACAGTCAGACGACAAATACAGTCAGTCACAGGCAATCCACACTGCATCCAGAAGGGGGCGCACACGGTAATGCAATGCTGTTTGCTAACCACCACAACAGGAAAAAGAGCAGAAGAAGAAGAGACGATCTATGCATCAACCCAAAACAAGGGATAATACTGAACTTTGTTCATCTTCCATTGTCACCGCATGTTAATGAACTCTCACACGCAAAGAAAATGACAGCGTAGGCTGCGCACGTCAGTCATACCAATAAGTTTGAAAACAGCCGTTGTATTTTACCAGGCAGCATTGGTCAATCTATTATTAGAGTAACAAATTAACAATTCCTTAATTTTTTATTTTAAGCAATCAGGAATCTGGGGGGGCCGGACATGTAAATGTGCCAAACTCATATCGAACCATGACTCCAAAACCGAGGTACATACCGTGACGAACTGTGACTTCTGTGTACTATTTATATATATAAATTTTTTACATTTTTAGTGGATGTTCCAGACAAACCTTGTTAGGTTTATTGAAGAGGCAGCTCCCTCCTCCTTGCTGGAGGAATTGAATGTACTCCTCTATACTGCACCGTGAAAACTTTCTGGGTAGATAGTATCTGTCAGGATCACATAATACAGTTAATACTGTTCAGTTACCCTTACATGGAAACAGTGTGTAAAACTATTTGAAAAGGAACAGCAAAATGTAATTTATATCTGACAGACAGTTTTATCCAAAGCAACTTGAGACCAATTCACACTGCACTAGACATATTCGTCAGGTTTTGTCGGATCAGTGAGTCACCTGTGACTGTCGCCAGTGGTCAGTGTCTGTCGGTGCAGTGTGAATTGGTCTTTACAGTGCATTCAAGGTATACATTATGAGTGATCCTGAGAATCAAATCTATGACTAGTATTGCTAGTGCCATGCTCTACCAGTTGTGCTATAGAAACAAACTATTTAGCGGACTTGAAAAATAATCTCCATGGTGCAAGTTTAAAAAGAATCTTACAGAGCAAGTTAGCTAGCGATCTTAATAGTAACTTAGTAAAAGTACAATTGATGTCTATCACCAACTTAAGCCAAATCACCAAATCTATCACCAAATCTACTAAGATTACAGTAAACCAAGAAGCAAGGTTGTATGCAATTCAGAAATTAATTGAGAATGAAAAATTTCAATTCAATTTCTAAATTTGAAGTGAATTTGAATTAAGATGAAGACTGAATACATAATTCTATTCAAAATTCAATGTAAGGAAGTAGAATTACAATGAACTGAAATTCAAAGAAATTCACATAACTGTAATTAAATGTAGCTAAATAAGTTAAGATTTGCTGACTTGACAGCATTGTTTGCAAAAATAATTTGATGTTTGGAGGTTTATATGCCTTAGGGACAAAAAAAAGATACAAATATATTCATTGTATTAAATTATTTAACTTTAGTGTTCCTCTTCAAGTTATCCTGTGGGGCACGGTGAATTCAAAAATTCCTCAATTCTGAATTTTGCTTAACTCTGACAAGAATTCACATCATATACAATAGGGCCTCGTGCTTGCAATCCATTTGCCAAACATTTGTGACTGAGCTTGTGCACTTGCATAATGTATGTTTCTGGCATGAATGTTGCAATAAAAATGCACTAACACAAAGACCCAAAAACTTGACTCACCCCGTATCTTCCATGATGCAGCCTAACCATGGATCTGGACATCTACAGTCTCCTATCACACACACACACACACACACACACACACATACACATTAAAACAGCAGTCCTCTTTTTTGTTATATTTTGTCAGGAGTGGAAGGATGGTTACCTGCAGTAGCACGGTCTTTGTTCCACATCATTCCAAGGTTCTGTCCTAAACTCTGACATAATGTGATAGCCATGGGTCCCACATTTCCGTACTGACAAACACACAGATGGTATGTTAGAACTCATTTAGTAGATGCTTTAATGCAAAGCAACTTACAGTCAGCTTATTATAGATAGATATATATCTAAAAGTGAGTTTGCAGTCAGTTATTTGATTATGAAGACAAACCTTTTTCTTTGGAATAAAATGCACTGATAAATCAGGCACAGTAACACCAGTAATGTGTAATAAGTAGGGCTCCCTATCTGTCACTCACTTTGGGTCGCACTTGGGAGCCCCAAACACCTCTGATACTTCAGAAAGGGCCAATGAGAACTGCAGAGTGGAATTTGCATGCCACTCCATTTACCTCGGCCTAGAAGATTTGTTTGATTCCCACAGTGCATTTCGAATGTTCTTTCTTCCATACACACAGATAAGTGCAAGAGAGATCCTTTAAAGATGCTTTTTCCAATGTGTATTTCTGGATGCAGTCGAAAAATGTCTACATCAGACAGCCACGATTGCTACTGTAGTTTGGGTCATGCCCATGCTGGAGCAGCTTTTGTGGATGGTGCTTGCCCGGACCACGAGCATTGGGCTTGAGTGGATTCCTCCTGTCCCGAGCATTCGCGGTTAGATGATTTAGCATTCGCGGTTAGACGCTGCACACAAACACGCCACCACCCACCACCCAGTACCTTTCTTCCCGGAGGTGCACAAGGAGCTCATGGAATCGTAGGAAGTATCTTTTTACTACCAGAACACGCTTCGCAGGTTCTTCTGCCCTCACTACCCTCGACAGAGTGTCAGCCAGGGATTACTCCGTTGTTCCCGAGTTAAGCAAGCGACTGTGGTCTCTTGTGCCACCTGGAGGAAGCATGCTTTCTCAGTGCCTCATCTTCAGAAAGGGACCTATTCTGCAACACCATGGAGGACTTTTTCTAGCAGCGGTGGTGAGAGAAACAGACGGAGGCAATAGAATATTGCGGTGCGACCTGGCCACCAGCCTAAATAGGAGGCCACCAAGGTCCCACACCCATCTGCCCGCCGCCAAGGTCCTTCCTCAGTGAAGCCACCTGCTCATCATCCAGCGCCGAGAACCCCAAACGGGCTTTAAAGCATTCATGATGGTCATGACATTAAGTGCTGGTAAGCCTAACGCCTCATTGCACGACTGCAACGCATTCAAGGCCTCCAGAGCAAAGTAAGTGTCTGTACGGACACAACGCCGGCTCCGCCCCACCACGAAGCACCCACCATAGGTAGTTCGAAAGAACTGTTGTTCCTTGGTACCTCTCGGGCAGATATCTATGCAGGGGGCCTGATGCTTAGAACACCTCAGCCAGGTGGGGGTTTCGGGTCAACTGGGAAGAAGCAAGCTCTCCTTGCAGAACTCTCATTTTCTCAGTGTGGAGTTGGATCCACTGTCCAGTTGGGGCGGATCTATCTGAAGTTAGTCAGACAGAAAACTGCAGTCCCACTGAAACAATTCCAGATGGCATCCCCTTTGACGGTTGCTCTGTTCGGGTTGATGCATGGGAGACTGCATAAGCACTGGCTTCAGACATGAATCCTGAGTTGGGCATGGCGCAACGGCACACATCGCATGTTTATAACGCTGGTCTCTTGCCGCTCATTCTGCCTTTATCGAATACATAGTTTGACAGGCAGGTAGGACATCCTATCATTGCATTTGGACCGAATGCAATGATTGGACGAAGATTTTTTGGTCCTGAGACTTCCACAGAAGATATATGTACATTTTTTAATATTTAGACCTTCTATTATTGATTGCTATTAGGATGTGAAGAGTGTTTTAACTAGTATAACAAAAAGTGTTTATGAAAAACCATGGTGTTTATGAAAAAACCTTAAAGCAGACAGTCCACTAAAACTCTAATGACTGGTTGCTGACATGTAGTTGCAAAGTTACTTATAGTTAGTAGAATGTCTAAAGTGAACAATCGAAATAAAGTTTTAGCAAAAGTAGCTCTCACCTCATTGACTCCTCCTCCTCGTGTTGGTGAGCAGATCCCCTCGATGTAGGCAGTGCCACTGCGACTGCTCTGAAATGTGCGTCCCCTACGGGTCAAATAATACACAGAATATTTACCTTCCAAAAGTGGTTTTGAACTTCTTACAGAGTTGGTTATCACGAAAGTCATATGCAATATTAAATTGCAATGCCACTGTTGTGATGCAAATGTGTTACATAAGGCCCCATGAAATGGTTTCAAACTAAATTTTCTTTCCTTTGTTGATGCATTTCCAAATGAGGATATTCTCAAAAGAGCATTTTATTAGACAAAAATTTGTAGATGCCAGGAGACAATGACATATTTTCAGTTAAAGTTTATTTCATGGGGCTTTAATTATATTGAATGGATATTTACATTCAATATATATTGCATGTTTTAAATGCAATGACCATGCGTGTAAGAGTGTGTCGTCTATATAAAGAAGGAAGCATAACATACGAGAGCAGGTGAGCTGCGTCACTCTTCTCTTTGATATTCTCCTTCCTGTATTTCATAAAGTCACGCAGGGTCACCAAAGGATCGTCGCCAACAGAAACCATGTTCTGAGTTGACCATGTCTCCATGGCGACAAGCACTATTCTAGTGTTCAGCTGCTCCTTGTAAATCTGGAATTTAATAGGATGTTTAAAGCATAAAAATTGCTACAGTACTTACTCAAGGAAAATCATGAGAAAAATAGTGAATGTGCCTGTCAAACTTCAGGACGTACAGCATCAGCCATGTTCACTACAGCTTTGGCAAAGTTTCTCGTCTGAGAGGCCGATCTTCGCATTTGTACAAACTACAGAGAGAAACATCAAGACAAATATTACACACCACATGCAAAAAGAAATACAGAAAAGAATAACTATTAAAGAAATAAACTATTTTCAGATCTTACCAGTTCATAATCATTGACCACTAGTAACTCTACATACTTTGTTTCACTCTGAACTGTGCGTGGACCCCTCCGAACCTGCAGGGGGCCACAGGAAATCACAGTTTAACCAAACCGATGTCTTTAAAGGGTTGGCGCAACATCACAGATTGTGACATGACATGTTAGTGTACAGTTCAATGATACAGCAAGTGTGAAGTACACAACATATGGAATATGGAAACTTATGATTCAAACTAATCAATCAATTTGATTAATTCCTATTGTAATGTTCTTAAATTTGAAATTTTGGAATGTAGGGTAATTATGTTCTCTTGACTATAGACTATAGGCACAAAAGCTCATTCTATCACATTTAATGAATGGCCATGATCTTCTTAATTTTGTCATTTCATTTAAATATCAAAATTCGTAAAATTTTGTCAGTTGAAACAGTTTTGAGGTTAACTGATCTAACTTTATGTCTCTGGAAAATAGAGATCTGTGACACAGGGCAGTAACCACCATAGACATTGAGGGGGACAAGTCCCCCTGAATAATTAGAAATGGCCCAATTGTCCCCCCCAATATTTGATATACTTGATGCTGCTCTGCTGTACTCCATTACTATCTGTTTGTTGCTAGGATGACAAAAGTAAAATGTTACATTTTTGGTCTGCCTCAGCGGTCTAACAGCACTCGTCACTGTCAGAATGAGTGAGATGGCCAATCAAATCAAAGAAGGCGGGGCTTACTGTTAGTGCGAATTCCAATGTGACACTTTAGTTATAGCAGTGAAAGAGTGCGTCGTAAGATGTAAGTAGCTAAACACTTAATATTTGACAACTGTTTTACGATAAAAACGTTCAGTGACTGACAGTAATATATCAAGTGATGCAAACTACTTGACATTTTTTATAAAATTTCACCATTTTGAATTGAAAATATGACATTTATGTAAATTATAACTGAATATGACGTGACAAGAAACGTTTTGCATTTTTACATATTAGGTAGACGAAAATAAGAGTGAATGTGTGCATATTTAAAAGAATAATAATAATTATTTGCAATAGTTTACTTTAATAGAACTGGAACTTTTACTGTTCTTATTTTTTTTTCTTTATTTCCTTAAATCGTTTTTATTCCTTTAATAATTTAATTCCTTTAAATAAACCAACAAGACCAATACCCCCCCCCCCCAAACTTTGGTCCCTCCCACATGGTTACGGCCTTGCTGTGACATGATATTATGTTAGATATCAAAGTTTTTGTGTCTATTTGTTAATGAGGGATTTGTTGACATGTTAATGCTTTTAGATTTGTGGAATAAAAAAATCTTATTTTTTTGTGAAAATGTAAAATTAAACCTTTGGGGTATGATTTATATATATAGTATGTACAGTACCGGTCAAACGTTTGGAATAATTGGAATAATATGTTAACCAAGGCTGCATTTATTTGATCAAAAATACAGTAAAAAAGTACGTCTGATCAAGAATGTGATGACATGATGGATTATTCAGAAAAACAGAAGACAATGATGTAAACCAAAAATTCAAAGAAGAATAGACAGAAAAGTAAACAGGGAGTTTCCTTTTAATATATATCAGAATTTATGCACTGCAAAAAAATGATTTTCTTACTTAGTATTATTGTCTTGTTTCCAGTCCAAATATCTACAAATTCTTAAATCAAGAATCTTTTACTAGACAAGTTAGATGACATGAAATATTATGTCTTGTTTTCTGAAGGAAAAAAAAACAAGCAAAATGATCTGCCAATGGGGTAAGAAAAATAATCTTAAACAAGGAAACAAGATTATTTTTCTTGCCCCATTGGCAGATAATTTTGCTTGTTTTAAGCAAAAACACTTCATTTTGATTTTTTTTTTTCAGAAAACAAGACAATATCTTATGCCGTTTTACTTATCTAGTAAATGCATTGTGATTTACAAATTTTCTGATATTTAGACTGGAGACAAAAATACTAAGTAAGAAAAGTATTTTTTGCAGTGTAGAAAAAAATGCATATAAATCACATTTTAGAAGGCTTATATTTTCAAGTTAAACATCAGACAGTCCTGACATTGTGTGAGTGAAACTCTGAGAAGGTGTACAGTCAGTTGTTGTTGTTGTTGTTATAGAAACCATAGTAATGAGGAGTTTGGTTTTTGCCCATGTCTTGATGTAACAGTTAACTTTTCAGGGCAACTACAAAGGTGAATTTAGGAGCGTTATAGCCTGGATGAATTAAGAATAAAGCTCTTTTTTCTTCTGTATAGATATGTTCAGTTCTAATAAAAATTAACTGTAAAATATTAATTCAATAATTAAGTGCAATATAATGCAATAATAATACTGTTAAACACATTTGCTGTATATTCAAAAATATTATTTGTTTCTGTCCTTTATTTATTCATTAATTTATTTATTTATTCCAATTTAAATGACTTACCCCAGCAAAACATTAATGGGGAAACGTGTGGGCCGGATTGGCTAAATTTTAGCCCCAGTCCAGCTCTAATGATTCTCCTCTTCTAGGGACAGAAAGAAGACCTTCTAATGATAAAAATATTTAAACTCCTTAAGGTAGTCGTATGCGCAAAAGTTGTTGCTGTTTCTGGAAACCTGTTTGCTTTGACCTCATATTTGGTGTTAATGCATTTATGCTTTTAATGTGTTGTAGCCTGAAATATTTTTCATATTTTCATATTTTATATTTTATTTATATTTTCATACTTTATATGTGTTAAAGATATGACTTTTTAAAATTCTAATTATTTCTGATTGAACATGTTCAGTCGGGTGAAAACAAACCCCGACCAACGGCAACAGACGCCGACAGGGGTAACATACTGATCTGACAAAACCCAACAAACGTGTTTGTTGGCATTTGCCTGTGCAGTGTGAACTGCCCTTTAATTTTACTCCTCCCAAAAAAGGTAAAAAACAAAGCTGTGAGAGCATGTTATACCAGCTCCTGGTAGCCAGATAGTCTACCACAATGCTACTGCAACATGCATCACCACAAATATGGGCCGCCGCAGATGAGTAGTCAGGAAGCATGACCATATTAGCCTGGTTCTGTCAACACTGCACTGGCTCCCTATTAAACATTGTATACATTTTAAAATCTTGCTGATTACTTACAAAGCACTAAATGGTTTAGCTCCCCAGTACTTGAGCGAGCTCTTAACGCATTATACTCCATCACGTCTATTACGGTCTCAAAACTCTGGCCAGTTGATAATACCTAGAATATCAAAATCAACTGCAAGCGGTCGATCCTTTTCCTATTTAGCACCTAAACTCTGGAACAGTCTTCCTAGCATTGTTCAGGAAGCAGACACACTCTGTCAATTTAAATCTAGACTAAAAACACATCTCTTTACTATGGCATACACATAGAACATTATTAATTTATATTATTCAAATCAGTTAAATGATTGTTTTAGGCTGCATTAACTAGGTCTGCCGGAACCGGGAACACTTCCCATAACACCTGATGTACTCGTTACATCATAAAAAGAATGGCATCTACACTACTGTTAGTCTCTCTGTTTATCCCGAGGTTTACTGCAGTCAGCCGGATCCGGGCCGTATCCAGATCAGATGGCGGACCTGCGCCTAGACATGACCAACGCATCCCTGAAGTGTCAGCAGAGACCGTGCCAATTAGACTCCCCCCTGTAAATGCCTCATCGATACGACATCCTCAATAAACCCGTCTCCGGCGTGATGACTCCGATCTTTCGAATATTCTGATCTAATAAATGCCTCATCGACACGACATCCTCAATAAACCTGTCTCCGGCGTGATGACTCCGATCTCTGATCAATGTTGCCAGAATCATAATCATACACTGTTTGTTCGTTGGCCAGAGGAGAACTGGCACCCCGACTGAGCCTGGTTTCTCCCATGGTTTTTTTTTCCATTATGTCACCTGATGGAGTTTTGGTTCCTTGCCACCGTCGCCTCTATTGCCTTTGGCTTTTGGCTTGCTTAGTTGGGGACACTAAATATTCAACTATATTACTGATCTGCCCACATTGACACTATACGATAATTGAAATGAGCTGGATGACATCACCGTTTTCTCCAGAGTGGCTGTACAGCCGAATCAAATTCTGTTGCATCATTTTCCTGTTAACACTGTGAAGCTGCTTTGAAACAATCGGCATTGTAAAAAGCGCTATATAAATAAAGGTGATTGATTGATTGATTGATTGATTGACTGACTATGTCTTTAGAAAGCTGACGCGCAAACTGACGCAAATTAAACTGAAAGTTTGGCATCGCAGTCCTGAAGCTCAACACAGTCATCTTCATTAAAAAGAAGTGAGACTAAATTATCTTTCATTCTGAGAAAAAAATGTAACAAAAGTTGCCACTGGGATGGTAACCTTTAAAAAGGTTCTGATATGTACCATTTAGGTACTAATATGCATTCTTTAGATACAAAGGTGTACCTTTTGAAAGGGTACCGCCACAGTGACAGCTTTTGTACCTTTTTTTCTGAGTGTACCAGTGCTGATGCCGCTTTAATAATAATAATTCGTTACATTTATATAGTGCTTTTCTCTGCACTGAAAGTGCTTTACATTTGGAAGGGGGAAATCTCCTCAACTACCACCAATGTGCAGCATCCACCTGGATGATGCGACGGCAGCCATACTGCGCCAGAGCGCCCACCACACATCAGCTTATTGATGGAGAGGAGACAGAGTATTTATACTCTAATCAGTATTTATATGGGGATGATTAGGAGGCTATGATGATAGATAGAGGCCAGTGGGCAAATTTGGCCAGGATGCCGGGGTTACACTCCTACTCTTTTTTTATGACCAGTGACCACAGAGAGTCAGGACCTCGGTTTAACGTCTCATCTGAAGGACATGAACTCAGTTGAATTTGCATATAGTGTGGGAATTTAAGACTGGATTTACAGTATATTCGTTTTGCAGAGACACATTTATGTTAAGTGTAAATGGAACCGTTTTAACTAATTGGATATCTGATCAGTAAAAACGCATGAAGTGACAAGTGTAAATAGGATCTTAGGATCCACAAAGATCTTAAGAAGCATCCATGGGATCTCATTGTTGAAAGGTATTGCTCAGATGAGGGCTACAAAAATTTCCAAGTGATTAGATATGCCATGGAAAACAGAAAAGACAGTCATCAACAAGTGGAGAAAGAACAAGATTATCAAGAACAGGGTAGCACCTTATTTTACATTCCTGTTCCGCATGTACATACTACGTACTTATAGCAATTACAATAACTGGGTTATAACTAGGTACTAACCCTGAACCTACCCCTAAACCTAACCTTAACCCATGTAGTTACCTTAGATTACCAGTACTTTCTTGGGTACGTACACTGTAAGTACACTGTAAGTATACGTACTGTAAAATAAAGTGTAACCAAGAACAGGGTTGACCCTCCAAAATTAATGAGAAGACAAAGAGAAAACTGGTCAGGGAGGCTGTCAAGAATCCTACAGAAACACTAAAATAGTTGCAGCTCTTACTGCCAATTACTGGTTGCTCCCTACATGTGACAGCTATCTCCCATATTCTCAGTCTGTCTGGGCTATGGGGCAGGGTGGCAAGACACAAGCCTCTTCTGACTAAAAATCGGCTCAAACTCGGCTTAACAACTTACATCCAATCTCCCTAAATCATGTGGAAAAAAGTGTTATGGTCTGATGAGACCAAGTTAGAATTTTTTGGCCAAAATTGTAAAAGGTATGCTTGGCACAAAAACATCACAGCACATTAGCAAAAAAACACCATACCCCCGATGAAGCATTTCATGCAACATCATGCTTTGGGGCTGCTTTTCTTCACCTGGAACTAGGGCTTTAGTAAAGTTTCAGGGAATCATGAATAGCTACAAGTACCAGTCGATTCTGGCACAGAACCTTCTGGTGTCTGCTAGAAAGCAGAAGAGAATGAAGAGAACTTTCAACTTTCAGCATGACAATGATCCAAAACACACATCTAAATTCACAAAAGAATGGCTTCAGCAAAGAAAGATGAATGTTTTGGAGTGGTCTAGCAAGAGTTTAGACCTGAATCTTATAGTAAATCTGTGAGGGGACCTGAAGAGGGCCGTGCACAGGAGATGCCCTCGCAATTTAACAGATCTGGAAGGTTTTTGCAAAGAATGAGTGAGAAAAATGTTCCCTAATAAAGATGTGCCAAGCTGATAGACTCCTATCCAATCACATTGAGTGGTGTTATAAAATCAAAGGGTGCTTCAACTAAGTATTAGTTCAAGGATGTGCACACCAATCCAATTATTCCAACTTTCTTATTTTTATATATTTTTTTATCCATTTATAAATACAGTCACTTGCTTTGCTCCTGAATGAATCAGCTGTTTAAACAAATGGGTGGAATTAATGACTCAATGACTCATCATTAAGACAGTGACTTGCCACCTGGTGGGTTTATTTTCATATTAAAGAATCTTTTTTTAATCATTTCATATTTCAATATTCATAACATTTTTCAAACATGAATCTCATAGCATTATTATGCAATTGTAAATGCAGTGTAAATACATCTAAATGCTACTTTAGATGCAGCTTCTGTGCCAATTCTGCAGTGTACAAATGGATTTTGGATACTGATTTACCTTGACTGGTAACAGCCTATAGTGTCTTAAAAGATCTACATCTAATAAGGTTAGAAGAAATTGCCCTTAATAGGTAAAAATGCCCTTGGAAATCAATTTAAGGTGGCATATATCGCTCCTAAATGGAAAAAGTTCATTTCTGTCACTGCTGTGAACTGTACAATGCACAGAATAAGAAGAATATGAAAAGCTTCAGGCGTCAGCTGACCACGACAGTACCAACACAAAAACATTATTGTTATTGATAGTTTTTGCCATATTACACACCCCAGCCATACGGTTATATTTGTAAAATACAGCAAAGTGCCCCCAACTGTTGTTTTTGTCTCCACTCACATTTTAATTGAGTACATTCATTCATCTGTATATTGAGTGAGTTCTGTGTTTTATTGATTCTTATGTGACTCCCTCTCCTCTTTCCACCCTCTACTATCCCACCTTTCCACAGCTTAGCACTCTTTTTTTTTAGCCTTTTTCAAATCTAAGACATAAATGATCTGTGCTAAAATAGGCCGGGTGATTTCATGACCCTTTAACAGGCTAGTCTCAGCTTCAGATGTCACACCCACTGATCGCCCACAGTCTGTTCACAGAGTGTCTGATACATGTTGTACACAGATCTGGCGTTTCGAACTGAACAATTCTAGGCTGCATTTACCCAGTTACTCTTTCTGTTTCATTGAGTCTAGTCAAGTCAAGGTAGAGTTGTGTTTTGTCTTGTCTGGTGCTCTGCCCAAACCCACTTTTCCGTGGCTGCTCTCGCTCTCCAGCTCTGCCTGGCTTTCGGACTGCTCTGGTTAAGACATGCTGCTGGTCTCTCGACGTGATACTCGTGTTGCTCTTTGGATTGTTTGTCTAACACATGGGGTTTTCAAACCTGTCCTGGAGGACCCCCAACACTACACATTTTGTATGTCTCCCTCATCTAACACACCTGATTCAACTCATCAGCTCATTAGTAGAAACTGCAAGACCTGAATTGGATGTGTCAGATATAGGGAGACATACAAAATGTGCAGTGTTAGGGGTCCTCCATGACAGGTTTGAATCAACTTACTAGCCAATTTTTCAGGTTATGATTATGTTCTATCATTTTGCATGCCATCGGCGTCACAGCCCCTCCCCTAGGAGGATGAGCCTCCAATATTAGCAAAACAAAGTGTCTGTATTCCGATGCTGCTGGTAAACCCATTGCTTTCAATGATAAAATTTTAAAATACATTACATCAGTATAGTCACGAGGATTCTTGACTGCTTAAGATTAAAAGTTTAGGAATTGTTGATTTGTTACTCTAATTGATAGACTGACCAATGCTGTGCGGTAAAATGCAACATCTGTTTTCAAACTTATTGGTTTGATTAACATGTTGTACGTAGACTGCGCTGTCAACATCTGAGTCTACCTCACCATTCTAAGAGGAGACAGCAAGTGAAGCAGCACCTGAGGCTTCCCATTTCCAGGACACGCATATTTCATCACTGGACTGTAGTAGTGAGACTTGCATGACACAAATCAACACAATGCCAAATGATTTTTGTCTCATTATAACAGTGGAAACAACTTACAATACTCTGTCATTTGTGACGATGTGAATCATCATGTTCTGTTGTTTATGTTGCTATTTGTGCATGTAAAACTGGACAAAAAACTTTAGGTATTTTTAATGGGTCACAGACACTTATCCATTCTAATTTAATTCTAATTTAACATAATTTTATCGGTTAACAAGCGTCAGTTGTCGGTCAAGAAAAAAAACAAAATGAACACCCCCATATATACACACATATACATATATCATTTTAAGATGGGACCCGCCAAAAATACAATTCTGGCTATGCCACTGCATTAAATACATTAACCTACTAACACGATACATGAGCGTTGTGTCATATGGACTAATTTTATGGTGTACTACAACTTTAGTGATATTAAACTGTCCCTGGATGGAAAAGAGCTGTTAAAATTCTTACAGCAAAGACTAGACAAATAACTTGGCAGACAAATAAATTATGCCAGTGGCTCATTCATGTTAATGAAAAGCACAAAAACACCTGTTGTTTCGCTCACATTTTTAAAAACTATATGTTTCTGTGCCAGAATGTCCGGGGCTACTTTTTAGTCCTAGTCCACACCTGGAAACAGCTGAATACTTTTTGAATTGAGAGCTTGCATGTTAATCTTCAGAGTGTTTACTATTAAACAATCATTTTGGAGTGAGCTATGTTTGGACTTTACAACAAAATAAGAAGTTACAGAGAATTTTGCGACAGGCAGGATTCAGTTACAACTAACTGTCGTAAAACTGAAAATGATTCAATGAGAACAATCAGATTCAACAATCAGATTCTGATTCTGATTGTTGAATCAGATTGTTCTATATTTATATCTAAACTGTGGCTTTGATAATTTTGTTAATTTCTGATATTTTAGTTTTGGCTAGTTCAAGTTCTGAAAGTCTGGTAACAAAAATTTAGAAGCTAAACTGTCTGGTGAGTGGAAAAGTTAATGTCAAACCCTGCCTGTCACAGTATCAGTGTACTTTTGACTTGACAGCTACTGCAACCAGACTGTTACATGAGCCAGATCAAATACTGATGTAATCAAGCCATAAATATACTGCAAGCAAAATAGCAAAAGCTAGTTGTGAGTTAGCAAAATCCGACATCATATAATAATATACTCCAGGATTCTGGATCAATTTGAGTCGGAGTGACTGTCAAACATGTTTGAAAGTGAGTTATAATTGAGTAATTTGTGACTCATACATTTCTGTGATTAATTCTAATCAATTGCACCCCATATTTAAATATGTGTACATAAATACACTATATCGCCAAAAGTATTGTGACACCCCTCCAAATCATTGAATTCAGGTGTTCCAATCATTTCCATGGCCGCAGGTGTATAAAATCAAGCACCTAGGCATGCAGACGCTTCTACAAACATTTGTGAAAGAATGGGTCGCTCTCAGGAGCTCAGTGAATTCAAGCGTGGTACCGTGATAGGTTGCCACCTGTGCAATAAGTCCATTCATGAAATTTCCTCACTACTAAATATTCTACGGTCAACTGTTAGTGGTATTATAATAAAGTGGAAGCAATTGGGAACAACAGCAACTCAGCCACAAAGTGGTATGCCACCTAAAAACACAGAGCGGGGTCGGCGCATGCTGAGGCACACAGAAGTGTGCAGAAGTGTATATGTACACATTTAATATGCAAATTAATGTAAAATCAACATTTAATATTTGCTGAATGGCATCTTTTTACTAGTGATATTGTCAGTACCAACAGTCTATTTTTTTAAATGCTGAGGCTAAAATGACTAATTATAGCCATTCAACAATATATTTGCAAATGATCAGACTACTGTTTATGTATAAAAAAATGCTACATTCATTTATTACGTTAACTGAAGAGGCTTCAGTGCGCTGAATAGACTACTTTTGTGAGGAAACTGCTGATTGCTTAATGGATCGACAGCTTGTCCACTGATATTCGCGTGCATTTCACATTAAATATTTATTTCTGCCATCTTAAGTGAGATTCCAATCCAAAGGGAGCATACATGTTCAGTTCAAAATGGAATGGCATAGGGAATGGCATAGGGAATAAGGGTACATCGAAACATCCCTTCACAGGAAGTGCAGAAGGAAATTTACCCATCAGTCATATCGCCCCAGTAATTTGTTACCAAATCAATTGAGGTCCCATCATTTTATTTAGTCCCAGATGCGAGTTTGGTAGTGTATGAATAAATAAAAAATTAAAATTGATAATACGAAATATTTGGTTAGCACGGAATCAGCACATTAGAATGATTTATGAAGGATCATGCAACACTGAAGTAATGACTGCTGAAAACTAAGCCATCACAGGATTAAATTTAATTTTGAAATATATTAAATTAGAAAACAGTAACTTTAAATTGTAATTATATTTCACAATATTATTGTTTTACTGTATTTTTGATAAAATAAATGCAGCCTTTGTGAGCAGAAGAGACTGAAAAAAAAAAAAAAAAAAACATTTAAAAAATCTTAATTATTCCACACTTTTGACTGATAGTTGAAGTGCATTAGTAGTGAAAGATACCTAATATAACATGAGACCAGCATTTCTAATCTGGTACATCTATGCAGGGCCACAGTTAGGAATTCTTGGGCCCGTTACAAAACCATCACCACGGCCCTCCCTCAGTTGAAACCGATTTCTGGATGCCCTTTTTGGCAGCCCGTTATGCATGACTAATATAGATCAGTTCATAAATCAAACGATGTCAAAAATAAAAACTCTCACCTGTCTTTTTGCCCGTCTCAGCCCATCTGTGAGCTCTGGCTCATTTGTCTCCATAGAAACGGGATAGTCATTGTTAATGTCACTGCTGTTCCTGGTGCTTCCTGTAAGAGAAGAAGCCATAGGCTATACGGATGAAAACCATCCCGAACAAAAAGTTTTCACTCGTCAGCTTTCAGTGGATCGATAAAGATGTGTATTACTGAAAAATGATCCATGCAAAAAATCAATATGCAGCAGACGGAGAAAGAGAGAGATCAGGAAGGACGTAAAAGCAGACACAGTCTGAACGCTGAGTATAAAAAAACACTTGAGTATAGGTCATATAAGACAGTGACTGCATATGTCTTAATCATATGATTTTAGAATGACATGAAGGTCATTTTATTTGCATGTGAGAGGATTGTCTTACCTGAGGAATGTGGCGTCAGCCGGATGTCTGCCATTTTGTATACAGCATGAATATTTGAATCCTGTGTGACAGAATCATGGAAGTCTTGTTAATCTGACATTAAGAACAGAAAGTGCATTACTGTACAGTCACCCATGAAACCTTCATAATTACTGCATGCAGCATGTTTCTCTTGACATTAGTCACATGACGGGTTATTCCTGTAGGTTTCACATAGCCGCAATCGACAATTACTGGGGTCTAAGCAGTTTAGTAAAGTAAGATAATGGATAAAATTGACAAATTTGAAAGAAAACAAGCTGCTGATGCTGTTGAATCATTGAAATTATTGGTAAACGTCAACACACAGTTTAAATCATTATCATTGGAGTTATAGAAATGGGTGAAATTTGAAATGTTTCCTCTATGTCCTGTTCCATGTGCAAATGAATTTTTGATGTTTGATGTTGATTTGAATTTTTGCACTCACAAAAATGACAATCAGTCATTATGGGCCACATCCAAAAACATAATTTGATTAAATTAATAAAAATGGGTAACGTTTTGTCATATAAGCCAATTGTCCCATTAATTAGACAAAGGCTAAGATAAGTTCAATATTCTGGGGGAATATGCTTGCTGGCACAGTCCAGAGATACTACCTAAAATGTTAATTTAATTTTTAAAGCATCACCTTGTGGCTGATTTTCATCCAAATTTGGTACCTCATCTACATATGCCCTCTACATATGTGCCATTTCAATTTCATTACAATCAGCCACTTCAGCCTGTTGAAACATTTATTAGCTGCTGAGTTAGAATGTAAGCACATCGCCTAACATAGAAAATGCATGTAAATTTCAACTTCCTTGTTGAAATTGTTGCTGAGTTTTTTGTTGTTGTTGTGGTGGTGGTGTGCCTTATGGGTGGAAGTTTATGCAATGTGCCTTGTATCCTCAATGTCTTAGTGTTTTCTTGTGATTTCCAAATTGGTAGATGCAGCATTTTTCATGTTTACCACATTGTTTTATTAGCATTCATTTTTTTACATGAATTCTCAGAATCACAAATTACACTTTATAACTATATTTTTGTAGCATTTTGAGAAAAGTAGGCCTTAACTAGTTCTGCTGAAAAGTCATGTTGTAATTGTACTCACAATATTTGGTACATAAATATTGGTACCAAATAGTATGAAAATGTTGTTGATAACTGTGTATATCTGCTCAAATCCTGTTGTTGGGTAACGTTTCCTCTCAGATGAAACGCTCGCTGATGCACTGAGCCCTGCCATGTAAGGCTATTACACAACTATCCATTATTAATCTCCCATCTACCCAGACAGAGAGAGACACTTTACATGTGGCTTTGAATACTTTATGAAAATGACCCATTTAAGAGAAGCGAAAGAGGAGTGGAGAGAGAGTGAAAGAGAGATACATAACAAATACAGATGAAAGGACCAAGAAAAACAGCAAAAGAAAAGGTGAAATGAAAGAAGAGTGAATAGCTCTGTGGTTTATCATCTCTTTGACATGCTATTTCAATGCACCAAGAATTGTGCCACAGTAATTCTAAATTAATTCAATTCACACAAATAGAAGAAATCAAATTAAGGATTCATCTCCATCTATGCTTAAAATAAAGGGTTAGTTCACCCAAAAATAAAAATTCTGTCATTAATCACTCACCCTCATGTTGTTTCAAACCCGAAAGACCTTCATTCATCTTCGGAACACAAATTAAGATATTTTTGATGAAATCCGAGAGCTCTCTGACCCATTCATAGACTGCAACGTACATGCAACTTTCAAGGCCCAGAAAGGTAGTAAAAACATAGTTAAATTAGTCCATGTGACTCCAGTGGTTCAACCTTAATGTTATGAAGCGACGAGAATACTTTTTGTGCGCAAAAACAAACAACAATAATGACTTTATTCAACAATCTCTTCTCTTCCCTGTAACTCTCTTACGCTATTCACTTTGGGCTCACAAAGTACAGAGCTTCCGGGTTTTACGGCAAAACACCGGTTCACTATTGGCTGAGCACAATCCCATGATCACATGCATGCCTTGTGGTGCTTGCGTGAACTGCGTAGGAGACTGGCACGAGAGAGAAGAGATTGCTGAATGAAGTCGTTATTTTTGTTTGTTTTTGCGCACAAAAAGTATTCTCGTTGCTTCATAACATTAAGGTTGAATCACTGTAGTCACATATATTTTAATGATGTCTTTACTACCTTTCTGGGCCTTGAAAGTTGCAATTACGTTGCAGTATATGAAGGGGTCAGAGAGCTCTCGGATTTCATCAAAAATATGAAATTCATTTTTGTGTTCCGAAAATTAACGAAGGTCTTACGGGTTTGGAACGACATGAGGGTGAGTAATTAATGACAGAATTTTCATTTTTGGGTGAACTTTTGAGGCTTCTCTATTTGTCTTGGAACAAACTCCTCCCACAGAAATGGCATTACTGTAATAGAGTGCTGCAAGGATAATCTATTTTCATAGGGCAAAAGTTAGCATTTAGCACTTCCCATTTTATTATCCTGAAGTCATTGGCTTTTTTTAATGGATTTTTGGTTAAATGCCTGAAAAAAGGTCTGTGGTTAACAGAAGCTCAAGATATTTGCCTTGTGATTAGTTTTTAAGCTTTAAAAAAAGCGGTTGCTAACAAGTGTCTACATAGGCCTACAGAGGTTGGTGACATTAAAAATCATCACACCGAACAGATAAACTCATCTACTCACTAGTGTGCTTTCACAGCCTCATTGTGTTTATTATAATCACATGGTTTCAAACTATTCTTTGTGATGGTGATGTTCGAGTCATGCGACCACGGTGTAGTTCGTTTTTAGCCTACGTTTACATTTTTACTTATAGCAATTGTTTTTAGGCTTTAAAATTCATCAAATGAAAGTTGTGTTCATTTGTGAAGGTTATCATGATGAACATAACGTGCAAGAATCATAAACTTTTGTTGGTCAGAGAGCTTGTTTTTTGCAATAATCCAAAAGCCAATGGAAAAATCTTATCAAAAGTCAAAAGAACCAGGGTGATGCTAACTTCCGTGTTGGCCTACCTACAAAAATAAAATAAAAAAATCACTGCAGAGCTCTATTCCTCCATCTTAAAAAAGTAGCCCCGCCTCAGATCGACCATTCAAACAGCATTACAGTTGAAAGGACAAAATGAAAATCGAATGCGGCTGTTTGAAATCAAAATACAAATGTCACATTACTGCTCTTACACCCTCCATTCGCCGTCAAATGTTTTTTATTGTTCTAAAGGCATTCTTATTATTACATCGAATTTCTTCATTTTAAAGTGACAGACTTCGATATGATAATGCGGTGCTGCTAATATCACGCATAAGCTGCTCTGTCTCATATTTTCTCACTCGACACCCCTCCTTCTGCTCTTCACCTCCGTCCCACATACAGACGTCTGCTGATTCACCCGTCAGTCAACCGCAGTAATGCACATTTCTGAGCATGTGGCTAATATTCAGTGCTTCGCTGTCTCTTCTGTCTCTCATTGAACAGGACTGATGCAGATGAGAAAGATGAGAGAGATGAATATTTCAACTGCGTACTGACCTGATCGCTGCTGTTGTGCACTGGCTCGATGCTGTATGAAAAGTTGCCATCTGAGAACATCCCTCTGTAGACACACCAACATCACAAATGTGAGTTAACAACCCTAATAGGGATGTCACGATACCAAAATTCCAGTAGTAGGTACCAATACCATAAAAATTTTATGGTTCTCGGCACCAATTTCGGTACTACAGCAAAAAAAAAAAAGTATACATTTTATTTAACTATTTAAAATTTTTTTTAAATTAAATTCAATGAGTTTATTATTTATGATGATAATCATTATAAGTAAATAATACACATAACATTTAAAGGCGACATGCTGTTTAAAAGTAAACATTGTTTATAAAAAAGATCAAGTGAAAAATAAGCAACCCTCTATGCACATCTAATAATAATAATTATTATTAGTAGTAGAATTAGTATTAGTATTACATTGAGACGTAGCTAAATAGCGCCTTCCGTATTCAATTTACGAAAAAAGCATAACTGACAAAGCATATGACGTTGGACGTAGCTCAAGCGTTTTGAACTGCGAGAGGCATTACACTTTCTTTGTAAGTTAAATATGGAAGGCGGTCTAGCGGAATCTAGATATTTTACTTTATAAAGTTTTAAATATGGATATTTTTCTTACAAAAACCTATCAATTCGCTTCAGAAGGCCTTCATTAACCCCCCGGAGCCGTGTGGAGTACAAACCCGATTCCAAAAAAGTTGGGACACTTGTTGGGACAAATTGTGAATAAAAACAGAATGCAATGATGTGGAAGTTTCAAATTTCAATATTTTATTCAGAATACAACATAGATGACATATCAAATGTTTAAACTGAGAAAATGTATCATTTTAAGGGAAAAATAAGTTGATTTTAAATTTCATGGCATCAACACATCTCAAAAAAGTTGGGACAAGGCCATGTTTCCCACTGTGTGGCATCCCCTCTTCTTTTTATAACAGTCTGCAAACGTCTGGGGACTGAGGAGACAAGTTGCTCAAGTTTAGGAATAGGAATGTTGTCCCATTCTTGTCTAATACAGGCTTCTAGTTGCTCAACTGTCTTAGGTCTTCTTTGTCGCATCTTCCTCTTTATGATGCGCCAAATGTTTTCTATGGGTGAAAGATCTGGACTGCAGGCTGGCCATTTCAGTACCCGGATCCTTCTTCTACGCAGCCATGATGTTGTAATTGATGCAGTATGTGGTCTGGCATTGTCATGTTGGAAAATGCAAGGTCTTCCCTGAAAGAGACGACGTCTGGATGGGAGCATATGTTGTTCTAGAACTTGGATATAACTTTCAGCATTGATGGTGCCTTTCCAGATGTGTAAGCTGCCCATGCCACACGCACTCATGCAACCCCATACCATCAGAGATGCAGGTTTCTGAACTGAGCGCTGAGAACAACTTGGGTTGTCCTTGTCCTCTTTAGTCCGGATGACATGGCGTCCCAGTTTTCCAAAAAGAACTTCAAATTTTGATTCGTCTGACCACAGAACAGTTTTCCACTTTGCCACAGTCCATTTTAAATGAGCCTTGGCCCAGAGAAAACGCCTGCGCTTCTGGATCATGTTTAGATATGGCTTCTTTTTTGACCTATAGAGTTTTAGCCGGCAATGGCGAATGGCACGGTGGATTGTGTTCACCGACAATGTTTTCTGGAAGTATTCCTGAGCCCATGTTGTGATTTCCATTACAGTAGCATTCCTGTATGTGATGCAGTGCCGTCTAAGGGCCCGAAGATCACGGGCATCCAGTATGGTTTTCCGGCCTTGACCCTTACGCACAGAGATTGTTCCAGATTCTCTGAATCTTTGGATGATATTATGCACTGTAGATGATGATAACTTCAAACTCTTTGCAATTTTTCTCTGAGAAACTCCTTTCTGATATTGCTCCACTATTTTTCGCCGCAGCATTGGGGGAATTGGTGATCCTCTGCCCATCTTGACTTCTGAGAGACACTGCCACTCTGAGAGGCTCTTTTTATACCCAATCATGTTGCCAATTGACCTAATAAGTTGCAAATAGGTCCTCCAGCTGTTCCTTATATGTACATTTAACTTTTCCGGCCTCTTATTGCTACCTGTCCCAACTTTTTTGGAATGTGTAGCTCTCATGAAATCCAAAATGAGCCAATATTTGGCATGACATTTCAAAATGTCTCACTTTCAACATTTGATATGTTATCTATATTCTATTGTGAATAAAATATAAGTTTATGAGATATGTCAATTATTGCATTCCTTTTTTATTCACAATTTGTACAGTGTCCCAACTTTTTTGGAATCGGGTTTGTATGTTTATGATGGATGGATGCACTTTTTTGAGCTTCAAACTCGTGAGCCCCGTTCACTGCCATTACAAAGCTTGGAAGCGTCAGGATATTTATTAATATAACTCTGATTGTGTTCTTCAGAAAGAATAAAGTCATATAGACCTAGGATGTCTTGAGGGTGAGTAAATCAGTGTTTCCCATACATAAACTCTTCCTGGGCGGCCCGCCTAGATAAATTGTGACCCGCCCAGGAAGATAAAATCGAATTCCACTTTACGAATTTTCGGGAGATAGAGGGGAGGGGGTGCTAACCTTTTTTTATACAGTCTATGGTGCTAACCGTGAAACTGGTGCGTGTGTTATCGACTCGTCTATGAGGCGCTGTACTTGACAAAAGCGAAGCGAACGAGGCAAACTGGATCAACTGCACATGCTGAATGGCCATTCCACGGGCTCCAGGCTGCGTCTTTTGCATTTTGCGATCTTTTTTTCCTGCTGGTGCGACTAAATTGATGAGCCCAACTGATGAGAGCTGCCATTTATGTTACATATGAGAAACGACAAACGAAACGAAAGCGGAACGGAACCGCGCTACTCTTTTGAGCAGCGTTCATCAGCTCAGAGCAATAATAGACAGCGCAGCGCGAGCTCATACACGGGCCGATCTCGATCACACGACACCGTTACTACACAACGCTGGGAGATCCAGTGAGAAAGCGTTTGAATTCGCCACAGAATTAATAACATCGCTTCTGTGAGATCTAGTGGCAAGTGTTCGGCGCAGAATTCTCTGTTATAAACCACAGATATAAGATCAAACAGCGCTGACGCGGAAACCAGGAGAAACCATTGTGCCGTGAACGAAGTTCAGGGGTTTCAGTCCACAAATCATAAACATTCACCATGGATTTAATGTAGTAACACCCCATGGTATTGTGGAAGAAATAGTAGAATGCTTTTTTGAATATTTTCATTATTCATCTCAGGGTTCGTACAACCTTTTGAGAGTGAAATTCAAGCACTTTTCAAGTGCTTCACACTTTTTCCAGCACTTAAAAGCTCTAAATATTATCCAATTTTAAGGTTATTTTTAATGTGATGATTTGTAAAACTAAAGGTTTAAAGGTGTAGGCCACTTTGTGGCAAACAAGCACTTTTATTTAAAAAATACATGAAATTAGCACTATAACCAGTAGATGGCGGCAAAGGAGCACTTATTGACTTGTTAGCAATTTCCACTCCTTAATAAATATATGGAAAAAAGTAGGAAGTCACAAAGTCTCATGAAAAACAAAAACTTTTCTTTAAATTGTGACTGAATTACCCAGAAAACAAGTAAAGAGTGCTCCTTTTATAATCACTGAAGCTGTTGGTCAGTTCAGTGTAATACTATAAAAGAACAATGGTAGCCTACATTTTTAAATTTTCCCTATAAAAATTAGGTTTTTGCACATTACTGTTGTTAATAAAAGTTAATTTTATCTGCATATCAATTCATAAACCTTTGTTTGACTAGTTTATTCTGAACCCGCTCATCAACCCGCACCACTCCGCCCAGCCCACCACAAGTAAATTCTCAACCTATGGGAAACACTGTAAATCATGGGCTAATTTTCATTTTAAAGTGAACTAATCCTTTAAGTTTTCTCCTACGAAGTCCTGTGTGTGGATTTTATAAAGACTTTCTGTTTTCTGCGCTTCTTTACAACCCACTGTGTAGGTTGTATCTGTTATATTATTTAATGGACCCGAGTTAACATGAACTAACAATGAACAGTTGTGTTTTTATTAACTAACGTTAACAAAGATGAATAAATACTGTAACAAATGTTTTGCTCATTGTTAGTTTGCATTAATCAACGTTAACTAATGAGACCTTATTGTAAAAGTGCTACAATTTATTGTTATAAAATATATCTGCATACATACAGTACAGTACACTAAACTGTACATGCAGTGCATATAGCAATCTATATTATATAGAAAATCTCAACTGCTTGTTGCAAAATTAGATTTTTCAGATTAGATTCGATTCAACTTTATTGTCATTGCAGAGTACAAGTACAGAGACAATGAAATGAAATGAAAATGTAACTAAATTATTACCCAGCTCTTTATATAAATTTTTACATACATTATACTGATGTAGGGTGATATATACTATATAGCATTTTTTAATGGTTTGATTGCTTGTATCGTCACAAAGTGTAAACTATATTATCGCCCAGCTGTAATCTGCTAAATGCGATTATAAAGCATTAAGATATTATAAACATCAACATCATGACTTTGTGTAAAGCAGCTTTAAAACAATGTGTATTGTGAAATGTGCTACAAAAATGAATCTATCTTGACTTGATTATTGTAGGCTATGTTTGAAAAACCACGCTATTACTATGTTACGTGTTTAAAAAAGAGGTAAGTAAAAACAATGCCATGCAACCATGCTACATGCCCAACAACAACATAGTATTAACATAGGACATGTCCAAAAAACATGAGGTGTGTCCCAATTTGCTCTTATGCACTATTCTATGACATTTTGTTGTATAAATAGTTTAAGTATTGTATAAAAAAAAAAAGAAAAAAAAAGAAGTGCACTTCAAATACCCAGATGATGCACTTATTTAACCGAAAAAACAAGTGTGGAATAGTGCAAAAATGCCCAAACAGACATTTTGATATTGATGTCACCAAATTGCATATACTAAAAACAACAGTAAAAATTATAGAAGCTTGTTTCCGCCATGGAATAATAATAACAATAAAAAATGTTTTTATTGTGACTCGCAATTGCAAGTTCATATCCCACAATTCTGACCTTATAACTCACAATTATGAGCTTATATATCGCAATTCTGAGAAAAAAGGCAGAATTGTGAGTTATAAACTCGGAATTGTAAGAAATAAAGTCAGAATTGCAAGATACTGTATAAACTCGCAATTCTGACTTTTTTTCTCAGAACTGTGAGATATAAACTCGCAATTGCTAGAAATAAAGTCAGAACTGTGAGATATAAACTCGCAATTGTGAGGAAAGAAAGTCAGAATTGCGTGATATATAAAAAAAGAAAAAAGTCTGAATTGTGAGATTTTTTTTATTCCGTGGTGGAAACAAGCTTCCATAAAAAGCGGGTAATAAAGTGTTTCTTCAAGGGTAATAAACATGTTTTTTGTATTGTATTGTTGAAGCAGTTAAAGGGTTGCTCACTGTAGGCCGTGACAGGTGGAGAGAGCTGCCCATGACCTCTGAACTCCTCTCACGTGACCGTGATAGTAACAGTGCTCTCCTCCCTGAAATCTCACACACATCAAACCATCACACATTGCACCGAAGTGAAATGATTACACATTGAACACTGAACAGCCCTCAAATATGACAGTAACCAAGGCAACATTCCCCCATTAAAATTCATCAGATCACTTTTCCAATGTCCATCAAACGCTTTTAGCACGCCGCTCTTCCTGTCTGGCTTGAAAATAGATGATACTCTATGATATTCTGGCTCTATAGTGGAAATGGTGCATCTAATCACTTAGTAAAGTAACAGCACACCTCTACTCGACAAGACACAGGATTTGAAGAATCATTCATCATGTCCGCAGCCACACTCTCAATCAAATTTAAGAGCGGGCACCCACACACTGAATGCGTGGGAGATGTTCATGTCAGTGGTGTGATTGCCGTATCTGAGCTATATTTGCAACTATTTCTGGGATTTCATTTGATCAGTCTGGCTGTAGTTTTCTACACTGCAGTCCTGGTTCCTCTGTGTCTTTGCTGCAGTGTAGTTGCTTAATGACTTCAGCTTCTCCACTCAATGCTTCATTCTTCCTGTGTGTCTCTCTCTCTCTCTCTCTGACTCAGTTGGCCAAAGTGGACTAGAACTGTCTATAAGCAGTTGTCATGGCAACAGCGTTGTGATTGGTGAAATGTGGCTGACACTGAACAGGAGGGGCGGATGCTTTCCCAGGCTGCTTTGCCTCGCTGCATCAAAGTCGAGCACTAAGAAAGGGAATGGGTATATTCCCAGACCCACAGACGATACCTCAGAAGTTAACATTAAGAGCCACAGTGAAATGCAAATATTAAGGAATCTGTTCATTACATGTCGTATTATTACATTTATGCATATATCAGACACTTTTATCCAAAGAGCCAACAATATTCGTAATATACAATGCCTGGTTTATTAGACAACTAGACTAGGAAGCAAGCTAGTGTTTTTTTGTGTCTGTATGTTTGTAACAAAAACTGATAAAGCCATATTACTACGGTATTATGGTACACAATCCTGGGTGTATTAGGAATGAACTACAATTACAAACAGTAACAAAGATATTCTTTGTAATATGAGATTTAATATTAATAAACATGTTTGGTCATTATGATATTAATCCCTAACAAAATCAATATAAAGGGATAAAAATAGAAAAAGAGAGATTGTTTTCCTTACCAGACTCTGAAAAGGTCGCCCGTCCTTATCGAAGTGGCGTTCAACATAGTTAGACGACAAGAGATCGCTGCAGGCACACACACACACACCATTAATATACAGCTTAGATGGAATGAGAACATATGTGTCTCTGCTAGTGTGTGATTTTGCACATACTGATTGAGCTCCAGGTCTAGAATAAACTGGAGTCCAAAGGCCTTCACCAGGAATGAGATCTGAGCCAAATGAATGGGCTGAGAGAAAGAGAAACAGATAAAGGCTGGTTAGTTACATGTTAAAGGAGCCATTCCTCATCAGCAGTGGTGTCTGAACACAGGGGGGACAGGATATCATCATAAAAAAAAATAAAAGTCTTATTAAAGTATATGACAGGGTTGCCAAGCCTGTGAAACAAAAGTGTTTCCCCAATGGCCAATCAAAAAAAAAAAAAGCCCAATAACCCTATCCCAAATATCAAAACTCAAAATATGCCACTCCATATCTACACTCACCTAAAGGATTATTAGGAACACCATACTAATACTGTGTTTGACCCCCTTTCGCCTTCAGAACTGCCTTAATTCTACGTGGCATTGATTCAACAAGGTGCTGAAAGCATTCTTTAGAAATGTTGGCCCATATTGATAGGATAGCATCTTGCAGTTGATGGAGATTTACACATCCAGGGCACGAAGCTCCCGTTCCACCACATCCCAAAGATGCTCTATTGGGTTGAGATCTGGTGACTGTGGGGGCCATTTTAGTACAGTGAACTCATTGTCATGTTCAAGAAACCAATTTGAAATGATTCGAGCTTTGTGACATGGTGCATTATCCTGCTGGAAGTAGCCATCAGAGGATGGGTACATGGTGGTCATAAAGGGATGGACATGGTCAGAAACAATGCTCAGGTAGGCCGTGGCATTTAAACGATGCCCAATTGGCACTAAGGGGCCTAAAGTGTGCCAAGAAAACATCCCCCACACCATTACACCACCACCACCAGCCTGCACAGTGGTAACAAGGCATGATGGATCCATGTTCTCATTCTGTTTACGCCAAATTCTGACTCTACCATCTGAATGTCTCAACAGAAATCGAGACTCATCAGACCAGGCAACATTTTTCCAGTCTTCAATTGTCCAATTTTGGTGAGCTCGTGCAAATTGTAGCCTCTTTTTCCTATTTGTAGTGGAGATGAGTGGTACCCGGTGGGGTCTTCTGCTGTTGTAGCCCATCCGCCTCAAGGTTGTGCGTGTTGTGGCTTCACAAATGCTTTGCTGCATACCTCGGTTGTAACGAGTGGTTATTTCAGTCAAAGTTGCTCTTCTATCAGCTTGAATCAGTCGGCCCATTCTCCTCTGACCTCTAGCATCAACAAGGCATTTTCGCCCACAGGACTGCCGCATACTGGATGTTTTTCCCTTTTCACACCATTCTTTGTAAACTCTAGAAATGGTTGTGCGTGAAAATCCCAGTAACTGAGCAGATTGTGAAATACTCAGACCGGCCCGTCTGGCACCAACAACCATGCCACGCTCAAAATTGCTTAAATCACCTTTCTTTCCCATTCTGACATTCAGTTTGGAGTTCAGGAGATTGTCTTGACCAGGACCACACCCCTAAATGCATTGAAGCAACTGCCATGTGATTGGTTGATTAGATAATTGCATTAATGAGAAATTGAACAGGTGTTCCTAATAATCCTTTAGGTGAGTGTATATCTATATTTTACAGTCAGTTATAGGTTATACATAATTTCAACTAACTAGCATGTTATGATTCCAAACTGTAGTGAGTCACCTAACCCAGACAGCATATTAAGGCATCATAGGTGCTGTTCCATAATTATGCTATCTTCTTTTGGACAAGATGGAAGTCAGCACCACATGTGTAGTTTTCAGTTAAGTTAATCCCAGAATGCATTTTAATGGGCTCAGTGGGAAAAAAAACAAGATGGTGGACAAGTCAAGAAAAACAGTGATTATAACTGGACTTAATAAAATAAATAATAAAAATTTGCGAATTGCAACCGCCCACCGCTCACCCCTCCCTTTCGAAGCACATAGAGAAGCTACGGTGGCCGACACAGGACAAAGATGTCGTCGTCTGAGACAGCAGAGAGTAGCTAGCGCTCTGTAGAGCAGTTTGTCCGTTTAGGGCTACTATAGAAAGAAACATGGCGGCGCAAAATGGCAACTTCACTGTAAGGGGACCCGCGGTGTATGTAGATAGAAATGGCTCATTCTAAGGTAATAAAAACATAACGGTTCATTATGTAAGGTCTTTTTCCACCACTGAAAACATAGTTATGTATATTATATTGCATTTCTGTCAATAGATCCTCATAAATACTACACACTTCACCTTTAAAATGTAGTATTTTACCCAATATTTGTGTGCTATGTAGCTTTATTGCCTTTTAGTATTGTGTTGTTTGCACTGATCTATATAAATAACTGGATTGCTCATGACGTTCTAAACTGCCATCAGGCAGTGAAGCCACCGGAAGTGTTCAAGCGGCCATCTTACTATTCCCTACCGACAGAGAGCATCATTGACTTACAGCCAAAACATTGACCTTAAATCACTCACAGGATTAGTTTTACGATATATGTATGTAAATTAATAGTTACTTCAGATGTTATCTGTCGTGTTGATGTGGGTGTGTCTACTGCACACTGACACTGCCGACCTAACACAAAAATATATTTCTTTATGTATGTAATTACAGAGTAAATTTTAAACATTAACATCTGTGTTTAGCTGCAGAAATTGATTTGAATAGCTTATACAATAAATATTAATACAGGTTACTATATCGCACTATATTGTATTAAAATTCATTTCAGAAATGAAGCAGTCAGGGTTATTTGTCTGAATAAGTTATGATGCGTGTATTTTATTTCCTGATAAAATTTTGTTTTTTGAAGAAAACAAATTTAGTTACTTTAAGCGATAACAGCGTCTGCTAAATAAACAAACATAAAAATGTAAATGGAAACTCTGTCCCACTTCTAATTAAGTATCTTTAACTACTATGTACTAACATTTAAATTATTTATATTTTATTTTACAATGCAGTTATTGTGTACATGCATTTTACATGTGTACTTATATTAAAATACCTGCATCTAATTAGCCTACAGCTGTAATTAATTTCTGTAATTACATCTATAATTACACTGTTGACCCTTCTTTTACCCCTTAACCCTCCCTTTTAACCCATGGGTGTCAAACTCAGTTCCTGGAGTCCACAGTCCAACAGTGTTTAGTTCCAACCCTGACCCAACACGCATACCTGTAGTTTTCAAATAAACGTAAAGGACTTTATTAGCTGAATCAGGTGCATTTAAACTCTGCAGGGCTGTGGCCTTCTTGGAACGGAGTTTGAAACCCCTGCTTTAACCTAACCATACAGTACCACCAAATCTGTCCCTAACCTTACCCGTAACCCACTTCAATAGCAGCATAAGTGTTTTGCAGTACAACATAAACACAAGTACATTGTACAAAGTACATTGTACCTAACAATTATTATTCTTTTTTAATGTAAGTAGATAGTAAGCTAGTTAAATACACTCTTTTGGAATCATGTAGAGCTAT
Source organism: Coreius guichenoti (assembly GCA_039654105.1). Classification (NCBI taxonomy): domain Eukaryota; kingdom Metazoa; phylum Chordata; class Actinopteri; order Cypriniformes; family Gobionidae; genus Coreius; species Coreius guichenoti. The sequence continues at coordinate 12,903,299 of CM077187.1, forward strand.
GTGTAGAGCGATTTCTATAGCGACAGAGATCGTTCTGCTGGTGATGCAGCCCCGTGATACAACTGGATACTACAGTGAAACAAAAATGCCTAATAGAAACCAATAGTGTATGCACTCAACCAGGGGCGGTCCTAGGATTTGATCTTCAGGGGGGCTTAGCTCTCAGTGAGAATGTGTAGCAAGAGACCATTGGCACCACTTTATTACTATATAGTAAGTCGAAATTACCCTACCAGTACTTAAATTGGTACCAAGTCAATACAAAAACTTAATAAATGATATAATGATATGCAGTCTTTCTGCAGTAGCCTACAGTTCAAATCGGTACACGTTTAGGCTACTGTTTGACTAACAGAAAATTATCATCACATCATTATTATTAACAAGTATTACTGTTAACTAGCTAAAAATAACTAAAATATGGACTCAGGGCTCAAGACTAAGGATTTTTTTTTCTGGCCTGGTCGGATCACAGCAAAAACGAATACTAGCCTAATATAAAGATCAAAAATTAAAGACAATAATAAAAAAATAACAAATAAACAAATTTCAAGCAATAGCACAAATAAATACAAGAGAACAAAGACAGAAATTAAATTAAACTGTACTTTACAGTGTTTGTGAAAACGGTATTACTGTAAATATACACAGATGCAGGAGTTCAGTTAAACGCAGTGAGAAAACAAAATCCACTAGATAATAGTGCGCAAGTGCCGAACACTACTTCGAAAGGCTCGCGCACTCAACTGTGCACGACGGAGCTGAACGCGGACAACAAAATACTGCGTCTTGCGCTTGAATGGCTTAAAATCACTAAGACTTAAAAACACATGAAAATTATGAAGCAATACTGGCCCGATCTTTCAGATAGGTGATTATAGTTATAGGGGGGCTGAGACGACAGACAGGGGAGCTAAAGCCCCCCTGAAAACGGTCTAGAACCGCCCCTGCACTCAGCGACCTCCGGCTTTCAACCAACAAATTTTTCTTCAAACTCAATCAAATCATTCAAATGTAACTTGCTCTCCCTCTGAAACAGTTTTTCTGTTTGAAACAGACATCAACCCCTCCGCTCCAAAAACTTGTCATATCGAGAACACGTTTCACCATCTAAACAAATTCCTGATTAAAAATTAAGTCTAGCCCTACATTTGGACTTTTTTGCCTTTATGAGAGTGAGAAAGGACAATGGAGATTAGGTGTCACAGGACAGATTCAGACAGAAGTCGTCGGGTCCAGTGCCTGAAGGACAGTCACGCAGGGTTGGCATGTGCTCTGCACCAGTGTCAGGTGAGACAGCTCAAGGTTATGAGGATATAAACTGGCCTTTGATAGACAGGTGGTATATATTGCACCCATCGTTATAGGAGACGAAACGGTGTGGGTGTGAAATGTGATCACCTTGCAATACTTGCAGTCGAAGGCATGAAAACGAATACCTACCTAAATGCAAGAAGCGGGGAGTGCATCCACACTCATTTATTTTACTAAATAAATCATTCAAAAACTTACAGTCTCACACTGTACAGTAGGTCAGATCAAATACAGCCAGGGATGGGTGGAAGGTAAAACAATACCATAAAGCAAATAAATGCTCATGACCCCATTGTGAAGCGATAACAGCTATTTGCCACAAAAGTAAAAAAATGTATATTATATTTTTATATTTATATTATATTTTATTTTATATATTTTATTAGCTTACTTCTAATAAACTTTTTCCTTCCGCAGAGAAAAAACAATTTCCAGCAAGTTCCTAGCAGTTCCCTTGCTTGTCGTCACAATTTGCTATTTTGAGTTTTTGCGAGCAAGTGGTTGGGCACATCTCTCCAAAATTTTACAAAAGATTAATTTGTCAATATAAGACCACTGAAGAGTTTTAGCATTTAACGAGATATTTATTATTGTCGGGAACATTGTCAGCGTTCTCTTTGGATAATCTGTAGAGAACGCTTTCTGATTTCACAAAACTCACTTCCAAACACAGAGATAAGGTAATGTACCCTCGTAATGTACAGAGCTGATGGTTTAAATCTATTCTTCACTGTATATAATACGCAGAATCCATGCAATTGAAATTTTACTTGGTTTATAATTAAAATATATAATATGTTAAACCAGAATTTGAACCCGGGTTCCATTGCATATTAAACTTGCATAGTAAGTCTGTCATAGATGCATGATACCAATAGTAATCAATAATATCAGCAATATCAAATAACAGCAATAATCAATAACAGCAAAAATCATAACAGCAATGATCAATAACAGCAAGAATCAATGTTCAGCTTAATGAATCAACTTCCAAAAATCAAGATGGCCGCACCAGAACCACTTATCAGTTCCAAATTCATGAGTACGAAACTTCGTAGTGCTTTCTCAGAAAATTTCAGTTAACCAAACAGTGAAAATCAACTTGGCAAACAATGTGTGCACTCCTGATGCAAAGACTATTTTAAAAGGTAAGTAGCAAAATTATGCTGCCATCTACATATTTCCAAGCCACTGCAATCGCTCAGTCAACTCAGAAAAAATGTGTTTGTCACTGGGCCAGTACCCTTAAAGGGGTCATCGGATGCAAAATTCACTTTTATATGGTGTTTGCATATAAATGTGTCTTTGCAGTTTGTGTACACAACCACCCTACAATGATAACACCCTTTTTTTATCCTCAAAAAGCATACACAATCTTAATAATCAAGCCGTTTTAACTTTCTGAGCAATATGATGTCATATTGCTCATGCTCCACCCACGACCGCTGACGGACTGTCCCATATTAGCATATTTCTGCCCTCAGCCAGTTGTACACTGTCCGCCGAGGCAGCACTTCACGTGTCTACACGCCCCACGAAAGAGAGGGGTGGGGTGAGAAGTAGCTCATTATCATTTAAAGAGACATGCACCGAAACAGGTCGCTGTAAACAGAGCTGTTTTCGAGGAGGTAAAAAGGGTGTTGTTTTATACAAACATTAAGGCATTTTAACCAACGTATTTTACAGACTTTACATGAAGACCCTAAAGAATCATACCAACTTGTGGAAAATGGGCATCTGATGACCCCTTTAAGGGACATCTTTACCCCTAAAAGGTTCATAGTAGTATAGTAGGTTATATATTACTAATCTAAGGTACTAATATGAACCTTTTAGGGGCTTTATGTACAAAGTTGTCCCTTTAAGGGTACAATACAATATTTCTTTGAATGCTGAAAGGTTTAAATAAAAAGGTTAGTTTCAGTCCTCTAATTTGATTGGCCAAGCAGCGTTCCATGTGTGAGTGAGGAGCAGGAAATTGAGAATGGGGAGCAGAGCTGGAAAACAATGGCAGAACTTTTCAAACAATTGTAAGTGGTGTCTGATCAATGGGTTTATTGAAGTTTAAACTAGTCTGGCGTCAACATTCAGTGTCATGTTGTTGGTGGTTGCCTCTTTAGTACTGTTTTGTATGATGTACATAAGTAGATGCTCTGCCTTCTTTTGGAACTATTTTTGCTGGTGGATGAAAAAAAATGCAGAGAAACTGCATGTAATGTACTTAATATTAAAGGGGACCTATTATGCCCATTTTTCTCTGTCAAAGAGACAAGACCAGGCACGTGCTTTGGGGGCTCCAGCCCCTGCCCTTTTTCAAACTTAATCAAAAGTGCCCCTCTCAACAATTATCATCAATAATATTGTGGTCAATAAAACATAATTTGAATTATAATTAATATGACAACGTGTACAAAACAGTAACAAAGCGCTCAAAAGTCGGAAAATCCCGTTTACGTATCTGTCAGTCTGTGATATCATTGCCATGACGCGTTGCTATGGGTGGCGTGTGTCTTGCTTGACTGCTCATTCTGCCTCCTCTATATTTTTTTCTTGTGTTGTAATTATTCTGCTCATTGTTAAAATAAAATACAATAAGTTGTGCATATGGGTCATTCAGTGAATGCCTGTGGCTCGGCGGCAGGAAAAAACAAGCCAAACAATCACGTCCCTGAACAAAACATCTGCTCGGTTTTGATTATCATCGATATCGTGATTACTCTCACGGATAGCATATATATATATATAGTTCTTCTTTCATCATTAAAGTTTATTATTTCCACGCGTTTTAAAGCTATATTAGTTTAAACTTCTAATGGATCATTTTCTGAGCGCACTTATCTGAAGCACTCACACACAGACAACTGGTCAGAAGTCAAGTCTCGTGAGTAACTTCTCTTTCACATTTTTTGTTGTGTTTAAACTGTTAAATACACACAAGGGTATTGTTCACCATTGTCACTTGCGAAAACAAAATAACGGTGCCGTGGGTGGGAACGAACAGATTAAGGGGTGATAATATTATAATAATATCTTTCAGAAGACTACTTGATTCATATGGATTATGTTAAGAGTGTTTTTAAGAACTTTTTGAATCGGCAAAGTTTTGGTTACATGATTTTCAAGAGGGACCGAAATCTCTCAGGTTTCATTAATATATCTTTATTTGTGTTTTGAAGATGAGGTAAATGATAAAATTATTGGGTGAGCATACACTGAGACTGTATGTCTGAGACAAACACTGAGACAGGCCAGTTTACTCTTCCTCCAGCTGTTTATATTCCACTCTCCTCTACAGCAAGAAGCCATTATTACATTAAAGTATACATTTACAAGTAGAACCTTTAATGTGCACTTTACCTCTCTGAAAAGGGCTTGATGCCAATTCTCTCTCAGCTCTATAGTCTTTATAACAGATGGCGTTTTAATAGCTTTTTTTTTTTTTTTTTTTAATCAAGGCCATAAGTGGATATTCATGATATTGGAAGTCTTGAATTGATTTAGGAATCAATCACTTAAAAACAAATATATCAGTCAATCATTAATATGAATATTAGAGATTAGTTGCCATGGTATTTGGAAGATTCTAAGATTTTTGTACATGTGGAACCTTGGATTGCATCTGGTGCAGAAGGCCCAGATGGAGATCTGAGCAAAGAGCTGAGAATACTACACTGTAATTGGCAACCAGACACATAATGAAATTGACCAAAAAACACACAATTAATTCAAATCATGACCTCTTTAAAACATAATAAAACATGAAAGAGTATTCACAACCCATTTAACATTCTTAATTTAACGTGTCTCAAAGTGAGAAAGAATATGTAACTTGAAAAATGGGGAACTGTTTGGACGTTGGTCTCCGTCTGAATGTGTTAACATGTCTGATATGTTGTAGGTCTATCTGGGGAAAAATGTCAAATGAGTATGCCTAGAACAATGGGCAGATGGTTGAAGAGGTTTGATGAAATCAGCCAAAGAGTAAGGTAATTTCAGAAAGAGAGCAAGTTATTATATTTTGGTGAAAGTTTAGGAAGAAAATAAATGCTTGTTTTTCTCTGGAATAGCGAGCCACATGGATCGTAAACAATACGACAACGTGAGCATTAAGAAAGTAAATGGGGTCAGTTTTGATTTCATGTATCGGTGGAGAGTTACTCACTTGCGCTCCATCAGCATCACTCTTTACAAGGGTACCCAAGTGCCCGTGCGGCAGCTCCTCCTCCGCGTCAGTCCGCTGCAGCAGCCTCTGAGGCTCCGTGCGCTCCTCCGCATACGCGTTCTGCTCGCGTCCCCGTTCCGCTCCGTCCCGTTTGATGCTGCTGCCCCAGCCTTTCAACATAAGACACATGCATAAAAACTGTATCGTCAAAGCCATTATTCGATGTATTAATAATTCCAATGGGTTTACAGCCACTACACTTTATCTAGCCTGCGGCATTGCGTATTCTGGCGCGACACGGAACATTCACAGCCTTGCCCGTGACAGAAAACGGGGCCATCCGTGAAATGAAGAATTCGTTGCACCTGTTGGCGCACATTATACATAAATAGCTACACCTATGGAGCGTATACCAATATCACGAATCCGCTCCCAACGCGGCGTCCGTCGCTCACCTGTCACGGCGAGTCGCGCGGTGACCGCAGCCCACAGGAGGAGGCAGCGCGTCGCCAACATGATCACATACTCCTGCGGCTTCAACCGGAGCGAAAAGATGCGAAACGCGACATTTACCGCCGCATCCCGTTCCGCGGCGATGTTGAAGTCACGAGGAAGACGTTATGGGCATCCGTGGACAACAAGACGACGTTGATGGGAAATACTTTAGAAAGTGTCCGCGATGCCTGCTTATATCGCTCGTGTGTTGTCTGTCAGATTGCGGGTGGAATTCATGTTGGGATTGAAACGCTCCTTCTGCGGGACTCCCACCCGCATCTCCTCCCACTCTCTTCTCTTCTCCTCCCCTTCACTTCACACCGCACATGCATCAGATTCCACTTCTGTAACCTGGAACAAATATCACGTTAAAAAAAAAGGCAAATATTACAATGCAAAATAAACATAAAATTCAGCAATAAATGCATATCACATATAAATGTACACACAATTAAATATAATTTTACATATATGTGTGTATATATAACAATAAAATTATATTTAATTTATATATATATATATATATATAAATTATATTTAATTTATATATATATATATATATATATTATAGCAGTTCTGTCAAGCACAAGCACTTCTTGTGTGTGAGAGATCCCTACGTCATCTGAGATGAAAGCATATCAAATATTCTCGTCCTCAGCATTATCTCTCATGCCTGAGGACTAAATCGATTTGTACTAACCTTTGGTTACTTATACAACCTTTCCCATCTCCAACAGACTCTAAATCATTCATAGACTATATAGTGAACAGCACATGGCACACTATTCAAGGAACATGGGAAAGACAGATCTGATTGTCGAGGAATTTGCTGATGTAGCATAAACATTTTTATTAAGAATTCTGGCTGAATGGAATGGAATATAAAAAAGTACAGAGTAATAGACAGCACATTTCAAACTGCATATGGTGTGTGGATTCCTATTTCTAATTCAGTTGTGCAAAAACGTCTTAACTTTTCATTGTCTGGTCAAACAATCAGTCAAGAAAAATAATCTAAAAACCACTGAAGTTCCTATGGTTCCTTTTTTTTTTTTTTTTTACTGGTTGAAAGGTCAAGTGTATTTCATTGTGGAATATCTCTTGTAGCTTAAGAATGGTTTAATTACATGGTAATCAAATGCATTTTAAAGAATAAATTCTTGTTACCACTGTACATGGTTTATAAAAACACATGACAATATGCCCCCCATGGTACCTGTGAGTCACTGCAGCATCACCAAGCATTGACTAATGTAATGGAAAATTTTGACCATAACAAACTATATCAAACCATCTAAGGTGTTTCTAATTATATCAAGCTTATACACCGATCATGCATAACATTATGACCGATGACAGGTGAAGTAAATAACACTGATTATCTCTTCATCACGGCACCTGTTAGTGGGTGGGATATATTAGGCTGCAAGTGAACATTTTGTCCTCAAAGTTGATGTGTTAGAAGCATGAAAAAATGGGCAAGCGTAAGGATTTGAGCGAGTTTGACAAGGGCCAAATTGCAACTGGGTCACTCAGAGCACCTCCAAAACTGCAGCTCTTGTGGGGTGTTCACAGTCTGCAGTGGTCAGTATCTATCAAAAGTGGTCCAAGGAAGAAACAGTGGTGAACCGGCGACAGGGTCATGGCCAAGGCTCATTGATGCATGTGGGGAGCGAAGGCTGGCCCGTGTGGTCCGATCAAACAGACGAGCTACTGTAGCTCAAATTGTAGCTGTACTGTAGCTCAAGAAGTTAATGCTGGTTATGATAGAAAGGTGTCAGAATACATAGTGCATTGCAGTTTGTTGCATATGGGGCTGCATAGCCGCAGACCAGTCAGGGTGCCCATGCTGACCCCTGTCCACCGCCAAAAGCGCCAACAGTGGGCATGTGAGCTTCAGAACTGGACAACGGAGCAATGGAAGAAGGTGGCCTGGTCTGATGAATCACGTTTTCTTTTACATCACGTGGGTGGCCGGAAGCGCGTGCGTCGCTTATCTGGGGAACACATGGCACCAGGATGCACTATGGGAAGAAGGCAAGCCGACGGAGGCAGTGTGATGCTTTGGGCAATGTTCTGCTTGGAAACCTTGGGTAATGCCATCCATGTGGATGTTACTTTGACACGTACCACCTACCTAAGCATTGTTGCAGACCATGTACAACCTTTCATGGAAACGGCATTCCCTGGTGGCTGTGGCCTCTTTCAGCAGGATAATGCGAAGCAAACAAAGCAAAAATGGTTCAGGAATGGTTTGAGGAGCACAACGAGTTTGAGGTGTTGACTTTGCCTCCAAATTCCCCACATCTCAATCCAATCGAGCATCTGTGGGATGTGCTGAACAAACAAGTCCAATCCATGGAGGCCCCACCTCGCAACTTATAGGACTTAAAGGATCTGCTGCTAACATCTTGGTGCCAGATACCACAGCACACCTTCAGGGGTCTAGTGAAGTCCATGCCTCGACGAGTCAGGGCTGTTTTGACAGCAAAAGGGGGACCAACACAATATTAGGTATTTGTTAAATATAAGGGGAATTCTAGTTTTCTGTAGTAAACATTTTTATTTGATAACCTTTAAAACTGTTCTCTATAAAACTTGTGTTCGTTGTCTGTAGCCTTGAACAAGTTTCTCAGAAACCATGTGTGTTCACTCAAGGTGTCACAATTGCAGATAACATTTACCAAGGAATTGTTATTGACTAAGAAGCCCTCGTCTACTGAAATGAGTATAAAAGAACGAGTGTGGGGCTTCCATCTCTGTCTTTTCTGACTGCACAACCTGCATGTCCGAATTGACCACCTTGGCAAGAATAAAAGCTTTTAAAGACACTTTGCTTGTGTTTTTCAATTCCAGCCTCACCATGATAATTATTAATGTTTATTTTTTCCACGACACTAATTATCCAAAATTTAATAGAAATACCAAAATCAATATCTAAAGATTTATTTACATAAGTTACAGCAGAAATGATTGTGTAAAAAAAAAAAAAAAAAAACCTTGCCATTGCCATAACAGCTCCTTCAACATAACAGACCCATTCATTAAAAAACACCCTGTAATAAACAAGTGAAATATCTACCTGAAACTAAAAAGACTAGCAAACATTAGGTGATAACATCATTCAACACAAGTCAATGTTTTATGTAAATAAGCAAACAAAGACCATTTTGTCTGATTTTAATAAGAATGCAAGAAACTCAATATTGCTAAATTAGCATCTAGAATGGAAATAAACAGCTTTTAATATAGAACTGTACAAATACCAAAAAAAGTTACATAATACAGCAAAAAAAATAAAATAATAATAACAAATATATTGTAGAACTCGTGTAGTTGCCCTGAGGCCTTCTTCATAAGGCTAATTTCCAGTGTTTATGGAAAATCATATAAGCTCAAGATTTTAGTCATGATACAGAGACAGCAGCAGTACAAGCTCTACATACTCCTTTCAGAACTTCTGTAATAGGAATGCACATAGTTATTTCACTGAAAGATGACCTAAAACATTAAATGACCTCAAAATACCTTCATGGAACCACAGGACATTTCTGCCTTCACAGTGTATCCTACCCTGCATGTTCTTCAAAAACCACCACAGCATTGTTCTACCATCAACACTGCCTCTAAACTGGAGACAGGCCAGGCACTGCACTTAAACTAATTGGATAATGCCCCTCCAGCAAAGCCTCATTAAAGTCTCAATACCAGCACATGTTCCCGGATATTGCTGCTGAAAAGTCATGGTCAACAGAGGGAAAGAGCGAGCCAAAAGAAAAGTCATGGAGGTCACTCGAAGAGGAGAGCATGGAATTCTTGTCAACTGTTAATTAAAACTATGTTTGTTTGGATTTGGTAAGATATTGCATACTAGGAGACAAACGTACAACACTGTGGAATGGAATGTCAGATATGCTTGACAGAAATGTATAAATATTGATGTAGGACAAGACTAATTCATTATCACAGCAGTCTTTATCAAACAGAACATATGTGGAAAAAGATGGGATTATTTACACATTAGCTGTGCAGAAGCCAACCTCTATAAATAAATGTTCTGCATGAAATGCAAAACTTTTCACAACAATTCAGACAATAAGTCTTATTTCTCAACTAATGGTGGTAGTAATCTTAATTGGAGAAGTGAAAATGAGAACTAATGAGAATGAAGGAATCGACTGCTTTAGGATTAAATTCATCAACAGTCGCAATTGTCCTATTGCGTGTATTGGTGCAACATTATTCCCAAAAAATGTGAATCAAGAGGGTTGCAGTATGGAGCATAACCGTGATGTATAACTCCCATCCTGCAAGCCAGTGTGTGGTTTTTGTAGTAACAGACCCAGGTCATCATGTCCCCCTTTAGCCTGAAGAGGAACTGCAGTCGCAAGCCACGACAAGAGTCCAGAGTCCCAATCTGACTCTGAAGAGGCCGTGGACAACGAGAGGTTAGGGAGGAGAGCAGATTCAATGCAAACAGAGGCTCCGGAGTGTGACAGGAATGAGCTGTTTAAGGCTTTACTGACTGATGTATGGGAGGTATCTTCAGGAAACAATTCTGGAGGATCATGATATTGAGGCCGCTGGAGCTGATGGTCTTCATAGAAAAATGGAACCAACTGAGGAGGGTCCAAATCCCTGGTTACTCTGGATTCCACTGAATCTTTGATTGGAAACAATTCATGTGACTGCTCAACATGGACACAAGGTTGACTTGCGTCACTGTCCTGTTGGTCAACTTTAGGCAAATAGTGGGTATTGGGAGGAGTAATATATTTTAGGGAAGACTGCATTGGGATCTGATTCGTGAAAGATGATTCATGGGTTTCTAGTAAGGCACCTCCTCGATTATTCATCTTCGTTGCAAAACCCACCTTGGAGACTGGTAAACATGACATGGTGGAAAGCACAGATGAGTACTGTCTTATCCAGGGAGCATTGCAATCCCAGGATAGCTTTGGCTTTTCGCTTTGACTAATCTTTCTTTTCTTGGCAAGTTTTGGACTTGGAGTGAAGGACCTGCAGCGCTTTTTTAAGTTAACTATAGAAAATGAGTAATCTGACAAATGTGGAAATGGTAGTAAATGGGGTAATGAAAAGTAAGAGGTGCCAAACTCTGGAGACCCAACAATATCTTGGGCCAACTTTAGTGATTGTTTTGTTGAAGAGAACTTTCTATTGTCCATCACAAACTGGCCACAACTTTCAGAATTACAATCTTCCCTTCCATGCCATAGCATTTTAGGGCTGTTTGACCACATTTTTGAACCTTGGTCCCAATTCTGTTTTTGATTTTGAGAGCAGACTGTGTTAGGAAAAGCACCTGTAAGACTCTCTGGAGTATGCAATACAGGATCACATCGATCCTGAGATTCAGGGACACATCTATCACCAGTGATGGTACATGAGATTTTGTCATCTCTGGAGGAGCTCACGGTGAGCATTTTAGACGGAGTTTCTGTGGGTGTGACAGAAGAGAGGCTTTTGAGTATCTTCTCTATAGACTGGGATTTTGAGAGAATGTGATGTGGGACTATATCCGTGCAGAGATCACCAGATTGAAAGTCTTGAACCTTTGTGGTGCAGCTGATGTAAAGGCCTAATTTGTCATGGTCAAGAGGATCAGGGCAGTTATTTTGAATTGTATCAAGATGTGAGGTAGCATTTCTTTGACCAGATGGACTGTGGCTAGGTTCAGGAAAGTTCTCTCTGTTGTCTAAAGCTGAAGAAAACATGTCAGTAATTGGTGGTAGATGACCACAGTCTTCAACCAGTGGAGTCTGCAGAGATTTTTCATCCTCACTGAAAGTATTCTGCACAATCTCAGTTAAATGACTCAAATGTAACGGAGAGAAGTCTGCCGATGACCTGAGGGAAGAAAAAACAGAGTTAAAACAGAGAAAAAGTCTAACATTCAGTCACCATATCACATGAACTGCTTCCAATCAAAGAAAGCTTTTGTAAAATAGGCTCTTACTTGATTAGCGTTGGATCCTCTTCTCGATTTGGATTACAAACAAAGCTAGCATGCATGTCAGCCGTTAGTTGGTCCACTACAGCATAGTTGCTGTCATTTTGAATGAAAGAACGATGCATCTCAGATTGCAAGTGCTGAAAAAAAAAAAAGAATTTGATGTCTCATATCAAATGAGATCTTAGGCAAGTTTGGATATTAATTTCAGTGCCTCCTGGTAATTGATATTAAAGCATCTTACAAAATCTTTTTGGTATCACTAAATTTTTGCAAACAAAATACCACATGGACTCACCTCATTCTGGTCTTTGTAGGGCATGTGGCAGCACTCACAATAGCCTGAACTTTTCTTACTTGGGCCTTTGGGTGTGGCACTTGCTGTAAGTGGCACCTGCAACTTATGGCAGCTGCTAGTGGGTTCTTCCTTCTTCCTGATTTAAAAAAAAAAAAAAAAAAAACACCTTTACAGATTTACACTGAACAAAATTATAAACGCAACACTTGTTTTTGCCCCCATTTTTCATGAGCTGAACACAAAGATCTAAGACTTTTTCTATGTACACAAAAGGCCTATTTCTTTCAAATATTGTTCACAAATCTGTCTAAATCTGTGTTAGTGAGCACTTCTCCTTTGCCGAGATAATCCATCCATCTCACAGGTGTGGCATATCAGGTGTGCCTTAGGCTGGCCACAATAAAAGGCCACTCTAAAATGTGCAGTTTTACTGTATTGGGGGGGTCCGAAAACCAGTCAGTATCTGGTGTGACCACCATTTGCCTCATGCAGTGCAACACATCTCCTTCGCATAGAGTTGATCAGGTTGTTGATTGTGGCCTGTGGAATGTTGGTCCACTCCTCTTCAATGGCAATCCCAAACATGCTCAATGGGTGACATGTCCGGTGAGTATGCTGGCCATGCAAGAACTGGGATGTTTTCAGCTTCCAGGAATTGTGTACAGATCCTTGCAACATGGGGCTGTGCATTATCATGCTGCAACATGAGGTGATGGTCGTGGATGAATGGCACAACAATGGGCCTCAGGATCTCATCACGGTATCTCTGTGCATTCAAAATGTCATCAATAAAATGCACCTGTGTTCGCTGTCCATAACATACGCCTGCCCATACCATAACCCCACCACCACCATGGGCCACTCGATCCACAACGTTGACATCAGCAAACCGCTCACCCACACGACACCATACACGCTGTCTGCCATCTGCCCTGTACAGTGAAAACCGGGATTCATCCGTGAAGAGAACATCTCTCCAAAGTGCCAAACGCCATCGAAAGTGAGCATTTGCCCTCTCAAGTCGGTTACGACGACGAACTGCAGTCAGGTCGAGACCCCGATGAGGACGACGAGCATGCATATGAGCTTCCCTGAGACGGTTTCTGACAGTTTGTGCAGAAATTCTTTGGTTATGCAAACCGATTGTTGCAGCAGATGTCCAGGTGGCTGGTCTGAGGCGATCTTGGAGGTGAAGATGCTGGATGTGGAGGTCCTGGGCTGGTGTGGTTACACGTGGTCTGCGGTTGTGAGGCCAGTTGGATGTACTGCCAAATTCTCTGAAACGCCTTTGGAGACGGCTTATGGTAGAGAAATTAACATTCAATTCACGGGCAACAGCTCTGGTGGACATTCCTGCAGTCAGCATGCCAATTGCACGCTCCCTCAAAACTTGCGACATCTGTGGCATTGTGCTGTGTGATAAAACTGCAAATTTTAGAGTGGCCTTTTATTGTGGCCAGCCTAAGGCACACCTGTGCAATAATCATGTTGTCTAATCAGCATCTTGATATGCCACACCTGTGAGGTGGATGGATTATCTCGGCAAAGGAGAAGTGCTCACTAACACAGATTTAGACAAATTTCTGAACAATATTTGAGAGAAATAGGCCTTTTGTGTACATAGAAAAAGTCTTAGATCTTTGAGTTCAGCTCATGAAAAATGAGGTCAAAAACAAAAGTGTTGCTTTTATAATTTTGTTCAGTGTAAGTAACAATGTAGATTTGATTACCAACTTCTCAAAAAGCAACGGACATACCTGAAATTGTCCTTGCTGGGATCTTCATCCTTGCTTCTACCAGACTGCCGTGGGATGAGGAGCTCAAAAGGGCTATATTTTCCTGAGTAACTCATCATCGGGAAAATCAGAGTCTGTGCATAGTATGGTCTGAACTTCCTGTTTATAAAATCAAAATCATAGAGGATTAAACTAAATGACAATCTTCTTTGAACAAGTTGTCTCATTTTGTAGAGGACACTAAGCCCACCCATTTCATAAAGCTGGTGTTATTTTTTAAAACTATTGTGATTTTTGTTTTTGAATTGATACATTAAAAACATCTCTGTAATGTGGAAACTACAAACCCGATTCCAAAAAAGTTGGGACACTGTACAAATTGTGAATAAAAAAGGAATGCAATAATTTACAAATCTCATAAACTTATATTTTATTCACAATAGAATATAGATAACATATCAAATGTTGAAAGTGAGACATTTTGAAATGTCATGCCAAATATTGGCTCATTTTGGATTTCATGAGAGCTACACATTCCAAAAAAGTTGGGACAGGTAGCAATAAGAGACCGGAAAAGTTAAATGGACATATAAGGAACAGCTGGAGGACCAATTTGCAACTTATTAGGTCAATTGGCAACATGACTGGGTATAAAAAGAGCCTCTCAGAGTGGCAGTGTCTCTCAGAAGTCAAGATGGGCAGAGGATCACCAATTCCCCCAATGCTGCGGCGAAAAATAGTGGAGCAATATCAGAAAGGCGTTTCTCAGAGAAAAATTGCAAAGAGTTTGAAGTTATCATCATCTACAGTGCATAATATCATCCAAAGATTCAGAGAATCTGGAACAATCTCTGTGCGTAAGGGTCAAGGCCGGAAAACCATACTGGATGCCCGTGATCTTTGGGCCCTTAGACGGCACTACATCACATACAGGAATGCTACTGTAATGGAAATCACAACATGGGCTCAGGAATACTTCCAGAAAACATTGTCGGTGAACACAATCCACCGTGCCATTCGCCGTTGCCGGCTAAAACTCATAGGTCAAAAAAGAAGCCATATCTAAACATGATCCAGAAGCGCAGGCGTTTTCTCTGGGCCAAGGCTCATTTAAAATGGACTGTGGCAAAGTGGAAAACTGTTCTGTGGTCAGACGAATCAAAATTTGAAGTTCTTTTTGGAAAACTGGGACGCCATGTCATCCGGACTAAAGAGGACAAGGACAACCCAAGTTGTCGTCAGCGCTCAGTTCAGAAGCCTGCATCTCTGATGGTATGGGGTTGCATGAGTGCATGTGGCATGGGCAGCTTACACATCTGGAAAGGCACCATCAATGCTGAAAGGTATATCCAAGTTCTAGAACAACATATGCTCCCATCCAGACGTCGTCTCTTTCATGGAAAACCTTGCATTTTCCAACATTCCAACAGACCACATACTGCATCAATTACAACATCATGGCTGCGTAGAAGAAGGATCCGGGTACTGAAATGGCCAGCCTGCAGTCCAGATCTTTCACCCATAGAAAACATTTGGCGCATCATAAAGAGGAAGATGCGACAAAGAAGACCTAAGACAGTTGAGCAACTAGAAGCCTGTATTAGACAAGAATGGGACAACATTCCTATTCCTAAACTTGAACAACTTGTCTCCTCAGTCCCCAGACGTTTGCAGACTGTTATAAAAAGAAGAGGGGATGCCACACAGTGGTAAACATGGCCTTGTCCCAACTTTTTTGAGATGTGTTGATGCCATGAAATTTAAAATCAACTTATTTTTCCCTTAAAATGATACATTTTCTCAGTTTAAACATTTGATATGTCATCTATGTTGTATTCTGAATAAAATATTGAAATTTGAAACTTCCACATCATTGCATTCTGTTTTTATTCACAATTTGTACAGTGTCCCAACTTTTTTGGAATCGGGTTTGTATATAGATAATACATAAAAAAATAAGAAACAACAAAACAACATTTAAATTGCAAAGTAGAAGACAAATGGATACAAAGTTTTTTTTCCCCACAAAGATTTCAGATAAAAACATTTTTATTGAAAACGTGTTATCTGCTGTAACTGGTGAAAACATTTCACTTTTGTCTTCATTTAATTTTTATTGTAATTATTTAAAATATTCTATGTATAATTTTAATTATTATGAGGCTGTGAAAACATCATGCATAACGCACAAGCTTTTTAAACAAAAGTCTGACAAGTACAAGTACAGTCTTTTCACATTTAAAGTGAAAGTGACATGACGTGTAGCCAAGTATCGCGTCCCATACTCTAAATTTGTGCTCTGCATTTCACACACACACACACACACACACACACACACACACACACACACACACACACACACAAAACACACACCTGGAGCAGTGGGCACTGGGCAGCCATTTTTGCTGCAGCGCACGGGGAACGAATGGGGGTTAGTTGCCTTGCTCAGGGCACCACAGTTGTGGGTAATGAGAGTGGAAGAGCGCTGTTCATTCACTCCCCCCACCTACATTTCCTGTCGGTACTGAGACTCGAACCCGCAACCTTCGGGTTACAAGTCAGAATCTCTAACTACTAGGCCACAATTAAAGAATTTTTTTTTTTTTTTTGCAGAGGACAGTAAAATGACATGCTACTTCATCTGACAATTTAAGTCATTTGTTGTAAAAAATAGTATATGTGTACAGTATAATGTATAATGCATAACATAGGCTTAATCACCCATATCCATCAGGATCTATATAGGATCAACGTCTAACAGCAGCGCTAAACAGCCTCAAAACACAATAGTTATTTTCATTAGCCAAGAGCTGCCCTGCGCACACAGATCCTCTGCAGGGGAGGGAAGGGATACTTTTCAGACAGGCCTCGGGGTGGCCCTTAGGACGCGCCATGCCATTTTGATAATTAACTTTTCTAAAACTACAGTGACCTGAGCTGAAACATTAGCCTTGTTAATGGGGCTGGGGACCAAAAAAAAAAAAAAAAAGTCATGATGCAAACAGTCAAGTATACCTAACTGCATATATTAAAAACAGAGTTATTAGGATTTTGAAGATAAATCAAAATAACCTAATAAAAATAAAATCTGACAGCAGACAACCCACAAATTAAATTAAGGAGACACTGGCTGTGATTGGAATAACAATACTACTCAAAATATTTATGCAGTTCTCAGTATGATCTACGATCTACTAAAACACTGTATGATCTAAAAAAACACTGTACACACAATGCAAGTCTTGAATGAACCACAAGTGATAGCCACGACAGACATCTTCTTTACTCATTATTTGATCACAATGAGACAAACTCTGTAATGTTTCAGTTAACATTTGAAAAAAAAAAAAAAGTGTAGGTAAAAATACCATCTAAACAGAAAATAGAGTTAAGAGAATGAGACTGAAGGCTAAAACTCACCGACTGAAGTCTTCCACTTTCAGATAAGGACTCTTCAAAACTCCAGCTGTGTGAAGACAGACACAGTTGTATTAACACTCCACAGCATACGCCACCTCTACACTCAGGTTTCTCAGCTATTGAGGTGTGCAAAAAATATTAAAGCTAGTCTTATATCACAACAAGAAGTACATGTTTATGTAGTTTACAAACCTTTCACATGAGGAGTTGTTAGTTTGCTTTTTTTCTGTTTGGAAAGAAAGTGTGTAAAATCAGTTTGTGTGAATAAAAAACTTTTTTTTTTTGACAGTAAACAAATTAAGTGCAGTAAATTACCTTAGCTGTCCTCAATTTCTGATTCAGATGATTGATAAACTTTAGAAATTCTGTCATTTAGGTTAAAGAAAAAAACAAAAACAAAAGTACAGTCATACGAAAATTATGTTTCTAACTCATCATAACTTATTTAACCCTGTAAAAAAAAGTTACACATAGGTCCAAAGAGGACAGAAATGTCCATGTCAAAAAACTGTCATAAAAAATATTGGGAGCAGACTTAAGTTTGGTCTCATTTTAACGAAGACCCTTGGCAGATTATTGTTGAAGTCAAAAAAGTGAAACCAAAAAAAAAATGTTAGAGGTTTAAGTTTATGAAAAGGATTTATGAATAATATTTTATATAAAATATATATTTTATGAAACATGTTAAACTAGAAAATCAAATCAAAGCCATAAATCTAAAAAAGTTGTGTTCCAAATTTGAGGTTGATATCTCAAAAAATGAGCTCTCAGTAAGATTTTGTTTGGGCACAGTGCCACATTTTCCCCATTAGATGCCAGCAAAACTCCACTGGTGCACACAGCGGTTGGATTTGTGATTTGCAGTTGAGTTTTTCTCTCTCAAATATTACAAGCACACACACGCAAACACAATCTTTTTATTACACACATACACACCACACTCTGACATCCATACACACACACCCACCCACCCACACAGTTATAGCTGCATAATTTATCCAATTGGCTTTATAATATGCAGAAGCAGAAAACAGGAATAAAGTGAGTATTTGCTTTATAGGCCAAACCTGAGAAAATGGCACCATCTGGTAAAAAAAATAAATAATAATTGTACAATTTGTCATTTTGAAGCCTTGCCAACAGAATGAAGGCCTATTAACAAAGATTGCAACATTTTATAGTTAAATGGCCCTGGGATTAAATGGGGACATTTTTGTCCCAACGGTGCTAAGAGTAACTATTTTGTGTACCTAGTGCAAAATAGATTTTTTTTTTTTTTTAAGGAAATGGGGGTGAAACCCCGTTATCAAAATAAAAAAGAATTACACATAGTTAGCATTGACATAGGCAAACTTAAAAAGACAAAAATGTCCATGAGGATGCACAAGGGTTAATAGGGGTCCCACAACACAATCCTATGAGCACATAATAGTATCTCACATTCACTAAACTTTAAAAATCAAACTGTATACATGGTGCTCTCTAGTGTTGATTTCTTGTAAGAAGATCATACATGAGCACTCAAAGAAATTACTATGCAGTAGTTTTTTGATTATACATTGTATTCTACGTTTTCTATGTTCATTGTAATGATGTGCAGTTCACAAAGAAAGTTTTAGTTTTAGTTTAAATGTCCCCTGTTCTCATTGGCTAACACACCCAGTCACAAGAGGAGGCTCAATAAGGAAACAGTACATTAAGAGCCAGGGATGTAAACTTTTGAACAGGAAAATTTGATTCCTCATGACATTCCCCTTTAATTAGTGTGTGACAGACTTCCGATTGAAGATTATCGAAAAACAGTTGGCAACTGTGATACCCTTTAAGCAACACTTCACTTCATATGGAAAAACTATTGCCACAGGGTCAAGAAAAGAATAGTTCACCTGAATATTGAAATTGCTGATACTTCTCAACCTATTTGACTTGAAACACAAAGTCAATTCTTTAAAAAAATACTTGCTTTTCAGTATGATAAAAGTGAACAAGGAATGGGGCTGTCAAACTAAATACCACACACGAAAACCCGCAACACACGGTAGACACGCGTTTGTGCAACGAAGAGAGGCTCTCTCGCCTCCCGAAGTGTCAAAGTAACCATATTAAGGACTCAAATACTGGATTGACAACCGTATTCCGCTGCTGTGTGACCTTGACCTAAAAGCAGCCCATGTGACTGTAAATGAAAGGATACCATCTACAGTGTAGACCTTGACTCCCCATGAGCGAGCATTAGCCAGCACACTGCTCTGATACTTCTCCTGCAACAACAACAAACACTCATCTGTCAACAACAATAACATCAATAACAACACTGGCTTATTCTGATGACAAATAAAAAAAACTGAAGGACAGCCAGGTTTTTTATTAGCCTATACTATCCATTATAGTCATGCTTTGAAACATCAAATAAATGTACTGGCTTCCAGACATTTGTACAAAATTCAGGTGGGTCCAAAAGGCTGAGACCACTATAGTAAATGTTCATATATTTTGCATTTTTACCCAACTAATAAATAATACACTGTTATGATCAGCATTACAATCGGAATATTGAAAACTGATCTGAATTTGAGAATGTATTGGTATGTGGTGTTCCCCTTTTTGCTTTAATGGCAACAGCACATGAAAAATCTGATGATAATGTTCCCTAGCATGACTGAATAGAAGCAAGAAAATCTGAATGTCAGTCCAAAAGAGTATACATGGTCACATCACAAATTGACCTATTTACCTACTGTCACATCATTGTTTTACATTTTTCAAATCCTAAAACTTTATATAATGAAGAGTACAAAGGATTAACTGAGACGACATGCATGCATTGCATTAAAGTAAAATGAAGAAGGATTTTCTGCACAAAAATTCAGGTGTGGACTTACATTGCTATGGATGGCTTTTTCCAGTAATGCTCTTCCACGACTGCCACAAACCTTGAGGTGAAAAGACATTTAAAAGTCATTATTAGCCACTAAACATCCCTGTGCAAACCTTTAGAAATTTAAAATCACCTCTATAACGTTTTCTCAATATACCATTTCAAAGCAGCTTTGCAGAAGTTTGAGCTTTCAGACACTCTAACACGACAAAGGTGAATGTGGCAAAAAAAACTGCCTGAGATGTTCAGCTTTGAAAAAGCAACCTTGGGGGGGAATCAGGATTCAGCACAGGAGGCCCCTCAATAAACTTCATCAGATAGTAACAGACTGACTGCACATCATCCTTTATATACACTATATTGCCAAAAGTTTTGGGACGCCTGCCTTTACATGCACTTGAACCCACCCTTTGCAGCTATAACAGCTTCAACTCTTCTGAGAAGACTTTTCACAAGGTTCAGGAGTGTGTTTATGGGAATTTTTGACCATTCTTCTAGAAGCGCATTTGTGAGGTCAGGCACTGATGTTGGACGAGAAGGCCTGGCTCGCAGTCTCCACTCTAATTCATCCCAAAGGTGTTCTATCGGGTTGAGGTCAGGACTCTGTGCAGGCCAGTCAAGTTGCGCAGTCATGTTGGAACAGGAAAGGGCCATTCCCAAATTGTTCCCACAAAGTTGGGAGCATGAAATTGTCCAAAATGTCTTGGTACGCTAAAGCATTAAGAGTTCCTTTCACTGGAACTAAGGGGCCAAGCCCAACCACTGAAAAACAACAATTAGTTACTCCTGAGAACACGTCTCCACTGCTTTAAAGTCCAGTGGCGGCGTGCTTTACACCACTGCATCCGACGCTTTGCATTGCACTTGGTGATGTAAGGCTTGGATGCAGCTGCTCGGCCATGGAAACCCATTCCATGAAGCTCTCTACGCACTGTTCTTGAGCTAATCTGAAGGCCACACAAAGTTTGGAGGTCTGTAGCTATTGACTCTGCAGAAAGTTGGCAACTTCTGCGTATTGTCCGTCTCAGCATGCACTGACCCCACTCTGTGATTTTACGTGGCATACCACTTCGTGGCTGAGTTGGTGTTGTTCCCAATTACTTCCACTTTGCTATAATACCACTATTATTCAACAGTTATTACTATACCACTAATATTCAACAGTTGACCGTAGAATATTTAGTAGTGAGAATTTCACGAATGGACTTATTGCACAGGTGGCAACCTATCACGGTACCACGTTTGAATTCACTGAGCTCCTGAGAGCGACCCATTCTTTCACAAATGTTTGTAGAAGCAGTCTGCATGCCTAGGTGCTTGATTTTATACACATGTGGCCATGGAAGTGGTTGCAACACCTGAATTCAATGATTTGGAGGGGTGCCCCAATACTTTTGGCAATATAGTGTATATTAGACGAACAAAAGTTTGGATCTTGGGTCCCACTTTCTATAAGTGTCTTTACTACTATGTAACATTTAAATTAATCATTTGATGCATTGCATTTATTGTGTTTTTACATAGATGATCCTGTACAAATTGAAAATCATGATTTATTTGTTTCAAACTGATATCATGATTCTGTACAGACAACTAAAAAAAATAACGTGTAACTTACTAGAGGTTCTGACAAATAATTGTTGCAGTCTATTTAAAAATGTTTAATTAATTTGAATGAATTACTTTTTTTTTTTTTTAAATCTGTTTGAATGAATGATTCTTAAATACTTGTTCTTGAATGAATGATTCACTGACAAATACATTTTTAACAGTCACGTAACAATGATAAGGATAACGATACAATCATTATTTGAATCACCAAGTTACTTTCAAAAGGTGATTTGCTCTATCAGTGTTTATATCCTACTATAAACTTTTATCTAAGTACTTCTGTGATCATTTGAATATTTGTAACACAGAAATAATGATACTGTGTGGTTGAAAAGACTGTCTGTGAAGCGGTTTTATACCTAAACATGACAACTCCTTGCTCTGGCTCAGTGGCAGTGCAAACACAGATTTGAATGTCCTGGTATGATTTTGACAAAGATTTAATAGATTCCGGTGAATCATTGTCATTTAGGAATAAGATTGCGTGGGTGTTTGAATCGAGATTGATCTTTTAACGATTAATCATGCAGCTCTACATTGTACTTGTTTTTAAAAAATACCTGCATGTGATTACAACTGTAATTACTTATATATATATATATATATTTTTTTTTTTTTATCATAGGTACTCTTCAACTGTGAGTGACAGAATCTAAAACAAAAATCCAGAAAATCCCATTGTATGATTTTTTTAAAATAATTAATTTGCATTTTATTGCATGACATAAGTATTTGATCACCTACCAACCAGTAAGAATTCCGGCTCTCACAGACCTGTTAGTTTTTCTTTAAGAAGCCCTCCTGTTCTCCACTCATTACCTGTATTAACCGCACCTGTTTGAACTCGTTACCTGTATAAAAGACACCTGTCCACACACTCAATCAAACAGACTCCAACCTCTCCACAATGGCCAAGACCAGAGAGCTGTGTAATGACATCAGGGATAAAATTGTAGACCTGCACAAGGCTGGGATGGGCTACAGGACAATAGGCAAGCAGCTTGGTGAGAAGGCAACAACTGTTGGTGCAATTAATAGAAAATGGAAGAAGTTCAAGATGACGGTCAATCTCCCTCTGTCTGGGGCACCATGCAAGATCTCACCTCGTGGGGCATCAATGATCATGAGGAAGGTGAGGGATCAGCCCAGAACTACAAGGCAGGACCTGGTCAATGACCTGAAGAGAGCTGGGACCGCAGTCTCAAAGAAAACCATTAGTAACACACTATGCCGTCATGGATTAAAATCCTGCAGCGCACGCAAGGTCCCCCTGCTCAAGCCAGCGCATGTCCATGCCTGTCTGAAGTTTGCCAATGATCATCTGGATGTTTCAGAGGAGGAATGGGAGAAGGTCATGTGGTCTGAGGAGACAAAAATAGAGCTTTTTGGTCTAAACTCCACTCGCCGTGTTTGGAGGAAGAAGAAGGATGAGTACAACCCCAAGAACACCATCCCAACCGTGAAGCACTGAGGTGGAAACATCATTCTTTGGGGATGCTTTTCTGCAAAGGGGACAGGACGACTGCACCGTATTGAGGGGAGGATGGATGGGGCCATGTATCGCAAGATCTTGGCCAACAACCTCCTTTCCTCAGTAAGAGCATTGAAGATGGGTCATGGCTGGGTCTTCCAGCATGACAACGACCCGAAACACACAGCCAGGGCAACTAAGGAGTGGCTCCGTAAGAAGCATCTCAAGGTCCTGGAGTGGCCTAGCCAGTCTCCAGACCTGAACCCAATAGAAAATCTTTGGAGGGAGCTGAAAGTCCGTATTGCCCAGCGACAGCCCCGAAACCTGAAGGATCTGGAGAAGGTCTGTATGGAGGAGTGGGCCAAAATCCCTGCTGCAGTGTGCGCACACCTGGTCAAGAACTACAGGAAACGTATGATCTCTGTAATTGCAAACAAAGGTTTCTGTACCAAATATTAAGTTCTGCTTTTTGATGTATCAAATACTTATGTCATGCAATAAAATGCAAATTAATTACTTAAAAATCATACAATGTGATTTTCTGGATTTTAGATTCCGTCACTCACAGTTGAAGAGTACCTATGATAACAATTACAGACTTCTACATGCTTTGTAAGTGGGCAAACCTGCAAAATCGGCAGTGTATCAAATACTTGTTCTCCCCACTGTGTGTGTGTGTGTGTGTGTGTGTGTGTGTGTGTATATATATACATACACACACACCAAAATCAAAAACGCAACACTTTTGTTTTTGCCCCCATTTTTCATGAGCTGAACTCAAAAGATCTAAGACTTTCTATGTACACAAAAGGCCTATTTCTCTCAAATATTGTTCACAAATCTGTCTAAATCTGTTTTAGTGAGCACTTCTCCTTTGCCGAGATAATCCATCCACCTCACAGGTGTGGCATATCAAGATGCTGATTAGACAGCATGATTATTGCACAGGTGTGCCTTAGGCTGGCCACAATAAAAGGCCACTCTAAAATGTGCAGTTTTATCACACAGCACAATGCCACAGACGTCGCAAGTTTTGAGGGAGCGTGCAATTGGCATGCTGACTGCAGGAATGTCCACCAGAGCTGTTGCCCGTGAATTGAATGTTCATTTCTCTACCAAATATATATATATATAAAAAATTACAGTGTTATTACACCTTAACCCACCCTTAAACTTAACCATACAACCAAACCTCTCCCTAACCCTACCCATATCCTCAATAGCAGCAAAAGTGATTTGCAATACAACACACGCACACACACACACAAATGTTAGGTACATTGTACTTATTATGTGAGTACATAGTAGCTAAAGAAGACACCTATAACGTATGACTGGATTGGGTACATACCAGAGGTTTGGGGGTTCCAGATTGTTTCCCCCCTGCAGTACATGAACTATCCACCAGCAAAGCACTATGAGCTTCTTTAGTGCCCGTCACGACTACATTCACATCCTTAGTGAGGAAACTGTCTACTTTCTATAGGAAACAGTCAACAGACAGAATGTGATTCACTATTTAATATCACTTTGCATATAGGGCAACCATTACTACAATTTCCTGTTTTGTCCTTTACAGATGGCAAAATGATATCTCACCCCTCCCAGACGGATGATGATGTCAGTGAGTGTGGCAGACTGATGTCTCTTCACGTCATGCAGGTAGAAGAATTGGCCCCTCACACCAACAAACAGATCTCCTGTCATTCTTTGAACTGAAACAGGTATATGCATGTTAATCAATCTATGGGGGCGTTAAATTACTGAATTGCTTTATTAATTATTATTAAATATTACTATTATTATTATTATTATTATTATTATTATTAGGATTTAAGTGCAAAGAGCTAGAAACCCTATTGGTTTTGTGCCCTAAAACCGAACCTCCGCCTTGGTGAGCCACATTTTATGAGTAATCAATGTAGAAATCCAGATATTTTCAGTTCTCAAATGCATTCTTGCCACTATTATTTTGCCTAACACTATGTGTTGCCTTCACAAGTAAAAGGAATGTCTCAATTTCAAGGTTTTTAAAAATCACAGGATGATGTTGAGATGCAGTAATTTTTTTATTACCTTTCCTGTGGTATAACATGTTGAATTTATGCTTTTCAGACAATTGAAAGAGACAGAACTAAGATTATTCATTCAATAAACTCTGCTCATTTTACCATCACTTCGTCTCCCTGTTTCCCTGACTCTTTTGGGTAAAGCCCAATTTATTCTTCTGCGTCGAGTGTACGCCGTAGCTACGTCATAGGCTGTGTGTTGTACGCGTAGCCTACGACGTACCCTGATGTGCACCTCTCCAAAAATGTAACAATGCGTCAAATCTACGCGGACCGCAAGCGCTGTGATTGGTCTGCCAGAACCCCTCCCTCAGGGGTACACATGCTCCCTCTGCATGTGTAACTGCACGTCGACGCGGACAAGAACGCAGAAGTATAAATGAAAATCGACGCGTAGCCCACGGCGTAGAGGCTACGGCGCATGTCCGACGCAGAAGTATAAATCAGCCTTAACACACAACATCAAAGAGTGACGCAGGGATCAACAGGGATTTTTTGCCTACTT
This sequence comes from Coreius guichenoti, assembly GCA_039654105.1. Taxonomy (NCBI): domain Eukaryota; kingdom Metazoa; phylum Chordata; class Actinopteri; order Cypriniformes; family Gobionidae; genus Coreius; species Coreius guichenoti. The sequence continues at coordinate 12,929,229 of CM077187.1, forward strand.
TTATGAATACAAATTCAAAATGCTATTAATCTTACATACTGTTTTTCACCTACGATACATCTTGATTCAATTTCAATCCAATTCGGCATCAGTTCCTTTGAAATATTTCCACTACATATCAAAATTCTCTCAAATAATGCTATATACTATACAGGGAACCCTCTCACTTGGAATATACCTGTTAAGTAACAGGTCAAAGTATGCATGAAATTCGAAATTTACCCTATTATTTACCCTATTATCTTTGTTAGCGTACATTACTAGTCTTGTGGTGAACAATGAATACACTTGCTTTCCTCTGGAATTTGGTTCCCTGAAAAGTTAGTCGCAACTTCGGTTCACACAGACTTCAAATAATAAAAGTAATACATAATATTAGGGCTTGGAATTGACACAGATTTCACGATTCAATTCATTTTGATTCAATATCAATTAATTTGGATATATATCAGGTACAGTACGTCGAATCTTTCTCAAGTAAAAGAAATAAACTTTAACAACTGATTATAAATAATTTACCAACTGATTTGTACAAACATTAAAATTTAATTAATTATGTTTCTACTCTAATTTGTTTTTTAAAATATAAACATTGAAATGGTGGCTGTCATAAAAACATGTTTTCATGACGTATTTATTCAAACACATTAAATAATGCAGAACAGGTTAAGTAAAAATATAATGAATATGTAATATAGTGCACATATTCCTCATACTCCTCTCTAGAGTTTATTTTCTAGATAACTAACAAGTTTATGGTATTTAATGTTTGAATTTCATGATGATTTTGACTATTTGAAAGCATCAACTGCAAACAGCAGATCGATTCTTTGGTTTAAAAAAAAAAAAAAAAAAATCAATATTGGCTAATCAAAATGAGAATCAATTAAAATGCAGAAATTTATATTTTTAAGGCAGCCCTACATAAGTGCATAAATTTGGACTTGATTAACTAACAATCTTCTTTTGACCTAGATCCTAATATCTTTAGTCTGTTTTTTGTTTGTTTGTTTTTTTGTTTTTGTTTTTTTACTTTTATAGCATGCATCTCCCATCCAGCAGATGTCCAGAAGTTATTGCTGAACCAACATAATCAGTTTACCAATATTGACCATGCTGGTCAAAAATTATACACCTAATATTTATACACCTAACTGTTTTTATCAAATGTATCAATGAATTTGATGGCAAGATGCCCAAAAGGCTGTATCTCGACTTTGGTGTATTGATATGAAACTTAGTTTATCTCCTTTCTATAACCAAGCCTTGCTGCTCTCTCCTTTTGTTTGTGTGTGTGTGTGTTGGCGTTCCTAGGTCAATAATTATCAGATACACGTTGAACATGCTATCATGTTATAAAAAAATTGTAATACACTAACGTTACACCACTTGAAACCTCATAATTGGATAAGAATCAGAATAAAATGCATTTACAATGTAATTGATAACTGTATTTCAAAAATGCCCTTTATTACTATCGATTTCACTTGGACACATATGGACCTTAATGTATTATTGTATGTATTACTTGCACTAGTAAACACGTTTAAACTACTACAACTGGCGTGCGTAGTAAAAAAAACTTGCAACAAAATTGTTAAATAAGGGCTAACGTCAAACCTTTACACAGCCATGTTGGAAAATACTAGACAGATATTTACCTTTAAAAAATTTATTATTATTGATATGTTGTCGGAAATTTACCATAGTAGTGCTTATTTTTGTTTGATATATACCATGTTTTGGGACATGTGAATACCATGGTAAATAAATGTTGTGTTCTGTATGTGTAAACTATCAATAAAAGCGTAGTGTTTTTTTCTCTTTTCCAAACTATCAACTGATCGCATCAACAAAAACAACCAAAACATGCATTATCAGAGTATTCGTGAAAAGGTTTACCTTACCTTGAGGTTCTTTGCTCATAATAAATATAAAATGTCGTGATTCTTAATATATTAAAACATCCTAAAATGTGTAGTTTTCAAGCGTTATAAATATTACACGCAGTGTGATCTGGGAATCTTTTCAAACGGCCCTCCTGAATCTCTTCTTCGCTGGCTCGCTGGCTCGCTGTCTGCTGTAGCGCGCAATGTTACACGTTACCGCCACCCACTGGCGCTTAGTATGTCCGTTTAGTAGGTCCTATACATTACAGTGGCTCCAAAAAATATTAGGACCTTATGGTTAACGCCATATTTATTTTTTGACAGGAATGAAAAAGAGGCTGTGAGTGTGAGGGATGAAGGATACTTCGGCAGTAAGTAGTACCATACCTATATCACGCTATTACTCTTTGGATATTTTTTAAAGCATTTTTAAATGGGCCTGTTACTATGACACTATAATATATGCTTTGTTGCCTCTTCAATTCTTGTCTTTTGTACAAGAAATGTTGTTAAAATATAATATGAAGCCTACATCACTACTATATTTGCTCATGCACCGTTCAACTAAAAGTATGCCAGTCACAGTTTAGTTCATTGCTCATAATTGTGAATTGTCTGTAGCCTATATTTTGTCATGTATTGTTTTTCTGTGATAGTTATTGTTATTTCTAACTTTGTCTTTCATGTACAGTATGATATCAAGGATGATGGTTTTGTGAAATTTATTAGCCTACATTTTGTTACACTGTGGTTATCGACACAAGAGATGGAAATTAATGGGGGTTTGGGGCAAAAAAATGCCACCATAATGAATACACTGGAAAAAATGCTTTTCTTACTTAGTATTTTTGTCTTGTTTCCAGTCCAAATATCTAATCATTCTTAACCCTCGTGCACTGTTCGATTTCTGGTTACACTCAGTATGGTCCGGGTCATTGGATTCAATACAATTCCCCAAAAATCACACTATGAAAAAAAAACATACAATCAGGTACAAACAATTAACTTTTAATATCAATACTTTTCACACATTACAAAGAATAAATATCTGAATTTACGATTTATAAAAATATTTTTAACCACTATTTTTAAGACTGCCCCACCCTGACACTTGTGGGACACTTGCCATTATACATTTATAGCTATAATATCTTAGTCTAAACCTAAAGTAATCTTGACAAACTATATAGCATTTGAAAGCTTTCAGACTCTAATTTTCATATTTGGTGACTGATTTTCAAAAGAAATGACAGAGCAATAGATAAATAGCGATAGATTCTTCATTTGTGATGCGGTGCCAAACTATAACACATGCTCTGACTCTTTCCATATGTTTTTTATATGCATTTTAGAGATTGAATTCAAATCAAATATTAACATTACTACCCAAACTACTTCTGAATAGGATTTGAAAAGTATGGAAATATATGGTTCAGATTACTCAAACCATATATGGAAATCGAAGAGTCCTTATATGATCACCGGTGGAGTCTACATGTCATCTAGTGGAAAAGTTTGGTACGGCTCACAAAAAAATCTTACTGAAAGTTCTTTTTTTGAGATATCAACCTAAAATTTGGCACAGAACTTGTTCAGATATTTAGCTTTACTTCGATTTTCTTGAAGTTTTAGAGTTAATATTATTTTACATGTTCATAAAACTAAACTTCTATAACTTTTTTTTTACTTCTACAATAATCTGTGAAGTGTTCCCTTTAAAAAGATACCAAACTTAAGTCTGTGCTCTGAAGTAGTCAAGATTTTTAACAATTTAAGTTGGAAAAGTCATATTCAAGCTCAAAAAGTGGGACAGTCAGTTAACAGGTAAAACAAACTTTTTATTTTCACAAACTTTGAAAATAAAAAGTTGTTAAACTCAGCAAGACACTGGCACTTCAGGACTAGAGTTAAAGAGCCCTGACATACAACAAAGTGTTTTGTATTCTGGGTCTGTACAGTTGCTTTTGAATAGCTGTCTATATGGGTCAAATTGACCCACGAACAGCAAGTGTGTATACAATTTCTGTATACACATTTCACAACGCATCAGCATGTTGAAACTTCGCATGCATGTTCATGACCCTAAATGAGAAAAAGTCACAAAATTTCAAGAAAAACAATGTAGATTAGATTGTATTTCAGATAGATTGAAAAAATAAATTATAGCTCATTTTTACCATTTGTGGCATACAAAAAATATTTCTGTATTGAAATAAGTGGGGAAAAGCTAATTTTTTAGCTTCATAGGTTAAACTAAAATAACAAAATATAACCAGAAAAATGTATTATTTTGGGTCTCTACAGTTGCCTTAATATAAAAATATGCAGGTCAAATTGACCCCCCGAACATCACGAACGTAACAGTAATTTTGTGTGTATATGTCAAAACATATCAGTGTGTTGAAACTTTGCGTGCATGTTCATGACCCTAAATGAGAAAAAGTCACAAAATTTCAAGAAAAAAAACATAGGTTAACTGATATTTCTGACAACTTACAAATCAAAACGGGTCAAATTGACCCGCAACATAACACGTGGGTTAAAGATGCAGTGTGTAATATTTATGAGGATCTATTGACAGAAATGCAATATAATATACATAACTATGTTTTCAGTGGTGTATTAAGACCTTACATAATGTACCGTTATGTTTTTATTACCTTAGAATGAGCCATTTTTATCTACATACACTGCGGGTCCCCTTACAGTGAAATCGCCATATTGCCGCGTCATGTTTCTACAGTAGCCCTAAACGGACAAACTTCTCTACAGAGCGCAAGTCACTCTCTGCTCTCGCCGACGACGACAGTTTTGTCCTGTGTCAGCCCCCGTAGCTTCTCTATGTGCTTCGAAAGGGAGGGGTGAGCAGTGGGTGATTGCAACTCACAACCTCACCACTAGATGCCGCTAAAATTCACAAACTGCACCTTTAAATCAAGATGCATTTACTAAAGTAGTAAAAGGCCATAAGATATTATGTCTTGTTTTCTTAAAACAAGCAAAATTATCTGCCAATGGGGTAAGAAAAATGATCTTGTTTCTGTTTGAATTAAGATTATTTTTCTTACCCCATTGGCAGATAATTTTGCTTTTTTTAACAACTCACTTAATTTTGATTTATTTCCCCAGAAAACAAGACATAATATCTTATGGTATTTATCTCATCTAGTAAATGCATCTTGATTTCAGAAGTTATAGATATTTGGACTGGAAACAAGACAAAAATACTAAGTAAGAAAAGCATTTTTTGCAGTGTAAAAATACCCCTGTAGGAGTATCACAATATCACAAGAGCAAGAGTGCTATTTTCCTGAATATCAGCATGATTGCAAATGGGATTTTATATATAACAGTTCAATAAACAAGAAGTTAGTTTTGAGTGAGTTTTAAACACAGTGTTGTGAATATTGTTTGTTTTTGCTTTATTACGCCAGTGAAAATATTTCCAAACAAAGGCACAGCAGAACAGTTGCGACTCCTAGCAACATAATGATGTTTCATTACTGAATGAATCTGCAATTTGTGATGAATCAGCTGTTTGAATGATTGATTCAATGACTCATTAACTTGTCGCCACTGTTTTACTTTCATATTTAACATAATTTCACTTTAAAACAATTTCGTTTTGCTATATTCAAAATTTTAGATTTACAACATTAATCTCATATTAAGATGACAGGTTTGAGTGGCAGGTGCACAGTGACAGTAACGGGTTGCAAGGCAGGCAATATAATGGTATTCAGTCGAGTGCAGTGTTGGGTGTAATGAATTAATCGAACTACTTTTTCCCTGAAAAAGTAAAGTAAGGGATTACTCTTTCTGTAATTTAATTACAGTTACTTCTGATGTAATTGCATTAAATACTGTATAGACTAGAACAATTCTATATAAAACAGTAGTGGATTGGTCAGTTCAAGAATACTTCATGCAATTGTATATTGTTTATTTGAAAGAATTAAAAGTGCAGTTTCCTGTTTATCCTTGTATTATTCAACTGGTTGAAGTTGATATGGGATTTAGAAAGTAATTTGTAATAAGTAATCCTATACTTTTTAGAGAGAGTAATTAGTACAGTAATCTAATTACTCTGTTGATGATGTAATTAGTAGAGTAATAATTACTTTTAACTTATCTAACACTGGTTGAGTGCAGGCGCATGTATACCTATCTCAAGCAGTGGTGTCGCTAGACCCTTTTTAAGACCCTGAAACACTGCTGTGCCTCAGTAAAATTACTGATCAATGATGGAGATTACTGACCTATGGAAGCTTGTTTCCATGTTTATAAAGTCAGAACTGCGAGATATAAACTAGCAATTGTGAGAAAAAAAGTCAGAACTGCAAGTTTATATCTCGCAATTCTGACTTTATAACACGCAATTCTGACTTTATATCACGCAATTCTGACTTTATATCACGCAATTCTGACTTTATAACTCGCAATTCTGACTTTATAACTCGCAATTGCGACTTTATATCATGCAATTCTCAGATAAAAAGTCAGAATTGCGAGATGTAAACTCGCAATTGCGAGTCAGAATTGTGAGAAGTCGCAATTACCTTTTTTATTTTTTATTCTGTGGCAGAAACAAGCTTCCATACAATTGAGAGTTATAAAGTCATAATTGTGAGATATAAACTCAATTCTGAGAAAAAAGTTTTTTCTCAGAATTGGACTTTATAACTCACAATTGCGAGTTTATATCTCACAATTCTTAGAAAAGAAGTCAGAATTGTGAGATATAAACTCGCAATTGTGAGAAAAAAGTCATAATTGCGTGGTATAAAGTCATAATTGCTAGTTTATATCTCGCAATTCTGACTTTCTAACACGCAATTGCAACTTTATATCAGGTAATTCTGACTTTATAACTCGCAATTGCGACTTTATATCTCGCAATTCTGACTTTATAACTCGCGACTTTATATATTGCAATTCTGACTTTATAACTCGCAATTGCGACTTTATATCACGTAATTCTGACTTTATAACTTGCAATTGCGACTTTATATCACGTAATTCTGACTTTATATCTCGCAATTCTGACTTTGTATCTCGCAATTCTGACTTTATAACTCGCAATTCTGACTTTATATCTCGTAATTCTGACTTTATATCTCGCAATTCTGACTTTATAACTCGCAATTCTGACTTTATCACTCACGACTATATCACGCATTTCTGACTTTATAACTCATGACTAAATCACGCAATTCTGACTTTATAACTCTGACTTTATATCTCACAATTCTGACTTTCTAACACGCAATTGCTACTTTATATCACTCAATTCTGACTTTATAACTCGCGACTTTATATCTTGCAATTCTGACTTTATATCTCGCAATTCTGAGAAAAAATGTCAGAATTGCTAGATATAAACTCACAATTGTGAGATAAAAAGTTGCAATTATCTTTTAAAATGTTTTATTCTGTGGCTGAAACAAGCTTCCATACTAATGGGATACAATATGGGACAGAAAACAAAAAGAGTGCTGGGTGAGGTGGATATTTAGGCTGCATTCAGGCTTACCTACAGTCCATTGTAGGAAACAAAATCTTACTATGGAATCAGATCTTTATTGCGTGCAGATTGTGAAGGACTCTCTACTGCAGAGCCATGATGTCCAGCTCCACCTCTGAGTTGTGTTTAGCCATAGGGTTATGGGTAGAGTTAGGGTGTGGGGGCTGGACGTCAAGCTCCACCCATTGGCTTTCCCCTAGGGAGTGGCTCTGCAACAGTGTAACTGTCCTGAGAAAACCTCAGAATTATTATTATTTTGCTATAGAATCATACATACGATTTTGAGGAACTTAGTTATATTCATCGCAATATTTGTCAGAATGATCTGATTTATTTAATGAAACAAACATGACTGAGCAACTTGCTACGTAGCCTACAAAGCAAAATAATACATTAGTGGCTCATGTCCCTGGCCTGATTAATAGGACCAGATGAGCTGCTAAAGTGTGTCATCCACCGGTTAATAAACGTCTTCCTCTCCATCCGCTTCCGCGAAATATGATCTCATTAAATATTTTTTCTTTAATATGCGTCATTTCCCCAACATTCTTATTAATAACATCAACAATAATTGCAGCAAACAACTGTTGACTCCTATAAAATAATACAGAGCCTTGCGTTTAATTTGTTGCGAAAAGGAAAAAAGTGCCCGCAAGCAACATCATCCCAGTTTAGGATCTTCCACGTTTACACATCCGAACTCCTCCTACAAGAGCCCACAACTCACTGTCGAGCCCTCACAAGTCTCACTCACAGTCTACACTTTCCTTAAAATGCTACAGAGGATTATTTTGAGTTTATTGCTGGCGACGTGGTTCTATGTGGACTGTAATCCCGGGCCGATCGATGATATTGCAGTTGATCGATACTTCATTCCCACGCGATGCGTCAGAGAAGTGAAATCTGGAGATTTCGTGCGGTATCACTATAACGGCACTTTTACTGACGGAAAACGGTTCGACTCTAGGTGAGATGATTCAGACAAGTGTTTACTCAGTGATGTTCATTCTTTGCATCTTACACATTAAAACTCTCTTTTACTTTTTGCTTTTGTTTTTAACTAAGCGATACCATTGGGTTTGGTTTTCAATGTGCAACGATTTTCTGGACATGCACCATTGGAGTATTTTTTTGTAACATGGTAAAAATAGGCTACTTCCATGATATCTTTTGTAGTATGATGCAAATACTAGGTTTGTTCAAGATGGTTTACTCAAGTCTATTTAGCAAAAACTATAGTATATTGCATATTATTAGGACTGTGTCTCAGACACTGGTGAGCTTCATTCATACAGAATTTTTGGTCATCATGGTATCATACGTGGACGGACAACTTGGTTTTGGGCCTCCTCAGCCTCGTGCATTTTTTTTTTAATCTTAAATACTTCTACACATTTAGGAATTCCAGGATTTAATATATAGATATATTGCAGCAACATTTTCCTGTTCAAAAGAGCCGTTTAAATAATATTGGTTGTGTAAAATTCAGCTGATTGGTATTTCGTGATTTGCAAAGCTAAGTGTGTGTGTGTGTGTGTGTATATGTATATGTGTATGTGTGTTTATGTGCTGTATGTCCCTTTGAGAATACATATACAGTAAGGTAATTTTCTGTTTTAACTGCAGCTATGATAGGGGGGCTGCATTCTTTGGACAAGTGGGCCATAAGTGGCAGATTGCTGGTGTGGACAAGGGCATTCTGGGTATGTGTGTGAATGAGCGCCGGAGGATCACTGTACCCCCCCACCTGGCCTACAGTAGCCAAGCAGCAGGTAATATAAGCAAACACACCTTTTACATTGATAAAATGTACATACTTGTAAAGCAGCCTTACACACACCCTTAAAAATGTTTGGGACTGGGCATTAGACATCAAAGTAAGTGTGTTCAAACAAATGATGCTAAATCTCCTGTCTTTCCACTTCTTTCTTTCTTTTTGTTAAACGCTTATAAAATAAATGACATTTGGTTGAAGTACCCCCTGAGATTTTAAGTTAATATTTCAACAATTTAGCGACACATTTGCATGTTCACAGTTCTCTGATGTCGGTTAATGGTCTCATGACAAGCAAATAAATGGATAAAATGTTTAATCTTTTATTGTTTTATTTGGACTTTGTAGCTGGTAGTTTGAAACCTTTTTTAGTTGTTATAGTGTCTCAGTTCATATTATATTCACACTGGTGTTTTAGGAACCCAATCAAATGTAATAACAATTATTGTTATGTTTTAACTCCAATTACCAAATTAATACAGATATATATTACTGTTGTAAATTACAATTGCACTGTAAAAGAGAAAAATGTTGAATATTTGATCATTATAATAATAATTGTATTTTACATTGTATGTTACAATACTGATATTCATGTCTTAATTTCTTCACTTTCAAACGTTCAAAGCCTTGAGCTTTAAACATTCCTTTTATTTAGGTAGAAATACTGCTAAAATACTGTAAACTGCCCAGAAAAATGTTGGAAATTATGCTTAGGCTATGTGTAAATAAAGTGAACCTAGCATACATTCCCAAAAATTAAAAATGCATCAGACTATACAGTTTTTTTTTATTATTAAATCGCAGCATTTTATTTGATTATTGCCCTAAACAATATTTGACAATTGCCCTAAACTCTCATGCAGCCCCATTTATTCGTTTTAATTATTACTTTTTATCAACTCCTGAACCTCCTACAGTTCACTTACGAACCCCAAGAGGTTCATACATATTCATTTTAATTATTAGTTTTATCAACTCACAAACCTCCTACAGTTCCCTCACGAACCCCGAGAGGTTCATACATATTCATTTTAATTATTAGTTTTATCAACTCTTGAACCTCCTACAGTCCCCTCACAAAACCCCAGAGGTTCGCAAACCACCTTTTGGGAAAGCCTGTCCTATAAGAACGTTATGAACCATTAGCGATCACTGTAATATGTATTCCTTGTGTGCTGTTTTAGGTGATACAGTGCCGCCGGACACAACATTAGTGTTTGATCTGGTTCTACTAGACATCTTTAACAGGGCAGACCAGGTTCAGACCGAAGTCATCAGTACACCTATAGACTGCAAGCGCTCAGTCATGAGGACTGACTTTGTGCGTTTTCACTTTAATGGGACATTGCTGGATGGCACCGTGTTCGACTCCAGGTTAGTGCTACTTTCTCTCCCAGTTGCCTCAACTTGACAGAACTGCAAAAAGTAATAACGATTGTTTTCAAACAGGTTTCCTGAACCCTTCTGCCCAAACTCACACTCTTCACTTAACAATGTTTTGTTAGTGCAACCCCAGCTAACAGGGAATGTTCTCAGAAATCTCGCAAGGTTCTAGTAACTTAATAAAACATTTGTTCAAAGTTATCTGGTCTTTGATAATGTTCTCAAAAACTCAGCACAGAAACATTATTTGTACATTGTTTATGGAACGTTTTACCTGAAACGTTTAGTTGGGTGTTCGCCTAACATTTTTTAAATGTTACTACTTGTTTAAGAATGCTTAGAGAACATTCAAATGTAACATTCCCTTTATGTCTGCAAAATGATAACATGGAATGTTCCCTTAACGTTTGCATACCCAAGAAAAAACGTTAAAACGTTTAGAGAACATTCAGAAATAATGTTTTAATAATTTAATGGGAACATGAGCAAAACGTCCTTAGAACATAATTGTTGTTAGCTGGACAAAAAAAAAAGTGCAGGGTTTACACTTTCCTTGCAAATCATTTTACATATGGCTTAGCAGTAGTTGTCTTTGTACATTAAACTGGCATAAGAGAATGCATTTTAACATTTAAAGTATCTGAGTGGGCACACGTCATACAGTATATCAGATGTACCCAGTGTGAGCTGTTGCACAGATGTATCTTGACTAATCTTATATGAGTATCTTGCAGCTACAAGCGTTCCCAGACGCAGGATTCAGTGGTTGGAGAAGGTTTGCTCATAAAAGGCTTGGATGAAGGGTTACTGGGCATGTGTGTTGGAGAAATACGACACTTCATCATCCCCCCATTTCTGGCATTTGGAGAAAAAGGATATGGTAAGCAAGCAAATCATTTGCATGTGTATATATAAAGAACATCCAATTCTTTATCAATTATAGATTTTAAAGGTGCACTGTGTAAATTTTAGCGGCATCTAGCGGAGAGGTTGCGAATTGCAATCGCCCACCGATCACCCCTCCCTTTCAAAGCACATAGAGAAGATATGGTGGCTGACACAGGACAAAGATGTCACCATCTGAGACAGCAGAGAGTAGCTAGTGCTCTATAGAGCAGTTTGTCCGTTTTTGGCTACTGTAGAAAGAAACATGGCGGCGCAAAATGGCGACTTCACTGTGAAGGGACCCGGTGTATGTAGATAGAAATGGCTCATTCTCATTATGTAAGGTCTTTATACACCATAGTTATGTATATTATATTGCATTTCTGTCATCATCCTCATAGATATTACACACTGCACCTTTAATTGAGATTGTGGAAATGATTCCATTCTTTAATGTTGGACTTTCATACATGAAATTGTGTCAGTGTAATTCTGGGTTATCTTGTTCCATGTTTCACACTGTTCATGTCTTATTTTAGTTATTCCTGGGTAATGGGGTTTCCAGATTTCACACTGCACATTTGTAAACCCTGGGTTGTTATTCGTTTATCAACAAGATGAATAACATTGACTGGACAAGTACAAAACGCACCCTGTTTTAGTAACTGCTTATGGCTGGAATACACTACAAGACTTCAGACTATGATTCCATCCAGTTGGAGGATATCAAATGATATTTTGAACTAATTTAGAACACATTTTGTTTTCACCTTTCATTCATTTGTTGTGTTTGGAATGAATTGAAAGTCTGGTAGTGTCTGATTCTCAGCTGTTTAGTGTATGATGACCAGTTTTTCCTCTGTAACATTGACAAAGTCGTGTGGTGTATTCCAGCCTTTACAAAACTAGAGGAGCATCACAGTTGGACGTTGAAGTTTTTTCTGAAAATAATAAGTCTGCACTCCACAGCTGGTTATTTCTGACATTTTGGCTGAGTGAGATTCACCTATTTTGTTGTTTACGGAGTATCCAAAGCTTGTGTAAACTGTAAATGATCCGGTCTCTTCTGGAAGGGGGGCAGAGAGCAGCAGCTCATTTGTATTTAAAGGGACACACACAAAAGCGGCGCGTTTTTGCTCACACCCAAATAGGGGCAAATTTGAAAAGCTATAATAAATTATCTGGGGGGTATTTTGAGCTGAAACCTCACAGACACATTCTGGGGACACCAGAGATTTATATTACATCTTGTGAAAAGGGGCATAATATGTCCCCTTTAAACAGTGTTTCAAGCAGTTTAAAAATCGTGTGCCTGTCAAATTGACCCACAACTTCTTTCTGACTTTTCAATCTTTGCTTCCCTTTATTTCATCCTTGCGTCTCTCTTTCCCCCAGGCACAGACGTCCCTCCTCACGCATCAGTAGTGTATCACATTCTCCTGGAAGACCTCCACAACCCTAAAGATGACATCATTGTGGAGGTCAAGGAAGCACCTGAACCATGTACACGCAAGTCTGTTGCAGGCGACTACATCCGCTATCACTACAATGCCACCTTCCTCAACGGCATCTCGTTTGACTCCAGGTTTATTTCCTGACTTTTTTTATTTGCTTGTTGTTTGGTTATTAGGTTTGCAGTAGATGTAGATTCTGATGTATTACCTCTAATATCACAGTTATCAGCACAACCAGACGTACAACACATACATTGGACTGGGCTACATGATCGCAGGCATAGATAAAGGCTTGCAGGGTGTGTGTACAGGAGAAAGGAGAAGAATCATCTTGCCGCCTCACCTTGCATATGGCCAGCAGGGGGCAGGTTAGATGAACTTAATGCATTTTAAAGGACTAGTTTGCCAATGAAACTGGACCGAAAGTGTGCCTTAAATGTGCATTCAGTAGTTTGGTGCTAAATTAAAAAGTTTTAAATATTAAGTGTGTGTGAAGTGTTAAGTGAGTGGTTTACCACCAGTATTAGAAATTTACTTTTCCATTAAGGGCCAATATTTGCCCCCTGGAATTGATTTCCAGGTGCATTTATTACCTTTGTAAGGGCAATTTTTACAATTACCTTATTAAATGTGTCTGTGTTGTCTTTTATATCAAGTCCTTCAATTTAACTGATTACGTCAATCAATCAATCAATCAGAATATTACTGTTACCAATTACATTTTATCAATCAACATCAACAAAAGCCATCTTTAAACTGCAAAGGTGGAACAGAGACTGCATCTGACATGGCATTTATGTTTATATTACACAGACTGTTTAATGCTGCTCAAAGGTGGCATACAGGTATTCACACAATTGCATAATGTAAATACCTTACATAAACTATATATTTTAAAAAACAGGAACTCATTTCTGGTCAGGGCTGCAGTATTATGACAAATCATTATTGTCGATTATTGCTCTTGACATTATAATAATGATTATTAATGTCGATTAAAAGAATACATAGAAACGTTTGGGGAAACGGCATGTCATATTCTGTCTATATAGTCAAAACAAGCTATGATCTGTTTATGAATTAGTATTAGAAAATCAATTTTCACATTGGTTATTTTAGTAAAAACAATATGGTTATTCAAACTGGAAATAAATTACATACAGAAATCTAGCAAAGAACGTCCTAGAAGTGGTCCATGTCTTCAGTCTAGCGCAAGACTGAAACCATAATCAAAGAAGCTGTCAACACCGCAAAATTAATCTGTTGCTGACATCGTATCTGCTATTTGTTTATAATGAGAGAATTCACAAGAGTGCAGATTCAGAATTCTGTCAATTATCTTGTTCACTGAATAAAATGTTTTCAGCATTGACTAATCTGAACGCCTCTGATTGGCTATTGTATTCATAAGCTCAATATAAACGTGTAAAAGAAAATATGCCGCAACGTGAGCATATCTCAATGTAATGCTGCAATCAGCACTTTTAATTTTTTTACTTTAATTGTGTCAGCCATAATAGATTTAGTTTAAGTGTGCAGGGCGTTTCTTGTCCGATTATCTTGAATTTGGAGAGAATTTGTTCATTTTGGTGGCATCTTTGCCCCCAAGATCCCATTAATTTCTGGCCCTTGTATACACTCACATGAGATGAAGACTGTACTCATAATAATTATAAACTATAAAAGTGTTTTAATTATGTATGGTGTGGGTCATCTCCATAAATGTATTTGCCATGTTGTAATGAAGTGGCCCACTGTGTTTCATTAGAATCCTCACACTCATTGGCTGCCACTTTTGTAGATACACTAGTAGCATAGCATTGTTTGGTGGTACAAAGAGTGAAAATTAGACAATGGAACACATTTATTATTGTGCTTCATCAGTGGAGACAACAGGAGAATCAGTACCTGTATGGCAGAAGAAACAGAAAAGGTCTGAAGCCAAAAGACAAAAAAAAAACCCAGAAGTGCTAGTATCCTTGTGTGTGTTTTAAAATGTTATTAGTATGTAAGTATATAAATCATTTTCATTCAATTTTGGAGTGAACTTTGAGTAAATAAATCCTCAACCATCACCAGTGTGCAGCATCCACCTCAATTATGCAACGGCAGCCATAGTGCTCACTTGCTTTACTTCTGTAGGCGACTAGGCGAGAGTTACAGTGTGAAGATAGATGCTGGTAATTCCCATTTGCATTCAAAATGTGAATATGCAGTAAGTGTAGCTCTGTTTTGGCCAGGTAAGGACATCCCAGGTTCGGCCGTGTTGGTCTTTGACGTCCATGTGATAGACTTCCACAACGTCAAAGATCCTGTGCAGGTGGAGATCATGAATAAATCTGCGGTGTGTAATGAAACCAGTGAGGTGAATGACTTCATTCAGTACCACTACAACTGCTCACTGCTGGACGGCACATTGCTCTTTACATCGTGAGTTTCCCCAATCATTTCATCAGATTTTACTCTGAACCACTGAAATCTATCTATCTCTCTCTTTCTCTCTCTCTCATATTTATTATATTACTCATGTACTTAAACTGAAGTGAATTCATAAAAATACAATGTGCTAATGGTTTTGTGATTTGGCTCACGTTTTTTGATCTTCGATCATTGTAGGAGTGACTATGAGACCCCACAGGATGTGCTGCTTGGAGGGGGGAAAATAATTGATGGCCTGGACGAGGCTCTTAGGAACATGTGTGTAGGAGAGAGACGGACAGCCATAGTGCCGCCACACCTTGGACATGGAGAGAAAGGAGGTGCGTCTTATCTTGTGTGTCTGTGTTGTACTCTAAAAGGATGTAAGCCGGTGTTGACCGAGTACCCTTGCAAACTGGTACAATGCCACTTTAACATTAGCTCAAGCCACCACGTCCCATGAGACTGAAACATTGTAAATGTCGGTGTTGACTGACCGCCTGTGCTGACAGGCTCAGTGACATGGCTTAAAATCTGTATGAAATAAGGTTAAATACTTGACACTTTAAAAACAGGAGCAGGCTATGACAATGCGCCACATACAGTGGGGAGATGCAAGTATTTGATACACTGCTGATTTTGTAGGTTTGCCCACTTACAAAGCATGTAGAAGTATGTAATTTTTATCATAGATACACTTCAACTGTGAGTGACGGAATCTAAAACAAAAATCCAGAAAAATCACATTGTATGATTTTTAAGTAATTAATTTGCATTTTATTGCATGACATAAGTATTTGATACATCAGAAAAGCAGAACAATCTTTGGTACAGAAACCTTTGTTTGCAATTACAGAGATCATACGTTTCTTGTAGTTCTTGACCAGGTTTGCACACACTGCAGCAGGGATTTTGGCCCACTCCTCCATACAGACCTTCTCCAGAGCCTTCAGGTTTCGGGGCTGTCGCTGGGCAATACGGACTTTCAGCTCCCTCCAGAGATTTTCTATTGGGTTCAGGTCTGGAGACTGGCTAGGCCACTCCAGGACCTTGAGATGCTTCTTATGGAGCCACTCCTTAGTTGCCCTGGCTGTGTGTTTCGGGTCGTTGTCATGCTGGAAGACCCAGCCACGACCCATCTTCAATGCTCTTACTGAGGGAAGGAGGTTGTTGGCCAAGATCTCGCGATACATGGCCCCATCCATCCTCCCCTCAATACGGTGCAGTCGTCCTGTCCCCTTTGCAGAAAAGCATCCCCAAAGAATGATGTTTCCACCTCCATGCTTCACGGTTGGGATGGTGTTCTTGGGGTTGTACTCATCCTTCTTCCTCCAAACACGGCGAGTAGAGTTTAGACCAAAAAGCTCTATTTTTGTCTCATCAGACCACATGACCTTCTCCCATTCCTCCTCTGGATCATCCAGATGGTCATTGGCAAACTTCAGACGGGCATGGACATGCGCTGGCTTGAGCAGGGGGACCTTGCGTGCGCTGCAGGATTTTAATCCATGACGGCGTAGTGTGTTACTAATGGTTTTCTTTGAGACTGTGGTCCCAGCTCTCTTCAGGTCATTGACCAGGTCCTGCCATGTAGTTCTGGGCTGATCCCTCACCTTCCTTATGATCATTGATGCCCCACGAGGTGAAATCTTGCATGGTGCCCCAGACCGAGGGAGATTGACCGTCATCTTGAACTTCTTCCATTTTCTAATAATTGCCCCAACAGATGTTGCCTTCTCACCAAGCTGCTTGCCTATTGTCCTGTAGTCCATCCCAGCCTTGTGCAGGTCTACAATTTTATCCCTGATGTCCTTACACAGCTCTCTGGTCTTGGCCATTGTGGAGAGGTTGGAGTCTGTTTGACTGAGTGTGTGGACAGGTGTCTTTTATACAGGTAACGAGTTCAAACAGGTGCAGTTAATACAGGTAATGAGTGGAGAACAGGAGGGCTTCTTAAAGAAAAACTAACAGGTCTGTGAGAGCCGGAATTCTTACTGGTTGGTAGGTGATCAAATACTTATGTGATGCAATAAAATGCAAATTAATTATTTAAAAGTCATACAATGTGATTTTCTGGATTTTTGTTTTAGATTCCGTCTCTCACAGTTGAAGTGTACCTATGATAAAAATTACAGACCTCTACATGCTTTGTAAGTAGGAAAACCTGCAAAATCGGCAGTGTATCAAATACTTGTTCTCCCCACTGTATATCCGTAATAGTAGGAACATGGTGGTGAGTAAATGACGCATAACAACTTAATTAACTTGAGAAGGGTGAATATGAGGAACGCCCCACCGCCACCAGAGATGAAGGATAATAACCCTGTTGAGATAAACTGTTGGTTGCAAGTGAGCTTGCACATTATATAGATAGGGCAAATATTCTTTTGCGGCTGATGTAGTTGTGCCTATCCTGAAGGAGTGCCCGGTGTAGACATGAGGAGAAATGTCACAGAGCTTTAATACTTTAATGAGGTGTTGACTGAACCAGTGGTGA
The DNA here is from genome assembly GCA_039654105.1 of Coreius guichenoti. Taxonomy (NCBI): domain Eukaryota; kingdom Metazoa; phylum Chordata; class Actinopteri; order Cypriniformes; family Gobionidae; genus Coreius; species Coreius guichenoti. Next base: position 12,947,056 of record CM077187.1, read on the forward strand.
GTCATGGGGAGAGTGAGAAAGAGTCACTTGAAATCTGAGATCGACATTTAAGATTTTTAATCATCAAAGAAAAAGGACAGAAAGGAGTGTGCATTTTGTTAATGATGATTAGTTTTTTTTAATTCGCTTTGGTATTATTTTCACAAGTAAGGTGTACATTTTCAAAACTCTTAGTACAAAAATCCAAACTGATCACACTTGTAACACAGCTAGTCATCCTTTCAAAACCTGATGTAATATTTTCAGCCCACATAATCCATTGTTTCAAGCACAATATTATTGTAATATGTAATGAGAACATTTGATTTAATCACCGAAACACAACAGTATGATCTTCTTTCAGTTCAGTACTTTTAACAATCAGTTCATTCAACAGCAAACAATGCAAGATGCATGTTTCAAATCACCCTTGTTGCTGAATGATTTACAGTAATACAGGCTACAGTTACCACATTAGAAAATACAATTACATTACCTAACTTATGTAATTGAATCCATAATATTATATATATAGTGTGTTATCAAAAGTTGTGATGAAGTATGACACAGCCATGAGGATTTGATGCCATCTGTCTCCCTTCTGATGCATCTCTGGTCAATCTGATGTACTGTACACAGTCATTGACTGTTTCCTCTCTCTTGTACTTTATCCTGCTCTATGTTCACAAATAGCAAATTTCTCTGTCTCTCTCTCTTGCTCTCGCTCTCTCTCTCTCTCACACACACTTTCGAGCACAAACTTTGAACACAGTAGTGGTTATCATCTAAGATAAGTAAATCACTTATGTAAAAAGAATTCATTACATTTGGTAATCCATATTGGAAATTGTAAACAAGTTCTATAGAAACTATGTCTATAGAATCAATTTCTATAGAAATCTATAGGTGTACCAAATTATTCATTGATTAACCATTAAAATCAGTTGGATTAAATAATAGACAAATGTATTAAGCTGAACGAGAATAGATGCAAATCAAAAGTTTGATCGTAAGAGCTTTATGAAAGGCAGTTACTGTGAATGAAACATTTATATAGATGAAAAAGTTATTTTGTGTAATGAAAAGGATACTTTGTGACTGTGTATTGTACTAACACAATTGAAAATATTCTGAAATGTTTGAAAAAATTGCACTTTTGATGATCTGTTGTGATATTAGAAGAGTTTTGAAAATATACACCTTACTTGTGAAAATAGTACCAAAGTGAATAAAAAAAAACTGTAATTGCCTGTGGCCCAATTAATCCGTTTTAGAACGGTTAAAAAAAGGGGAAAATGAGCTAGAAGAGAAAGGAATATCAGAGAAGTGAAGATCGCAAGTACTCACAATGAAGAAACCCATGAAAGGCTAAGGGAAAACTGCTTCCAAGAGAGTATCAGTATAGGGAGAAAAATAACCTACTCTGAGAACAGATATCATGCTATGTAAAATGTCCAAAGATATTGGAAGCCGTTTAACGGGAAAAGAAGAGGATGATTTCCTAATACCTTTGAGAAGACGAACTAAGGATTTGGAGAAGAGGCTGGAATAGTCTGAATGCATCTGACGGAAAACTGGATCATCCCCAACAATTTGTCGATAGAGGAAAATTTCAAGAAACAGACATTAAAAGCAGAAAGTGGAAAAAGTGCAGACTGTGGAAACGAGAACTAGAAATAAAGGTCTACTACTGTATGTGACTGAAGGAAGGAGGTGCACTGACACCAAAAGTCATCAGATTTGAGGGGGCTAAAATGCTCAATCATTTATAATAAATACGACAATATTCCATAAAAAAAACCAAGAATTTCCGGTTTTAATTTCATGGTGACTATAATTCTTTCCCCGCCATTGACAGAATTTTCCATCATTTATGAGACAACGCTTCCCCGCCATTAGTCTCAGCCTCAGACGTCACACCCACGGACCACTGGCTGAACATCTGATGCATATGGCACACTTAACTGGAAACACTTCAAGATTTTCAAAGTCGTCATCTGATTGGTTGAATTCTACAGGATGTCCGTGAGACGTGTATGTCGCGTTCTTTAATGGTCAACCTGGAAACAAAGATGCCGTGACGCCAAACCCCCTCATGGAAGAAGAACGCCATCGTGTTTACAACTGTGACAATGAGCAATCAACTAAATGCTTGATTTTCAAAAGTATGCGAAGTATGTAAAGTTTGCGGCATAGACTCTTAAAATACAATCTAAGAGTTTTACACACCAGTCTGTTATTGTAGGGACATTGACGTTACATTTTTCACGCCCCTAAACATGACGCGGAACAAAACAAAGTGTGATTGGTTGCTTTACATGTCAGTCAAACGGCCTCTGGGCGGTCCTTGGCCAATGAAAACTGCGATGGAGTCCAGACCTTCTGCAGTCAGTCTGAAGGTCTGGCTACGCGAGACTACCCCGCCATTGACTGAATTTTCCGCCTTTCTGTGTTTTCACTGTTATACAGTGGGGGTGGTGGTGGGGCGCTATTACTCATGAAAGAGTAGAGAATCTCCTGATCAAAACAATAATATGGAACACTGTAATGTAGAGTTAATGAATTCTTGTGATTAAATGAAACCTCATTGTCCTGTGTTCTCTGTTTTCCTAGCTGGTATTGTCCCAGGGAGTGCAGTGCTACGGTTTGAACTGGAGCTGGTGTCTCTGCAGAAGGGGGTTCCTGAAGGCTACCTGTTCGTTTGGCTCGAAGATAGTCCAGTTCAGCTCTTTGAGGCTCTAGACATCAACCAGGACCAACAGGTCCCTTTAGAGGAGGTCAGTTTATGGATTTTTCTCAAATTCTCTCTTTTTTTTCATGTTAATTTTTCTGGAATCTAAGCCACCTTTTTCCTAATGAGCCTACTGCGTTTTAGATTATGGGAGGCACTTCCAGTTTGGGGAAGTTCCACTCAAAAAGACAAACAAATAATTTCAAATCATAAGGTTGCGCTACAAATAATCCTTATCCGTCAGTTTGACTGAATGATCTGCAAAATTTCCTTCATGTTCTATTTTCAGACGTCAGGAGAATAACGTAACGCTTGGTATTTTAATATTGTAATATTGCTGCGGAAAAAATCAAGCTTTTGGGGTTATTCATGCTCTGTTGTAGTAATTTGTTAATGATTTTTACACTTTAAAATTTCCTTTTAATGTTCGATGGTTGAAGGGTGAGTAGAATAATGTCATCTCATTGTACCCAGTTTTTGAAAATGCTTATTACTGCATTCACAGAGTGAACCTTTCGCTGATTGTTTACAATTTAACTCCCATTATTCGGTCAAAGCATTATAAGGGCGTAGGAAAAAAAAGGTGGATTGGTTAAATTAAATTTTAGTAATCATAAAGCATGTCTAAGTAACTGAAATCATGAAACTTATATTTTATTTTTTTCAGAATTCCATTCTACTGTACAGTAGTAATATATTTCTTCAAGTTAAAACTAACTTTTATTTTGACGGGTTATCATGAAGACCTTTTTCACATTCTAATACTAAACTCACTGACTTGACTAGTTACTGTGCTAGATGTGGGACTTCTCTCTTACACTACTGTATTAGCATTGTCTTTAATATTTGTGACAATTACCACTTGGCTCTGTTTTTATTCAGGGCACATGATCTTTGCACTTAAATGCTTGCTTGTTTTAGAAAGTGTCACAGTCTGACAAACCTTGCTTTCCTACCATGTCTCTCCGCAGTTTTCACAGTTCATCAAACAGCAGGTATCAGAAGGGAAAGGTCGTCTGAAACCAGCTCAAGATCCGGACAGTGTCATCATAGACATGTTCAAGAACCAGGACAGGAACTCTGATGGTCTGATCACTCTGGATGAACTAAAGCTAAAAGCGGATGAAGACGCAGAGAAAGCACGTCACGAAGAACTGTGAAACATACACAAACACATGTGAAGTTCATGCATTCAGACAGAGAACAAAGCAACAGACTCATAATCCTGAGGCTGAAAACCGGACCAACAGGCTTTCCAGTATTAAAAGTGTACATTTGATTGTTACATATTTTTATACTTTTACAATTTTCAGATCTCTAAATGCGTTCGTGCCATTGAATAAAAAGTTCCAAACTAAAGTGTTTGTGAACATTTTATTTTGAAATGAAACATCATGACTACACTTAAAAAAAAGATTATTCAAGTGAGCTATTTTAGTTTACTTTTTTTGGACTGAAAATAAGTGAGTATACTTTGTCTTGTTTTTTGGACTTTGAACAAAATGATACTTTGCTGAATGAATACCTAAATAGAAACCTAGTAGTGTGTACTAGCAAGTGCAAAAATAGTATGTTGGATAGAAATTATAAGTATGTTGTTAAGTTCACTTAAAGAAAGTGTACTTGCAGTATACAAACTTATTATTAAACTAGTAGTTTACTGAGAGTATACTGTAAGTGTACTTTCATAAACTAAAAAGTGGGTAGAATTGTGTACTCTAAGGCCTGGTTTCACAGACAGGGCTTAGATTAAGCCAGGATTAGGCTTTAGTTCAATTAGGACATTTCAGTAGCTTTTATAAATGTGCCTTAGAAAAAAAACATTACTGGTTGCATCTTGAGACAAAACAATGGCACTGATATATTTTAAGATATGTCAGTTCAAGTTGCTTTCCATTAAAACAGCTCAAACATGCACTTTAGTCTGGAACTAGGCTTAGGCATTGTCCGTAAAACCGGGGGAAAATGTATTACTGTTACTTTTAAAGTACACTTTAACTTTTATAAACTAAAAAATAGGCCAATTTAGTTCCTTAAATGTATGCTAGTACATTGATTTTTACAATACTTGCTACGTGAAGTATACTTGGTAAATATAATTGGACTTAAGTTTTTCTTTTTTTTTTCTAAGGGTACAAGTCAGAGGTTCTTCATGCATGATGGATATGTTCATTCTTCCTATTATAATGCTCTTATGTGGTGGATGATTTTCCAGCTATAAATATGTATGTAGATGTAGATGTTTTAAGCATATAAGAAGACATTTGAGTTTTTGACAACTTGCTGGATAGTGGTGTTTAGTACAATTCTGCCTTATTATATTTGCATTGGTTTCTATTGCGCTTTCTGTATATAGATTTGTGTCCATTATTCACCAAATATTAAACATTTAAATGAATAATACACTTGAATGGCAAATGGTCTGCTCAGTATGCTCATATGAAATTCTGGGAAAAGGATACACGTGCCTTAGGAAAAAAGACTGGTGTGCATTTGAGACAAAACAATGGCACTGACATATAAGATATGTCTTTCAGTTTAGACAGCTCAAACATGTATTTTAGTCTGGGACTAGGTTTAAGCCTTGTCTGTGAAACCAGGCAAATATATGGTCCTCTAACTCAAAAAAGGTTCCAACTCTTTCAGCGACCATTTTCCAGGACATTTTCAATTTTACTATGACGGGAATAAAAGACATGGATCATGCCAAAGATTGCTCTCCAAGTCTTTAAAAGGCGTACAGTTTATTGCCATGACTTAACTATAAAAACAGTTTTTAATATGAGCTCTTATACATTATGACTATGGAAGCTTGGTTACGCCACAGAATAAAAAGAAAAGAAAGCCCTGTGGTTTCACAGACAGGGCTTAGATTAAGCCAGGATTAGGCCTTAGTTCAATTAGGACATTTAAGTAGCTTTTATAAACGTGCCTTAGAAAAAAACATTACTGGTGTGCATCTCGAGACAAAACAATGGCAGTGATATATTTTAAGATATCCCAGTGCAAGTTGCTTTCAGTTAAAACAGCTCAAACATGCATTTTAGTCTAGGACTATCTTAAATCTTGTCTGTGAAACCGGGAGATAAACTCGCAAATTGTAGCAACTCTGAAAAAAAAAGTCAGTCTTTTTTCCTGAGAATTGGACTTTATAACTTGCAATTGCAGTTTATACCTCACAAGAGTTTATATTACGCAATTCTGATTATATCTTGCAATTCTGACTTTATAACACACAATTGTGAGTTTATATCAAAATGATGTGATTAGGTAGCTGCTTACCAGTTAATATTCACTGCATACATTTGAGCAGGTAATAGCATTAGCTAACCGCTGCAAGTGGCAACAAACATTATCATTGAAAATACTTCTCACTTGTCAAAACTCAGCATCCCTGAACATAGCACTTTCTGCAACTAGCGGTAATTGTTTGGGCCAGTGATAAAATCTTTATATTTGGCTAAAGAAACAACTTTTTAAAAAATAATTTTCCAGGACAACAACAACAAGATTTTCCAGGATATTTTACGTTTTCTCTAATTAGGGCCCGAGCACCGATGGTGTGAGGACCCTATTGGAATTGCTCAGTCTATTCTTCTTCTTCTCCGAAATGAATTGCATTTTTGAGGGCCTAAACATGCTCGAAAACTCATGAAACTTTGCACACGCGTCAGAAGTGGTGAAAATTTACGTCTGATATGGGTTTCAGAATTAAGTGTGGCAAAATGGCTCGATAGCGCCACCTACAACATTTCAATTAAGCGCCGTTCACACTACATTTTGACGTACAAGTATGAAATTCGGTAGACACATGTAACAGCCCAATACCTACAAAAAAGTCCCTGTGAACAAAATCTGAAAACCCAACAGGAAGTGAGATATTTTGAATTTTCTCTGCAAAATGTTTGCAGTTTTAGCCATTTCCAGACGTTGTACTTTAACGAACTCCTCCTAGAGATTTAATCAGATCAACATCATATTTGGTCAGTATAATCTAAAGGCCTTTGCGACATTAAATTGCGAAGATCTTGAGTTTTCCCTGAAGGGCGTGTCCGTGGCGGCCTGACAAAATTCGATGTTTCGCCATGAAACAGGAAGTTGTTGTAACTCAGGCATACAATGTCCGATCTGCCACAAGCTTCACATGTTTGATAAGAGTCCTGACCTGAAGACATCTACATGCCAATATTCAGTTACAGTCATAGCGCCACCTGCTGGCAACAGGAAATGGCATGCTTTAAATTACACTGTAATTTACTCCCTGAAACATTTAAATATGCCATGAAGTCCCAAACATGCTAGAAACACATTAAATCATGCAACACTTGGCTAAGTGCTAATGTATGCAATTGTATGCTTGAGTTACAACAACTTCCTGTTTCATGGCATTAATGTCCAATCTGCCTCAAACTTCACATGCTTGATAAAATTTTGTTATAGTCATAGCGCCACCAGCTGGTGAAGTGTAGCAAAAACAAATGACTGAAGTAGTCCTCCTATTTTTATATACTTAAATGCATATTGCCCACCATGCTCTGTTTTCCTAAAGCCACGGGGTGGCGGTGGCATGGGTGCGAGGGCCCTTTCATCGCTGCTTGCAGCTTTAATTTCCCATGTGTTTTCCAGGACTGGAAAATTTGTCATCAATTTTCCAGGTTTTCCAGGACGAGTGGGAACCCTGTCAAACCCTTTAAATGTAGTAATTAACTTTCTACTGCAAACTTTGCGACCTTGATTGAGGGTGATGGATTAGATTATGATCCCAAAATCAAAACTATCAGACTATTTACTTATTTTATTTCCTGGTTTTATGGTGTAGATTGATTCATCAGCACATCTTACTCCACACTTATTCTCTATTTGTTCTATACTTAGAACCTAACAAGTATCCAATGTAATGTAACAATGATAAAATAGGGCTGACATGCTCAGATGCTGCTGCATTTTAAACCAATTGAAGCCTGTTGCATCTTACAGTAATCTAGTTGAAGTTTTTCACACTGCTAATCCTATCTGTACAATTTTTAGCATCAAACACTGACTACTGTTACAGAGAAGATTCTCTAAGCATCTGTAGAAAAGACTCAGCTTAACTATTTTCATTGTCATTTCACCATTTTATTTCCCATACAGGTTTGATGCTCAAACCGTGATACTATATCACTCGCAGCGACCTTACACTGCATCATAAAGCATTTTAGTAAACGTAAAAGTAACAGCACTTCAAGGGTGAGAACCAACTGGGCAGAAGAACAACTCGTGGACAATATCAGATTTTAATAAATATTTATTGCAAATCACTGAGATCCACAACATGTGCATACTTTATAACACATGCAACAAAACTATATTCGCCCCTGAAAGACTTTACAATAACGGGAGCGGGACAAAGGTAACATCCCAGCCTTGCTACTCTTATTGTCAGAAACTTTCTCCATCGACACGCACACACCCTTTCCTCTGTGCATGAAGGAAAGAAAACTGATAGAGTTAAACACTATTAAACCACATCTCAACATGAGAGACACAAAACATACATTTCCCATTTAGTAAATACAATATCTAAGATTCTACAGAGTCTCCAATATGCAGGAAAATGTTTGTAAAAGGCTTATTAATGTATTTTCAATCTTTTTTTTTTTTTCTCGTATGATACGACTATGAAACTCTGCACAAGTCAAGACGAGAGCTATAGATACATTGTCAAAAGCCATTTCTATCTTGCATTTAGTAAAGGTTTTAACATCGAAGCGTAACATTAGGTCAGCTAAGATGACATTCTTTAAGACTTTGGTATGGTATGGACTACAATAACAGTAAAATGTTCTTCAGGCGAACATTATGAATGTTTAAGCTGGTCTTGATGGTGCCAATGATTGCTTCACAAGTTTTCACCCAGTGAAATGCACTGAGGTTTCTTGTAAGACATTAAACATCACACATTGTAAAAGATAAAAAGAGGGAATGTACAAAGATGAAACAAGTGAAAGATGATAAAAAATATTATGATTATAAATAGCTTTTATAATAAAGACAAGGATGCAGTAATGGTAGCATCTGTATGAGCCATACCATAATTGGGAATGTAATGAACAGTTCACTGGGGGGAAAACATTGTTCAGATCAAACATAAAGACAGAACACAAACCAATGTCTTTGAGGTGGCTAAAAATATGAATGAAAACTGAACTGGCAGACTGCAAAACTGATCACAAAATAATTTTGGAAGGTTGTAAAAGTCATGCACACACTGAGGTAATGGTTCCTTGACTTTATTCTGAACATGTCTAACTGTATTATGCGTAGCCTTCACACGTCAATAACTGATGCCATATCTGTGTTTATTCCCTGTGCATGAAAGTTGAAAAAGTACAAATATAATAATAAAATAAGAACAAAGAATAAGACAAGGGCTAATGCTGAAATTAAGTGCTTGTAGTTGTAAAGAATGCATTGCCAAATACAGCCAAAGACTGTGGAAGCATTGCATTCAAGTGCAAAACAAATTAAATCAACACAATTAAGACCAGGAACTAATAAACAAGTGGTTCTCGTAGTAACTCATGGTTTGCTCAGAAACCCCACAAATGTAGCAGGACAGCCATCACCACATGGAACGTTATGACTCAAGATAAATTAAGTGCAGCATTCTGCAACTTGCCGACAGCAGGAATAAGGCAAATTCATGCAAGGCCATGAAACAATGTTTCATGTGTACGGATATTTACAAACTTATCTTTTTTACATATTTATAGGATTCCATTATACAAACAGTCACATTGAAAATACTCTTCTTTATCAGCATCAGCCATTTCATTCACTCTCTCAGTGATGAAATGTCACAAGTAAACAAATAACACACATTTCAATGAGAATGGGATCATGGGAATGCTGAAGACACTATATTATCACATTTTTTGCAGCAGTTCTATTGCTGCTCTCAGCATTCAATCTGCGATTGTAACTGCCTGCGTAGAGTTAACGTGCGACGATGTAACTGCTGCATTTGCTGCATACGGTCCCTCTGGCGTGCCAAATTCTGTGGCATTGGGTAGCGCTGACACCCATAAAGAAAGCGGTAGGGAATGCGCACGTGGCACGCTGTGGCACGACAGCGTGGTTGAGGCATGGGCGGCAGAAGCATCCAGCGTTTGCGCTCGGCACAATAACGATACGCCTCTTTTCGATACTGCTTATCCACATCGTCACTGTTCTTCCAGCCACCAATCACAAACACATCATCACCAAGATAGCAGATAGCTGCTCCCTCAATACTGGTTACTTCTGGGGGAAGACTCTCAAGAATATCATCAGAGATCCTTGCGGTGATCTTCTGCCGAGCTGCATCATCACGTACGTTGGTATAACTCTTGGGACAGCAGGAAGCTGTGTGGTAGAAGTTAGTTGACGCTACAGCCATTTGGAACAAGCAGTAGTTGTCGATAAGCGGTAAGGAGTCAACTTCCTGCCACTGGCGACTGTCAGTGTCGTAGCGAGTAGTGACCGTCTTCAACCCATCATCGCTGTCGGTATCTACAGGTGTTCGCGCCGTTACGTAAACATATCGATCTTCGACGCTAATGGCCTTGACGTCTCTCAAAATCTTAGGGGCAGATTCTAGGTTGTGCCACTTGTCTTGGTCGGGTTCGTAGACACTCACATCCTTGAAGCCGGGGCTGAAGTTGCCATGACCGCCAATACTATACAGAATATTTTTGATGCAGGTGAGCCCAAAGGAATGCTTTCGTGTGGTGAGGTTGCTCACTTGTTCCCAGGTGTTGCGATTTGGATTGTAGCGCTCCACCGTCTTGGCAAATCCTGGTTCCATGGACCCAGCCACGTATACATGTGTATCAGTGGCAGCAATAGCGTGACCATCCAGATGGTTATGGATGTGTGGCAAATTGACCCAACGGTCCTCGTATACAAAGTACCCAACGCACTCACTTAGGTAGTCGCCTCCTTCAGAGACTCCACCGACCACCATGATAACATCCATGTTCTGGCCAAATCTTGGTTGGAATGTGGCCATGTATGAGGCCCAGAACTCTGTATCTGCAGATTTGAGGTTCTCGAAGCGGATCGCATGACCCTCCACAGCCTCTGACACAAGCTGTAGGCAGGCTGCGTTCTGTGCGACCAGTGGCTCATTCTTCACAACTCTTGTAAGATAGGTCGGCTTTATCTGTGGCAGCCTGAGGAGACGAAAGAGCTCCTCAAAATACTTCACACGTTCTTCTGAGTTCTTCTGAACCCATTTGACCACAGCATCAAACAGAACCTCCTCAGAGTCAACTGTTATCTCTGCGTCAGACAGCCAGTCTCTGACCAGGTGGAACGGAAGCGTGTAAAATTCCTCATCCTGAATGACTTTGTGGAAGTTGCGACGAATCATGTCAGCAGCACGCAAGGCCAGCTGATCCAAAGTGTACATGTGTGCAAGGCTATGGACGGCCACACAGTTGCCCAGGCTGAGCTTCCTCTTGAGAAATTCTCCACAAAAATCCTTCAATTGCACAAGCAAGAACCTGAGAGTGGAAAAGAAAATACATTCTTTTAGGTCTTACAAAAATCCCACAACATTACAGGCAAGACATATGATACTTGTTCTAGCAGTCAGCTAGGGCTGAGCTTTATGAAGACATACAGTATATCGCAATGATATCAAGTGTCTATTGATAGATATTATGCTATACTGTTTATATCACGGTATGCAAATAATAACTTAAAAAAAGTGTTATTAAATACAATAAGCTGTGAAAAGAACTGACACACACTTTAAGTGTGTGCACAGAACGTCAACTCTCTCAGAAAGCATGCAATCTTGAATTCAGTTGCGCTTGAACGGTCAACATTACAGAACAACGTTAAAATGCCTGTCTTGGCGAGTATTCACAATGTGTCTAAAGTGAACAAAGAGTTGGGAATGAAAATGGATGTGTTTCAGTATATTAGATCCATGCTGCTGTCTTGCACTAGGGCACTAATGCACCAGGGCTGTGATAAAAATATAGATTTCTCGATTTTAATCGATTCTCATTTTAATGAGCTGATATAGATTCTTAAATCCCAAGAAGCAATCTTTCGGTTGATGAATGTTTTCAGTTGATGAATGAACAAAACTCCCATCTAATAAATAATTAAATTAAATAAGCTTTTTTTTTTTAATAATTAGCTTTGTTACTTTTGATACAAGTCTCAGCTTTCAAATTCTGTCAACTTTATTAAGAAATTCAAACAATAAATACCATTTTGATGCTCTTTAATGTGGAGTGCCTGTAGCGCCTCAGTTCAAGCGAATTAAGCGGCAGCGCAGAGCGCACGTAGACTGATCATCTTTTCCTCTTTACTGCTAGTTATAGCACGAAAAAAACATGAATGAACATCAGAAGTTACAACGTACAATCAGTGTCTCAATCAGTGTTTCAACCGCAGAAAGGTGTCAATACAACAGCCTGTAAACAATATTTCAAGCAGAGGGCAACCATCGGGGCCCTCTAGGCCCTCAGAGAGGGCCTAAACTATTGTAAAAATAATATTTACAAACTTTACGTTTAAAAATAAACAGTTTAAAAAGTAAAAACTTTTTTAATGAAGTCATCAGTTCTAATGTTATTTAGAACTTATAATTTGACAATAAACATCTAAATCTTTTTGAGGAAATAAACCTTTCAAATCTGCCTATTCAGTTTGTTTTGTGTTGACGTCTGTTTTCTCCATATTAAGATTTTCAGCTCTGTGATTGGTCCTCAACGCATCCCCCTGAAGTGTCTGCAGAGATTGTGTCAACTAGACTCTCCCCTGTGAAGGCCTCATCGACACAACATCCAGTGGCACTGAGCCTCAAACCCCTCTCCGGTGTGATGACTCCGATCTTCAACCAGATGGAACTGGATAAATATTCTGAATGTTCGAATCCAATTTGACTTCTGACCTGTAATGCTGCCTGAATCATAATCATACATGGTTCATTCGCTGGCCACCCAACTGAGCCTGGTTTCTCCCAAGGTTTTTTTCTCCATTCTGTCACCTGATGGAGTTTTGGTTCCTTGCCAGTGTCGCCTTTGGCTTTTGGCTTGCTTAGTTGGGGACACTTGGAGTTCAACAATATTATTGATCTGTCTGCACTGACACCATTGTATGAGAATTAAACTGAGCTGGACGATAACATTACTGTTTTCTATAAATTACCTAAATTAATAACTTTTTTACAACAGAAATGAATCAACACTGAACTTACTTAAGCTGGACAATGACACTATTTTCTTCTAGAGCGGCTGTACAGCCGAAACAAACTTTGTTGCATTATTTTCCAGTTATCACTATAAAGCTGCTTTGAAACAATCTGTATTGTAAAAAGCACTATAAATAAAAGTGACTTGGTGGTCCTGCTGTGAAATTACAGAGGGGTAAAGCCATAGCAAGCCAATGAGAGACAAATTTCAAATGACAGGAAAATTGACCAATCATATCCCTTTTAATAAATGGGGCTTATCATCGCTCAGTTTACGACGCATTCTGCCTGCTGTGGGAACACGATCAGAAAAATAGCTAGCGCTGTTCACTATGGAAACCGCAAGCAACATTAATGAGGAGGACATCATTACTAATTTATTAACCACTCCGTTTTCAAGATGAACTTTTAAAGAAAAGCTGGAGGAAGACCTACACTATATTGGCAAAAGTATTGGTTTTGTCAGTCTTTGATCTCCCTGCTGAGAGTCAAACTATGTGTGAATGTTTACATAGTCTTAGTTCTCATTGCCTGCTACTGTTGATACCATCTGGGGTACTATTATCTTCACAGTCAGGAGTGATTGCCTTTATTGTCTTCATACTTTGTGTGGCCTTCAGATTAGCTCAAGAACAGTGCGTAGAGAGCTTCATGGAATGGGTTTCCATGGCCGAGCAGCTGCATCCAAGCCTTACATCATGTGCAAAGCGTCGGATGCAGTGATGTAAAGCACGCTGCCACTGGACTCTAGAGCAGTGGAGACGTGTTCTCTGGAGTGACGAATCACGGTTCTCTGTCTGGCCATCCAATGGACGAGTCTGGGTTTGGCGGTTGCCAGAAGAACGGTACTTGCCTGACTGCATTGTGCCATTTGGGGATGGCCCCTTCCTGTTCCAACATGACCAGTGCTCAAAGCAAGGTCCATAAAGACATGGATGAGCGAGTTTGGTGTGGAGGAACTTGATTGGCTTGCACAGAGTCCTGACCTCAAGCCGATAGAACACCTTTGGGATGAATTAGAGCAGAGACTGCGAGCCAGGCCTTCTCGTCCAACATCAGTGCCTGACCTCACAAATGTGCTTCTAGAAGAATTTCTAGAAAAAAATTCACATAAACACACTCCTAAACCTTGTGGGAAGCCTTCCCAGAAGAGTTGAAGTTGTTGATAGCTGCAAAGGGTGGGCCAACTCCATATTAAACCCTACGGATTAAGAGTTCATGTGCATGTAAAGGCAGACATCCCAAAACTTTTGTCAATATAGTGTACACCAGAGAAATTTAGTAAGCCAAAGCTTTGTAAAGCATTTCAACCACAGCAATTAAGCGATACCCCTGGATGACAGCATCAATCAAGAAGCTAAAGCTTTACTGCTGGAATTGTTTGCTGTTTGGGTAAATTATTTAAAATCTATTAGGTTACATGACAGATTGTATTCTTGATTTTAGGCTATAACCTATGTTTAAATGTTTTTGCACTTGTGTGAACAACGTAATATAGGCCTATAGCTAAATCTAAAGTACTAGGCCATATAAATATAAAGTAATTGAAAAAAACGTTTAATTGTAGTGCGTTTAAACGTGACATCTATGAAAGAGTGTATACAAAGAAAACTGCAATGCTGACAAGCCATGTTCAGTAACAACTTTTGGATTTGAAACAAAAATAATGAATTAATGCCGTGTATACAACCGCGGATCAGTTGCGCACTGCAAACGCGGCATATGTGAAAGCACAACAGCGCGCGCTGCTTCTGCATCGCATACGCACTGCAGGCGGAGTATGTGAGAAACAGGCGTTAGCGTCCGTGCACATTTGTCAGTATAGTTTTATTTAATGCCATGTCAGCATCTGTGGCTAAAATAGCCAATAGTGTTTAGTTTAGATAACAGCTCGGCCAGAGCGAGTAAGCCACAGTTTCCTCCTAATCTCTAACCGTTTCTCCTCCTAATATCCTACATTATCACTTTAAAATACAGCATTTTGTGTAGAATTTTGTGTGGTCTGCGCAGACTTGTGCATATTTTCCGCTCTGTGCTATCGTATCTCTGGAACGGAGCAAACTGTGTGCGCGCTGCAGAGGTTCACTTGACATTAACGCAAAACCAGACTTCATTCGCCCCAATGTAAAGCATATTTACACTGTCTGAATTATTCCCTATCCCCTATATAGTGCACTATGTGCCATTCACCATGTAGAAAATAGTAAATGTGTGAACAAGTGACCGATTTTAGCCGCAGCTTCAGCGTCTATTTATAATGTAGGGGGCGGGACGCTTTAGATTCTAGAGAGCATTTGATTGGACAGAAAATCTGATGAGAAGCTGAAGTGCAGTGATGTCATTAAAATCATTGATCCATATTGGCGGAAGTGAGAGACTAAGTTTTGAATGCTTATCTTCTAAATGCAAATTTTGTGATTGTTTTGGAGCACACTAGCTTATAGATAACAGTACGGCTAACATATTCATTCTAAAAGCCTTAATATTATTAAGTAATGTGCCAACTGGGATTCCCTGTATAGTTTACAGCATGTCAACATTTTTTCATTGAGAATTTGCCATGAACTGTACCTGATACATACCCCAATGAATCGATATTGGATCAAATCAATATCGAATCACAAGCTTGTGACGTGATATAACGCACGGATCTAATGTACGGAGTACTGACACGTTCATTTTCTTTCCCAACTCTTTACATTCACCTAATATACCTGCTACTGTCCATGTTGATAATATTAATCAAGACAAAGAGAATCACTTATTGACCAAATAACTTTTGTAGATTTAATAAGACTGTGTATTTTTTAATTCATACTTTTTTTTTTTACATTGAAATTTCTTAACTGAATAAAGCTACTGTAAAAATAAATTGTAAAGCACTGTTTATTTTCATTTGTATTATTCATATTTGTTTTATTGTATTTTTAATAACAAAGATAAAATAACAAAAAATAATGATATCATGATATATGATGTTATTGTGAAACAAGACTTGTCATGTCGTCCACCCCTATAGTCAGCACAAACCTGACTATACACACCCATAGTGTGCATTTTGTTAATGCTGAGTTAGGTCACCCAATTCAGTTCTCTTTTTCATTTTTTTTTTTTTTTTTGCCTGAAAGGACATATGAACCCCTTAAGTTCATATACTACGTATACTCCCCTTCCTGCAAGCAGCTGCGATGCCAAAAAAGCTACTTGTTCTGATTCTGAAAGCGCCTGTGATGCCCAAATGTGTCGGACATGGACTGCGTCTATGATGCCCAATGTGCATTTTAGTGATCAGACATACTAACAACGCTGTCTAGGTAGGCAGCAGGGTTTTGACAGCCTATGATCTGTATGTCTCTCTCTCTCTCTTACCTGTCCGCCAGCTCCAGCACCTCATGCACATTGGCGGTGCTCACTCGGATCTCGCCCGTGTACATAAACTGGATTACGCTCTCCACCGTCTCCTGGTCGAGGCCTGCCTCGCTGCTCCACTCCTTCATCTCCACCCGGCGCGTCACCGACTCCGAAAACTGACCACTGAGCAGCGGCGTGAAGTAATCCGTGGCCGCGGCCAGGACTGAGCGGTGAGCGGTGAACTCGAAGCTGTTGGCGGCTCCCGGAGAGCTGCTGAACGCCAGCGTCACGTCGCAGAAGAGCCCGAGCTTCCGCTGCTCGTTCTGCCGTCGGGAGAGCTCTGAGCAGTGGGTCGCGGAGGCGAACTCCTCGGCCTCCTCGGACTCTCCGTCTCCCGATAGAGAGCTCGTCGTGCTCGGACTGCCGGTGTTTCGGCTAGCGTCCTCAGGGTTCGGGGCGGCTGCGGCCATCTCGGTGTCCGCGCTGTCGGTTCGTAAAGTACGCAGTATTTTGAGGTGGTGGAGCACACTCAAACACACACACTCAAACATAAACAGCGCTCAACATGCACATGCGCACACACACCATACAGCGCAGGAGTTCTGTTGACGTTACAGGAACTGACGCGAGACATGAGGGCCGATCTGGGAACGGATAAATAAAGAAATAGCATCAAAGATTCAAAGCATAAATAAACGGTATATTGTTCAGAAATAACATAGACATATGTCTGTACACATACACACACACACACACACACACACACACACACACATTTTCATGTACATTTATTACATTCAGTTCGTCCTTAACGCAAAAAAGTCAAGAAGGGATCATTCCACGGTTACATGCCAAATAAATTTCAAATATTTAGGCCTATTGATATCCATTTATAATGGTTATATTTATCCTTTTGTAATATAACATTACAAAAGGACATAAATAATAGTATTTCTGTTCAACTGCATCAGGATTTTTAATTTTCAGTCAACACGTCCTGACATATAGGTCTAGCTCCACCCGTGACGTTCAAAGAGGGGGAGGAGCAGGACGTCACTTGTCTCTGAGCACCACTTGCTATGAAAGACACATATTTTGGAATGCACAGATTGCTGATATTCATTGGAAAGAAGCATGGTTAAATCCATATTAATTTTGTATGCTGAATAAAGTTAAAGAGGTACACTTTAAAATACTTCACAAAATCTATCCACATAAAGCTTCCTTATAATTCATGGACAATGACAACAATTGCACTTTTTGTACTGTACACGAGGAAGATCTGGCTTATTTGTTTTACAACTGTGATTTATCTTTAAAATTTTGGTCTGATGTTAGTTCTTTTCTATTTGCCCCAAGAAATGTGAATTGTAAATCATCTCTAAAATATGTTCTTTCTCACACAGAAGCAAAATGTTTGAATATGTGGTGAACTACATTTTGCCTGGTAAATATTACATCCATAAACAAAAATTAGCAAAATGCATACCTAAATGTAATTTATTCCTAAGAGATGGAGTCACTGAAGAAGTCCTTAAAGTTAATTAATAACAAAAAGAATGACATTTTGTTAAACTGTATGGAGAAATTCTTTATAATGTAATGTCACCACTGTGCTTCACCAAATTCTGTGAATCTTTGTCCCTAGGAAAAAGGAAGAAATATTTGCTTTCTGGATTTTTTTTCTTTTTCTTTACCATTCAAATTGTTTATGGCTATGTGATTTCTATTATTTGAGGCATTCTTTATTACTGTATGTTGTAACCAGTTATGACTCATTTGGTTCAATAAAAAAATGAAAGACCCATATTAAAATCAGCGTACATTTAGTAAAGGCAACAGCTGAGCTTTTAGATCGAAAATGCAACAACAGACATATTCACAAAATCTTTCAAATGAAGAGAAAATGGTAAGAAATTTAAACTGGAGAAAGGCCTGGTTTTTGCTAAGTAAATTTTGTATATCCAACAAGGTTAAGAAAATCCATTTCTAATTATTCTAACTATTTCATCCCGTCATAATTGTTCATGCATTATGACGATTTATTCAAAGATTTGATTTAACATTATTGTGCTTTTCTTTTTTTCTGTATTCCAAATTTTGGTGTAGGCCTACACAAATCCATGATAAAAGTCCACCTGCGCCATGCACTTCAGACCATGCGCTCAAATCGTTAAAATAGGGCCCCAAGAGTGCAAAATAAACATTTCAGAGACAATAGAGACAATGTTGATTATGATCAATCAACAATTTTTGATTGATCATAATTATTGCATAAATATTAATTGGTAACATAAAATGGCCTCAAAATACAAAATATTCTTGAACAAAAATATATTACACTGATTTAACTGGAAATAAAAAAAAAGTTCAATTTCAGGTGTTCTGTCACTTTTGACTGCGAACAAATGTGACTCCCAAATGAACAATACCAGAGGGTTAAACTGTTAATTTTAACAATTTTGTTCAGCTATCCATTTGTCTTTCAAAATTTAGATTTATAAAAACAACACTTGAGTGCCAGCAATATTTTTTTAGCATCCCATACTATTAGATACATATACTATAGCTGTATCCACTCACATTCATCAACAAATCCTCTGTAAATACAGAAAGTCGACTTGTCCAATTCCTTGAAAGGCATCAATTTGTTAGTGAAGATACAGTGGCTCTATTAAAATCAGTTAATTCATGCCATTTTAGAAAATTCTGACATGTTCGTGTTGACATGTCATTATGTTTCGCAATAAACCCGTGACCAGGGTTGAATGCTGCACAAAATATGAACATTATACAACATGAATAACCAATAAAGAACTTTATTCTCAAAAATACCATAATTTTGCACATAAAAACAACACCATAGAAGCTGATTTAGTTTCACTTTTCCCAAATATTGATAAATGTGCCCTTAGCAGTTTGCTTACTGAAGGTTCAGTGTGAAAAACAAATATGTGCCATTTCTCTAATCTAATTCCAAAGTGCGCTTAGATCTTATTACAAACCCTGTTGAGACTATAAAATATATATATATATATATATATATATATATATGCTATCAGGTAATACTTATAATAGTATGCAGTAGAATTTGCGCTGTGGTGTGGTGTCTTCATTCAGACTATTAGAACTCACGGCCTCAAGACCCATAAATGACACAACATTTGTTCATTTTAACCAGAGCAAAGGAAGGTTCATGGTAGTGTTAGTAATTGTAAGATGGCCAATGACATCGTGCCATAAAAATTTAAGAGGTTTGCTTTAGAAGCAGCTATTTTATAAATTAAATTGAGAATTCTCATGCTTTGCAAAAAAGTGACCTACTCCTCTCAGTATTTTGCTAGTCTATCTCTTTGGTTATGAATGAATAATTTACCCCCTCCCTTTTCCACTATGGTAAGGTAATAAAATAGACATGTTTCCACAACATCCAAAATACTCATTGGTTCCAGGATTACATAGACATGTGCTCGGGAAGTACGTAGGAGATATCATCCCAAGGGTGGCGGTAGAGACCCTGCTTCAGACGTTTCTGGTCCAGATAGTGACCTGTGGGATTGACAGTGAAAACAAATATGAAAAAAAACAAAAACATAAAAATGTAACTTGTTTTACATACCTGGACCCACACAAATTATATACACTCCCCCAAGGCTGCAATTTTCACACAAATATGTTTGTCTTTTGGTGTCCAAAACAAAATTCAAATAACTCACAGCTGTTCACGTCCTCAGACTCATACTTATAGTACTTATAGTATTTAGTGGTATATTAGATGTAATCAGCCGTGTGCTAGCGACATTCAACTGTATTATATGTCTTTTGTTTATTGTTTAGATTATTCTTGCATTATTAATACATGAACAACAGTTAATTATAGACATTATTGAACAGAAATATTATGACATAACGACTTAAACTACATTTTACAGCTGAAGCCACATAAATGTTTCTGCATGATGTTGCAGTGGTCAGGTGGTAGAAGTCAGAGCTCTCAGAAAATTTAGTTTACAAGTTGTAATTACTTGTTCTACGAGGACATGAATGCTTTTTACAAGTCAGAATCTCATAATTACGGTAATTCCAACATGGCGTGAAAGCACCTTCTTAAATTTTAGATCTGGGTGGGAATGTAAGTGTCTGAACAGTGAAGGGTGATTCAGTGGTTTACCGATGAAACCAATGCTGCGTCCCAGAACGAAGATTCCATTGAGAGTACCGATCTCAATGAACTCATCTGCCTCATCCCTGCAACACATAATCAGCTCTCATAAACATACTCAATTTCGATACATGATCTGTACAATGAAATTCAACAAATGTCAATTAACTACAACCCCATTTCCAATAAAGTTGGGGCATTTTGTAAAATGCAATAAAATCAAGAATCTGTGATTTGTTAATTCTCTTTAACCTTTATCTAACTAAAAGCACAAAAGATTTTCAATGTTTTCACTGACCAACTTAAATATAAACATTGTGATTTTGATGGCTGCAACACACTCCAAAAAAGTTGGGACAGACGCATGTTTACCACTGTCACATCACCTTTCCTTTTAATTTGACTTTTTAATCATTTGAGAATTGAGAATGCTAATCGTTGCAGTTTTACAAGTCAAATTTTTTCCCAATCTCGCCTGATTCAAGACAGCTGCTCAACAGTCTGTTGGTCATTGTTGTCTGATTCTCCTTTCCATGATGTGCATTTTCAATAAGAGACATCTGGGGCTGGATTCACAACACATTCTTAAAGCTGCAGTCCGTAATTTTTTTGGTTAAAAATTATCCAAAATCAATTGAGCAAGTACATAACCAGCAAGTGTTCAAAACTATCTCCTTACCTTAGCCCGATTCACAACGGTAAGCTTGTAATAATGTGTTATAATTTAAGTGGTACTGGTAGCTTTCTGCGGGAAATACGAGATTCCTCTATTCGTCTTTGTGTCATTACGTCACATCTGTATAAATTAAGGAGTCCGGGCTAGTGGGCTATATCACGTGTGTGGATGCTGCAGGTGGCGGATCGTTTGTGGCCTCTTCTTACAGCAGCTGGAATGTAATTAAACTTGTCATTTTGATGGCGGCTTATAATCCAGAAAGTTCAAAACGACAATCATCATTGACAACTGGTGCGTTGACAGACAACCCACACATACACCTCAAAACATTGTGCCGATGCACAACCCACGTAAAGAAGATAACTCCACAAATAACTGCAATTACAGGGTTCAAACAGAGATGCCGACAAAGAGATAAAACTTACGGACTGCAGCTTTAAGAATAAAATTCTTCTTAACTGCCAATTAAAAAAAGATAAGAATATTTTGTATTCCCAAAAACTATTCTTAAGATTGTTCTTAAGATCAAATTTAAGAAATATTCATATTCTCGAAAAGAATGTTCTTAAAAATCATTGTAAATAACTTAAAGTTAGGATAACCTCCAACCTGTCTTAAATACCTAAATGTAAGATGTTTAATTAATTTATTGGGTTGTTTCAAATAATAAACATAACACTAGCTAATATAATACATATTACTACTAGTACCACAAATGTGGACAAGGACTCTGAAGTGACACCGATCATTCAATTAAGATGTTCTTAAGAAAATATTTGAGAACTTCTTATGAATTGCACTTAGGAACATTCTTACGAACTTGAAGCTGCAGTCTGTTAGTTTTGCCTCTTTGTCGCCATCTCTGTTTGAAGCAACTGCAGTTATTTGCAGAATTATTGTCTTTACATGGGTTGTGCATCAGCACGGCTCCTCAGCACGGATGAATCTAATGTTTTGAGGAGTATGTGCGGCTGTCTGTCAGTCACCGCACCTGTGTGGATACTGTACTTCGGAATCACAGATTCTACATCTTGGAGTATGACCAAAATAACAACAATACTAGCCGGACTCCTCCTTTATGTATACAGACCTGACGTAATGACGCAAAGAATAAATGTTCGAATTTCCCGCGGAAAGCTTCCAGTACCACTCAAATTATAACACATTATTACAAGCTTACCGTTGTGAATCGGGCTAAGGTAAGGAGATAGTTTCGACCACTGGCTGGTTATGTACTTGCTCAAAAATTGATTTTGGATGATGTTTAACCAAAAAAAGTTACGGACTGCAGCTTTAAGAAGATTTTCGTGAATTCAGCCCCTGGACTGCAGGCAGGCCAGTCAAGCACATCCCTTCTATGGTGTAGAGTGTCTACGAAACCACTCTGTTTTAGCATGTGCAGAATGAGGCCTGGCATTGTCTTGCTTTCCAGGAAAGATGTCATCTTGATGCCATTAAACGTCTCTGTACAATCCCAATATACACCCCAATGGTACCTTCACACATATGCAAGTCACCCATACCGTTTGTACTGATGCACCCCCAATACAATGACAGATGTTTGCTTTTGCACCTGTGGCTGATGAAAGTCTGGATGGTCCCTTTTCTTTTTAGGGAATGGAGTCTAATCCATAATACATTTAAATACAATACTCTTCTTGACTTACCGTGTGAATCCACCACATGTTCTTAGTAGGTCGACAAAAGCCACACCAATAAAACCATCAACGTTTAGAATAAGGTTGGGTTTCTGCGAAAGAGATTTTAATATCAGCATCATGAGGAGAAATAGTATACAAAATATACATGCATTAAAATGGCATCAGTAATAACGTCACCTTTGAGGTGGTGATTTTCTCTACATCGAGAGCGTAGTCCAGTAACTGTGTTGATGGGAAATGCTGCTTCACATAGTCCTTCAGGATCTGCACCCTCATATCAGGGTTATTGATCTGTCACCAAAAAAAACCCCATAAATGAACACATACAACATATTAACAGCTGCATGTATGGAAATGAGAATAATAGCTGCGAGTATTAAACATTTTTATAATAAAAAACGCTCAATTCATTTCAACTTTTATTATGTCTTTATGTACTTTTTGAAGCTTGAAAATGTTGATTGCGTAGACTTTCAATGGACGGACAAAGATTATGAGAGAATATGACAAACAGCTTTGAGTTCAAAAGATGAATGGAAGTCTTATTGGTTTGGATTGGAATGACATAAGGGTGAGTAAATGATGACAGGATTTTCAGTTTTGGGTGAACAGACCCATTAAGTTTTTTAGTCACACCATATGACATTTTAAATCTTGATCCAATCCAGGAAAGGTCCTTCATCAGTAAGAGGCTTACTGACTATGACAGTAATGAGAGTATGCAGGGGTCCTCTGACAATATCCTGTTTAGTTTTGTTTTACTTATTTGTTGACTATGAATATTATTTGGCAGACAAAGGTTTTTCAAATCAGTGAAGCTGATCAGTGAATCAGTTTTTGTTTTCTAAGAAATACCAATAAAATATTATGCCAAATTGTTTGATTTTTTTCAACAACTCCATTCCATTAATGACATTTTTCCCTTCATTATGATATAAGGACAGATGTATTGCACTGACATTTTTTTTACTCAAGCTGGCCTTATTTGACCCACTTCTTAGGCTTCAGTTGACATTACGGTAACAGACCCTTAATTGGCTCTTATTTCTCCTGTTTGGATTTGTTGAAGGGACTCACCATCTTCACAAAGTACCTCCATAAATGGAATGTAAGACAGTGTTCCTCACTCTCACGGGGCATTCTGAATACCTGGTGATGCCTTTTAGGGTTGACCAACAGTCTTCTGACTTCAATTTTGGTGTGTTGCTCACACAAAGCTATTGTTTGACTTGAGCTGTAGGAACTACTTTTATGATGCATATTTTGGTTTATGGAATTTTTCCTTTAAACACTAAGGGCCAGAGCCTGCACTAGCACAAACCCTCTTTTGGCTCTACTGTCAGGATTTACTAAATAGACGCAGTGACCAATTAGCGTTGAAAAGGAGTGAACAGTTATTTTTGTGGTGGACATTTGTGCATTGTCACTAGATCAATCACAGAACTCCCATCTGCTTTTATGGGATTGCGGTTTCACACTTATTTGTCCTGTTTAGTAAATTTGGCCCTAAAAATCAAGTGTTCCCTAGAAAACGTCTCAGGTTATGACTGTAACCATGGTTCCCTGAGAAGGTGAACGAGACACTGCCACTGCGTCTGAAATCGAATACTTCTCTACTACATAGTATGCATCCGTCCCCGGATGACCTACTACTTCCGGCAAGATTCTGAAGTGCGCATTCGATGGACACTTTACTATCCCATGAGGCCATGGGAGAGGATTCATGAATGGAGGCGAAGCGACGCAACTGATGCTGGTAGGTCAGATGATAATGGCAACATGGCAGATTTAGTATGTCTGGATTACATTCATACTACACGCATTCATTCTATATAGAATGTACTTTTTTAATGGTCGTGAAGTAAGTTCAAATTCAAATGTAATACCTACTCAGACAGTACGTGATTTCGGACACACTGTGCATCTTGGATTGACACTATGGGGAACGCCATCAGTGTGACCGGTGTCTGAAGCATGTATAAACACACGGCAATATACCATTGGCAGACTGCAGTCCATGACGTCACACGCGGAGCGCCCGTGAGTATAAAGGGGGCACCTGAATATACATCATCAACTTTTTTGTCTGAAGGAGATGTGCAGGCAGGCCCAAAAGCATGAAAACAAGCCGCAGTGTCTCTTTCCCCTTGTCAGGGAACCATGGTTACAAATCATAACCTGAGATGTTCCCTTTTGAAGTGGAACTCAACACTGTGTCTTGGATTGAGGCTATGGGGAACAAATACCCACTTCGCCATGTTGCAGGAATGCCTGCCTCACTAGATGCGAATATGCACAAGCATAGTGGGCATTGCATACATTGTTTCAACAGAAACGTCAACCCTGGCATCCATAAAAATTTGTATTGGAAAAATAAGGCCAGCTAGAGGTGTCTTAAGACCCACTCCTCTAAGGGAATGAATGTCCCTACTTAAAGACCCGATAGTAGTTGGGGAGGGGAAGCAAACTAAATAGAGGGGATGACAGATAACATGGAGGGACACCCGACAGGTGAACTTCCTCTACTTATTAGCATTGTCAAACCAGGGCCAATCCAAGGAAAATGCTATCCCTACTTTAATATCCAATCATAGTTGGGGAGGGAAGTGAACGAAGTAGAGGGAAAATAGTGCCCATCTAGTACGTTCACCTAGCATCAACCCTTGGGGCCATCCAAAGGGGAGATATGTCCCTTGTCATTACTCAGACAGGAAGGCAAACAAGAGAAGCTATAAGTCTCATCCACAAACTCCAACATACTCCACATACTCCAACCCCAAGGAGGCAGCAGAGGAGCTATGCCCTACTTAAAAACCCCAGTACACTGGAGGACAGCAGCTCAACTCTGACTTAAATAAAGGCACTTCTCCAGGACCCACTGTAGCTAGCGCTTTAACATGGGTCAAACTAGTGAGGCCTTTACAACACCCACCCAAAGGAGAGCATATATCGTTACTTCAAGACCCAACAGTGGTTGGGGAGGGAGGTAATGAAGTAGGGGAAAGTAATTGCCCTACATACTCCATTCACCCTGCATCAAACCTAAGGGGGTACCTTCCAAACAAGCATCAACAGGGGAGCGTACAATTTTACTTTAAACCCTAACATAGGGGAAAATATAGCTCAACCCTGGGAAACTGATACAGGGTATCAGAGCGGGGGAAGACAGATGTCTGACATAATCAACCTCTGCCCATAGCCACTGACCCATGCCACTCTCACTTTGGAGGGGCAGGCATGTAAAGGGGGCAGGATGTCCTCAGACATGTGCCCATCCTCCAACCTAAACTAAAGTATCTTTGACGAAAATGTGCTGGCATGCATAAATTGCAATCAAGCACTGCTCAGTACGCATATAAAACAGGCGACAGAGAGAGTGGTTTCAGATTCTTGTTTTGCCAAAAAACCTGCTCTACTCCTGTGCCAGTTCGGCCATGGTTGCTATCCACACGAGGATGCCATGTAGGGTCAGAACATCAAAGACCTCTACAATCTATCAATCCGGCCCTGGACCAAGGCCTCAGAGGAGCATACTGACCCACAGCATTACTCTAGACTAGAAAAGATAGCAGAACACAAACCAAGAATTTCTCTTTCTCATTATCACCCTTATCACAGATGCATCTGCGTGGCAACTATAGCAACCAATTTCATTGGCCATGTGTTTTGTGGCATGGATGGCTAGATCTGCCTCAGGAGATAGTACAACCTTCACTCTATATAGAATGTACTTTTTTACATTAATAAGTCTTCCTTTTTTTGAGATTAGAAATTGACATGAAAGCATTAGAGCTAGCAGGAGTTCCGAAAGGGAAAGGACTTCCCGTCAGACTCCTCCCATGCTCTGCCTACAACCCCCGTGTTGGATCCCACCTTGCCGCTATGGCGACCGCGGGGTATAGGCGCTCAACTCTCATCCCTCAAGAGAGAGTCAAGCCTAGGTGGAGCCGAATGTGCTTGTGCAAACGCTGACTACTATCCCTCGGGAGAGAATCAAGGATGAACAATGCTTCTTACCAGTCTCTTTCAATCATATGCAAATCATAATGAGCGCATCCAGCTCAAACGCGCTCTACCAGTAGCGTTTTGTTTTACATGCGCAAACAATCAAGCGACAAAAAGAGTTCATAACGTATATTCAGGTGCCCCCTTTATTCTCATGGGAGCTCCGCGTGTGACGTCATGGACTGCGGTCTGCCAATGGTTTATTGGCGTGTTTACACATGCTTCAGACACCGGCTTCACCGATGCGTTCCTCATGGTGCCAATCCAAGACGCAGTGTTGAGTTCTACTTCAAAAGGGAACTGAACATTATGTTACATGCAATAATAAATTAAGATTCATGTTTCGGTGTAAGATTTTTGTTTGACATTTTTGGTCTCATGCAGTGTGTTTCTCTCTGTATTTGTGCGTATTTACTGATTTGACTCGATGCCCGATGCCCATAATAAGCATGCCATCTTTCTTCATCTTGTTGACAAACTCCATTGGTAGCAAGCCGCTGTCAAATGCTTTACTGAACTGTTTAGCAGCTGCGTCCAGAGCGCCACCGAATCTATCTCCCTGCAAAACAGGAACAAACAATTCAGTCTCAGCTTAAATACAACATTCTTTTTTTTTAATTATTATATTTCTCAACTGTTTCTTATCATATCAATGTTAAATATCATATAAAATAATTATTAAATAGATAATTAAATGTGCTCTTAATATTTAATGATTTTAATATTACTTATAAATCAACAACCGATATCAGCAAAATCAAATATGGCCAGGCTTCTGTTTGCTCATATTTCATATTTGATATGAGGTTACTGAACTCTTGTTCTTGCCAGACTGTAGCAGAACCAGTTTAGTTAGTAAAGCAGTAGTTGTGTGTACAGTGACTGATCTTACTATTGTCAGAAGTCCAGAGGTCAGACTGGACACCAGGTCTTTACCGGCACGAGCACACACAATGGTGTTATGAGCACCAGATACAGCCGGCCCATGATCCGCAGTCACCATCAAACACATCTCAATGAACTGACATGCGTAACGTGGTAATCTGTCAAAAACACACATGCACTCATGTTTCTAGGTTAGAACTTTATGCAAGTAGACAAATACTTGATCAATGTATTTCAATATAAATATAAATATTTACATAATGAAGGATTTTTACGTAACAAACCTCCTCTGGAACCACAGCAGGCCCAGCACTCCTCCTAGGCCCATTTCCTCTTTGAACACCTCTGTGATGGGCATACCAGCATATATGAGCTCCTGGCCCCTTTCATCACAGATACTAGTCATGAACGATGCAGGTTTTCGAATCAACCCCAGCTCCTAACACACACACATAGACCAGCTCAGATAGAGCTTGAAAATTAACTAAATATCTACTATGCATTTTAGCAGCCAGCAATTTTTGTGTCCTTAATATTATAACGATTCAAGAGACATGCAGAGTTTCTATCTAAATTTTCCACATTTGTTAAAAGCGCATTTCTAAAAATTCGACCAATGTGAAATAATTATGCGCATTATCTTGAGGAAATCCACCTTTATTGTGTCACAGAACTGTATGACCTCCTTGCTTGGGGGAGAGCTGCTGTTCTGTATTTGTTGTTCTGGAACAATTACAGTAATATTAAATAAAGAAAGAGTGAAATAGCTCACACAATAGCCCCTTTCACACATATACTCTTTACTGGTAAATTACCATTGTGAGATCATGTGTGAACTTTTCAAAAATACCTGTAAATCGGTTTGGCATTTCCTGGTATGAAAATTTGTAACATTACCAGTAAATTCAGGTATGATGCTAAGTGAAAAACCCGTCCAGGTGGATGAAGAAAACGGCTCAGCGTTTTAAGGTAATTTCTGATGATTGACATCACAGAGTATACAAGTATTTTGGTACTGATTTGTGAATGGTATCTCACCGGTAAAAAGATGGAACACCATTGCTTGTGCGAACAGCACATTTGTGTATTCACTGGAAAAGTCGTTCTGGTAATTTTACGGTAATTTACTGGAATTGCTGTGTGAAAGGGGCTAATGAATCCTTCCAGCTACCACATACCCTGGAGCACTTGTGCTAAAACTGTTCTGGGAGACTTTACTTGGGTTAAGTGCGAAAAAGCTGACAACTCCTCATCCGTTCACACCAACACAACGTTTGAGTATTGAAAAATATGCAAAATGAAAAAGGATCATCTGCGCAACTCAATTTACAGATCAGCCTAGTGCTTAAACTTTTTTTCATAAAAATAGTTGATGGAAACCTAGCAACAGTTAGACATCTTTAGATTTTTTGGGAACTGTAAGGACTTTAATTGATTTAATATTATTAATTAAGCAGCAATTGAATAGAGTTGCTGGAAACACTGAGTATTTTAGTACAGTAATCCCTCCTCATCTGTAAACTGTTAACAGAATCAAACAATGAAAACCATTCAATAAGATGATTTTCAGTTTTTGTTTTTCATCTGGCATGGAACTGATTCTGAATGAGAGTCAGTTCTTGATTCCCATGACAACAACAGAAACACTACAGGGTATTGCCCATCATACAGTACCTGTCAAAAGTTTGGAAACATTACATTTTTTTTGTTTTTGAAATAAGTCTCTTATGCTCACCAAGGCTGCATTTATTTAATTAAAAAAAACACAGTAAAACAGTAATATTGTGAAATATTATTACTATTTAAAATAATTGTTTTCTACTTTAATACATTTTAAAAAAGTAAATGTTTTCTTTGATGGCAAAGCTGAATTTTCTGCATCATTACTCCAGCCTCAGTGTCACATGATCCTTCAGAAATTATTCTAATATGCTGATTTGCTGCTCAAGAAACATCTATTATTATTATCATCAATGTTAAAAACAGTTTTTGCTTATTAACATTTTTGTGGAAACAATTATATCATTCAAACATTTTTGGTAAGATTAAAAAAGAGAGACATTAATACATTTATTCATCAAGGATGCATTAAATTGATCAAAAGTGACAGTGAAGACATTTATAATGTTACAAAAGATTTCTATTTAATAAATGATTTAATAAATGTAATAAATGCTGTTTTTTGAACTCTCTATTCAACAAAGAATACTGAACAAAGTATCACCGTTTCCACAATATTAAGCAGAACAACTGTTTTCAACATTCATAATAATAAGAAATGTTACCTGAGCACCAGATCTGCATATTAGAATGATTTCTGAGGGATCATGTGACACTGAAGACTGGAGTAATGATGCTGAAAATTCAGCTTTGCCATCACAAAAATAAATGACATTCTAAAATATATTCAAATAGAAAACAGTTCTTTTAATTTGTAATATTACTGTTGTTACTGTATTTTTGATTAAATATACACAGCCTTGGTGAACATAAAAGACTTCTTTCAAAAACATAAAAAAAAAATGTAATGTTTCCAAACAGACAGTACTTTTCAGGTACTGTCCATAATACTACAAACAAAAGCAAATCTTACAACTGGTGAGAATTCATAATGACTGATTTCAGTCAAAGAAAATCTTGATGTACAGAAATAAGGGAATAATGCAGGTCTTACTCTTGCCCAGGAGTAATCCATCGGGACGGTAGGAGGAGGAACTTCCTGTGCTGGAACAATGATTCCATTTGCGACAAGGTCATCATACACAAACCTTCCCAACAAAACAAAGAAAATTAAACAAAATAGTTGAAGCATTAAAAGGTTAATGATGGTATTAATTAAGGTTGCTGGACTATATTTACACAATTTAACATTTATCTGACAATAAATCACATTTTGATTATTAGGGATGGGAAATATAAACAAAAAATGTTAACTATGATAATCTCATATATTTTGTTCGATAACGATATATAAAAAAACTACTGAAAAAATTGTCCTTTTGACAACTTCCAACATAACAGTAGACCTCTTACAAATTTGGTAAAAAAAAAAAAAAAAAAAATGTAACTGTCATGAACATTTCAAAGAAACTACATTACTAAAAAAAACTGTTTTTAATTATTTTTGTTCGCCATTGTTAAAGCTTTTCTCCTTTTAGCAGATGGTTCAGTAACCATTCTGAGATTCAGTGAATTCATTCAGTGAAGATTCATCAGACTGATTCAAACCAGTAACGTGAGTAAAAATGATTCATTTAAAGAACCGGCTCAAATAAGTAATCTGTTCATGAATCTTTTTGCACTGTGTTTTTGTTTTAGCGTGAGTGGAGGAACAACTCAATTAAATTCAGACTGCAAATTTGCATTACCAACACATGCCGCTGGAGAGGCATAACCGCGATAGAAACAATGCAAAAAAATTCTACCCGTTTATCATTTATGGTATATTGTCGACCCCTATTTACTAAGCAAATCATCACATGCCTTCAGTGTTACAGATGCATTTTAAAATGGATCAGTGATAATTCAGGGACAGGCATTAAGGTGGTTTAGATTGTACTCTCAGACAATTACCATTTTGTCTATTTAAACAGGGAAAAATCTAAGATAACGTCAGTTATAGAGTGCTGCAAGGATCTGTGTTAGGCCCTCTGTTATTCTCAATATATATGCTGCTACTTGGTGATAATATAAGAAAACATGGAATTAGTTTCCACTGTTACGCCTATGATAATCAGTTACACATTTCATCACGACCAGATGAAATCTCTAAATGATCCAAACTGATGGAGTGCGTTAAAGATATAAAATATTGGATGACCAGTAATTTTCTTATATTAAATTCAGATAAGACTGAGGTATTACTTATTGGACCAAAAACCTGTACACGGAATCTCTTAGAATACAATTTGCATTTAGATGGATGTACTGTTACTTCATCCTCTACAGTAAAAGACCTGGGTGTTATATTTGACAGCAACAGCCTTCTTGATGATGTTCAGGGCTCAGACTCGCTCTCCCAGTTTAAATCTAAATTAAAGACACATCTCTTTAGCCAAGCATTCACATAATGCATCTCATAACCTTGTACTCCATTTAAATGCACATGATTATCTTTGCTTAATGTTATGAACAGCAGATATGCTAATTATTTTCCATTTGCTTTTCTGTTTTATCTAGAGACTAACTAGAGAGTACGTCAGCTCCAGTTTGGACCCAGCCTCTTATGAAGACTTTAGATGCCCCAACACCTGTGAAGAGATGACTAACTCCTGACAGGCCTTCAGATGACGCAAACTCCAATCAACATGCACCACAGCTAAATTTTCTATATATCCAAATTATTTTGTTAACAACATGTATTCATTACTTCAATGAGCTCATTGTATCTGCCTTAAATTAATACATTGTTAGCTAACTGCGTGATTTGTATATGTACATTTCTGAAATACAACATCACCTCTGATAACAGATCACTCTAAATTGTAATGTAGACATGCATTTTCTGTAAAGCTGCTTTAAAATGATATGTATTGTGAAAAGCGCTATACAAATAAATGTGAATTGAATGTGAATATTTTTGTGTCAAATGACAGGTGGCGTCAGGAATACAGTTCCTTATAAATCCTTATATTGCCAAAGCCATTTTACACAAAGTACTTAAAGGAGTAGTTCACTTTAAAATTAAAATTACCCCATAATTTACTCACCCTCAGGCCATCCTAAGTGTATATGACTTTTTTCTTTCTGATGAACACAATCGGAGTTATATTAAAGGTGCACTGTGTAAATTTTTAGCAACATCTAGCGGTGAGGTTGCGAATTGCAACCGCCCACCGCCCACCCCTCTTTTTCGAAGCACATAGAGAAGCTACGGTGGCTGACACAGGACAAAGATGTCGTTGTCTGAGACAGCAGAGAGTAGCTAGTGCTCTGTAGAGCAGTTTGTCCGTTTAGGGCTACTGTAGAAACATTAGAGCCGTATGGAGTACGTTTATGATGGATGGATGCACTTTTTTGAGTTTCAAACTCAATGGACCCCGTCACTGCCATTATCAAGCTTGGAAGAGCCAGAATATTTATTAATATAACTCCGATTGTGTGCATCAGAAAGAAGAAAGTCATATACACCGCATTCCAAATTATTATGCAAATGATATCTTTCTCTGATTTTCATAATTAGTCAGTCAATGCAAATGACAGTCAGTATAATTTTCAAGTCATCAACCATTAGGGTATAATTCGAATTTTACTGAACATACTTCCTAATGATAACAGTATTTATTTCAAAAATAAAAAACTGAAAATGCACTGTTCCAATTTATTATGCACAACGGAGTTAAAACATTTTATAGGTTGTAAAGAACTGAAAACAGGCATTTGCTGAATTTGCAGCATTAGGTGGTCATATTTACTGAAATCAAAAGCTATTTCAATCAAAAACATCCTAACAGGGCAAGGTACATCTTACCATAGGACCCCTTCTTTGATATCACCTTCACAATTCTTGCATCCATTGAACTTGTGAGTTTTTGGAGAGTTTCTGCTTGAATTTGTTTGCAAGATGTCAGAATAGCCTCCCAGAGCTGCTGTTTTGATGCGAACTGCCTCTACATACTTTGCCGAGGTCATTTCACACCTTCAGAGACCCTAAAGGGGCCTACCAGCTCTCTCCCCATGATTCCGGCCCAAAACATGACTCCGCCACCTCCTTGTTGACGTTGCAGCCTTGCTGGGACATGGTGGCCATCCACTACTCCACCCATCTGGACCATCCAGGGTTGCACGACACTCATCAGTAAACAAGACTGTTTGAAAATTAGTCTTCATGTATGTCTGGGCCCACTGCAACCGTTTCTGCTTGTGAGCATTGGTTAAGGGTGGCTGAATAGTAGGTTTATGCACAACTGCAAGCCTCTGGAGGATCCTACACCTTGAGGTTCGCGGGACTCCAGAGGCACTAGCAGCTTCAAATACCTGTTTGCTGCTTTGTAATGGCATTTTAGCAGCTGCTCTCTTAATCCGATGAATTTGTCTACCTTTCTCATTCTGCCTTTATCTGCATGAACCCATCTGTGCTCTGAATCAGCCACAAATCTCTTCACAGTACGATGATCACGCTTAAGTTTTCGTGAAATATCTAATGTTTTCATACCTTGTCCAAGGCATTGCACTATTTGAAGCTTTTCGGCAGCAGAGAGATCCTTTTTCTTTCCCATATTGCTTGAAACCTGTGGCCTGCTTAATAATGTGGAACGTCCTTCTTAAGTACTTTTCCTTTAATTGGGCTCATCTGGCAAACTAATTATCACAGGTGTCTGAGATTCATTTCAGTGATCCAAAGAGCCCTGAGACACAATACCATCCATGAGTTTAATTGAAAAACAAAAAATGTAATGTTTATGACACTTACATCCAATTTGCATAATAATTTGGAACGCTGTGTACACCTAGGATGGCTTGAAGGTGAGTAAATCATGGGGTCATTTTCATTTTAAAGTGAACTACTCCTTTAATAAAGGGCCTGAATACTGAAATTGTAGTGTTTAGGTAAATTATAAATT
The DNA here is from genome assembly GCA_039654105.1 of Coreius guichenoti. Lineage (NCBI taxonomy): Eukaryota > Metazoa > Chordata > Actinopteri > Cypriniformes > Gobionidae > Coreius > Coreius guichenoti. The sequence continues at coordinate 12,981,303 of CM077187.1, forward strand.
ACTTAAAAAATGTCTTTGTCGTTACTGTAAACGTTTTCTGACGGCAAAACTATTTCAACTCACAACTTATTTCTCAAATTAAGGGGTCTGAATGCTTCCTTCCATTACTCACTTGATGACATCTCCCAATTCATCAAAGCTGTTGGGCACAAATGCACCTGCTTCCCGCAGTGCTTGATTTTTGGCCACAGCGGTCTCTGACACTTGATTTGCACATGCTCCTGCATGGCCAAACTGCACCTAAAACATTTAATTTAACACAATACTATGTTAACAGTTAATACGATTAACCTGTACTACCTTGGTTAGGTAATCACACATTTACTGTCTCATTACATTCAATGGCCCTGCAGCAATGCAGCACTTCATGTTGCCATTTTTTAACCATCCAGTCCATGAAGCACACAAGTCCATGAAGCACACAAGACTGTCATTTACTAAGGCCCAATCCCATTTCTACCCCTTACCCCTTCCCTTTCCCCTACCCCTTCGTTTTGCGCGTTCACGTGAAGGGGTAGGGGTGTCTCGATTCTCTTTTGGCTGGAGCGGTAGGGGTAAGGGGAAGGGCCAGATAGCCCTTCAAACGAAGATTTTTCAGGACCACACTTCGAACGAAGGGGTATGAGGAATTTCCCTGCATACACCGACAACCGTGCTGCTAGAATGCGTGTAGTGATGTTGCCACTCGGGATCGATCACTTGTGTGGTGCCTGGCTGCCAGTTCCTCCGTAGCTTGCTAAACGTGCTATTTGAGTGATGTGAACACAAATTAATAATACAGTTAAAAGAAATATCTGGTCATCCTTCATAACGCAGTCGCTATTTACATCACTTATCGTCTGTAAACTCTTGCGTTACCAAGGCAACAACTGACTTGTTTGTATTACATTGCAAAGAGCTCTGTTATCGCAGCACCACAGTAGAAAACGAAACCATATCCATAACGGCCGGTGCGGATCGGCACGGCATGGAACGGTTAACAAACAAAGAGAACAGTTTGGCCCGATGGAAAAGCGGCTCCACCAGTCTTGTATGCTCTGTATCATTCTGTATCATCTTAGGAAACTCGAAGGCTCGTACGCTTTCGAACTTTTCTTAAGTCCAAATACAGCGCAAAACAATGTTGAGAGTGCGTAATCTGTTAAACGTGCTCGCGCCTGATTTCTGTTAGATATGTGCACTTCATTGCTGTTCATACTGGTTAAATGTTACAGGACACTAATAAAAGAAACGGTGTAATGATGAATGTGTATTAGTGTAGTAGTGTTGTCCCATTTCTTAGGGGAATATTTTCACCATTACGCCTTGCCACTCTGGGTAGGGGTAGGTGAAGGTGAAGGGGTATAAAATAGAATTGGGTGCTCTTGAATGCCTTCTTTGCATTGCAAGTGTGGAGAACCACATGGGCTGAGGGTGCCAACTGGGCCAGGGCCAATATGCAAAAAGTGTCTCTAAAGCCATGTAAAAGATGTACCTCAGATGAGAACATGGTGGCACACGTTCCAATACACCAGCACACGACTGGTTTAGTGATTCTGCCATCTACAATGCCCTGGCAGATGTTATACTCCTCTGTGCCTCCGATCTAAAAGACAGCACACACAATATCATTAGAATTACAGTGCCTTATTACTCAACTCTTCTATTAATATCATAAGTTACAGAATAGTTATGATAAAAAAACTCTTTAGACAAAGAACAGAGCACCAGTGGATTCTACATGAACATGTTAACAAATCTGTCAATTTTTACAGCCATTAAAATAATCTCAGTGAGAAATAAAGGATTGGGGGTGAATTATTTTTAATTATATTATATTGAAAATATGCAAAAGGTCAGAACACCTTGTTGGATTTTCTTGGCATATGTCTATGATGATCTTTTATTGACAAGTGTGAATTTTTTGTCATTTTTAAAGGGGTCATAAAATGCATTTTTAGATCTTTATATTGTTTCTAGAGGTTAGCTTATGAAGTTAGTAAGTATAAAGTTATGACGTTTTTTGAATTAAAAAAAAGTTGAAATATTTGTAAAAAAAACAACAAAAAAAACACTTAATTTTCAAGGGGTGTTACCTCTTTCAAAAACGCAAGTAAACTTACACTACTGTGATTGGCGAACTTCATCGCACCGCATCCATGCCCTCCTCCACAGCATGTCACGCGTGTTTTGATGCTCGTGATGGCCAGCGCTGTATTAGAGCCATAAATATTTGAGCCAGTGTCACATTAAAATGAACCGATGCAACCACAAGAATTGCCTCCAAGGACACAATACTTGGCACTGGCGTAGCTTTTCAAAAGATATTTAGGAAAACCAGCAACGTGTTGAGAATGATAAAAAAAAAAAAAAAAAAGTCCTTTGTGAAATGAGATGAACAAAAACATTCACATTCAATTGTCACTAAAAATAAACTTCAGCCATGCGTTTTTAAAAGTTTAATCTTTTGGAAGGGTATGCACAGTTTTTGGAGGTGCAGTTTGTCTACATCCAGTGACAGAACAACATTGGATGGTCTTATCTGACAGCAGTATCATTCTTGTGATTGATTGACTAACATGAATTGTTAAGAGCTCCTTGATTTACATACGCATGTTAAGGCGCATGTAGATGAAAATAGTGACGTCACAAATGGGGCGATTTCAAATCCTGGCATTTCAGAAGGGTTGAAAACAAAAACTCATATTTTAAACTGTAGAATTAGCTTTGAAGTATGAAACTTGCAGTATGTTTTTACTGTAGAGAAACATCTTATATGTGTAAATATCAAGGACATTTTTCCATTTCATAACCCCTTTAATAAATCGTAATGACATGTTGAGATGAGTTAAGAAGTTATTTGTCAGAGAGTGTGATAATACAGACTCTTATATAACCCCAATGACAAAATATGATTCTGTGACTGCGTGTCTGTATGTACAGGCCCCTGAGACTATATTATTTAGGGAACGGTGGTAAATATATTTGTTCCTGACCAGTGTTATGAGAGTCTCTTCAATACCATAGATATTTAATTTTTAGAACTAAGTCCACATGTCGCACACTCATCTGTCCATTCAAGACCACTGAGGAGTTTTAGCATTTAATGAATACAAATTCATGTAACTATCGATTTTATGCAAAAATGCCTTTTTTCACTTCATATATGACAATCACGATTAGAGGCGTTCAAATCTTTCTCATGATCTCACCTCTCCCAGAACGACAATCATCTTGACGCCTGGAGTGTCCTGATATCTGAGCACATGGTCCATGAATGTAGAGCCTGGAAATCTGAAGATGAGAGCGAAACAGTAGACATCTTAGTTGCTGATCTGTTTATTAGGTCAATTAAGTTATGAATCCTGCTTTAACTGAGTTTTCCACCTTTTCAAGGGCGGGTTCCCTATCTACTGTGAATCTCCGTCAAACAAAATGACACAAGTCAGCTTGTTTGCTGGTGTACCTGATGATTTTGAAATAAATTACTTTAAATGCAGTTTATCATAGTTCATCAGTGTGCAAAAATCAGAAAGCACAAGCTTTTGTATCAGGTTTTTATGCTGAAACAGAAAATATAGTGGTAGAAGACGAGAAAAGTGTGAAGTCATAAACATTGACGTTAACAAAGAGGAAATATGTGTAAAGGATGCACTGCAGATGCAAAAAGGGGTAAATAATGCAGGGTTTTTTTTGGGTGTTTTTAACTTCGGCTGCATGTCACGTTATTTATTACTGAGCACAGAGATGTTGAAACCAGAGATTCACACAGAATTCCATTCAGCATACTTCTGTTTTTGAAATTTTAACAAATAATCCATGCATAAGATAAAGTCTGATGAAGAAAATCACAGCGGGTCTAAAATGAAGGTTTAAAATGAACGAAGGTCAGTGTCATAATGAACAACAAGCTTTTTTGTGATTGCTGGATTTCGGGAAGGAATAATTGGATAACTAGTATTCAAATCGCATGTGTCATAACAACACCTTTTTACCATAGTTAAAGGAATTTGTCAAAGAGTTTTGTCCGACAGTTCAGTAAACTCGATGGACAAAAAGGTGCAATGGAGCAACAATGCTTCTCAAGCAGGGATCTGATTGGCTATTTGGGCTGTCAGTCATTTATTTGTCATAAGGTCAATTCACAAGGACAGGACATGTTCTGTTTGTCACCTGTCTCCTCCAATAGCAACTCCCTCATAAACCCCGTCTGTAGTATGTGAGATGATGTTGTTGAGTTCATTGGACATCCCTCCTGAGCGGGACACATACGCCACGCTGCCCGGCCTGTACAGCTTTGATGCCAGGATATTGTCAAGCATTCCGCCTGTGTTCCCGATCTTAAAGCAGCCCGGCTTTATACCGCCAACCTAAATCACACACATTGAGAGAATCTCATGAAAAAAAAAAATATTTTGCATAAAGAAAATGAATGAGCATTTTAGGACCATGAAAGACATTACTACACTCCCATGGATGTTTGTATGGACTTTTGAATTTGTTTGTTTGTTATTCTCATTATCAGTGGTGATCTGCCTGTTACTGCAATACAGGTAAAGATGTGCAATGCTACCAGTTTTCACAAAATTTCACAAAAAAACTATTCTGAGTATTGTCTGATCAACTAGTTGGGTGTATAACTAAATAGGCTATGTCATGTTCAGAGCCCAATCAGAACATTCAGGAGTAGAACACAATAACAGACATTATTTTCTTTAGGCAAATTATTAGCACTCATTTTTATTTGATCTTTTTATTTGATTTTGGAATGAACACAGACATGTTTTTATGCTAATGTTGATCTTCAGCTATAAACACATGCATATTAATATATACATATATAGCTATAGAAATACAGAATATAGAATACATTTTGAAACACTTACAGTTGCAGGTCCAATGATAGTGACGCCCTTTTCATCGGCTGATTTTATGAGTTTGCGGGTCAGAGCTTCAGGAATGCCTTCAGCTATGATAGCTATAGTGTGTATCTGATAACACAAGATCACTCAAATCAGTGCAAACATTCATAACAACTCAGGCTCAATCACACATTTAGATAATGTCCTCTTATGATGTTCAACATTAAAGGATTAGTTCATTTTTTAAATGAAAATGACCCCATGATTTACTCACCTTCACCTTGAGTTTGAAGCTCAAAAAAGTGCATCTATCCATTATAAAACTAATCCACACGTCTCCGGGGGGTTAATAAAGGCCTTCTGAAGCGAATCGATGCAGTTTTGTAAGAAAAATATCCATATTTAAAACTTCATAAGTAAACTAAGCTTCCGCCAGACCGCCTTCCATATTCCACTTACGAAGCTAGATATTTTACTTTATGAAGTTTTATATGGATATTTTTCTTACAAAACTGCATCGATTCGCTTCAGAAGGCCTTTATTAACCTCCCAGAGCCGTGTGGAGTATGTTTATGATGGATGGAGGCACTTTTTTGAGCTTCAAACTCGTGGACCCTGTTCACTGCCATTATAAAGCTTGGAAGCGTCAGGATATTTATTAATATAACTCTGATTGTGTTCATCAAAAAGTCATATACACCTAGGATGGCTTGAGGGTGAGTAAATCATGGGATAATTTTAATTTTAAAGTGAACTACTCCTTTAAAAGGTGCCTTTTCCATTTTTAAAAATTATTTGAATGTTTGAAATCTCACAGTAAGCTCACGTAAGATTTCAAACATTCTATCAAACAAAGAATATCTTTTAGTGTTAATAAATTACATTAAGCTAAATTCTAATATATGCTGGGATTTAATTACATTCAGAAAAGTAAGTTTGACAGTTTCAGATCTATTTATTAATGTTGGATTTAGGGAATGTTACTTTTAAAAGCAACTTGTTATCCATCTATGTTACATATTATGATTTCAGACAGTGCAAGTTGCCATGAGTGCAAACCTCTGCACTGCACACCAGTGTTCTCCAGACACAGGATAGCACAGAGCGTCCCTCAGGCATGCGCCTTAATGAACATGTAACTGGAGTAGTGTCATTTTGTATTGATTTTCCGTCACTTGGCATCAAGACAACACGGATGAGTAGCATAGCATCTAATCTCTTATTAATGAAACCAGGGTTATACCCATAGCTAAAGCTATATACAAAATACCAACGTGCCAAAAAAAAAGTGAAGCCCGAAAAGTGAAAGGAATAGAGACATCCTTTGCTTGAAGATGGCCAGATTCTTCATACAGCATCCAAAGCAGACAACTGATCATATTTAACCACTCGCGAGTCTGGACGACATAGATATTACTCTAGTATTTTTCACATTTTTATATCATCTGAAACGTGCTGCGACTTATATTTCAAAGTGACAAAGTGGCATCACTACTGAAGTCTCTAAAGGCATCCCTCAACACAGAGTGACCGGCTATGGAATGACAAGTTACCCAAATGGGTAATGGCTGCTACTGCTGCCATTAAGCCCAAAATGTGTTGGAAAATGCAGAGTGGCACACTCAGCTTGAACAAAGCCAAACAATGTCAAACGGCACCAATTTGTGAGCTTAGAGACAAAATTCATGTAAACTCTCATTGACTCCTCCAAGTGGGCCAGATTTAACCTCCTCATGAATACCAGAGGGCGAATGCTGCTATCCCTCTTTTTGACCAAAAAGTATCACCTGTAAAAGCCACAGGTCACAAACAAGATGGAGAATTGTGATTTAAATTTGAATATAAGGAAGTGGGATTAAAATGAATGGAAATGTAAAGAACTATAAACTATATAACTGTATTTTTATATGTAGAAAATCAATCAAGATAAACATGTTAACTAGACAAAGCCTTGTTTGAAAGTTTTGAAAAACATTTGAAAGGCCTTTAAATGGATAGGTCACCCAAAAATGAAAATTCTGTCATCATTTACTAACCCTCACGTTGTTCCAAACCAAGCAGATCTCGGCCCCCATTGAATACCATAGTATTTTTTTCCTACTATGGGGGTCAAGGGGGGCCGAGATCTGCTTGGTTACACACATTCTTCCAAATATCTTCCTTTGTGTTCAGCAGAACAAAGAAATGTATACAGGTTTGGAACAACTTGAGGGTGAGTAAATGATGACAGAATTTTCATTTTTGGGTGAACTATCCCTTTAAGTTGGAAGGTTTATATGCCTTACGCACAGAGAACAAGACAAATAAAAAAAACTGTTCATTAGTTTATGAACAAAATATTTTTTACATTCATTAATCTAAACTAATGATAATTTATAATTGCTCACTATAAATTCATGTTGGTTGTTAACATATTGTTAATTTATTATAACATAGACAAAGGAACATCAACCAAGAATGCTTTAAATAATACATTCTTAATATGTTAGTCATTGTTAGTTAATTTAATATTCCCAATACCTAATGCACAAACTAATGGTTAACAAATTGAAACTTCCTGTGGGGTGTGGCCAACTCAAATTCAAACTCACAAACTGAACGGAAATCAATTCAGAAAATCAGAACAAAACAACAATGGGCTTTGTTTATATGTGCATCAAGGAGTAATCTGGCAATAAATTGATGGGAGATGTTCTCATAGCATTAGCTACTGACACAGCATTGAATGAAAAGATACTTTATTAGACACCCAGGGCTGTCAATATGGGATTTTACCTGAGGATACTGCAACGTTTCCATGGTGCTGTCGAAAGCCGAACGAAGGGATGCAAAATTTATGAGCACATCAACGTCTGGATGTTTCTTCATAGCATCAGCCATATTCTTGTAGACTGGCAGTAAGATCTCCTTATGACCCCAGTAAAACTTCTGCTTGTGGTCACCACTGAAACACAAAAACACGATTAAAAAAAAATTATTAAAAAAATCATGCCCAAATCCCAATCATATTTGACAATCTTCAGTGTCACTGAATAAACCAAGTAATAGACATGGTACAAGTTATATTACATTGGAGAGCTTGATCGTAAACACTCAGCGTAAGAGTTTTTAAAAAAATGTATTTACGTGAAGGGGTAGACCATTGCGACAACGGAGGGTTCATCACGCGAACACACGTAATCAAAGTCCAGCATGCCTTGAACTGCCCGCGTCTGCATGCCCCATACGATTGCCTTGGTCTGCTTGCAGAAGAGAGTCGTGGCTTTAGCTAAAGGGGTAGAGAGACAAACATTACACTCATTACATTAGATTTACAAAACATTACATTAGATTCAACTCCAAGTAATTTATCTGCTTAATGCCACAAATCAAAACTATGTAAATAAATAAATGACCATTCAGTTCTGTCATGCACAAAGAAGTGCAACATTGTTTACGAGTGTCTAGATGAAAACTAAAAACAAATAAAAAACAATTGACATCAATAAAGCCGTGACAAGACTCCAAAAAACATGAAAAAGGATGCAGAAAATGAGAATTAGACACTTGCCTAACAGTGCAAACAAAAGAACAAATATATAGTTAAGGAATAAAGAATACAAATGTACACTGAACAAAATTATAAATGCAACACTTTTGATTTGCCCCCATTTTTCATGAGCTGAACTCAAAGATCTAAGACTTTTTCTATGTACACAAAAGGCCTATTTCTCTCAAATATTTTTCACAAATTTGTCTAAATCTGTGTTAGTGAGCACTTCTCCTTTGCCGAGATAATCCATCCACCTCACAGGTGTGGCATATCAAGATTCTGATTAGACAGCATGATTATTGCACAGGTGTGCATTAGGCTGGCCACAATAAAAGGCCACTCTAAAATGTGCAGTTTTATCACACAGCACAATGCCACAGATGTCGCAAGTTTTGAGGGAGCGTGCAATTGGCATGCTGACTGCAGGAATGTCCACCAGAGCTGTTGCCCGTGAATTGAATGTTAATTTCTCTACCATAAGCCGTCCCCAAAGGCGTTTCAGAGAATCTGGCAGTACATCCAACTGGCCTCACAACCGCAGACCACGTGTAACCACACCAGCCAAGGACCTCCTGGATGCATCTTCACCTCCAAGATCATCTGAGACCAGCCACCCGGACAGCTGCTGCAACAATCGGTTTGCATAACCAAAGAATTTCTGCACAAACTGTCAGAAACCGTCTCAGGGAAGCTCATCTGCATGCTCGTCGTCCTCATCGGGGTCTCGACCTGACTGCAGTTCGTCGTCGTAACCGACTTAAGTGGGCAAATGCTCACATTCGATGGCGCCTGGCACTTTGGTTCTCTTCATGGATGAATCCCGGTTTTCACTGTACAGGGCAGGTGGCAGACAGGGTGTATGGTGTCGTGTGGGTGAACGGTTTGCTGATGTCAACGTTGTGGATCGAGTGGCCCATGGTGGCGGTGGAGTTATGGTATGGGCAGGCGTATGTTATGGACAACGAACACAGGTGCATTTTATTGATGGCATTTTGAATGCACAGAGATACCGTGACGAGATCCTGAGGCCCATTGTTGTGCCATTCATCCACGACCATCACCTCATGTTGCAGCATGATAATGCACGGATCGGCGTATACGACAGTGTGTTCCAGTTCCTGCCAATATCCAGCAACTTCGCACAGCCATTGAAGAGGAGTGGACCAACATTCCACAGGCCACAATCAACAACCTGATCAACTCTATGCGAAGGAGATGTGTTGCACTGCGTGAGGCAAATGGTGGTCACACCAGATAATGACTGGTTTTCGGACCCCCCTGGACCCTCCCAGTACAGTAAAACTGCACATTTTAGAGTGGCCTTTTATTGTGGCCAGCCTAAGGCACACCTGTGCAATAATCATGCTGTCTAATCAGCATCTTGATATGCCACACCTGTGAGGTGGATGGATTATCTCGGCAAAGGAGAAGTGCTCACTAAAACAGATTTAAACAGATTTGTGAACAATATTTGAGAGAAACAGGGCTTTTGTGTACATAGAAAAAGTCTTAGATCTTTGAGTTCAGCTCAGGAAAAATGGGGGCAAGAACAAAAGTGTTGCGTTTATAATTTTGTTCAGTGTATATATCAACTTAGATTTGATATGTTTAAAAAGGCTTTCAATGTATTTTAATATATTCAAAAAATATTTTAGGTGAAGTGACCGTATTAAACCCAGCCAGATGTACGTTTTCCATGGTTTCTTATAGATATGTGTATAGCTTTACAATAAAGTATTAAATAAAGGATTAATCTCTCATCTAAATGTTCATTTTTATTTTCTCAAAATTGAAGTACTTTTTCTTAAATGAGTGAAGTCTGGAGTGGGTCACTAGGGTACATTTGTACTAGAGCTGCACGATTAACCGTTAAAAGATCGCAATATCGATTCAAACACTTGCGTGTACATACATCCAATAATAAAACAAGTAAAGTCTTTATGAATGAGTCACTGAATCATTTATTCAAACCGATTTAAAAAACAAACAGTCAAAATTCATTAGATTTTTTTAAATAGACTGCTAGCAATTAACATTTTGTCAAAAATGACAATGTTTTTTGTTTAGCTGTATATTCCGAACCGTGGGAGAATCGTGATCTTTATTTTAATAAAAAAAAAATCATGATTGTCAATTTATCCAGAATCGTGCAGCTCTAATGAGTACCATTTAAGCCCACCTGTGTGCCAAATAAGTCCACTATGCGTGTTTGAATGTAAATGCTTTACATTTCATTAAATATATTTTTAGTTATTTTTGATTTGTCAGTCAAACTAATTAAAGAACTGCTGATCCGACTGAACAAATATGGATTACAGTTTTAATATTTGACATTTTCAGCATCTACAGTCAACTAAACAATAACTGATCACAAAGCAGCACTGCGCAACGGTCTGTTTTTTATTTACGTGCTGTCAATCGATAAAAAAAAATTAACTAATTCATCGCACATTTTTTTTGTAATTAATCGCGATTACAAACATTAGAGTTTTTAATATTTTTATACAGTAATTTCACAGTTACTCTCCAAATGAATGTAGAAACAACTTAAAGACAGTATATTTTAAATATTTGTTGTAATGTGACATTTCAGTATAATTGAAACATTAATTGAATAATTGAAACATTCAACATTACAGTATAATTGAAAGCTATCAATTTCAACATTTATTAGGCTTTAAAAAAATAACTTTTAATTTAAGTGAACTTAAAACTATCTTCATATAAACCTATTATAATAACATATTTACTTGTGGCCTTCCTACCATTTTAAATTAAATAAAGTTATCAAACACCTTTCTTAACTGCATAAATTATAAATTAAATATAGATTAATCCTTATTAAAGCTACAATTTTCTCTGTTACCTTTGTTCATTGATTAACATTAATGACAGACATCACAGCAACTGGTTTATTAGGCTGCTGTGACTTTAAGATCTGCCGCAGCCGACGCACATCTCATTTTCAACTCATTTAAGACTGCTCTTATGAGAATACTTGACAAAAAGGGCATTTTGGCATAACTCTGTGTTATTGTTCGTTCAAGCGCAAAAGAACTCGATTCTAGCACACTGTCTGTGCGCACAATACTGGTGCGCGTATTTCTGAGCGTTGTGTGTGTGTGTGTCACATAGACAGGACATTCACAGACAGCGTGTTCTCTTTTGTCTTGTCGCACTTGAATGGTTTAAAAGCATTTGCATGAATAAGAGCGTGATCTTATAATGTAACGCTAACCAAAGGATGACAGAAAAACGGATGCTGCAAATATTTTTAATGAGTTAAACTGAAAAATTTAAACTCGTGTTAACGTGCTAATTCTGACAGCACTATTATTTACACTTTCAAAGTATGTGTTCATCAAACAACACCAAAATGTGCCTGAGTGCCATAACGTCACAGACTGCAGCAGAACATGCATACTTCACTATTACAGAGTAAATGAAATGTATGTAAAAAGATTAGTATATTCACAGTATTCATAAACCAGTTGGCAAAAGTACCTACTACTACTACGGCCTAGGATGTGCTCTAGAAATTTTAATAAAATAGTGTTTTGACCAGTCAGGACTTTATAAGGTAACCAACAAATTGAGGTGTTTTAAAACTGCCCACATGAAGAGTAAGATGTCTTTCAAAGATTCACACTGGCAACTTTGTTCGAACAGAGCATGGTTCGCATGAAAAATTGATAATGTAAAAGCTGTCATGTGGACCAGGAAACGTATCAGACAGTTCGTTGCAGTTCTTTGCTCACAGATGTTGGTTTAAAAAAAAAAAACACAAACACAGTCAAGAGTAGTGACAAACGGTAAATGTCCTTGTTCTCGCATTCTGAACATCAGCAATCTTGAACAATCAAATCAGAGGACCAGAACTAGCTTTTTTATAATTCACTAATAAGAAACACACTAAACATTCGACCAGCCCTTAGATCTTACCTTTAACCGCTGCATTAAACATGACCGTCACAGACCACGAATGGCAAAGAGTGGAAACTAATTATTATGATGAACAGAGAAAGAAAACATGACAGCATAAGGAGAGAAAAGAGATGGAATAAAAAATTGAAATTAACTAAAAAAAATTACTAACAGGACAAAAACAGTGAAAAAAAACAAGACAAGAAGAGAAGTGTACAAAGAAAAGGGAAATTAATTAAAGGTGCAGTAAGTAACTTTTCACAGTAGAAAACTTTAATACTTTTATTAAATCTGTTAAAAATGAGATGTAAACTCCAATCAATCCTAAAAAAGCTGTTTTATTATCCGTTTTACGCAGCACTTGTGAGCAGTGTGTATTTATTTTTAGCATCTGAGTTAATGCCGCGTTCCAGGCAACCCGTAACCCGTGTTTTTCCAAACTTCTACCCGTGAAAGTGCACTGGAACGGCAGTCAAACCCGTGACTTCCCACCCGAGAACTCGTACTAGATCGATGTACTCCCAGTTACGCGCTCTGATGTCACATAGCCCGCGAAACCGTTTATTAAAATAAGGTATTGCTCTAATGTTATTTATCCACAATTGTTATGCATTATCAGCAGCTTTTCTAGCGTTAGCTAGTTTTCAGTCCATTGAGTGCAAGAATAAATTAATACCAAATACATTTCCAAATATACAAATAACATAAAATAAAAGGGATAACAGCTTCTTTTGCCTTATGCGCCGTTTTTTCTCCTCCGTTTCCCTCAAATAAGCAAGGAGTAAGCACCTTTGGCGATAGAAATGATTGTAAATGAGCATAAGCTCCGTACAGTCCGCCATGCTTTGTTTACATCTAGCTACCACAATTCCTTGCGCTCAGGCAGTTTGGCGTGACTTTGCCTGGAACGCTACAAAGTCGTGAGTCGCGGTTTAAAGTTGTAACTTACGGGCTCAAAAACCTGCCTGGAACGCAGCATAACATCTCCCAGCATTCACACATGTGAAAGCAGCATGGCACTGAGTAGTATTTTTGCTACACTCAGCAGAAAATAAAAGACACCAGCACTATGAATCAATTTATCACCAAACTCTACTACAATTTATCATTAATGGCAGTTATGAAAAGAAATAATGAATGTGGTAAATCAAGAAATCATTTTAATTTCTGTAAAGAGCTGCAGTTCTTTTAGACAGCAGAATTTTTTTAATCGATTAGTGTTGTTGTCACAATCCCAGAATTTCAGTTAATACTAGTGCTGTCAATCATTAATTTTTTTTTTTACTAATTAATCACAAATTTTTCTGTAATTAATCGTGATTAATCGTACCTAACATTAAAGGTTTTAATATATTTTTATATTGTAATAATTTCACATTATGGGCCGTATTTTAACGATCTGAGCGCATGGCGCAGGTGCACTTAGGGCGTCCGAATCCACTTTTGCTAGTTTAACGACGGAAAAAACGGTCTGCGCACCAGGCGCATGGTGCGAAAGGGTTGTACCTAGTCTCTTAATGAGTCATGAGTGTGTTTTAGGTGTAAAGTGCAATAAAACAATCAGTCATCTCCCATTCCCTTTAAAAGCCAGTTGCGCTTGCACCACGGCGGATTCGCTATTTACATGGCGGAATTTGCGAGCGGAAAGACTGAACGCTTCTCCAGAGAGGAATCCTTTTTTTTTAATATTTAAAAATGTTTGTGTGCTGCTGCGTGTCCCTGTGTGTGTAATAAGCAGAGTGTACGCGCATTGTGCACCCACCTATATGCGCATATTATCAACGCAAATAACACAAAAAATACTACTCTACTGACTTTAGACCAGGTTTTTGTTAGTCAATAGCGCAGTCGTTTTCAGTTGCCTCAAAATAGCAACGTGCCAACAATGCGCCTGAACACACCTTGTTTTCAGACCAGCACGCCCATGGGCGAACAGACGGGCACGAGTGTGTTTGCTATTTAAACAACGTGGTGCTGGACGTGAAAAGGATAACTGCGTCGGGCTGAAACTACTAAAAAACACTTTCGTCGCATTGCGCCGTGTGTATGATAGAGCCTTAAATCTCCAAATTTATGTAGAAACAACATAAAGTATATTTTAAATATTTGATCTAACAGGTAGGAAATATACAGAAATTGAATAAAGTTATCAAACACTTCACATTCTTCACTGCATGAATTATAAATTAAATATAGATTAATAGATTATAGATTAAAGCTACAAAAGTTCAGTCAAGAGCAGAGAGTGATTTTCTCTTTTGTTCTTTGATTTACATTAATGAAAGACATCACAGCAGCGGGTTTATTAGGCTGCTGTCACTTTAAGATCTGAAGCACATGACGCGGATCCGGATCTGGCATGCATCCGATGTCCTCACAACAACTCTTTGCATTTATTTAACACTTTTTAACTCATTTAAGACTGTGCTTACGAGTATACACGACAAAGCGGACATTTTGGCATACTTTTGTGTGTTTTTGTCCATTCAAGTGCGAAAGAGAACTCATTGCGGTCACGTGCTGTCTGAAGCGGCATTCTGTGCGCATGTGTTCTGTGTGTCACACAGAGACGAGATTCACAGACAGCATGGCAGTACAGATTTAATTTTTAATGAATGACTTGAATGGTTTAATAGCACTTGAATGAATGATAGCGTGATCATATACTGTAGTGCAGCCAAAAGATGACAGAAAAAATTAATTGCATGCGTTAACACGCTAATTTTGACAACCCTAGTTAATACCATAAAAAAATTATCTCAAAAATTGAGGAATTTGTCATTGAAATGAACACCATTAACACTATAATACCCTGTTTCAACAGTATCTCCACAAGATGTAAACAAGATGTAAACAAGATGCATGATTTGTGTTAAAAAAAAAATCAATTACAAAGATACAATCCAATTTTACAACGAAATGCCATAAACAATATAATCCTAAAACTATAAAAATGAAGGAACACAAGGTTTAACAGAAGTATTGTGTTTATAAAAGATAAGCTTCACATTTCTGCTTTTACATCCTTCAACATTGTAAATGTCTCACCATAACCTTGATTGTTGGTAAGGATAACTGATTCTTTTTTTGTAATCGACATTATGCCACAAATGTAGTCGGCTGAACTTAACTTCTACTGAACCCAGAATATTCCTTTAATGACAAGTTTTAGTTACTGTTTTAAACACTAAATTGACCTTTTAAACTAACCACAGTACCCTGTAAACAACTGCTGTAAATTTTTACAGTAAATATTTACAATTAGTTACTGTTTTTTGCAATTAACAGCATTACTGTATTTTATGAATTGTGGGAGCATGATAAATAATTGCTGTAACTTTTACAGTAAAATAAGATATTTTACATATTACAATAAGATATTGTTTTTGTTGTATTTGGCATTAAATGAAAAATTTAATTTCGGTCACATATTTATAGTAAACATAGATTTTCTACTGTAATTTTGCAGCGACAGCTGTAAAAAATGGCTTAGTTTACAGTATATTTATACAG
Organism: Coreius guichenoti; assembly: GCA_039654105.1. NCBI lineage: Eukaryota > Metazoa > Chordata > Actinopteri > Cypriniformes > Gobionidae > Coreius > Coreius guichenoti. The sequence continues at coordinate 12,997,113 of CM077187.1, forward strand.
CAGTACACTGTTTTTTACAGTACAATTTTAGTTAATGATATGGTACTCTATGGTACCAAAATTGCCAGTAAGTAACTGTACATTTTATAGTAAATTCTTTACAGTGTAACTTTTAAAAGAACCTTGATCATTTAAGAAAATAACTGAACATTTAAATTAATAAACAGTCAAATGCTAAGGCAAAAATGTTGAGCTCAGGGAAAACAGAAACCTCTAAAAGGGTAATTCCCTACTTGATCTTGATTTTCAGAAAAGTTACCACATGGATAACTGGTTTGTGGTGGGTTTTTTTTTTTTTTTTTGCACTGTACATTTGTGGAGAACCTGCAGCCAAAAAACTGGTAGATGACCTGGTTTAGAATATTCAAGTTGAAGTTTTTTTGGCGTATTGACAGAAATAATTTACTATGCATTCAGAAAAAAAAAAAAATCAAAAACTTATAGGTTTTCTTAAACATTTTGAATTGTTTATGTTAGTTAGAGGTATACCAAATGACAAGATGCTGGCAAATCTTAAATTTTGTGTGATGCTGCATCCGTATATAGTTCAGTTAAACTTAGCGCACCTTTAATTAAGCTACAGTTAAAGAATTAATGCAAAATTCAGAATCAATGCAAAGTAGCTGGTTAAGGTTCTACAAAAGTTGTCTTTAAAAGTTGACCAACTGAGCTCCAAATACCTGGTGGAACACCTGCTGTGGGCATCATGACATCTGTGACACTATTGGTCAATTTGTGTTCAGAGAATGAAGTATTTCTGGTTCTTGCTGGCGTCTGAAATAAATAACAAAAGGAAGAACTTACTTCTGGAAGGGTTTGTGGGCCACTGCCATTTAGAATTTTAGTACCATAATCAGGGCTCTTCAAGGAACGAAAACAAAAACTGGAAACAAATGAAATTTTGACAGTAACATAAACAACAATAAAATCAAGTTTAATCGTTCTGAACAGAAACGCTTATTTAAAATGACCTTTAACTGGTTAATAACGTTATTTTATCGTTCTGTTTAATATTTTAATTTGGCAGTCAACCAATCATGAATTCAAATAATGCGGCCTATGCAAATGTGACATTGACGCATCCAATTTGAGTGAAATGTCCGCGCTCAGTTGTCAAGTCATCATAGGCAAGTTGCAATGGCAATGTCAACCATTAAAGCATTGCATTTAATTGAAAATGAATGGCAGGTAATATCCAGCGTTGCACGTGTTTTGAAACCAGCAAAAATGGCAGGTTAGTGTAGTGTTAGTTAAATAATGTAGTGTATTTTTTAAATAATTAAAGGGGGGTCTAATGCCATTTCATGCATTCTGACTTATTTACACTGTTAAAGTGTTGGATTCTCATGCTAAACATGGCCAAAATGTTAAAAAATGTTGTATGTATGATGTCATAAAGGGTGGAATTCCTTGTATGGGCACTTCTCCCGGATGAACGCGTGCAAACAACCAGAGTGAGAGCAAGAGCACGCCCATCAACGAGCTTCGTTCGGGTTACGGAAGCCATTGGCTGTCAATTTGTTTTTAGACCACAAAATCAACAATGTCACTAAAGAAGTGTGTTTTTGGTTGTGAGGGAAAGATAACCTTGTTCAGCTTCCCAAATAACCCAGCGTTAAGGAAACAGTGGATGCAGTTTCCCAGTCACGAGTCGAAACCGCAGGCGGTGTGTGAAACTGCATCAAATGTCTGTTTTGTTGGCAATCGGCGCGTAAGTGCATATAATGTAAACAACACAAACGTATAGTGAATCGAAAGCTATCCAGAGATAATGCCATGATGTATTGTGTATATGTGTGTGTGTGTGTGTGCTTGTGACTCCACCCCCCACTGCACACCTCCATGAGTTCGGCTGTTTTTGGAAAGAATCTGTACAGCGTATCTGTCTTTTATAAATATGATAAAACTAAAAGACACTTCGGAGATATGAGGGATGCAATACTACTCTATAGGTACTCAATATTAATATGAGATTTGCAGAAACTGTGTGTGTTACAGTGGGGAGAACAAGTATTTGATACACTGCCGATTTTGCAGGTTTGCCCACTTACAAAGCATGTAGAAGTCTGTAATTTTTATCATAGGTACTCTTCAACTGTGAGTGACGGAATCTAAAACAAAAATCACATTGTATGATTTTTAAATAATTAATTTGCATTTTATTGCATGACATAAGTATTTGATACATCAGAAAAGCAGAACTTAATATTTGGTACAGAAACCTTTGTTTGCAATTACAGAGATCATACGTTTCCTGTAGTTCTTGACCAGGTTTGCACACACTGCAGCAGGGATTTTGGCCCACTCCTCTATACAGACCTTCTCCAGATCCTTCAGGTTTCGGGGCTGTCGCTGGGCAATACGGACTTTCAGCTCCCTCCAAAGATTTTCTGTTGGGTTCAGGTCTGGAGACTGGCTAGGCCACTCCAGGACCTTGAGATGCTTCTTACGGAGCCACTCCTTAGTTGCCCTGGCTGTGTGTTTCGGGTCGTTGTCATGCTGGAAGACCCAGCCACGACCCATCTTCAATGCTCTTACTGAGGGAAGGAGGTTATTGGCCAAGATCTCGCGATACATGGCCCCATCCATCCTCTCCTCAATACGGTGCAGTCGTCCTGTCCCCTTTGCAGAAAAGCATCCCCAAAGAATGATGTTTCCACCTCCATGCTTCACGGTTGGGATGGTGTTCTTGGGGTTGTACTCATCCTTCTTCTACCTCCAAACACGGCGAGTGGAGTTTAGACCAAAAAGCTCTATTTTTGTCTCATCAGACCACATGACCTTCTCCCATTCCTCCTCTGGATCATCCAGATGGTCATTGGCAAACTTCAGACGGGCCTGGACATGCGCTGGCTTGAGCAGGGGGACCTTGCGTGCGCTGCAGGATTTTAATCCATGATGGCGTAGTGTGTTACTAATGGTTTTCTTTGAGACTGTGGTCCCAGCTCTCTTCAGGTCATTGATCAGGTCCTGCCGTGTAGTTCTGGCCTGATCCCTCATCTTCCTCATGATCATTGATGCCCCACGAGGTGAGATCTTGCATGGTGCCCCAGACCGAGGGAAATTGACCGTCATCTTGAACTTCTTCCATTTTCTAATAATTGCACCAACAGTTGTTGCCTTCTCACCAAGCTGCTTGCCTATTGTCCTGTAGCCCATCCCAGCCTTGTGCAGGTCTACAATTTTATCCCTGATGTCCTTACACAGCTCTCTGGTCTTGGCCATTGTGGAGAGGTTGGAGTCTGTTTGATTGAGTGTGTGGACAGGTGTCTTTTATACAGGTAACGAGTTCAAACAGGTGCAGTTAAAACAGGTAATGAGTGGAGAACAGGAGGGCTTCTTAAAGAAAAACTAACAGGTCTGTGAGAGCCGGAATTCTTACTGGTTGGTAGGTGATCAAATACTTATGTCATGCAATAAAATGCAAATTAATTATTTAAAAATCATACAATGTGATTTTCTGGATTTCTGTTTTAGATTCCGTCTCTCACAGTTGAAGTGTACCTATGATAAAAATTACAGACCTCTACATGCTTTGTAAGTGGGCAAACCTGCAAAATCGGCAGTGTATCAAATACTTGTTCTCCCCACTGTATATACTCTTTAAACACTATGTTGTTAAAGTTACACCGCGTTCCGAATTATTATACAAATGATATTTTTCTCTGATTTTCATAATTAGTCAATGCAAATGACAGTCAGTATAATTTTCAATTCATCAACCATTAGGGTATAATTCAAATTTTATTGAACAAACTTCCTAATGATAACAGTATTTATTTCAAAAATAAAAAACTGAAAATGCACTGTTCCAAATAATTATGCACAAGAGTTAAAACATTTTATAGGTTGTAAAGAACTGAAAACGGGCATTTGCTGAATTTGCAGCATTAGGTGGTCATATTTACTGAAATCAAAAGCTATTTCAATCAAAAACATCCTAACAGGGCAAGTTACATCTTAACATAGGACCCCTTCTTTGATATCACCTTCACAATTCTTGCATCCATTGAACTTGTGAGTTTTTGGAGAGTTTCTGCTTGAATTTGTTTGCAGGATGTCAGAATAGCCTCCCAGAGCTGCTGTTTTGATGCGAACTGCCTCCCACCCTCATAGATCTTTTGCTTGAGGATGCTCCAAAGGTTCTCAATAGGGTTGAGGTCAGGGGAGGATGGTGGCCACACCATGAGTTTCTCATCTTTTATGCCCACAGCAGCCAATGACACAGAGGTATTCTTTGCAGCATGAGATGGTGCATTGTCATGCATGAAGATCATTTTGCTACAGAAGGCACGGTTCTTCTTTTTGAACCATGGAAGAAAGTGGTCAGTCAGAAAGTGGTCACCTTCAGAGACCCTAAAGGGGCATACCAGCTCTCTCCCCATGATTCCGGCCCAAAACATGACTCCGCCACCTCCTTGTTGACGTCGCAGCCTTGTTGGGACATGGTGGCCATCCACCAACCATCCACTACTCCATCCATCTGGACCATCCAGGGTTGCACGACACTCATCAGTAAACAAGACTGTTTGAAAATTAGTCTTCATGTATGTCTGGGCCCACTGCAACCGTTTCTGCTTGTGAGCATTGGTTAGGGGTGGCCGAATAGTAGGTTTATGCACAACTGCAAGCCTCTGGAGGATCCTACACCTTGAGGTTCGCGGGACTCCAGAGGCACCAGCAGCTTCAAATACCTGTTTGCTGCTTTGTAATGGCATTTTAGCAGCTGCTCTCTTAATCCGATGAATTTGTCTGGCAGAAACCTTTCTCATTCTGCCTTTATCTGCACGAACCCGTCTGTGCTCTGAATCAGCCACAAATCTCTTCACAGTACGATGATCACGCTTAAGTTTTCGTGAAATATCTAATGTTTTCATACCTTGTCCAAGGCATTGCACTATTTGAAGCTTTTTGGCAGCAGAGAGATCCTTTTTCTTTTCCATATTGCTTGAAACCTGTGGCCTGCTTAATAATGTGGAACGTCCTTCTTAAGTACTTTTCCTTTAATTGGGCTCATCTGGCAAACTAATTATCACAGGTGTCTGAGATTCACTTCAGTGATCCAAAGAGCCCTGAGACACAATACCATCCATGAGTTTAATTGAGAAAAAAAATAAATAAATAATGTAATGTTTACGACACTTAAATCCAATTTGCATAATAATTTGGAACACGGTCTAGTTTTGTGGCTTTATGTAAAGTCAGACACTTGCATGTGTCATTATATTATTAACATTTTACCAAAATCAAGATCAAATGGAGTTACACGATTTACACCAGCGAATATTGGAGATTTGTGTTTTGTCTGTCATTACAACGGTCTGAGGCAGTAAGTGCATCACATTTTCATCAACTTAGATGTAACAAAGTTTGTTGTAGTTAAGTGGGCTCTCAGTTTTTCCTGTCATTTAATACATTTGACCAAAATCTTGTGTTATAATAGATGAAGTGCATAGGCTGTATTGGCTATGACTAGATGGCAAAATACCAGACTAAGACACTCTTCTCTGCTCCTCAAATACATAAAGCATTAGCCTTTACAAACATTGTGTTTTTTGAGCAAAGAAAACGCTGTACTTATTCAAACAAACATCATTCATTCTAAATGGAGGCGAATGGAGTCCCCCCCGTTTTTAAGCCCTGCCCATAATGCAATGTTATTACTCATATAATATTTGTAATATGTGTATGTAATAAGAATTTTAACTGTATTCTAAATCTAATGACATTATTATTGTATTACAATGTAATCATACACTGATTAATGTGTTCATTTGATTAATTTATGTATGAATAACACTCATTCAGAAAGGGAACAATTTCTGACATGTGTCTCACAAAAGATGGACCACATGTGCTCCAACTTCTTTACTCCTTTTGGTAGTCAATGCATCATGTTGCTGCTCATTTCTAAGTTCACTTATGGCTGCTTTCGCTCATGTCACCACAAATGGCCAACTCTAATAATAAATGAATAACTTTGATGCTGAAAAAAAACACACACACTGTATGTGTGTACATTCCTTATATCAGCCAATCAGGATAAACTACAAAAACACACTTACAGTTGCATTAGCACTGGTGTTCAACAGGAAATTGGCGGTGTGCGCTGCCGCTGGAGGCTGATTGGGAACTGGCCGATGACCCAGCGCCATGCCTACAATAGCAGTCATGTGAGTCTCTGTGCCGAAAACATGGATAGGAATTCCAGTAGTCTTTCCTGTTGAAACAAACAGGGAAACAGAACAATGAAAAGATGCAGAAATATGAGATTGCTCATGTATGATGTATAATGACTACCATTCACACATGTGAACACATGGACATTTTGTCAAGTTCCAATTTGACCTGCGATTAAATACAGTATAGTGAAATGACGTTTGAGCAAATGAAGCACAGATTGACCTCTTGGGTTTTTCTCTTTTCCTGATTCAGAACAATGCAATGGTGTCTACTGCTGCCTATCATGATCAAAGTCTGTCCTTAAATCTGCAGAAATGGGTCAAACTGACTAATTACAGAGTATTTTCCACTCAGACATCATCACAGTCCATCATAGTCTCAGTTGTTTCAGTGGAGTACCTGAACTAAACTTCACATGATCTGTATCACTGCATGTTGATATTAGACATGCTAAATATGTTCCATGAAGTCTTGTGCATGAAGATGCATGTCCATCAGATATCTATTCTCTTTTAAAGCCACACATAAATTACAAATATGTTTTAATGCATGATTGGCAGGACCTTCACATCAGTCTTGTACAAATTGACTTAAACTTACTAAACTAAAATGGAGCTTGAGTCAGTAGCTGGGCCAAAAGATTTGGGGAAGGCATTTATGTCACTGAGAACTGAATGTGGGATTGCATGCTGTCTGAGAGAGGCGGCTTTCAGTGTGCACTTTGGGTTTGTGTCAGTCAGCGCAAGTACCACATTGAATTCCTTTTTCATGGTTTATTGCACTTAACTCCTTTTCATGCACGTCTCTAAAGTCTCAATAACTTTACTATTGTACTATGCTATATGGATATATTTACATACCTTAATTTAAACAATATAGCAAAATCTCTAACCATAGACACTTTATATCGCAAAGGCTTATATCATCATACCACCCAGCCCTACGAAGCGCTCACATTTATTTAATTCAATCACAGCATTTTGAAGTTTAATAAATCACATTAGACTGTATCGTGACTCCTGTTTTTCCATACCCAAATTTAAGATTTCCCAAAATAATTAAGACCTGTTTCGTAGCATTACATCCTGCAACACGTGGATCCTGTTTGTGGACTTCAGCTCGGCCCAATACCATCATTCCAAACCTCCTCTTGTCCAAATTAACCCAGCTTTCTATGCCCTCCTTCACCTGTCAGTAGATCACCAACTTCCTGACAGATAGGCAGCAGCTAGTGAGGCTGGGAAAATTCTCATCCAACCTCAGCCCTCCAGAGATGTGTGCTTTCCCCACTACTCTTCTCCCTGTACACAAATGACTGCACTGCAAAAGATCCCTCTGTCAAGCTCCTGAAGTTTGCAGACGACACCCACACTCATTGGCCTTGTTCAGGATGGTGACGAGTCTGCTTACAGACAGGAGGTTAAAGAACTGACTGTCTGGTGCAGTTAGAACAACCTGGAGCTGAACATGCTCAAAACAGTGGAGATGATTGTGGACTTGAAGAGAAACCCCCCAGCACTCCTCCAACTCACCATCATGAACAGCACTGTGGCAACAGTGGAGTCATTCAGTTTCCTGGGCACCACCATCTCTCAGGACCTGAAATGGGACAATCACATTTACCCCTTTTCCACCAAGGCAGTTTGAGTGCTCTGGTTCAGAGCCAGAGCCTAGTTTCAAATCAGTTCTTTGTCTTTCGACACCCAAAGCACCAGCTCGTAACCAGGAAAAGTGGTTCTTAAGTAGCACCAAAACACTGCTGGTCTAGAAGTAAGAACCGCTTACGTCAGGGGCTGGGGGCGGGGTTACCGTGACCAGCAAGACGAACACAAACTTGTGACAGCTTTTTAAAATAGCAGCTAATCAAGCTAATAGCAGCTCGATTGTAATCTCCGTCTATACAAATTACGGTGAGCGTGCAGCTATATTTGTATAGACGGAGAACACGGATTCGCCGTGTTTGAATGCCGATGTAGGTTCGCAAAGCCATGTGCATCAATAGTAACGCAACGTCCGCCATTGTTGACAGAAGGCTTGTTCGAGATGCAACGGCGCTGCGCAGACAGATCGGCGTATGACATCAAAGTCATACGTGAGAGCGTTTGGAGAGCATACGGCTCCTTATGCTTTTGAATCTCTCTTGCGGTACCGATGCATCTCGAACAAGCCTGGTGTGTTTGTGTTTGCTGCTGCCGCACTAGCGTTGCTGGGAAAGATGAGACGTATACAGTGAAATAAGACCTGGCTCTGTTGTGGCTCTCTAGCCTGTGGAAAGACAAACCGGTTCTTAGAAGGCTCGTCAGCTGAACCAACTCCAAACCGGCAATAGCACTAGCTCTGAACTAGCACCCGGTTCATGCTGGTGGAAAAGGGGTAATTGACTCCATTGTGAAAAAGGCCCAGCAAAGGTTGTACTTCCTTTGCCAGCTGAGGAAGTTCAACCTGCCACAGGAGCTGCTGATGCAGTTCTACTCTGCAGTCATTAAGTCTGCCCTCTACACCTGTACAACTGTATGGTTCAGCTCAAATCAGATCTCAGAAGACTACAGCGGATAGTCCTGACTGCTGAGAGAATCATCACTCCACCCCTCACCACTCTCCAAGAACTTTACTCATCCAGAGTGAGAAAAAGGGCTGGCAAAATCTCTCTGGACCCCTCACATCCAGGCCACTTCCTCTTTGAACTGTGCCGTCTGGTCGGCGTTACAGAGCACCAGAACAGTCAGGCACAAGAAAAGTTTCTTTCCTCAGGACATCTATCTCATGAACAATGCCCCCACTGGGCAATAAACCTGTGAAATACATAACACCATTTATACTCATTTATTTAGCACACCATACCTCTTATTTACATTCCCTTAAATTTGTATATAACATACCTGTACATACATACACATATTGTCTATTTTGTATATTGTGTATTTTTATATATTTTTATTATGTGTCTTGTCGCTGTCATTCTGTCTATGCTGTGGAAGCTTCTGTCACCAAGACAAATTCCTTGTATGTGTAAACATACTTGGCAATAAAGCACATTCTGATTCGGATTATATTGAACATGCATTGGATAAACAGGGTCGATCATAATCGATCATATTATTAACTCTGCTACATCAGTTAATTCTTATAGCTGATATGAATTTTAATAATTAATTACACATATTTCCCTAATCGCTAAGTGGTCATTTTCTACAACCTCTAAGGGCCAGATTTACTAAACAGGGCAAATTAGCGTGAGAGCGCAATTCCAAAAAAGCGCCGATGGGAGTAGAAAGTTCAGCGCGTGATCTACTGACGACGTGCAAATTAAAGAACACAGATCCTTTCCATAATGACCAACGCAATCTACAAGTTAGCGTCTGGTTTAAGACATGCTTTTTTTGGGCGGTAAATAATGCCGCAAACACCAGTAAATTGATGAGCGCAAACCTTAGTAAATCACCTTGCATGATTCAATTAAATACTCTCCTCCCATAAATTTTGTGTCTGAAAGGGAAACTCCTACAAATGCATATGCAATAAAGTCAGCCGCAAAAATAACTGTGCCCACACGGCAACGCCTTTTCAGCGCTAATTTTTCACTGCTTGTCTTTAGTAAATCCTGACAGTAGTTTTTTAACACCAAAAGAGGGTTTGCGCTGGCGCAAGCTGTTAGTAAATCTGGCCCTAAATGTGTTTGTGCTAAACAAATCTCATTTTGGACTCCATTTACACCTGTTTTTAGCACCATCCTTTAAAAAAAAAAAAAAAAAAAAATACACTTACCTACTTCCTCCATCACTCTCAGCCCTTCCTGGTAGTTTGGACCGCCACGTCGCACAAAGATGGTAACCTCATGTTCTTTTAGAGGCCCCTGGTAGTCTTTGATAGCCCTCACAATGCCCTGATGAGTGTTATGAAACGTGATGAAACATGATAAAAAGAACAACATGACATGATCTAACAATGATGAAATACCAAGACAGAGGAGTCGTCGTACCTTAAACGTAGCTGCTACATTAGTGAAGTTAGCAATACTGCCACCAATGATAAACACCTTTCCTGTAAGGTAAGATTGGGTGGGAAAAATTCAGAATTTAAGAATTTCTGAATCAGCAAATTCCTCTTCCTGAATTCAGAAACAACATTAGTCTAACAGAACAACAGAATGGGCATCAACAGAAAACTTCTTAGATGTTCTGTTTAAGGTTTCCGTCTCGCCGAATGCTACATGATGTTTGGCTCCATTTTGAAGACTTTGGGGTTGATCAGAGGATTCTGGGAAGTGAAGTATGGTGGTGGATCTTTAATGCTGAGGCTAATTTTCTATTAAAATGTTAGATTTTGGTGATTATTTTGAATGAAAAACCAAGAAAATGCACACCAAAGACATTTTCCTATGGGCTGTTTTGCTCATATTTACAAAAGGTGGCTTATATTTGTGGAGGGCACTATATATAGATTGAGCAAGTCAAGTAATGTTTATTTTTTATAGCGCTTTATACAATACAGGTTGTTTCAAAGCAGCTTTACAGGGATCAACAGGAAAAAAATGATTAAATGATGCACACATAGTTCAATTCGACTGTAAAGCAGCTCTAAAAAGATAAAAGTTTAATTGTTCAGCTGAGGTCAGTTCAGTGTTGATTCAGTTCCAGTGTAAAGATCATCAGTTATTAAATTAGTTCAATTTGGCTATAAAGCTGCTCTGCAGAAAACAATGTCGTCATCGCCATTGATCATTGATTATTATTGATCATTAATATTATCTAATGTTGCTAAAGTGGGTGATGAAAAAAAGGATTATTTGGAAACAATTTTTTTTTAAAGAGGGGGGGGTCTAATGCTATGTCATGCATTCTGACTTATTTACACTGTTAAAAAGTTGGATTCTCATGCTAAACATGGCCAAAATTTCAAAAAATGAGTTGAATGTATGACGGAGTATTTCTGTGTCAAATACATTCCTTCAGGATTCGAACAAGTTTCGGAAAGTTTTTTTTCGAGTATGGCCCTGTATGACGTCATAAAGGTCGGAATTGCTTGTATGGGCACTTCTCCCGGATGAGCGTGTGCGCACATCAACCAGAACTAGAGCAAGAGCGTCAACAACGAGCTTTGTTTCATTCGTTCGTCGGCAGCGCTGTCATTTTGTTTTTAGACCACGAAATCAACAATGTCACTAAAGAAGTATGTTTCTGGTTGTGAGGGAAAGATTGTTCAGCTTCCCAAATAACCCAGTATTAAGGAAAGTGGATGCAGTTTGTTTTTCCCGGTCATGAGTCGAAACCGCAGGTGCTGAGTGAAACTACATCAAATGTCTGTGTTTTGTTGGCAATCTGCGCGTGTAAGTGCATATAATGTCAACAACACGAACGTATAGTGAATCGAAAGTTATCCAGGGAGTGTGTGTGTGCTCGAGACTCTTTAGCTTCACCCACTGCACGCCTTCACGAGTTCGGCTATTTTCGGAAAGCATCGGTACAGCGTGTCTGTCTTTTATAAATATGATAAAACTAAAGACTCTTCAGACATATGAAGGATGCAATACTACTCTATAGATACTCAAGATTAACATGAGATTGGCAGAAACTGTGTGTGTTATGCCCCCTTTAAATTTCATTTGGAGGCACAGAAATTACACATTTCACATTTAAACCACTTAGACAAAACATAGTGACAAATTGAATCAGAGTTTTGCCTTAACAAGCAACACTATTTTGTGTTTTATTGATTACTAGGTTTCTATTTTGGAGGAGATCCACACACACTGAAATCACATTGGCCCGAAATAGCACTGTATACAGTACAGTACACATCCCCCAACAGGGATGTCCAGAAGGGATATTTGTTTTTAATGATCCTACAAGTTCGATTAAACCATCAAAATATAAGGAAAATATTTTATACTTTTTACAAAGAACAAAACACTAATCTTGGTTAAGGTATTTATCTGACAAAATTATTTGGCAAAAAAGGCAGATGCAGGTTTTGTTTTACGATGCAAAACATGCAAAAAGCACATAGGAAAAAACATACACTGACTACAACATAATCAGTTATTAATATTTTGTTGGTTCTCTCTTGATTTGTCATCTGTTCATAATTTCTTTGTATGACAGCTTAGCCAAAAATTATGTACGCACAATTTGGCATGTTTCATTGCATTATCACAAATAAAACAATTGACTCCAAGTACTTTAATTTCTTAATTTTAATTTCTTTATATATATATATAAAATATTTGGATAAAGGGTGAAGATGTATAAGGTAAAACATTATTTTATTTTATTTTTTTACATTTCTATTATTTCTATATTTTCATGCTAGTAATTAGTGACCTAAAAAGCATGCTATTCTGTCACACACACAAGCTCACCATCTGGGTGTTTCTCACGGGTCATTAGAGAGAGGATAGTCTTGGCGTAGTCGTACGTCTGCTGCTCACTGGGAGCTCCAGAGTATTCCCCATAGTTGGCCAGCTCATCTACTCCACCCAGATCACAGATTGTGTCACTTAACAAACAAGGGTAACAATTTACAATAAGGTATGATTTGTTAACATTAATGCATTAGCTAACATAAACTAACAGTAAGCAATGTTTGTTAATGTTAATAAAAATACAATTGTTCATTGTTTGTTCATATTCCCTGTGCATTCAGTTATGTTTAAAGATTCAACATTTGGTCTAGTGTTGTTGCGTAATTCAGCATGAGAAATGTTGATTAGCTCAATACCCACATGCATAAACCTAGAATTACCTCGGTGTAATATTTATTGTGTTCGAATGTTGTTTTACTGTGGAATATTTGAATATTTTGGCAGGGCACTACCACCTAGAGACAAGCTGTGGCTGATGCACATCCACAGCTACACCATTGTTTCATCTCAGGGTCAGAAATTAACAGGGGCATGGGGTAAAAATGCCACCAAAATTAAAATGGATGCCGCAAAAAAAATGCCCCGGCACAATTAAACAAATAACGATTATGACCGTAGTAAAAATTGTACCGCATTTTTGCAGTGATGAGCAATATAACTGATCACACATGTATCTGTTGAGTACATGAATGCAATGGCCAATCAAAGGCTTTATATTAAATCACTGGTGTAATCCAATTCCAAATTCAAGCAGTTTCGGAAGCTCAAACGTGCATGCTTGACATGTAAGAGCCAATGATGTTTGTATGATGCACGCATGTTTGAGCTTTTGTTAAACATATTTGATGTGTGCTATGTATGTAATTTGGTCAATGTTTATAAGTGAATAAATGCCTAAATTAAATTCTGTTTATCATTTAAAGCTGCTGATCGTTTCTTGTTAGAAGACCTGCTCGCTCCGTGTAACACTTAAGTTTTCCAAACCTTATGTTATACTTAGGAAAATGACAGTTAATGGGCTTTATGCAACACTTATCGTTTTTAAAGGGTTAGTTCACCCAAAAATTAAAATTAGCCCATGATTTACTCACCCTCAAGTCTTCCTACGTGTATATGACATTCTTCTTTCAGACAAATAAAATCGGAGTTATATTAAAAAATTATCTAGCTTCCGGCCGATCCTCGCAGTTCAAAATGCTTACGCTACGTCTGACGACATTGCACACCAGTTACGCTCGTCAGACGTCGCGTAAGCATTTTAAACTGCTAGAGGCACTACACTTTTTCCGTAAGTTGAATACGGAAGGCGATCGGCCGGAAGCTAGATAATTTACTTTATAAAGTTTTAAATATGGATATTTTTCTTACACAAACGCATCGATTCGCTTCAGAAGGCCTTTATTAACCCCCCGGAGCCGCGTGGAGCACGTTATATGACGGACAGATGCACTTTTATGGACTTCAAAAACAGAGCAACAATCACTGCCATGATAAAGCTTGGATTAGCCAGGACTTTTTTAATATAACTCCGATTTTATTCGTCTGAAATAAGATGTCATAGACACCTAGGATGACTTGAGGGTGAGTAAATCATAGGCTAATTTTCATTTTTGGGTGAACTATCCCTTTAAGGGATTAATAAATGTGAAAAATGAAAATCAGATGGTGAAAAATAGGAAATTCTAAGGGTTTATGATGTTTCACCAAAAGAAACCCTTAAGCAACACTTAAGTAACTTTTCTGTAACACCCTTAAGTTTAAGGGAAACGTAAGGGTGTTTTCAAAGGGATAGTTCACCCAAAAAGTGAAAATTCTGTCATTGTTTACTCACCCTCAAGTTGTTCCAAACCTGTATGAATTTCTTTCTTCTGCTGAACACAAAAGAAGATATTTTGAAGAATGTCAGTAATCAAACAGTTGATGGGACCCCATTGACTTCCATAGTATTTTTTTTTCCGCCATACTATGGAAATCAATGGGGTCCATCAACTGTTTAGTTACCCATATTCTTCAAAATATCTTCTTTTGTGCTCAGCAGAAGAAAGAAATTCATACAGGTTTGGAACAACTTGAGGGTGAGTAAACAATAACAGAATTTTCATTTTTGGGTGAACTATCCCTTTAAGGGAAAATTACACTTAAGGTGCTTTATGCAACCAGGCATAGGATGTTGGCAGCACCACCTGTAAACCACTGATGCACCGCCACCAGCCACCATGGTCCAAATGCGTCCTCTGGGGTTCAGCAGGGTGAGTTTCAGACTGGCTCCACTCTTAGCATCGAGATCTGCTATGTACGCTTCCTGTACACACATAAACACACACAGAAATTATGAGCCACAGAACATTAGCTCTCTGACAGTTGTGTGTAATGGCATGACCTTTGTTCTCTTATACCTCAGGATAAGCTTCTCTGCCAAATGGAGGAGGAAACTCCACATCACCCCACTTGGGCTTGCAGATGTAGTCGGCAGCAGCATCAATTTTAGCTGCCATATCCAAGATGTACACTCCTTCCTTAATAACCACTGCATATATGGACACAGAAAATGACATATGATTGGCATTCCGTCATTACCATCCATGTATTTTAGTACCAGCTTCTCTCAGGTTCTCTTTTTTATTCAGTACCAGTTTATAAGACTTAGCCCTTTTAAGGAAGGTGAAGACTAACACAACCCAAACACTGGATGGGATAAACAAATTTATATATTAATATAAATTAATATTACCGTAATATTGTTGCACCCTGTCAGGGTTTATTTTGTTGCTGATGCACATTATCGCTTACATAACGCATAATAAACAAAAGGCAAGATACAGCACAGTGTATATTCTCCAAATATTTCCGCATATGCATAATGCACCGATCATATGCTGGCATGACAGGTGAAGTGAATAACACTGATTATCTCTTCATCACGGCACCTGTTAGTGGGTGGGATATATTAGGCAGCAAGTGAACATTTTGTCCTTAAAGTTGAAAAAATGGGCAAGCGTAAGGATTTGAGCAAGTTTGACAAGGGCCAAATTGCGATGGCTAGACAACTGGGTCAGAGCTTTTCCAAAACTGCAGCTCTTGTGGGGTGTTCCCAGTCTGCAGTGGTCAGTATTAGGCTCGCTGCGATAGTCGCAATGATGTTGCTGGTGTTATCGGTGTTCAGCCACAACACCGGTTACAACACTTTCCCATCGTGGCACCGCCCCCACCATCATTTAGATTTTTTTATAGTAATAAAAATCATTTATTTCAGTTAGAGAACAGACACTACAATTAAAAACTGAACGTTTCTGCTTAATATAGCGTGAGCCGAATGGGAGTCGCAGCACAGAACAGCAGCAGGAGTCAGATTTCATTTATCACGAGAGTGAGGAGCTGACTGACAAGATGACAGCGGAAGATTTGCAGAAGCGAAATGTAAAAGCGCCTATTTAAGCAAGCTTGTCATTGTACTGTTTTGTTGTTGTGTTTTTCATTAAGAAGAATATTGAACACCCCATTCATGCAATTCGCCCAGAATTGGCGCTAATTCTAAAGCGAAAGTATAATGTGCACGGCCGCACTAGCATTCATAACGGTGCGCGTCCACTGGCATGGAGCGAGCAGAGGAGAGTGAGCGTTTTCAGTTCATTTCTATGGAAGCCAGAATTAATTGAACACACTCGCTCTACTCCGCACTGTTATGAATGCCCGTGCGGCCGTGCGCATTTTTGTTCTTTCGGTAAAAGTACCCCCGCCGGTGATACCGGTATTTACCGGTATATTACCGGTTGTCACATGTCAATTAACCGGTGGGAACATTTCCTCACCGCCACATCCCTAGTCAGTATCTATCAAAAGTGGTCCAAGGAAGGAACAGTGGTGAACCGGCGACAGGGTAATGGGCGGCCAAGGCTCATTGATGCACGTGGGGAGCGAAGGCTGGCCCGTGTGGTCCAATCAAACAGACAAGCTACCGTAGCTCAAATTGCTCAAGAAGTTAATGCTGGTTCTGATAGAAAGGTGTCAGAATACACAGTGCATCGCAGTTTGTTGCGTATGTTTGTTTGCTTTCCACTGCCGAAAGCGCCAACAGTGGGCACATGAGCATCAGAACTGGACCACGGAGCAATGGAATAAGGTGGCCTGGTCTGATGAATCATGTTTTCTTTTACATCACATGGATGCCTGGGTGCGTGTGCGTCGCTTATGTAGGGAACACATGGCACCAGGATGCACTATGGGAAGAAGGCAAGCTGGCCGAGGCAGTGTGATGCTTTGAGCAATGTTCTGCTGGGAAACCTTGGGTCCTGCCATCCATGTGGATGTTACTTTGACACGTACCACCTACCTAAGCATTATTGCAGACCATGTACACCCTTTCATGGAAAGTATTCCCTGCTGGCTGTGGCCTCTTTCAGCAGGATAATGCGCCCTGCCACAAAGCAAAAATGGTTCAGGAATGGTTTGAGGAGCATAACAACGAGTTTGAGGTGTTGACTTGGCCTCCAAATTCCCCAGATCTCAATTCAATCGAGCATCTGTGGGATGTGCTGAACAAACAAGTCCAAACCATGGAGGCCCCACCTCGCAACTTACAGGACTTAAAGGGTCTGCTGCTAACATCTTGGTGCCAGATATCACAGCACACCTTCAGGGGGCAAACGTCTACTTCAATGGCATGTTTTTTTCCTAGCCCATATCTTTCTTCTCATAGCATGGCGGGCCAAATCAAAGGTCATCATGAGCCAACCTTGGCCCGCAGGCCCTGGTTTGGACATCTCTGGTCTATACTACATAGACCAGCGTTTCCCATACACCCCTTCCAATGCACAACTCAACAACTTGTGCATCATTTAGAATTCTAGAGTTTCCCACTTGTAAATTTGACTTAATTTGGTGATTCATGTGCTCTGAACACTTAAATATGATGGGTGCGTCTCAATCAGCTCCCTAGCTCCCGAGCTTGTGAATCAGTATATTGTGTTCAAAAATTCGGGCACTGGTAAGGACAGTAAAGGACGCAGGCTCACTACACATTGGGACACTGATGACTTTTTCCGGCAACGTGACAACGTCCTCATTGTACAACATCACTACTGGTATTTATTAACAACAGCATTCTGACATTACTTGTAATGTTATTTAAAGTACATTATGATAAATAGTTTGCTTGTTACATATACGTGCAACATTTCAGCTGTAAATAAATTATAAATGTTAGCTTGATTATGTTCATTGCCTGTCTAGCGATGTATGTTTATGCTGAAATTCTGGATGGTGTTACTGGACCAAGTCAAAACAGACTTTTGTCCATAGCACAAATGGTGCTGAGTACTCTCACATTTTGACCAAAGGTATGAGGTCTGGTCCACATGACAACTTATTGTGGACAAGAACCACCAGGAAGAGGCTGTCTGACTTGTAAAGTGACCGACCACATTTGTCATCTTACATTTACATGCCAAGAGATGGGTTACTATGAAAACGATCATGCCAAAAAAAAAATAAAAAATTTGTGATTGTGTAATATGCATCACATGGTCAGTGAGCAGACTCAAAATCACACATCACATATTAATATGAACTTTAAGTATGAGTAAATATTAGTAGTTATGCTTGCATTAAACATCATTAACACAAACAGGAAACTGAGACAAAAAGAAAGCACATACCAAGTGGATTGATCTCCAGATATGTGAAGTAAAGATCCTCATAAAAACTGAAGAGACCCATTATGAAGCTTGCCAGCACTCTGGGAAAAAACAAAACACCATTTTACACTTCTGCATCAAACAAGTAATTTATGTTAAAGATAAGCATTTTTTCCTGTGTTAACATATTTTCTACTGAATAGGGCTGGGTAGTATATATGTTATCTAAACTAGGTTGTTTTGATATTGATTCTCAAAAGCCATGGTTAATTAAATCTTTTTCTGTATTTATTCACGCAAAAGAAAATTGTTAGCATACAATACTACTGATTAATGTGAATCTTATTATTACCAGTCTTCTCTAAAGGCCACTCTCTTAAATACCATGCACAAGAAACATTACAACAAAACACCTGTAAATCAAACAATAATTGTCTTCATTGTCTTTGCAGATGCCAGTATTACATTTATGCTGTTGTTACTTTGAATGTACGTTTAGAAAAGCACCCCATGTTAGTCCCAGAATACAGTGTGATTCATTATTGATGTAATTATTGGTGATATATAATAGGATCAAATAAGGAATAATAATAGGATAATTAAAAACAGCGCACAGATATTCATTTATGCATTTAATTTCTATTTGACTATTTGATCTGGAAATGTGGCACCCGCTTTTGAGAGGGCAATCACTGCGGTTGTTTTCTCATGAATGGACTACTGCAACTCTCTTTACTCTGGAATTGATAAAGCATTGGCACGATAGAGAATGCTGCTGCCAGAATGCTTAAGTCAGCCAAGAAATTCGAGTCAATTACTCCAATTTTAAAAATGCTGAAATGGTTGCCAGTTCGGGAAAGAATTAGCTATAAGATTTTAATACTTGTCTTTAAGGCGTTACACAGTTTTGCCCCTCCTTATCTTTTTAGTATGCTGGTATTTTATAATCCATTGAGATCTTTGAGATCTGAAAATCAAAATCTTCTGTGTTGTCAGAACAAAATACAAACATAAGGGCGACGAGCTTTTTCTCATGTCGGTCCCAAACTTTGGAATGATCTTCCTCTCTCTGTAAGGTCAGTAAAGTCACTATTGAAATTTAAGGTCATGTTAAAAGCACATCTTTTAAAGACCTTCTGGGCATCTTCATGATGGGTGTTTGTATTTTCTCTTTGCTTTCTGTGTTTTTAGTGTTTGTGAAGCACTTTGGACAACAGCTGTTGCATTAAATGTGCTATATAAATAAATAAATGAAATGAATGAAAAATGACGTAACTGCATAGTAAAGCATTCAAACCAACCTAAAAACTCTGGTCTCTGACTGGAGCATGAGTCCTTTAATGTCTACAGCACTGATCATCACTATATATGACTAGATTACTCATTGAATTCTGAACTGCCAGCAGGAGGTGAAGCCACTGGAACTGTTCAAGTGGCCATATTGTGATTCACAGCCAGCAAGGTCATGGGTTCAATTTCCAAGGAATGTATGAACTGATAAAATGTATACCTTGAATGCCATGCAGCTTTGGATAAAAGCTTCTGCCAAATGCATAAATGTAATGTAAATGGAAGCTCAGCCCTATGTTTAACACGCAAGAACAAACCTCATTGGTTCTTGCACGTCAAACAAGCCTGTTTGAGCTTTCGTTTACCATGTTTTTGCTCATGACTGATGGTTAAGTGTATGGACACACCTCAAAGGTCCCATATTGTACACTTTTCTGGAGTTTTATTTTAGGTGTTGATGTCCTTAAGAATATATATTTGCGGTATAAGTACCAAAAACCATTGCAATATATTTTTACAGGTCCTTTCTCAGGAGCTCTGATAAGAACAGGTCGATTTTGGCCTGTCTAATTAATATTCATGAGCCTCTCTTCAGATTGGCCTGTTGTTTTCAGAAACTATGGTAATGCAGGGCTGTCAGTCAGCGGCCGTGGGCGGGGCATGAGGAATGTGATGTCACATTCCTCAGAGACTCAAAACGGCTTGTCTAAATGAGACTGCTTTGGTTTAATGGGGATTAAAAAATAAGGAGTGGGTGGATTTTTATCATTGTAGGGTGGTTGTGTTCACACACTGTCAACACACATTTATATCCAAACACCTTGTAAAAGTGGATTTTGTATAATAGGTGACCTTCAAAAAAAAGCCTAAATCTGTATGCATTTACTATTTACTACATTTACTACAGTATATATGTTATATATCTGATGTTCACTACTGTAATGAAGCTGAACGTTACTCACTCACACTTTTAATAAGCAAGGAAAATTCCAGAGTCCTGACATAAATAATTAACCATGTACATGCTTTTTGGATGTTTGCATTGTAAGAATGAAATCAGATTCACTGAAATCAGATGATATCCTATTAATTCAACAGTTTGAGTCCCTCAATTGTCCTCAGTGTGAAAAGATGGATCTCAAAATATTCAAAAAGGGTTCAAATATGCAAAACATGCTGAAAAACGAGAAGAATTTGCAGGACCTGAAGGATTTTTCTGAAGAATGTTGGGCAGTTGCTCAGGACAAACAAGGGACTCATGAACAACCATCACAAAACAAAACAAAAACAGCCTTGGATCATCCAGGTAACGACACACAGTATTAGGAATCAAGGGTACATAAACTTTTGACAGGGTCATTTTTATAAATTCAGCTGTTTTTTTTTTGTCCACAAGACAATATGTAAACATCTTTTATATAAAAAATCTTATTCAGGACAGTACTAAATAAAAAAATAACATGCATTTTGTATGATCCCTTTTATTTTGTTAAAATTATTCCCATTTTCAGATTCTGCAAGGGGTTTACAAACTTTCAAGCACAACTGTATATCTTTGCTTAACCTCCAAGCTCGAAGGAATTTCTTCATCAATATTTTTTCAGTTTTCCAGAAAGAAAAAGACTTTGAAATTTGTATGTCTGCAAAATGTTTAGAAGTACGCTAGCATAGATGACCCTAAAACTAACAAATGTGAAATAAAAGCCATTCAGCATTCATGAATATTCAGAAAATGATACATGAACATTTCAAACTGATCAGCATACTTACTCTTTCTTCTCATCTGTAACATTTACAAGTAACTGTTGGGTAACCATTTCCTCCGTGAGCTTATCATCTATTCTCACTGATAGTTTTTGGGCTCTTGTGTCCACGTCTCCAACATCCACCCCACCCTCATGATGGAACAGTACTTGACTGCCTTCTCGGCTTGCGTATATACTCACATAAAACTCCTCTTCCTGTGAGAGAGAACAATTAAACAAATCAAATAAATAAAGAAATATGAAATCAACCAAATTTTGGAAAATTCCCAGGTTGAAATGTATGATTTTGTTAATATGTTTTCTAAAGGAAGATATACATAAATGATCAAAGCCAAAATATTTAATGCCCTTCATTAATATTTACTGAGTAATACATTATTTTGTAAAGAAAAAAAATTCACATAGGACTTGGTGTTAAAGTCCTATAGAAAAGCCACAGCATCATTATTTTACACAGAGATATGCATAGGCTATTTCATAATGCTATTTATTGTTTTTATGGGAAGTGGCATCTTTGTTCATGGAACATTTTATTCAAAACAGAGGGAAGCGCTTAATTTACAGTGACACGAAGCAGTAACATTAATATGACTGTCCTCAAATGTCATTAAAACGTTAGTGTCTGGATGCTCATAGATACAAACGAACAACATTTAAAGTGTTTAAAATTCCAAAAATGACAAATGGTCTCATACACTGCAGCAGAGAAGAGAGACACCTGAATATGTACAGTACTGACAACTATAGGATATGTATCACACATTTTATCCCCGGTAAGGGAACAGAGTTTTTGCCAAGTAATTGTTAGTTTGATAATGTAGAGTCTTGTTTGCTAGTTAAGTCATATTTCATTTCACAGGCTGTAAAAGCATTTCTAATAAATGAAGCTGCAAATGTTGCCCTCTTGCAGTTTGGACAACCAATTAATTATAAGAGCGTGAGGGATAAGGGAGTGAATAAATATTCCCAAAGTTTCTGATAAAATAAGCATCTTAACCAGAGGTGTGGCAACTCCACTGTCCTGCAGAGTTTAGCTCAATCATGTAAGCAATCAAGTGAGCTAAATTCTGCAGTGGACCAGTGGAGTGCAGCGGAACTGGACCCCTGACTGAGCCTGGTTTCTCCCAAGGTTTTTCCCTCCGTTCTGTCACAGATGAGTCGCCTTATGGCTTGCTTAGTTGGGGACACTTAATAATTGGCAATATTATTGACTTGACTGTACTGACACTATTGGATAAGAACAGAACTGAGCTGGATGATGGCATCACTGTTTTCTCCAGAGCTGCTTTATAGATGAATTTAACTATTGAACCGAAATAAATCCACATTGAACTGATTTCACCTGAATAATGACAGTTTACTATTTTTACTATTATATTATATATAGTCTTTTTAGAGCTGCAGAACTGAAGTCTGTTTGCATCAGTGAATCATTATTTTCCTGTTTATCACTGTGAAGCTGCTTTGAAACAATCTGTATTGTATAAAGCGCTATATAAATAAAGGTGACTTGACTTGACTTTGAACAGAGTTGCACACCCCGATTTAAACTATAATATGCTTCATAGCCTTTTGGTTAGATGCACTCAGTGTTCACTCAGTGCACTCAAGATAACGGTACACATCAGGATAAGTAATTTCAGGTAAATGTTTGATGCCCTTTGAAAAAAATTGTTGCCTTATTTAAAGATCCGGTAAGATCCAGGCAAAAAATTTGGCAAAAGTTGTGTAGTGTATTCCAACATTTAGCTAGACTCAAATAGTTTGCACAACTCAATCTGTTTGGACAGTTCTGAGTTATAAAAATGCCACTACCGGAAATACTACTGAAGTGCTGAAATGTCAATCCCTCATCACTGTAACCTCATTACATCCTATAACTTTTGTCGTAATGTTATTTACCTGATCATAAGATGATTGAAGTTTATTTTAATCCATGCTGACGGCGCTCGTTGAAAGAGTAGGCAAAAATGTGGAGCAACTGAGTCTAAATGAGGAAGCAACGTGCATATGAGTCCACTGCAAAGAAGCGCGGATTCAGAGAAAACTTGCTGAAAATTGAGATAAAGTTGTCATAGAATTGTTTTGAATAATAAAATTTTGTTAAATGCCCGGCATAGTTTAAAAGAATTCGGGTCTTCTATTTGGAAAAAAACATTTATTTTAAATTACCCGAGATCTGAGGCCACTAATACCGAACCCGACCCGTGTCCGAGGCACTCGTTGAAGTTTTGGACCCGAACCCGCTCAGGTCTTCGACACTGCAAGGTCCAGCTCAAGAACTGAGCAGTCATCTGTCCCCTAAACAATGCCTCTTTACCAAGCTGCGGCCCATCAATGACCTTTATGCAAATGTGGAGAGATTGTGGCAAATGGATGTTCTACCCTACCAGAGTGAAAAGGTGATCAAGTCACGCCAAGACAAAGAGTCCACTTAGCTCCTCCAGGAAAACACTGTGGGAGTGGATATTTAATATTGGCTGTTTCTCAATTCCAAGAACGCAAAGAACGGACTTGTGTTCTCGTGGAGACCGGTCTTGCCAGGTGACCTCGAAAGAACTAACTCGGAAGGACGCAAGTACACAGAACGCATCCTTGTGAGAATTGAGATGTGCTGCGAGCTTGACCGTCCCAGCATATTATAACTGCCAATGCACAATAAATACACCATAACATCACAAACAAATTTCATAACACTTCCAATAACACCTGATGTACTCGTTACATCATAAGAAGAATGGCATCTACGCTAATGTTAGTCTCTCTGTTTATCCTGAGGTTTACTGCAGTCGGCCGGATCCGGGCCGTATCCGGACCAGATGGTGGACCTTAGCCTGGACATGACGAACGCATCCCTGAAGTGTCTGTAGAGACCGTGTCAATTAAACTCCCCACTGTAAATGCTGCATCGACACGACATCCTCATTAAACCCGTCCCCGGCGTGACGACTCCAATCTTTCGAATAATCCTACGAATATCTATTGATCTAATATGACTTTTGACCTGTAATGTTGCCAGAATCATAATCATACACTATTTGTTCGTCGGCCAGAGGAGAACTGGCACCCCGACTGAGCCTGGTTTCTCCCAAGGTTTTTTTTCTACATTCTGGCCCTGAAGGAGTTTTGGTTCCTTGCCACCGTCGCCTTTGGCTTTTGGCTTGCTCAGTTGGGGACACTTAAATTTCAACTATATTACTGATCTGCCCGCATTGACACTATATGATAATTGAAATGAGCTAGATGACATCACCGTTTTCACCAGAGCGGCTATACAGCCGAATCAAATTCTGTTGCATTATTTTCCTGTTACCACTGTGAAGCTGCTTTGAAACAATTGGCATTGTAAAAAGCGCTATATAAATAAAGGTGATTTGATTTGATTTTTGATAACCTATTGAAACAATTATTTTGTATTATTATAGACATTATTTTTATATAATTTTTTATATCTTATTTATTTAGGGTTTTTTTTTTTTTTTTTTTTTTTTTTAGAAAATGAGTAGCCTATTATGTTACCTATGCTTTGTCAATGTTAAGATTCATTTTAATATGCCAATAAAATACTGCAGGCTTTCTTCAGGGTATCACTTTAATAAAATTAAGCAAAACAAGCGGACAAATGTTCACTTTCATGAGCCGTCACATATTTGCCAGCTTACAGCGGGAATCTCTTATGTGAGAACGAGAAGTTTAAAGCTTACAGGCTTCCGTACGTCGACCGCCCGCAGCGTCTTCTGGGATTTCTAACGGTTCGATTCTATCAAGTCTGCATTCGATGCATCCTCGATATCAAAAACACATCCGGGTACTTTCATGTGTCCTCTGTACTTGCGTTCTTGAGTATTGGAATTGAACTTCGACGGTTGATGATGACATAGAGCGAGAACACAAGGACGCAAGATCGCTGAAGAACGCATATTGAGAAAAGGCCATTGTGTCCAGCAGTATGCTACTCCTCTGCATCGTGTCAGGAACATGCCTCGTCCCTATGCACGTAAGGAAGCTGTCTTACCACAGCTGAAGGGAATAGAGAAACGGCTGGAGAGAGACCCTGATTTAGCTACAGCATACCAAGAGGAGCTGGCCAAGCTAGTGCAAGCTGGTTATGTAATGAAGCTCAGCCAGAAGCAGGTGGACAGAACCAGAGAAGCCTGGTGCATCCCGGATCACATGGTGCAACATAATGAGAAGAATAGGGTGGTCTTCAACTGTTAATTTTCATACCAAAGGCACAAACTGAACGAGCTCCTACTAACTGGTCCAACACTTGGTCCGTCACTCCTGGCATTTCTACTACATTTTCAGGAGCACTCTATTGCCATCA
The DNA here is from genome assembly GCA_039654105.1 of Coreius guichenoti. Lineage (NCBI taxonomy): Eukaryota > Metazoa > Chordata > Actinopteri > Cypriniformes > Gobionidae > Coreius > Coreius guichenoti. The sequence goes on from CM077187.1 coordinate 13,022,673, forward strand.
GTAATGACATCCGTGGCATGTTCCATCAGGTACGCCTCTTGCCAAAAGATAAACCATTGCTGAGATACATCTGGAGAGACAGAATCCCCGATGTCTATGAATGGCAGGTACTGCCTTTCAAGACTACTTGCAGTCTATGTTGTGTCTCCCAGAAGACTCTTAGAAACACTGGGAGAGTGAGTTGGAAGACCTGCAGCATACAATTTTACCCAGGTGTTATTGCAGCAAAGAACTGGACTAATCCACTAGTATTAGGTAGCTTAACATATTTTGTGATGCCTCAGAGAAGGTTTATGAATCTGTGGCTTACTTAAGAACAGAGAACCCTCAAGGTACAGTGGAGGTGGCCTTTGTAACAACTAGGTCCCATGTTGCTCCCAAGAAACAACAGAGCATTCCTCGTCTTGAGCTGTGTGCAGCACTCACAGAGACCCTAAGTCCTGAAGGCAGAGCTAACATTACCACTCAATAGTGTCACTCTGTGGTCTGACTCCACTGACCTGGTTTTTGTCAGATTCCTGCCGCTTTAAGATGTTTGTGGGGACCAGTCTCCCTCTGATCTCAACAGAGAAAGCAGATGGAACCAAGGCCCAGCATTCCTCAGACAAACACCAGACAGCTGACCAGAGATGCCACCATTAGCTCACATAAACCAAGACTGTGAGCTTAAAAAAAAAAAAAAAAAAAAAAACTGTTAGCCTCTGCGTTTTCACTGCCAGATCCTCAGCAATTCACAGACTACCTGCCCTTTTACAACCATCCAACGAGAGCTCTCCCTCCATTTCAACTGCAGAGATTTATAAAGAAATCAAGCTCACTCCCCTCTGTCGGATCCAAGCCAAGTCATTTCCAGAAGAGGTGTCCCACTTAAAATATGGTAAACCTCTGCCAAGCAACAGTTGACTGCTGTGCCTAGCCCCTGAACTAGATACCAGTACAAATCTTATATGTGTTGTCAGTGAACTAGAAGATACCATTCATCCCATTGTCCTTGACCCACATCACCCACTCACCAAGCTGATTATCAAAGACTATGTTGATCGTTTGCATCACCCTCGACCAGAGAGGGTGTTTGAGGAGCTCAGGTGGAAATACTGGGTATTAGCCAATTCACTGAACGCCAAAAATGGCGGGCCAAACCCCATCCCCCAGGAATGGCAGACCTCCCACACCTGCTAGGTTGAGAATTCACCAGTCAATTTTCTATTCAACTGGGATAGATTGCTTCGGCCCTTATCTCATAAAGGTGCGATGCAGAAATGAGAAGTGATGGGGGATAATTTTCAAATGTATGATCACCCACGCAGTGCATATTGAGCTCCTCTCAAGTACGGACAGTGATTCATTCCTGATGGCCCTTCATCGTTTCATTGCTCGGCAATGGAAACCCTTTGAAATCCTATCAGATCAAGGAACAAATTTCAAAGGTGGGGAAAAAAGAACTTTGGGATGCCTTTGCAGCTCTTCAGCCTGAGCTCCAGGCTCAACTTGCAAGCCAGCCGATTAGGTTCAAGTTCAATCCACCACATTTTGGTGGACGCTGGGAACGACAAATTCTGTCTTTGAAAACATCCTTGCATCCAGTCACTGAAGAAATATTACGAACTGTTCTTATTGAAATAGAGGGAATACTTAATGCCAAGCCCATTGGCTACACATCTTTACATATTGACCCAGATCCAGTTACTCCCAACATCCTGTTGATGGGCAGCGAGATGCTTCACTTCCACAAGTGACATACCAGGATCCCGAAATTCTGAGCTGACGGAGATGAAGGCATAGTCAGCTGCTAGCTGCTCACTCTTGGAGACAATTCATCCTACCTACCTAAACTCCAAACCAGACATAAATGGGTGTCAGAGAAGGACAATCTATGAATAAGTAAAACAGTTATGATTGTGGACCAGCAGCAACCTTGTGCGCTTTTGCCTGTTGGAAGGATTGTTCAGGTTTACCCGGGAAAAGATAACAGGGTCCGATCAGCTGAGATCAAAGTGAAGGACAAAACTTATCTAAAATCATCAGCCTACCTCCTCTGTCTGAGTGACATACCAATAACTCACCACTTAGTAAGGCCTTTTTTTATTGTTCAAATTCACATTGTGAATTTGGGGGCGGCTGTACAAAAGGCCACCCTTAGGAAATGGAGTCTTCCAAGCTGCCCCGCCGCTGTTCATGATTTGGACTGTAACAAAACTTTCCAGGGAGCTGGAAAACAAGATGTTATGGAGAGAGAATGTGTAGATGTGCTTGTTTATTGTAAATAATAGTTTAACTAGTCAGAAGTGTTGCCATCTAAGGAATGTGTGGATTATGTGTGTGCATGCAACTAATCAACCACACACACAAAATTTGCACAATAAATCATCTACAAGTACACCCTGGTGTGAGACGTAATGTTCTTTACGTCCCGGACATCCTGTTCAATTACTCAGAACCAGAGTTAGATAAAAGAGTGAACAACAGTTTTTTTCCACTGTCTTTCTCAGTCAAACTCTCAGGCTGATAGAAGACTTATATCTTCTGGCAGCGATTCGGTGTCTGGGGTGGAGATCCATCCGATCTAACATTTTGGCATGATCTAACAACTGGGTTGTTTAATTCAGCATTTCCACAATAGTAGTTCTAGTTCAGCCTTGTCCGACCTGGAGTTGGCCCACCCTTTGCAGCTATAACAGCTTCAACTCTTCTGGGAAGGCTTTCCACATGGTTTAGGAGTGTGTTTTTGGGAATTTTTGACCATTCTTCTAGATGTGCATTTGTGAGGTCAGGCACTGTTTTTGGATGAGAAGGCCTGGCTCGCAGTCTCCGCTCTAATTCATCCCAAAGGTGTTCTATCGGCTTGAGGTCAGGACTGTGCAGGCCAGTCAAGTTCCTCCACACCAAACCCGCTCATCCATGTCTTTATGGACCTTGCTTTGTGCACTGGTGCGCAGTCATGTTGGAACAGGAAGGGGCCATCGCCAAACTTGAAATTGTCCAAAATGTCTTGGTATGCTGAAACATTAAGAGTTCCTTTCACTGGAACTAAGGGGTCAAGCCCAACCCCTGAAAAACAACCCCACACCATAATCCCCCCTCCATCAAACTTTACACTTGGCACAATGCAGTCAGGCAAGTACTGTTCTCCTGGCAACCACCAAACCCAGACTCGTCCAGCGGATTGCCAGACAGAGAAGCATGATTCATCACTCCAGAGAACACGTCTCCACTGCTCTAGAGTCCAGTGGCGTCGTGCTTTACACCACTGCATCCGATGCTTTGCATTGCACTTGGTGATGTAAGGCTTGGATGCAGCTGCTCAGTCATGGAAAGCCATTCCATGAAGCTCTCTACGCACTGTTTGTGAACAGCCAACACCTGTGGCCACACGAAATTTGGAGGTCTGTAGCAAGGTTATTTTTGTAAACAAAAACTGAAACTAAGACAAACTATTCGTCAAAAAACATTTTCGTAAACTGAAATAAAATTTAAAAATCATAATAGATGAAACAAACTAACAACAGTTACTGAAAAACGAACTGAAATAAAATAATAATTAGCAAAAATAAATAATAATTTTCGTAATTACTAAACTCTTTACTGTGGCGGAAAATCTGACCTGTGGCTGTTTAGGGAAATGTCAGTATATGGCGCTTTATGCGCATGAAGTTAGCTGAGGCGATTAACCGCTGTCATGTGAGGCGCTTAGTGAAGAACCGAAACGTAGAACACATCGCTAGTCCTAAGCAGCTGTTCACAAAGAATGCGCTTATGGCAATGAAATGGAAAATGACACAAGGTAATGAGACGCAAGTTGAACCACTTTTAACTTGAGCGCACTGCTTTTAGAATGCCGTTTCATGCGCAACGAGAGACGCGGGTGCAACAGCAACTACTAGAAGCAAGTAGCCTACTACTACTGTATGTTTCATGTTTGCATAATATTGACAGGCTGAAAGGTGTTATTATCATTGTTTTTACAAATCATTTACTACTAATAATATTATTATTATCCACGTAGAGACATTTCCCCACAATGTAGGGAATACCAGGACACACACACACACTGCATATACACTTCATTATTTAATCACACTGGCTTCACAGCAGGTTGTGTTGGCTGTAGTCAGATGACTTTAGTCGTTTTTTCTACAGTGGTCACACTGCTAGCCTACATTGTACTGCTGAAAAAAATTAAAATAGGCATGTTTAACAAGATTTCATCTTTAATATGAATGAATTTTCATAATTTTTACTTTTATTATTAAGATGTATGCACAAGAGTTAACTCTAATCTGTGCAAACATTAAACTTTGCTGAAATGAAAAATCTTGCTTTGGTCTTCGTTCTGGTAACTCTGCTAAACTATAATTACTAAAACTAAAACTAAATATATAGTAACTAAATAGAAATGTGTTCACAAAATAAAAACTAAACTAAAACTAGCAAAACAATTTATGAAACTAACTAAAACTAAACTGAAATTTATAGCAAAATTGAAAACGATAAAACTAATTTAAAAACGCAAAACTATAATAACCTTGGTCTGTAGCTATTGACTCTGCAAAAAGTTGGCGACTTCTGCACACTGTGCGCCTCAGCATGCGCTGACCCCGCTCTGTGATTTTACATATGCCTCCCACTTCGTGGCTGAGTTGCTGTTGTTCTCAATTGCTTCCACTTTGTTATAATACCACTAACAGTTGACCGTGGAATATTTAGTAGTGAGGAAATTTCACGAATGGACATATTGCAGAGGTGGCAACCTATCACGGTACCACGCTTGAATTCACTGAGCTCCTGAGAGCGACCCATTCTTTCACAAATGTTTGTAGAAGCAGTCTGCAGGCCTAGGTGCTTGATTTTATACACCTATGGCCAAGGAAGTGATTGGAACACCTGAATTCAATGATTTGGAGGGGTGTCCCAATACTTTTGGCAATATAGTGTATGTTAAAAGATTCAGTAAACCTTAATGAAATGCATAATCTCCCATGTAATCACCCAATCAGTATTTCAACCATGGAAATGCATTAATAGCAACATGTCACCTAACATCACATTTACCCCAGGAAAGACATGTTGCTGACAGCTAACTGCTTGCAAGAAAAAAACATAGTAAATATAGATTAATGAGCTGAAATATTTGACTTTATAATAATTATAATAATGTGGAATGACCTTATAAAGATATTGATGAAGATAAAATTAAACTGAATTTGTAATACCTGATGGTGAGGCACAAATGGCTCAATGAGGAAGTTCTTCAAAATCCCTTTCGCCTTCCCAACCTGAGGAACAGGAAAAAAAACCCACTTTCGATCAAATGTCAAAATATTTCTTTATATACTCTTTAAACTTCATGATTATTGCATTTATGCAGGTTTAATGAAGCAAAATTTAATACCACCTAAATAGAAATGCAACAGCAACCTTAGAATCATGTCATAACATATATATAAATAAAAAAATACAATACAGGTAGCTAGTTATACAGGTCAACTTGCTCAGCAATACCCAATACTGTGCATTATTGTGTTCATTGGAAAGGACAGACGTATCAGTACTTGAAACCATAATCATCATGGCTGGCGACATGACGTAATGCTATTATCAAAAATGTAATATTTTATAAGACCTTTATAAGTTCAAGGTTGTTGCATGATTTCAATTTTTTTTTTTTTATTATTTAATGATCTCAAATTTTTCATCAGGCTTTTTTTCAATGTCAAAGGTTTTATGTAAGGAGCAATTCATTTCATTTTACCTGCTAAGCAGCTTTGCTGCATGGATTAAATCTATATATAAATGTCTGCCAGAAAAAAGTATTCTGTATTTTGTAGATTAAGTTTAGGGTAAAGTATAAATAAGCATAGTAAAATTACAACATTAATAAATTTGAATGAAAAGCAGTTACTCCATTTGGATACAAATACAAACTTTTTAAAAGGCCTACTGTGATTTCTGTCATCAGATGTGATTTTAGCCATTCCTGGACACCCTCAAGGTTCAGGTCAACTGCCACCAATCCCAGCTTCCCCCTGCGTTTGATAAGCTGATCTGGCTTCACAACCAGCCTCTGCACAGAGAGACAGACAAATATATTACACTGAAAACGATACAATATTATGAAACCGAAAACCAAGACATATACTCACTTCTGTTAGCAGCCATGGGTGGTCCTGTGTAAGGCGGTCCCAGACGGTGTCTGCAGTGACGGTGGCGCAGAGGAAACGGTTTTGCACGGCTACCGTGGTGCAGATGTATTTATACAGGAACTCTTTTCCCGTCTGCTCAGAAATGGCCTTAGCAGACATCACGGCCAAGAACACTGACTACAGAAAAAAAAATCAGGGCTTTTACAAACTCAAGTTTAAACTCATTTTAATTAGGATTGCACTGCCACATATGTTGGGTGTGCCATTTGTCTTAACCCTTGTGCATCAATTAAAAAAAAGTTACACATAGTCCATGACATGTCCATGTCAAAAAACTGTCATAAAAAATTGAATCTTGGGAGCACAGACTTAAGTGTGGTCATTTTAAAGACCCTTGGCAGAGTATTGTTAAAGTAAAACAAGTTTAAAAAGTGTTTTGAGTGTTTGAGTTTATGAAAACACACAATTTTTTATTACACACATACACACCACACTCTGACATCCATACCAACACACCCACACAATTATAGCTGCATAATTGACCAAATAAGTTCTATAATATGCAGAAACAGAAAACAGGAATAAAGCGAGTATTTGCTTTATAGGCCAAACCTGAGAAAATGGCACCATCTGGTAAAAAAAAAAAAAAAAAAAATAGTGAAAAAATTTAATTTTGAAGCCTTGCCAACAGAATGAAAGCCTATTAAAGATTGATTCTTTTTATAGTTAAATGGCACTGGGATTAAAAATTGCAGGTTTAATGGGTTTCAATGGGGACATTTTTGTCCAAAAGGTGCTGAGAGGAACTATTTTGTGTACCTAGTGCAAAACAGATTTATTAAAGGAAATGAAATAGTACAATTCCAATAAAAATACACACCTGTGCCAAATGTATTGCATAGTGTTACTGGCATTAACACAGGCAAAATGATTAAAAAAAAAAAAAACTGAAAAAGACAAAAATTTCCATAAGGATGCACAAGGGTTAAGCATTCTTATTCGTCAAACGTTTTGTTGTCTCTAGTGTAAATTTAACTAATTTTGCCAAAGCACTCAGACACACTCTTTATTTCGGAATCAGAATACGCTAGCTTGGAGAGGAAATAAAAATAAAGCTACTATGTCGGATCTGATGGCCTCGTGGGCAGTGTTCTGACATGTAGCACGGTTGCGCTTAGGGCGACCCAAGTTCCTTTCCCAACCCTGCCTCCCTCTCGGCTTCCTGTCCTCTCTCCGGCTATACTATCCTCAACTGGTGGGTCACCACCCACAAAAAAAACAAAAAAAAAAAACACACACATCTAAATGTTTTACTGATGTAAGACTTTTGATTTTTGAAACAGTGAAAGATGTTGACTTCTGTCAGACGCAATTTATGTAAAGAGTGCCTGAGAAAAATGTATTGTCCGATGGCAGATACAGTATAAAGCTGATATAGGCCTATATGATATCGCAATATTTAATTTTAAAGATACTAAATACATGCATAATTTCGGCAATGAAATTTATATTTTATTTTACATATTTAATAAAATAATCCTACGCAGATGGACAGACCATCACACACAGTGTACACGCAAAGAAGATCTATCAGTTGGATTCACCACACTTTGTGAGGTTTGTCATTAAATATTTATTAGATATTCAAAGACTTGTTAAAAATGTGTATTTGCTAAATGCCGATAGTATATGGAAAAGTATTACAGTTTTACTTTCAAATATTAGACAGAACTGTTACACAAAGAAAGTAAACTAATGAAGATGGAGAAAGGGAGATGCTGTGCATCTGCACTCAGGCTCTGGGTTCTCAACACTGTAAAAATAAAAGTCGCTTTTGCTACTAATGGGCAGAAAAGCTTATCTGCCAATGCCAAACTATAAAATGCCAAAGGTCTTGGTGATATATCGGTCGACCATTAATTAAAACTGTAAACTAATAAGTAATTAAACAGAGTGGGTTCACAGGTAATTTGGAGCAAGGCTCTACAGTTATGTTTTATTTTAGGAGCACTTGTGCTCCTGATTAAAAAAAATTGGAAGCACAGTGAAAAATTTAGGACCACATTCTGATTAATGACAGACATTAACTTTCCCATTATGGGGCGACACTTGCTACTTAAACTGATTTCCAGGGGCATCGTTTTAAATGTATGCATCATCTTGTGAAATTCTTATACATTATACAAGTCATGCTTATTTATTTTTTTAAATTTAAACTGATTTAAACTCCATGCCTTCTAAATTAAATGAATTTTCCATTTTGATTTTATGGTAGCAACAAACAGAGTAACATCAATAATATCAAGTATTGCCCCTCATGTCAGTGGTAGTTAAAGGGATAGTTCACACAAAAATGAAAATTAGCCCATGAGTTACTCACACTCAAGTCATCCTAGGTGTATATGACATTCTTTTTTCAGACAAATGCAATCGGAGTTATATTAAAAAATGTCCTGGCTCTTCCAAGCTTTATAATGGCAGTGAATGGCTGTTTCTATTTTCAAGTGCATAAAAGTGCATCTATCCATCATAAAAGTAATCCACGGCTCCGGGGGGTTAATAAAGGCCTTCTGAAGCGAAGCGAAGCGAAGCGAAGCGACGCGACGCGACGCGATGCATGTGTGTAAGAAAAATGTCCATATTAAAACTTTACAAACTGTAATCTCTAAAGTCGTACACGCGCTCACGAGAGACTGGCGTTCCAGTGCATGACGTAGAACGCTCCGGTAAGAATATGCTTTTAAGTTTTAAGAATAAGTTTTGTTTTGCTCTATCCTCTGCGCTTCGTTCGTCACCAGAGTTCGTCACCAGAACTTACGCCTGTGTCCTACGTCATACACTGGAACGCCAGTCTCTCGTAACGTGCGTGACAGTTAGCGGAAGTTAGAGATTACAGTTTATAAAGTTTTAAATATGGATATTTTTCATCGCTTTGCTTCAGAAGTCCTTTATTAACCTATTAAGTATGTGTGGATTACTTTTATGATGGATAGATGCACTTTTACGGACTTCAAAACAGAAACAGCCATTCACTGCCATTATAAAGCTTGGTATAGCCAGGACATTTTTTACTCTAACTTCGATGGTATTCGTCTGAAAGAAGAATGTCATATACACCTAGGATGACTTGAGGGTGAGTAAATCATGGGGTAATTTTTATTTTTGGGTTAACTATCCCTTTAAGGTCCTGCTTTGCGGTACTGAATAACACATGAACATGATGGCAATCAGTTACACAAGTGATAAAGAATTACAAAGTGACATCTGTAATATAGCCTTTACACATATATATATATATATATATATATATATATATATATATATATATATATATATATATATATATATATATTAACATTTATAAGATGATACAGTGATGTAAGATCTCGTAATGGACACAGAACGGCCTGTCACACATTAACAATTAGGTAACCTAACTGCGAGCGACGGGACAAACACTCCCATTATATTCAATGACGCGGTCTCCACTGTGGAGATATAGAGTTTGTCGCGGGTCCAGGAACAACATATAAGCCCGGCCAAATAAAGCCAATCCTTACCGGACAAAACACAAAGTCTGACGCTCTTGAAGTTCGTAACTGTCAAACGCGATCTGCTGCTGTGGGACTCGATGGCTGGATGGTGTTCTTCTTCTTCTTCTTCTTCTTCTTCTTCTTTAGTTTCCTGGCGGGTTACAGACCATTGTAAAAGATGCATACTGCCACCTAGGCTACATTGGAGTGTGTAAAATCGTGGCTTCGTTGATCTCTATTATTTATATCCTAATAAGCAACAAATGCAAACGTGTTCTAACTTTAAAATTTATTTTAGAATAGGTTATTGTAGTATTCGCTACCTTCATTATCTGTATCCCAAGTCATTTGCCAGTGTTTTTCTATGTTGCTTTTAATTAATGATTTACCTTCATTTTTTCCTATAGGGGAATCTCTGTTTTGCCATTAAGTTTAATGCTGTTTTTGCTAATTTGTCAGTTCTTTGAATTCCTATAAGATAATTCAAAGAATCTATAGCCTATAGTTCGTCTAAATTTAGAAGTATATTTCTATAAACTTCATCTCTAGTTGTTTTACTTGTTTAATGTTAGTTGCTGAATCACTGACTGGTTTAATGTAGAATGTAGAAACAAATGAAACCACTTGTAGGCTATGCAAAATATATCACATATCTATGGAACTCTTGGTAACCTTATAAACATATTAAGATGAAAAGAATGGGCGCATATACGCATGGGCGACATTTGACTCTCGAGTTAGGGGGGGCAGGATTTTTTTTTTTTTTTGTAGGCCTACCTGCATCAGCAAGTATTCGCAGAAATTAAGCAAACTAGTTTATTTACCTTCTTTTTTATTTAAATAATTAATAATTTAGTAATTATTTTATTTAATAATTTATCCTACTTAATTTTGTTATCACGGGAAATGATGCGCTCGAAATGTAAATCATTGTTTGTCCATGATTTTGCGTGACCATAAAGAAAAATGCCACATAGCAATATTGAAAATATTTGCATCTTAAACCATGAGGGCGGGCCAGTGGATATTATATCCCCAAGTATAGGTCTCTGCCGGATAGTAATAGGAGTTACTAGATCAGTGGGCGAGGCCATAAAGAGAGGGGCGTTTTTGACTGTTTTACCTGATTTGCCCACGTCGCCGTGTGGGTAGGGTTTAGGGGTGGGGTCGGGTGAAGGGGATCATTTTCATTGCATGGTTTATAAACACCCATCAGTTTGAAAACACCCACAAAGTTAGAAACGCACAAACTTTGCGCGAGATGCCGGTGAAGTCATAACGGCGCATATTCTCTTAGAGACGATGAGAGATTAATCAAATTTATTTTCTTAATATTTCACTTTTTTCATTGTGAAAAAAATTTATTTTCGTGAATCGAGAAGTATTTCGTTTTTTTTAAAATGAGGAGTAAGCTAATCTAACTAATCTTTATATCATCGCAGCGCTTTGGTTATGCGTTGATGCGCTGTGAAATATTGTAATATTAATTTAATAATAAAAGTAGCATAATCATAATAATAATTTAATATGCCTTGCGTGTCCGTCCGCTACTCCACTGTGAAGGGCTAAACGGAGTCCACAGGCACGACATCAAGCGATTAATGTTTTATCCAAATCCACATGAATGGCCCGTTCAATGTTCAGTAGGGGGGCGACGTTGGAGTTTTCCCTCTTTTGCACCTCGCTTTTAAATCGTTAATTAAAGCGAAAGTAAAATGCGCACGACCGCACAGACATTCATAACGGTGTGGAGCAGATCGAGTGTTTTCAATTAATTCCTTTGGCACCATAAGGAATGAACTGAAAACGCTCAATCTGCTCCGCGCCAGTGCACATGCACCATCATGAATGGCCGTGCACATTTTACTTTCACTTTAGAATTAGTGCCAATTCGGGGGCGGGTTGCTTGATTGGTGGGTTCATTGTTATTCTTAATGAAAAACACAACAATAAAACAGTACAATGACAAACTTTGACAAACGCTTTTACATTTCGCGTTAAAACCGAATCTTCCACTGTCATCTTGTCATTCAGCTCCTCGCTCTCGATGAATGAGATCTGACTCCTGCTGCTGGTCTGTGCTGCAACTCTTGTTTGGCTCACAATTCGGCACGTTAAATTTTTAATTCTAGTGTCTGTTCACTAACTGAACTAAATGATTTTTACTACTTTAAAAAAAATCAAAACAACGGTGGGGGCGGTGCCGTGGTGGGCAAGAACACCGGTAGTAAAACTGTCAACACTGACTATCGCAGCAAGGTAGCCTACCTAGACTGTAGACTAGCGTGACTCTCTGAACAGTGAGTTCCCTTTCAAGAGTACTCTCGTATTGCGTAAGTTAGCTTACGCTATGGGAAAAACTCCTTTTCTCGAGAATATTGAAGCCAAATTTATCCTTATAATTTTATATATGTAAAACGCAGTGCAGCTGCACAGCAGAGCCCAGCTGAGCTTACTAGTGCGCTTATGAATGGAACCCCGCACCCTCTGTTCAAGACAGCACCAGTGGCGTCAGAGCCGGCCTCGATGCTGAGCTCATTCGCCTGCTGACCAGGGCCGTCGGAGACCTCGGGCTTGATTGGTCTCATCCCGAGGAACCCACACAAAGCAGGCTGGACGAGTGGTTTCTGCAAGGCCGCTGTCAGGCCCCTCTGCAGAGGCCCGCCCCCTTCTTCCCTGAAGTTCTCGTCTCAAATCCTCGGCTTCTTCAGCACTCTCAACACTCGATGGCGCGAAGGAGAAAGGTTATGAGAGTCTTCCTCCTCTTGTGGAAGTGGTCGCCGCACATCTTTGCCCGCCCTCCGCCAGAGGATGGCAGTCAAAAGTGACGCACCCATCTAAGCCCTGCCGCACTACGTCAGCTCTCGCTGGTCTAGCATACACCTCCGCCGGCCAGGCTGCTTCGGCTCTTCACACGAGGGCTGTCCTTCAAGTGTTTCAGGCCAAACTTCTCCGTTCTCTGGATGAGTCCGGCCCTGATCCTGAGGCATTCAAAGACCTGCGCAGCGCCACTGACTTAGCCCTGCACGCAACGAAAATCACCGCCCAGGCGATCAGCAGAAGCATGACGAACCTGACTGTGCTAGAGCGCCATCTCTGGCTGACCCTTACGGACATGAAGGATGCAGATAAGGCCTCCTTCCTGGATTCTCCCATCTCCACCACTGGCCTGTTTGGTCCAGCGGTGAAAGGGTTCGCTGAGCGCTTCACCGAAGCACAGAAGGTGTCACAAGCCATGCGCCATTTTCTCCCAAAGCGCTCCAGCTCTGCTTTGGGCCGCCACACGAGAACGCCGCCTCCTCAGCCTTCAAAGACAGCGCCGCCGACCTTCCAGCCGCCCTCAGTGACAAAGACTCGCCACCGTTCACGTTCTGCGAGCCACCATGGACAGCCAGAACGAAGGGGACCTTGACCCAAGATTGTGTTCCAGTCCCCTCTATTCAGGCGGCTGGAGATATCAACATTGCAGTCAACAAGCCTGTTATAAAGCATGCACGCCTGCACACAAACGCTGTTTTAACGGCGACCCTAATAAATCACAAAAAGAGTTTTTCCTCTGTTCTGACTGTAGGCAGTGTGCCCACTATATAGTATGCACCCCTGCACATAAGCACTGTTCACACAGCGCCACAAAATCACATAGATTATCCCCTGCTGAGCGTGTTCTAAATGTACAGCACGATCCCACAGTGCTCGCCACTACACATAAGCGCTGTCCCTACAGTGTCACAAGCACAAAACAGCCGGGCGACCGGGTCCCTATTACAAAGGCCTGGGAGGCTATCCCCGGTAATATCAGAGTGGGTGTTGAACATAATAAAACGAGGTTACTCGCTACAGTTTGTTCGCAGACCCCCGCGCTTTTGTGCCGTGGTCGAGACATCGGTGAAGAGCGACGTGAGTCACGTGCTTCGTACCGAAGTGTCGAAACTGTTAGCAAAAGGGGCTGTAGAAACTGTTCCCTTAGCAATAAGCGAGTCGGGTTTTTACAGTCGCTACTTCCTCGTTCCAAAGAAGGATGGCGGTCTCAGACCCATCCTAGATCTCCGACATCTGAATAAAACGCTTATGACGCACTCGTTCAGAATGCTAACAACGAAACAAATCCTCGCGCAAATATGCCCAGGGGATTGGTTTTTCTCAGTGGATCTGAAAGATGCTTACTTTCACATTCAGATAGCACCCTGCCACAGGCCATTCTTGAGATTCGCCTTCGAGGGGCAGGCTTATCAATACAAAGTCCTACCATTTGGTCTATCCCTAGCACCCATACATTTACAAAGTGCATGGATGCGGCCATCGCTCCTCTGAGAATACGGGGAGTGCGAGTACTGAACTACCTCGACGATTGGCTGGTTATAGCCCAATCGGAGGCGCAGTTAATAACTCACAGGTCCTGTGTCAGGCCATCTAGAATGTCTGGGTCTCAGGATCAACACTGCCAAGAGCGCGCTGTCTCCCAGCCAGAATATTTCTTTTCTGGGGACAGTCATAGACTCGGTACAGATGAGAGCGCGGCTTACGTCACAGCGCGCGCTCTCCATCCAGCGCCTAGCGGCGTCGTTCAAAGCTGGCACTTACACTCCTCTCAAACGTTTTCAGAGGATGTTAGGCCTTATGGCCTCAGCATCAGCAGTACTCAAACTGGGCCTACTATATATGCGTCCCCGGTTAAAACCCCGTGCCCCGGTCCGGCCACTTACGCATCAAAGTAAACCACGGCTGTATCAAAGCCCTAGCTCCTTGGAAAGCAGCCGACTGATACCAGTCTGGAGTGAATATGGGCACGGTCTCGAAGTGGAAAGCGATCTCGACAGATGCATCCAACCTAGGTTGGGGTGCCCTGCACGAAGGCAAGCCCATCTCCGGCCTTTGGTCAAGCTCGGAGAGGTGGCTGCACATAAACCGTCTAGAGATGAGAGCGGTCGATCTGTCGCTAAAAGCTTTTCTCCCATACATAAAGGGTCACCACGTTCTAGTCCGAACGGACAACATGTCAGTGGTATCCTATATAAATCGCCAGGGTGGACTCAGGTCAAGCAACCTGCACACCATGGCCAAACGCCTTCTTTTATGGATTCAGCACAACCTGCGCCCGCTAAGGGCAGCGCATGTGCTAGGCATTCTGAACCAGGGCCCGGATATGCTATCTAGAGACAAAATTCCCCCAGGGTCTCTTCATCCACAAATGATTCAGTTAATTTGGAGCGTCTTCGGCAAGGCAGAGGTCGATCTCTTCGCCTCAGAAGACAATGCTCACTGGCCAACATTTTTCTCCAAGAGCAGGGTTGTGGTGGCCCACGACTGGCCCAGCCGCCCGCTGTATGCATTCCCTCCGGTCGCGATGTTACCTCAGGTCATCAAACGAATCAGGGAGAGCAAGTGTGCAGTGCTTTTAATAGCCCCTCTCTGGAAGAACCAACTGTGGTTCTCCGAGTTGACTCAGCTGCTAGAAATAGCCCCATGGCCGATACCACAGGTGAAGGGGACGATCTGACTTGTGGGCCCTTCATGTATGGCCCATCAACGGATACCCGGGAACCTCCCAAAAGGGGTGCTGAATACTATTTCTGAAGCGAGAGCGCCTTCAACCAGGCGGCTTTACGCTCTGAAATGGTCAGTGTTCTCAAGCTGGTGTATAGCGCGGAACCTGGACCCACACTCATGTGGAGTGACAGAAGTGCTCTCCTTTCTTCAAGAGCTTTTGGATGCGGGTCACTCCCCTTCCACGCTCAAAGTATATGTGGCAGCTATAGCAGCGTTTCACTCTCATGTGGCCGGACAGTCACTAGGGAGAAGCGACCTAATCGTGTGCTTCCTTAGAGGAGCTAGGAGGCTGAACCTGCCTCGAACCCCATCGGGGGCCTGAAGCACCTTTCGCTCAGAACTGCTCTCTTGCTTGCACTAGCTTCAGTCAAGCGAGTTGGCGATTTACATGAACTCTCGGTGAGCGCTTCCTGTCTTGAATTTGGGCCTAACGACTCCAGAGTTGTCCTCAAACCAAGACACAGGTATGTACCCAAAGTGTTCTCCACTCCGTTCAGAGCACAGATCATTTCGCTATCAGCTCTTCCCTCATCTGAGGACGAAAGAGACGCGAATCTACTCTGTCCCGCCAGGACTCTTAGAGTTTATTTAGGGCGTTCCACCGCATCTAGGCAGTCGGAACATCTCTTCGTATGCTTTAGTGGTCACACCAGAGGGTGCGCGATCACGAAGCAAAGATTGTCGCGATGGATAGTAGATGCTATCTCGCTGGCTTATGAGTCAAGAGGTCTCTGCTGCCCCATAGGCGTCAGAGCTCATTCCACTAGAGGCATGGTCTCGTTGTGGGCTTGGTCCAGTAGAATACCACTGGAAGATATCTGTGCGGCGGCAGGCTGGGCCTCTCCGTCCACATTTATTAAATTTTATAACTTGGAGGTTCCCGCTTTGCAAGCTAGGGTCCTTTCCATATAGACAAATGTACAACACATTTACAACAACTATAAGGCCCGACTCTGTCCAGTCTAGTTTTATCTAAATTAGATGACACAGGAATATTAATTTCCTGCTATATACCCTTACATGAGGCTCACCATTTGTTGGCCTCTTTTTGGGACTCATAACTTTTACTCTTCTATGGGCCTCGGTCTCTCGCCCCAGGCCATAGTATGGGGCGAAGTTTATAAGCACGCACAGCGTTTTAAATTGGGTTCCCATAGCGTAAGCTAACTTACGCAGTACGAGAGTACTCTCGAAAGGGAACATCTCGGTTACTAAACGTAACCTCGGTTCCCTGAGAGAAGGGAACGAGTATTGTGTAACCCGCCGTGCTATTGTGCTTAGAGCCGGTGCTGAATCCTATGCCAAGGGGGGCTTTTATAGCCAAGGCCACGCCCATTCTGGCGGGCTCTGACGCCATAGGTTCATGCAGTTGCCGCAGCACAGCCAATCAGCGTGATAGTAAGCTCTGCGGTGCAGCTGCAATGCATTTTACATATATAAAATTAGAAGGATAATTTTGGCTTCAATATTCTCGAGAAAATGAATTTTTCCTATAGCGTAAACTAACTTATGCAATACTCGTTCCCTTCTCTCAGGGAACCGAGGTTTAGTAACCGAGACGTTTTTCTTGCTTATGCTCTGAACGGGCCATTCATGTGGATTTAGATCTTGCTCAGGACGCGCGCTGTCTGTGGAGGCCTGACTAACCGCTCCAACTTGTAGCGGAGCTTACGACTCACATCGGGAAACTCTATCACTACAATAATGTCGCCCATGCTTATACCACAAGGTAGCGCGAGTTTCGAACCCGAAGCGACACTAAGACCGAACCGATGACGTATTCCACACAAACCGAGGCCTCGTTTGTCATTGGTCACGTGATTTCTCCGTTAACAACACAAGCCTCGAATCGGGGCTTCATCTGGCACGCCCATTTATTCTCGACACAAGCTCCGACGCCTCTGTTCAAATGTCACATCACTAGCAGCAATGTAATTAATAGCATTGCTGCGAGATCTAGTGAGAAGCATTAAAATTCGGTGAAGAATTCTCTGTTATAAACCAGAGATATCAGATCTAACAGCGCTGACCTGGAAACGAGGAGAAACAAGAAGGCTTTCAGTCCAAAATCAGCAACATTTCACCATGGATTTAATGTACTAATACTAACTGTAGCCATGGTATTGTGTCAGAAAGTCAAATGCTTTCAAGTACTTCACACATCTTTTTCCAGCACTTCAAAACTCTAATATTATCTTGTTTACATGTTATTTTTAATGTGATGACCAAAACATTAATTGTTCATCCTTTAAATATTGTCCCCATTTGTAAAACTAAAAGTTTCAAGATGTAGCAAAACTCACACTTGTTTAAAAATAAAAGACATTAAATTACCGTTGTAATCAGTAGGTGGCTAGAGAGGAATGCTTATTGGCTATTTCCACTCCCTAATATTTTTTTCCACTCGTTTTGCTTTTGAATGAATATTTAGACATAAAGTGAATATTTATTTACAGTGTATATATATATATATATATATATAAAAATAATAATAATAATACATTATTATTATTATTATTATTATTATTATTCCTGTTAAAATGTGAACTGTACTCATGTCTTTTTTTTTTAATAGGTGCAATGAAATGGAGCTGTAAAGTATGCAGGTATAATGCAACAACAAGGGGTGACCTCCTACAACATTACAGATTACAACATCTGGAACCTCATTGGCGTGTCTTCATTTGGATTGTCCATGCTCTTCTAAAACGTGGACTGCTCTCCGCACACATCTGTCAAGGTATCATACACAAGATGAAGCTAGGAAGCCAGAAGTAATCCTCTCTCTTTAAGTGTGTGCTTTGCTCAAGTATATATACCAATGAAAAGGAATATTTTCAACATCTTGGAAATCATTTGAAGAGTCACGAAACCACAGAGTGTGTGTTTATTGGATGTCCCATATATATTTGTCTTAAATGCACATTATATTATATGGGACAATAGATGCCTCAAAAGAAATTATTAGAACAATTGGTTCACTTCTTTTAAAGTTGGAAAGTGTTTACAACGTTTCTAGTAAATGCATTGATGAGCTGGTGGAAGAGCTTAATTTTATTTGCACAGCTTCTTCTCCTATTATCCAACAAGTTGTTAATAGAAGTTTAGAGAAGTACAGCTGTGCTGTTGAAGAGGACGTAGTTACAGAATTGGTGGAGGAACTGTGCAAGTCACACCCTTTAAGCAGTGCACTAGGAGTAAATGGGCCCTTTGGTTCTTCATTTAAGAGAAAAAAATATTTGAAGGAACAGTTTGATATCGTAGAGCCTGTGGAATACATCCTCGATTCACGAGAAAAGCTAAGCTTTCAGTATGTGTCACATGTCTGTCTTGTCTTATTAGCACATGTGGTGTTTTTGTTATTTTCTAGCCATGCGCTTTGGTTTGTCATGTTTTGGGCTTACGTCATGTCTCTGGTATTGTCCTGACCCCGCCCCTCTTGTTATCTCATTATTGATTATTTGCCCCACCTGTTCACCCACAATCCCCTCGTGTCTGCAGTCCTGTGCTGGATCGTTGTCTTACGTTTGATGTTCCCTGTTTGGATGTTCTGCTCCCTGTTATGTTTCCTGTTTACTAAATTTGGTATTTAAGTTTATTTCAAGTTTGTTTTCCCCCTCGTGGGTTTTTGGTTTGTGTTTGTTTTATTTTGTTAGTTAATAAAGTCACCTCTTCCTGCACTTGAGTCCTCGCTCCCCTTTTCATGTACCACACCCTGACAGTATGTGCCCCTTCTTTAGACATTACAGTATATATTGACCAATAAAGATTTTGCAGATGCTGTTTTGAAAATACTACCCAGCACATCCTCTCAGTATGAATCATATCAAAATGGGACACATTTCAAGAACAATGAATTTTTCTCTGAAGAACTAAGAATCTCTTTAATTTTTATATCGACGATTTTGAAGTTTGCAACCCGTTAGGGATGTCACGAAAGAAACATAAGATTACAGGAGTGTACTGGGTACTCGCAAATGCACCACCTGAGGTGCGCTCCACACTAACTGCGATACATTTAAGCATTCTCTGCAAAGCTGTGGATGTTAAACGATTTGGTTATGAAGCTACTTTAGAGACACTTCTAAAAGATCTTTCTGCCTTAGAACAGGAAGGAGTTTTTCTGCCCCGTGCTGGAAAAAACATTAAAAGAACCATATATTGTGTTGCAGCTGACAATCTTGCTGCACATTCTCTTGGTGGACTTGTTGAAAGTTTTACTCAGGTTCTGCCTTGGACCACATTCTGAATACTGTGAAAGGCAGAGACGAGAATTTCAACCGAGAACAAAAGAAGCCCATGAATTGCATGTCAAGACTATAAGAGAAAATCCCACATTACTACATTGTTATGGTGTCAAGAGAGCTTGTCCACTGACAGAAAAGCTGAGTCACTTTCATTTTGTTACAGGATATCTTCCTTACATACTCCATGACCTTTTTGAAGGCATAGTTCCTTCAGAATTAGCACTTAGCCTTTCTATTTTCATTAACAATAAGTACCTGACACTGTCAGAACTAAATGACCTGATAAAGAAGTATCCCATCAAGTTAGATGTTGCTGACTGTCCCCAACCCATCCCAGAAAACTTTGCAAGTCGTCGTAGCATAGGAGGAAACGCTCATGAAAATTGGGCACTCATAAGGTCATTGCCACTGCTTATTGGATCAAGGATTTCCTGTGATGATCCAGCATGGCAAATACTTATGACACTGAAAGACATTGTAGAGCTCACATTGGCTCCTGTCCACTCATGTGAAAGTCTAGCTTATCTTGACTTCAGAATTTCAGAGCACCGTCCGAGGTTGCAAGAAGTTTTACCTAAGCTGAAACTGACACCAAAACACCATTTTCTGGAGCACTACCCTGCTCTGATAGAAGCCTTTGGTCCTCTAGTTGGAGTATGAACTATGCGCGTCGAGGCCAAACATAGGTTCTTTAAACGAGTAGTCAGGTTCACAGATAACTTCTAGAATGTTTTGTTGTCACTTTCAACAAAGCATCACTTTTATTTTACTTGTTTCTTTTTTTTTAGGTAACCAATCATGGATTCAACAGCCCTCAGGGTAATCTTTGACCACAGGATAGAGAAGATAACACTGACATCTGGAATACCAGAGTCCTTGGAGGAGTTACACTCAGCTGTCAAGCAGGCTTTAAATATTACAGATGATATCAGTCTTCAGTATATGGATTCAGATTTTGAGGATTTTTTTACTCTTCACTCCACAAGTCAAATTCAAAACAAATCCACCATAAAGGTTGTGACTGTCGCACCAATAGTTTGTACTTTGTTTCCACCCAGCGAAAGCTTTACTGATGATGATCCCTTTACTGAGCAATCCCTTGATACTACCACCTCCACGTGTACTACAATACAGGACTTCTCTTACACAACAGACTCCTCTGCAAGCACGGTCATCCTGTCACCAAATAACAGCCCAGAAAGGAAGCCATGGCCAAAAGAATTCAACATTCCACACTTCACTGTTGAGACTGAAATGGTTCTTGAAAGAGCCAATGAAATTTACAGAAAAGATGGGTCATTGCTAACTACCCCAAATGTCAAGTCAGACATACTTGAAAAGCTGTCCATTTACATGTACACTGCATATCCATCCACCCTTCAGATTCTTGCCGTAGCTGAAGCACTTATAAAGGCACACCCATGTCTGAAAGCTCGAGGGAGCATTTCAGGCCTTTATGCATGGCAGACAAGCATTAAATACAAAATGGCTAACTACCTAACAAAACTCAGAGGTTTTGGCATTCCTGAGGTCACATACAATGCTCTAAAACACAAGCACCCAGATGACAGAAAGTCTGCAAAAAATGTTAAAAAGCCAAGAAGAGCTGAAGTCCACTACCTCCCATCTTACCCAGTGAAGAGTTGGCCTCAGGATTGAAGAAAAAGAACAATGAAAAGATGATAAAGGAAAAGATGAACAAAACATTTGCACATAGACGACATGAAATCATTAATCATTGTCCAAGTGTGCAAGACATAAAGGAACGATGGCCAGCCCTGTTTCAACCTTCTCAAGTGAGTTGCCAATCATGTTTAGAGACATAATGTATCTAAAGCCCCTTCTGTAAACATTTTCTTAAATTTATTCATTCCATATTTCAGGTGACTGCAGAATTTCAGAGAATAACCACCGTGCAGCTGGAACCTAAATTTATGTCCTCATTGGATTTTCACACTCCCAAGCTAAAGGAGGAGACCTAATTTTCTAGACCGCAATAGACGTGATGGAGTATAATGCGTTAAGAGCTCGTTCAAGTACTGGGGAGCCAAACCATTTAGTGCTTTGTAAGTAATTAGCAAGATTTTAAAATTTATACAGTGTTTAATAGGGAGCCAGTGCAGTGTTGATAGAACCAGGCTAATATGGTCATACTTCTTGGTTCTAGTAAGAACTCTAGCTGCTGCGTTTTGGACAAGCTGCAGTTTATTTAAGCGAGCAGGGCAACCACCTAGTAGAGCATTAGAATAATCTAGCTAGATCATGAACGCATGAACTGTTCAGCATTTTGCATTTAAAGCATGTGCTGTAATTTAGATATATTTTTAAGATGGAAGAATGCGGTTTTACAGATGCTAGAAACGTGGCTTTCAAATGAAAGATTGGTATCAAAGAGCACACCCAGGTTCCTAACTGATGACGAGGACTTGACAGAGCAGCCATCGAGTGTTAGACAGTATTCTAGGTTACTACGTGCGGAGGTTTTTGGTCTAATAATTAAAAATTCAGTTTTTTCAGAATTAAGTTGCAGGAAAATACTAGTCATCCAATTTTTTATATCAGCTATGCATTCCGTTAATCTTATGAATTGGTAAATTTCGTCAGGGCGCAAAGAAATATAGAGCTGAGTGTCGTCAGCATAACAATGAAAACTAACACCATGCTTCCTAATGATATCTCCCAAGGGTAGCATGTACAGGGTGAAAAGCAACGGTCCTAGCACTGAG
Source organism: Coreius guichenoti (assembly GCA_039654105.1). NCBI lineage: Eukaryota > Metazoa > Chordata > Actinopteri > Cypriniformes > Gobionidae > Coreius > Coreius guichenoti. The sequence continues at coordinate 13,044,866 of CM077187.1, forward strand.
CCTTGTGGTACTCCATACTGAACTTGTGATCGGTGTGACATCTCTTCATTTACTGCTACAAACTGATAACGGTCAGATAAGTATGATTTAAACCATGCCAATGCAATTCCACTAAAGCCAACATAATTTGAGTCTATTCAGAAGAATGTTGTGGTCGATAGTATCAAATGCAGCACTAAGATCGAGTAACACTAATAGAGAGATACAACCACGAATGGATAAGAGCAAATCATTTGTAACTCTGATGAGAGCAGTCTCAGTACCATAATACGGTCTAAATCCTGACTGGAAATCCTCACAGATACCATTTCTTTCTAAAAAAGGAGCATAGTTGTGAAGACACTGCCTTTTCTAGTATTTTTGACAAAGGGTAGATTTGAGAATGGCCTGTAATTTACTAATTCTGTAGGATCTGTAGGATTTTTTTAATAAGAGGTTTAATAATAGCCAGCTTAAAAGTTTTCTGTACATATCCTAATGACGGGGATAAATTAATTGTTTTCTTCCAGCTGCGCTCCATTTTTCTGGCTGCTCTCTTGAGGGCCCGAGTGTGCTCGTTGTACCACAGCGTTGGACTATTTTCTTTAATCTTTAAGCGCAGAGGAGCAACTGTCTAAAGTGCTGGAAAAGAGAGAGTCAATAGTTTCTGTTGCAACTTCGAGTTCCTTTAGGCTATCTGGGATGCTGAGGAGATGGAACTGATGAGGAAGATTATTTACAAAGCAATCTTTAGTGGCAGTGGTGATAGTCCTGCCATATTTGAAACGAGGGGACGGCTTTGCAGCCTTTGCTAAATTAAGTATAAACGATACTAGGTAATGATCTGAGATGTCATTGCTCTGCTGCAGAATTTCAACAGAGTATCAACATTTATTCCATGTGACAATATTAGGTCTAAAGTATGATTACGACGATGAGTACTTTATCTGCAGCCAGTACTAACTCTGTCAAACGGAATTTATCATTTACACTACATAACGTTATGTAAAGCACCAAAACTTCAAAAGAATTATATATATATATATACAGTGGGGAGAACAAGTATTTGATACACGGCCGATTTTGCAGGTTTTCCTACTTACAAAGCATGTAGAGGTCTGTAATTTTTATCATAGGTACACTTCAACTGTGAGAGACGGAATCTAAAACAAAAATCCAGAAAATCTCATTGTATGATTTTTAAATAATTAATTTGCTTTTTATTGCATGACATAAGTATTTGATCACCTACCAACCAGTAAGAATTCTGGCTCTCACAGACCTGTTAGTTTTTCTTTAAGAAGCCCTCCTGTTCTCCACTCATTACCTGTATTAACTGCACCTGTTTGAACTCGTTACCTGTATAAAAGACACCTGTCCACACACTCAATCAAACAGACTCCAACCTCTCCACAATGGCCAAGACCAGAGAGCTAAAATTGTAGACCTGCACAAGACTGGGATGGGCTACAGGACAATAGGCAAGCAGCTTGGTAAGAAGGCAACTGTTGGCGCAATAATTAGAAAATGGAAGACGTTCAAGATGACGGTCAACCTCCCTCGGTCTGGGGCACCATGCAAGATCTCACCTCGTGGGGCATCAGTGATCATGAGGAAGGTGAGCGATCAGCCCAGAACTACACAGCAGGACCTGGTCAATGACCTGAAGAGAGCTGGGACCACAGTCTCAAAGAAAACCATTAGCAACACACTATGCCGTCATGGATTAAAATCCTGCAGTGCATGCAAGGTCCCCCTGCTCAAGCCAGCGCATGTCCAGGCCCGTCTGAAGTTTGCCAATGACCATCTGGATGATCCAGAGGAGGAATGGGAGAAGGTCATGTGGTGTGATGAAACAAAAAATAGAGCTTTTTGGTCTAAACTCCGGAGGAAGAAGAAGGATGAGTACAACCCCAAGAACACCATCCCAACCGTGAAGCATGGAGGTGGAAACATCATTCTTTGGGGATGCTTTTCTGCAAAGGGGACAGGACGACTGCACCGTGCATGGGGCCATGTATCGCGAGATCTTGGCCAACAACCTCCTTCCCTCAGTAAGAGCATTGAAGATGGGTCGTGGCTGGGTCTTCCAGCATGATAACGACCCGAAACACACAGCCAGGGCAACTAAGGAGTGGCTCCGTAAGAAGCATCTCAAGGTCCTGGAGTGGCCTAGCCAGTCTCCAGACCTGAACCCAATAGAAAATCTTTGGAGGGAGCTGAAAGTCCGTAATGCCCAGCAACAGCCCTGAAACCTGAAGGATCTGGAGGAGGTCTGTATGGAGGAGTGGGCCAAAATCCCTGCTGCAGTGTGTGCAAACCTGGTCAAGAACTACAGAAAACGTATGATCTCTGTAATTGCAAACAAAGATTTCTGTACCAAATATTAAGTTCTGCTTTTCTGATGTATCAAATACTTATGTCATGTAATAAAATGCAAATTAATTACTTAAAAATCATACAATGTGATTTTCTGGATTTTTGTTTTAGATTCCGTCACTCACAGTTGAAGAGTACCTATGATAAAAATTACAGACTTCTACATGCTTTGTAAGTAGGCAAACCTGCAAAATCGGCAGTGTATCAAATACTTGTTCTCCCCACTATATATATATATATATATATATATATATATATACATACACACACACACACACACACACAACTATATAATGTATACACACACATATATATATATATATATATATATATGAGTAATACTGAAATTATTACTATAAATTACAGCAACACCTCCCCCTTTGCCTTTTAGACACGGCTCGTGTTTATAACAATAATCTTGAGAAGTGGACTCATTTAAAGTAATGTAATCGTCAGGTTTTAGCCAGGTTTCTGTCAAACACAGCACATCTAGGTTATGATCTGTAATCATATCATTAACAATAAGTGCTTTTGAGGGAAGGGATCGAATATTCAGCAGCCCGAGCGTTATCATTTGTTCATCTGTATTATATCTGTTGTTTATTTGTTGAACATCAATTACATTTTTTCCCTTAAATTGGTTAGAGAGTTTTTTGTATTTACTAATTCGGGGAACAGACACAGTCTCTGTGATAATATCTAGGTGAAAGAGTCTCTATGTGTTGGGATTTATCTGACTTCTGTGATATGAGACAGCTAGCAGACGGTCGGTTAAGCCAGTCCGTCTGCTTCCTGACCTGGGCCCCAGTTAGTCGAGGTTCAACTCTAAGACTATGTGCCAGATTACTAGAGAGAAGAGCGGCACTATCCCAGGGGGGATGAATACCATCTCTTTTTAACAGGTCATGTCTGCCCCAAAAGCTTTTCCAATTGTCTATGAACCCTATGTTATTCTGCGGACACCACTTAGACAGCAAGCCATTGAGTGATGATAGTCTGCTAAGTATCTCATCACTCCTTCTAACGGGGAGGGGGCCAGAGCAAAAAAGTTTAGCTGCCATCGTACTTGCGAGTTCACACACCTCTTTAATGTTAATTTTAGTGATTTCCGACTGGCGAAGCTGAACATTATTAGTGCCGGCCATTGAATCATTGGTGCACCCGATTCATTCAAAACCCGGATTCTGAAATGAAATGCCACTGTGTATTGCTCGGAGTCGGAGATGAACAGTTCTGCTTTGTCTTTATATTTTCGTTGGCAAAACTAAGCAAAACAGACAATATTGTGTCTAAAACAACACAATATTAACTTACTTATCTATTGTATTAAACTGTTGTATAAGATCAGTATTGCATTTGCACTCGTCTCGTGCTATTCTGGACAGAAAAACAGAACTCATGTGATATTGCACTCGTTACTCGTGTGATATTGCTTATATATCATGATGTAAATGTGAGGTGTTTTCACACTGGCAGTTTAGTTCGAAACGGGGCACGGTTCACATGAAAAATTGGTAATGTGAAATCTGTCATGCGAACCTGGGTGAGCTGATCTCAGGGATACCGAATTCGAAACTGCCTGAAGGAGGTGGTCTAAGTTCGGTTGCCCAACTTGCGCTCAAGCTGTGCCGCAATTCACGTGAATGCGAAAGCAACACAGACTCGGGTGCGCAAGAAAAGTAACCTGCGCATGCGTTTTATCAGATGGCGATGTATTTAGTTTAATTAAACACATGTAAGGGATGATAGTGTTTAGGGCTGCACGATATGAGGAAAAGCTGCGATGTGCGATAACATTGTTTAATATTGCGATGACGATATGACTTAAAATAAATATTCAAATGTGAATGTTAGTTATACTGTTCCCATGTCTTAGTGCTTTAATAGGTTCTCTGCGAACATAGAACCTAAACATTGAATAGCCTATTCCCACTGAATATTTTTCAGCATGTTTTACACAGTACCTGTGTTTGTAACACGTCATCTCTCCTAAATCCAAAATAATTCCATATAGCTGAAGTGCTGTTCTTTTTCACCACAAGGTCTTCGTCAGCCACCACATATTCCTCACTCTTCTCTCCTTCCTCCGCCATCGTATTTGCTAACGGCACAGTGTCGCAACTAAATTGACACCTCACAAATAAATTTGAGCGTAGCTGACACTTCCTGGGGCTTCACCTGATTGGCCAAATAGCATGAACGCGCCAACCATGTCTTCAGGGCTAAACGTGATAGGTCAAACGTTTATTACATGCGCTTGGCGCTTGACTGTTTTCCCTTATTCATTGTGTCAGACTGCCTGTTGCGATGTGTTCATCGCACGGGTTCATATCGCGATGACGATGAAAATTCGTTGTATCGTTCAGCCCTAATAGTGTTGATGATTTTGGATACGAGCAAGAGTGAGCCTGCAGTGTATTCTCACATCACCGGCGGGAACAATCGCGATCTGACGTGGACCACAACAAACGTACCCAGTGTAAAAACACCCTAGACTAAAACTCAAACGGGCATTTTTGCCCCTTATCTTGAATTTTAGGGACATTCACAGTGAGTTGTTGCCCTGCATCATATTCTTCATCAATCAACTGTATGAAATGTTAGATGACCTAAGCTGGTCTGGGGCGGGGGAAGTGCGTTAAATGTTAACGCGTTATTTTTTTACCGTAACTAATTAATCTAATGCGTTAAATCGACAGCCCTAATTTTATTATAATTACATGATTGGTGTCATGCTACTGTGACCTCAACCTTGCAGGCTCACTATTGGCTGAATCAGTGGTTAAGGGCGGCCATTTTGGATTGACATTATTGTAGTCCTTAGTTTGCAACACTTAAGTACCACCTCAGTCAGCACTTAAGAATCAGTCTTAGACTTTTTTGAAAGTTGCGTTTAGCTTCTTTATAAAAGTCTCCTACTCTTAGACATGTCCTACTTTTTAATAATAATTTTTTGACACTTAAGTCAAAGCTTAAGACTATTCTTAAGAGCATTTCTGAGAAGTTTTATACATACAGGCCCTGGTCAATAGTTATGTTTAGTCAAAACTAGCTAAGAGTATTTATATATGAATAATTATAAACTACATATAAATAAACACTTATACTTTAAAATATATCTCCCTTTAGAAATATTTTATGTTAAAAAAAAGTGTCAAACAGCCCTGGGGTCTGTTCTTCGTACGTGGATTACTCAACTGACTATATGCATGGCTACTTCCTGGTTTTAGATAAGCCAGCTCAGTCATTTCCGGTCAACTGTCAAAAATCAGCCGTGAAGATGTCTTTCTACACTCACTGCCTTCAGGATTTACCTCAAATCAACATCAGTGATGTACACTGCCTTATTCAGGCAAACGCGAACGCTTCGTCCACCAAACAGGAAAAAGGATTTAAGTTGTGCATATCCAGTTATACTCATGACTGTGAAGATAAGTTATAAATTATCAAGAATACCATTATGATATCATTCAGTGCATGCTGAGGCACACACTACGCAGAAGACGGCAACTTTCTGCAGAGTCAATAGCTACAGACCTCCAAACTTTGTGTGGCCTTCAGATTAGCTCAAGAACAGTGCGTAGAGAGAGTCATGGAACGGGTTTCTATGGCCGAGCAGCTGCATCCAAGCCTTACATCACCAAGTGCAATGCAAAGCGTTGGATGCAGTGGTGTAAAGCACGCCGCCACTGGACTCTAGAGCAGTGGAGACGTGTTCTCTGGAGTGACGCTTCTCTGTCTTGCAATCCGATGGACGAGTCTGGGTTTGGCGGTTGCCAGGAGAACGGTACTTGCACGACTGCATTGTGCCAAGTGTATAGTTTGGTTATGATTATGGTGTGGGGTTATTTTTCAGGGGTTGGGCTAGGCCCCTTAGTTCCAGTGAAAGGAACTCTTAATGCTTCAGCATATCAAGACATTTCAAACTCCCAACTTTGTGGGAACAGTTTGGGGATGTCCCCTTCCTGTTCCAACATGACTGCGCACCAGTGGACAAACAAGGTCCATAAAGAAATGGATGAGCGAGTTTGGTGTGGAGGAACTTGACTGGCCTGCACAGAGTCCTGACCTCAACCCGATAGAACACCTTTGGGATGAATTAGAGCGGAGATTGCGAGCCAGGCCTTCTCGTCCAACATCAGTGCCTGACCTCACAAATGCGTTTCTAGAAGAATGGTCAAAAATTCCCATAAACACACTCCTAAACCTTGTGGAAAGCCTTCCCAGAAGAGTTGGAGCTGTTATAGCTGCAAAGGGTGGGCCAACTCCATATTAAACCCTACGGATTAAGAATGGGATGTCATTAAAGTTCATGTACATGTAAAGTCAGGTGTCCCAAAACTTTTGGCAATATAGAGTATAAAATTATAGAATTATGTCATTACTTAAAGCTGAGGAAAAAATCCAAATGCATGTGCATTGATATTCCATGTGTTGCAACTATTTTGTTTCTCAGTTTCTGTCAAGAACGAGGCAGGAGAGGTTTCTGTGAGGGCAAGATGCTTCAGGTTAATGAGGAAAAATGAGCGACCACACAACTTGAGTGTAGGGGAATGAGATCAGGTTCAATGTTATAAGGTTTACAGTGTCTGCTCTCTGGGAATTAAATGTTATTTGTTTTTTAAATACAGATAGTGATTGTAATAGACCACTGTTTGGACACAGGCTTAGAGCCTACTGTTGCTGTCAGGACAATAGAACACTGGTCCACTGTACCAACTGCACTCTGTGTTTTCTAACAAGTATTTACACAGTAATTTATTAAAAATGTATTACTATATAGGCCTATTATGATTTCTAGAGAGTGGAGTTAGTTAGCTTGCCAACATTTGACACTGTAGCCCAAGGAAGGTTCAAACACTAGCTACAATGTAAACCAACATAATTCAATTAATGATTATTTAATCCAGTAATACCAGTGACTATGATTGCCTGAATCCTAAAACACATAGGATATATTTTCAATTGATATCTATTTCGTTTACAGGTTATTCTCAAACACTCTAAACCTGTTGAGCTGACCTATCAGTGCTTATGTGCGGTAGGGCTTGCTCTATGTAATCATATTGCAGCATTGCTCTACCAAACAGCACATTACAGCCAACAGGGAGCGACAGCTGTCCCCCCTACTCACAGCTGTACAGGGTCTGAGCAGCAATGGCACAAACCCAGGACCCAGGTGATGTTGGTCAATAATATCACAATTAAGACATTATGTAAATTTTTACACATTATAATATTATCCTACGTTTTCTTTATGTAAGTTTTGTTCTTGTTTTCATTTGAACTCACATCAACTTCCAATAACACAGCAGCATCTTTACTTATGAGTATGTAATCATTGAGCTAAATTAAACTAAATATAGCACAAAGTAAATAAGTTCTTAGACAACATTCGTTTAAAGGGTTTAAGCCTGGTCCAACAATTTAAATTGTGGTATTGTCAGCTAGGCCCAAGGTGAGAAGATTGGCAGAAGGCATAAGGTATGGTGTAGGCATGGGAATGGTTTTACTACATACATGTATTGAAAATATGTATTGAAATGTAAAATAGAACTTTTTTCAGACTGGTTTATGATCATTGTTATCTGCACGTTACATGAACCTTTAATTAACACTGTGTACATATGTTATATGTTTTCAGGAGCAACCTGTATAAAGCTTCTCAAGAGAAACTGCTCCTTTAATAACAACTATGGGGATTTCATGGACGTGCCTTTGGTGGACAGTGCTTTTGGAAAAGTCCAAGAAGAGAGTTTACTCTCCTATCAACGTCCAGCATGGAGCCCACCAAAGACCTGTCCACATACCACCGCACCACCACGAGCATCCTTACCCCTTAATGGCTACCATCTGGGTCTCTCAGAGTGCTTTTTGTTGACTCACCATCAGCAGCTGCACATGACTTCTCTAGCAACAACAGAAGTCATGGTACACCAAACTGAGATAGGCACAAGACAACCAAGCACAATGAATGAATGGCATTTATTGAGAGAGCCACGTGTGACTTCCTCTAGATTCAGGTTACTGTAAACTATAATGTGACATTCAGCGCATTTTGATTTCTCATTTAAATACCTAAGTTGTTTTTATGTGTATCAATTTATTTCTAGAGAAGTTTGCCATGTGAGAGGGAAGTCCTCAACGGCAAGCCTAGCGGTGATAATTTTGCGGTCAGATGGAGCCCAAAGCTATTAAAGAGTATTGCTGCATTCAGGAGATGAATCACTACTCTTGTGGTTTTATCATCCACCCCGATGCACCTTGGCTTGGCTCATCACCAGATGGGTTGGTGTATGAGCCTAAAGCTGATCCTGTATAAAGGTTTTGCTGGCAATTGAATGGGTCCGGACTCCCTCGGACCATCGGCTTCACCTGGGTCGGACATCGCCACGTCTCCGCTGTGGACCTGCGGGCCAGCCACTACTCTCTGGCCCTCCACCCCTTCTGCTTCGGCAAGCTCTGCCCTCCCTCAGGCTCCACCTCTGCCCTTGGTTGCACCAGCTCATTCTCTGCTCTCCGGATCTCCACCTCCGCCTCAGGAGGTCATCACTGCAGCTCCGTTGCGGCCCCCCAGGTCATCGCCGCACCATGACCACCTCAGGCTTCCGTCTGCGTGGTGGGCTCCAACTCCCAAGACTCTGTTGCCACCGGTCCTCCCCCTGAATCCATCACCATCATGGCTCCTACTGCCGTCAACTCCACCTTGGGCATTCGGCATGGCTGAGCTCTGGGTCACTTCCACCTGGCCACTCCTACCCGCATCACCACAATGGATGCTACCTCCTGTCCCGCCCTGGTCATCGTCCTCTGTCTCTGCCTGCCCCTGGTACCTGCCCCTTGCCACGTCCTCGTCCTCCTCCCAAGCCGCCTCCAGCTTCCCTCTACGGCGTGAGGCCACGCCTTCTTGGAGGGGGCGTAATGTCACATGTCTGTTTGTGTTTAGACATTCTGTATCTGACACATTTCTTTGTTCTTTTTCCCACCACTCGTCTGTCCCCATAGTTACCGTCATTATTAGTTCATATGTGTCAGCTGTGTCCTGTTAATCATCTCGTTTCCGTTTGCTATTTAGTTCTCCCCTTTCACTCAGTCTTTGTCCAATCACCGTTATGATAGTTGTGTTGTGCTTTTGCCTGTCTTTAGTTTGTGTAAGATTAAACTACTATTTGAACTGTACCTGCCTGTCTTCATCTTCCCGCCAGCATGCACCCGTGACACATGGAGTGCGAAAATTGGCTGAAACTAGTTCAAAGGCATATTGATCTTTTATGGTAAACAAATATTGATAAAAAATGTTCTGTGATTTCAGGAGGGACAAAATAACTCCTATAACAGAGGGGAAGCTCCCAAGATTCCAACATTTCTGAAGGAAGATGCTGACAGATGAACTGAGGAAGTTCATTAAATAACTTCATATCCATTTTTCACAATATTTTTCACCTATATCATCATACATCTGTTATTTTCTTCTTTTTATTTTCTCAAATTTACATTTTTTTTTAAATTTATTTTAAGGCTTTGACATCCAAACATAAGTGACGCTGTATGAGCAATATTAAATAAATAAGTAAACCTAAAAACATAAATTCTGTAGTAACACTTTAGAATTCTGTTCCTTCAGTAATGAATAACTACACAGGAACAAATGAGTAACGCAATATCAACATTCTAGCAACTACTATTAACTAACAAGAAACTCTGATTAACGAATTAGTAAGTAATAACGCTCAGTTGAACGTGGTAGTTCACTATTAGCTAATCAATAACTACTATAACTACTTTTCATAACTCCCAGAGGACTACTAAGAACTACTATATACAGGTTCATAATTAACATGAATAATACATAATATATAATTAATTCTAAAGTGAAGGTAATGATAACCCACTAGTAATGACTCAAGTGTTACTACATCCTTCTAAAGGAATTACTAGTTATTTGGATCAGTATTTTAAAGTGGTAAACATAATAACTCTGTAGTAATTACTGAAATCGTTGTAAGCTTTTGAGGTTTTTGATCACCTACCAACCAGTAAGAATTCCGGCTCTCACAGACCTGTTAGTTTTTCTTTAAGAAGCCCTCCTGTTCTCCACTCATTACCTGTATTAACTGCACCTGTTTGAACTCGTTACCTGTATAAAAGACACCTGTCCACACACTCAATCAAACAGACTCCAACCTCTCCACAATGGCCAAGACCAGAGAGCTGTGTAAGGACATCAGGGATAAAATTGTAGACCTGCACAAGGCTGGAATGGGCTACAGGACAATAGGCAAGCAGCCTGGTGAGAAGGCAACAACTGTTGGCGCAATTATTAGAAAATGGAAGAAGTTCAAGATGACGGTCAATCTCCCTCGGTCTGGGGCACCATGCAAGATCTCACCTTGTGGAGCATCAATGATCATGAGGAAGGTGAGGGATCAGCCCTGAACTACACGGCAGGACCTGGTCAATGACCTGAAGAGAGCTGGGACCAGAGTCTCAAAGAAAACCATTAGTAACACACTACGCCGTCATGGATTAAAATCCTGCAGCGCACGCAAGGTCCCCCTGCTCAAGCCAGCGCATGTCCAGGCCCGTCTGAAGTTTGCCAATGACCATCTGGATGATCCAGAGGAGGAATGGGAGAAGGTCATGTGGTCTGATGAGGCAAAAATAGAGCTTTTTGGTCTAAACTCCACTCGCCGTGTTTGGAGGAAGAAGAAGGATGAGTACAACCCCAAGAACACCATCCCAACTGTGAAGCGTGGAGGTGGAAACATCATTCTTTGGGGATGTTTTTCTGCAAAGGGGACAGGACGACTGCACCGTATTGAGGGGAGGATGGATGGGGCCATGTATCGCAAGATCTTGGCCAACAACCTCAGTAAGAGCATTGAAGATGGGTCGTGGCTGGGTCTTCCAGCATGACAACGACCCGAAACACACAGCCAGGGCAACTAAGGAGTGGCTCCGTAAGAAGCATCTCAAGGTCCTGGAGTGGCCTAGCCAGTCTCCAGACCTGAACCCAATAGAAAATCTTTGGAGGGAGCTGAAAGTCCGTATTGCCCAGCGACAGCCCCGAAACCTGAAGCATCTGGAGAAAGTCTGTATAGAGGAGTGGGCCAAAATCCCTGCTGCAGTATGTGCAAACCTGGTCAAGAACTACAGGAAACGTATGATCTCTGTAATTGCAAACAAAGGTTTCTGTACCAAATATTAAGTTCTGCTTTTCTGATGTATCAAATACTTATGTCATGCAATAAAATGCAAATTAATTACTTAAAAATCATACAATGTGATTTTCTGGATTTTTGTTTTAGATTCCGTCACTGACAGTTGAAGAGTACCTATGATAAAAATTACAGACTTCTACATGCTTTGTAAGTGGGCAAACCTGCAAAATCGGCAGTGTATCAAATACTTGTTCTCCCCACTGTATCTTAAAATATGTCAGTGTCGTTGTTTTGTCTCGAGATGCACACCAGTAATGTTTTTTTACATGTTGGGCATGTTGATAAAAGCTACTAAATGTCTTAATTGAACTAGGGCCTAATCCTGGCTTAATCTAAACCCTGTCTGTGAAGACCTTGATGTTTTAGAGATTAGCCTCTTCCTTGTTGTTTGTGTATTAGATTGTACCCCCCCAAAAAATGCTCTGTATTTTCACATTTTTTCCAATAATTTCATATGGTGGTCATTTTTGACCACAAACAGTACAAGTGTTATAATTTTTAAGACCTTTATGAATTTTTTTGTGTTTACATAGCAAGTGCCTTAAAAGCCACCAAGTTTCATACCATTCTGATGAAGTAAAGAAAATTGAAATTTTAAAAAGCTATGTTTTTTTTATTTTTTATTACCATACAGTACCAGAGGGTTAATAAACAGTAATATAGTATAAATCCTTGCCTCAACTCTCTCCTTTCATGCCATGACCAACACGTGACAATCAGATGTCATTAAGCAAATGTTGGTTGCTGTGTGTTATCTTTAGAAAGTGGTCCCTGTGTTTTAATGGCTCATGCTTGAGCAACAGCTGTTGAAAAAGACGTGTAATATGGTGTATGTTACAGTATGTTTATGTTGATGGACTGCAGCATTTGTACATTTTGTCAGAGTGTAGCGCGTTCTTTTCAACCAAATGTCATCTGGGTCATCACCACATGTCTACAAAGATCGAATGTCACTAACCCCTGAGAAGGTACAATCCAAAGAGGCCAGTGTCCACTTGGAAATGTCTTGGAAACTTTCTTTGAATAGAACGGAATGAGAGGGGTGGGCAAAAAAAATCTGATGTCATATATGAACACAAGTGGTGGAGCTGTCATTCAAACTTCTCACAGAATAGAGGGAACAAGAGTGGATTAAATAGCTGGAAGACAGAGATTGAAGACTAAAGGATATCAAATAAGGTATTGTGCAATTTTTTAATATGTACATCAACCATGAGTTGTTTTCAAGGCTAATGGCATTATACAGTAGTTGCCAAAAGTGATGTCTGATGGGATATACTGTATTTATTTTAATGACCCTACAAGTTCGATTAAACCATTAAAATATGAGGATATGTTGTATTTTTTTAATATTTTAAATGTGGGGGAAGAACAAAACATTAAACTTGGTTATGGTATTTACCTGACAAAATTATTTGGCAAAAAATCTACAGGTTTTATTTTACCATGCAAAAACAAATCCTGTAAAAAACAAAGGTTACACTTCATTTTGATGGTCCCCTTTAGACAGTCTGTTGACTAAAAGTAACTAAAACTAAAACTAACTCTCATTAGAGGATTAGTTCAGTATTAGTAGACTGTTAGGGGTAGGGTTTGTAAAATAAGGGGTTAGGGTTAGCAGAATAAGTTGACGTACTTGCAAAGTTACTTATAGTCAGTAGAATGTCTGTTGGCGAACCATCACATTAAGTGTTAGCAGATATCTACTAAGCAGACAGTCTACTAATACTCTAATTAGAGTGAGTTGACATGTAGGAGAAACGTTACTTATAGTCAACAGAATGTCTAAAGGGGACCATCAAAATAAAGTGTTACCGAAACAAAAAACTCACAGGAAAAAAGCCTACATTGATATAATCAGTTATTAATATTTTGTTGGTTCTCTGTGGTTTTTGCATATGTTCATAGTTTCTTTGTTTGATAGCTTGGCCAAAAATTATATACACACAATTTGGCATGATTCATTGCCAATTTGGCATGATTCACAGAGTCGGGCCTATTATATTAAATTTAGATAGAACCAAGACCGGACGGAGTCAGGCCTATAGTTATTGCAAATGTGTTATACATTTGTTTATTATGGGATTTAGATAAAACCAGACCGGACAGAGTCAGGCCATATGATATTGCAAATGTGTTATACATTTGTTTATATGGAGTTTAGATAAAAACTAGACCGGACAGAGTCGGGCCTATAGTTATTGCAAATGTGTTATACATTTGTTTATATGGAAAGAACCCTAGCTTGCAAAGCAGGAACCTCCAAGTTATAGAATCTAATAAATGTGGACGGAGAGGCCCAGCCTGCCGCCGCACAGATATCTTCCAGTGGTATTCCACTGGACCAAGCCCACGACGAGGCCATGCCTCTAGTGGAATGAGCTCTGACACCTATGAGGCAGCAGAGACCTCTTGACTCATAAGTCAGTGAGATAGCATCTACTATCCATCGCGACAATCTTTGCTTCGTGATCGTGCACCCTCTGGTGCGACCACCAAAGCATATACGAAGAGCTGTTCCGACTGCCTAGTTGTGGCGGAACACCCTAGATAAACTCTAAGAGCCCTGACGGGACAGAGTAGATTCGCGTCTCTTTCGTCTTCAGACGAGGGAACAGCTGATAGCGAAATGATCTGTCACTTTGGGTACATACCCGTGTCTTGGTTTGAGGACAACTCTGGAGTCGTTAGGCACAAATTCAAGACAGGAAGTGCTCACCGAGAGCGCATGTAAATCGCCAACTCGCTTGACTGAAGCTAGTGCAAGCAAGAGAGCAGTTTTGAGCGAAAAGTGCTTCAGGCTTATAGACTGAAGCGGCTTAAATGGGGCACCTTTCATGGCCTCTAGGACCGTGGAAAGGTCCTAAATAGGAACCGATGGGGTTCGAGGCGGGTTCAGCCTCCTAGCTCCTCTGAGGAAGTGCACGATTAGGTCGCTTCTCCCCACTTAGGACTGTCTGGCCACATGAGCGTGGAACGCTGCTATGGCTGCCACATATACTTCGAACGTGGAAGGGGAGCGACCCGCGTCCAAAAGCTCTTGAAGAAAGGAGAACACTTTTGTCATTCCACACGAGTGTGGGTCCAGGTTCCGCGCTGTAAACCAGTTTGAGAACACTGACCATTTCAGAGCGTAAAGCCGCCTGGTTGAAGGCGCTCTTGCTTCAGAAATAGTATTCAACACACCTTTTGGGAGGTTCCCGGGTATCCGTTGATGGGCCATACATGAAGGGCCCACAAGTCAGGACGGGGATGCCAGATCGTCCCCTTCGCCTGTGTGAGGAAGTCTCTCCTCTGCGGTATCGGCCCTGGAGCTGTTTTTTAGCAGCTGAGTCAACTCGGAGAACCATCGTTGGTTCTTCCAGAGGGGGGCTATTAAAAGCACATTTGCTTTCCCTGATCCGTTTGATGACCTGACATCGCGACCGGAGGGAATGCATACAGCGGGCGGCTGGGCCAGTCGTGGACCAGCGCATCCCTGCTCTTGGAGGAAAATGTTGGGCAATGAGCATTGTCTTCTGAGGCGAAGAGATCGACCTCTGCCTTGCCGAAGACGCTCCAAATTAACTGAACCATTTGTGGGTGAAGAGACCAGTCCCCTGGGGGAATTTTGTCTCTGTATAGCATATCCGGGCCCTGGTTCAGAATGCCTGGCACATGCGCTGCCCTTAGCGACCGCAGGTTGTGCTGAGTCCATAAAAGGAGGCGTTTGGCCATGGTGTGCAGGTTGCTTGACCTGAGTCCACCCTGGCGATTTATATAGGATACCACTGACATGTTGTCCATTCGGACTAGAACGTGGTGACCCTTTATGTATGGGAGGAAAGCTTTTATTGACAGATCAACCGCTCTCATCTCTAGACAGTTCATGTGCAGCCACCTCTCCGAGCTTGACCAAAGGCCGGAGATGGGCCTGCCATCATGCAGGGCACCCCAACCTAGGTTGGATGCATCTGTCGAGATCACTTTCCACTTCGAGACCGTGCCCATATTCACGCCAGACTAGTACCAGTCGGCTGCTTTCCAAGGAGCCAGGGCTTTGATACAGCCGTGGTTCATTTGATGAGTAAGTGGCCTGACTGCCACGCGCAAGCCGGGGCGCAGGGTTTTAACCAGCGCTGGAGGGGACGCATATATAGTAGGTCCAGTTTGAGTACTGCTGATGCTGAGGCCATAAGGCCTAACATCCTCTGAAAACGTTTGAGAGGAGTGTAAGTGCCAGCTTTGAATGACGCCGCTAGGTGCTGGATGGTGAGCGCGCGCTTTGACGTAAGCCGCGCTCTCATCTGTATCGAGTCCATGACTGTCCCCAGAAATATTCTGTCTGGGCGAGACCCAGACATTCTAGATTGCTGAGGAGCCAGGACCTGTGAGTTATTAACTGTGCCTCTGATTGGGCTATAACCAGCCAATTGTCGAGGTAGTTCAGTACTCGCACTCCCCGTAGTCTCAGGGGAGCGAGGGCCGCATCCATGCACTTCGTAAATGACTCAGTATCAGGGCCAGACTCATCCAGAGAACGGAGAATTTTGATTGTTGTTAACCCCGCCCCTCATTGCTTTTGGCTTTGTTTTTTTAAAGGAACAGTAGTACCAGAAATATGAGGTTGTGAATTGGGCAGCATTTTCATTAAACAGTGAAAATATATGCTCCTGTTAAATGGTCTTTATTAAATGTGTACGCTACGTGGCAAATTCAACCAGTACTTTTGTATTTAATCTCTATTTCTTACTAAATGTCTTGTCTTTTTAAAAGTATGGAGAAACATTATGTCTGAAACTGAGATTTAATGTTATGTCATAATGCTATGTACTTCATTCTAACAGGTTATAAATATATATATATATAGATAGATAGATAGATAGATATAGGTGGCATTACTTTATTTTTTCACAAGTTCTCCAAAAAATCGAGCACGTAGAGGTATAGATAAATTAATTCTCAAAAGAAATCCTACATTACAACATTTTCTGATGTGTTTTTGTTGAAATATGACCCCCAGAACATGCACCTCCATGCAACTGTGTGAGCCTACAAAGCATACTCATGTGTCATTAATTTAACATTTCTCAAGTTCTCAGGAAAAACACAATGTAGAGGTATAGATATATTCATTCTCTAACGAAATCCTACATTACAACATTTTTTGATCTGTTGTTGAAATATCATACCCAGAACATGCCTCCCCATGCAACTGTATGTGCCGACAAAGCATACTGGAGGTGACATTACTTTATTATTTCACAAGTTCTCAAAAAACGAGCACGGAGAAGGATAGATAAGTTCATTATCTAGCGAAATCCTGCTTTACAACATTTTCTGATGTGTTGTTGTTGAAATATCATACCCAGAACATGCCTCCCCATGCAACTGTATGTGCCGACAAAGCATACTGGAGGTGACATTACTTTATTATTTCACAAGTTCTCAAAAAAAACAAGCACGTAGAAGGATAGATAAGTTCATTCTCTAACGAAATCCTGCATTACAACATTTTCTGATGTGTTATTGTTGAAATTTAATCCCTGGAATTCCGCCTCCTACTGGTAGTCTGTAAATGGAGCATAATAACCACAGTTTACCTATCCCTCTACGTGCTCGTTTTTTTTGAGAACTTGTGAAATAATAAAGTAATCACACCCCAGGTTTGCTTTGTCGGCACATACAGTTGCATGGGGAGGCATGTTCTGGGTATGATATTTCAACAATAACACATCAGAAAATGTTGTAATGCAGGATTTCGTTAGAGAATGAACTTTATTTATATATAATGAATTGTCAGAGTGGAGTAATAGATATCTTCTAATAAAGAACAAAAATGACATTACATTAAATCTCAGTTGCAAACACAATACCATCTTTCTCCATACTTAAAGGCAATACATTTGGTAAGGCATGGAGTACTGTTTTTATTTTTATTTTTACAGGAGTATATATTTTTAGTTTAATGTAAACTGCTGCCTGAATTACAACCTCATATTTCTGGTACAACTATTCATTTAAAAAAGACTGCCAAAAGCACTGAGGGGGAGGGGTTAACAACCATCCAACATTTTAAGGTGGCACGGATAGTTCGGCGAATAAGGAGCTGACGAAAAAGGCATTCCTCGAATTCCATTCATTCCTATGGGGGGTCAAATTGACCCGCGAGGGAAGGATTTGTTACTTTTTTAAATTTCCAAACACAAAACTATTTATAATTTATAAATTCAAGACAACCAAAGAGGTTTAAAATTTTATGAGATATACGCATTTAAATATAAATGCTAAGGCACATCCTATCTTCACATCCTGATAGCAATTAATAATAGAAGTGGTTTAAATATTAAAAAATGTATATGAATGACCAAAAAAATGTGTGTCCAATCATTGCATTCGATCCAGGATTTTAACTCAAGTCTTCCTGCATAACAAATGACAGGCTATTAGACTATGGCTGTGTCCGAAATCGCCCCATATACCCTTAAATAGGGCACTATTTGAGGGGACAGCCTTTTGTAGTGGTGTCCGAAACCATAGTGGACGTTATCGAGTGCACTCATTCAATCCCACAATTCACTGCAATAACGAGTGTACAACTGATGTACTCTCAAAAGCTAGAGAATACCCATAATGCACTGTGAGAGTCGCGCGTCGAATGAATTCCCGCGTCTGATCACAAGATGGCGCCCGCAGCTTTTCCAAACCGCTTTTCCAATGTGGCTACAGCGTATATACAGGTATAAATTCCTTTTTTCTTTTTTTTTTTTTTACTGATTATTAAATTGTATAATTGTGTTTTATACATGCTAGTTTCCATGAGAGTTCAAGATAAATATTTTCATTTTCTGGAGCTGCAAGTTTGCTACGTTTCAACTGATTATTAAACAGCAAGCACAAACTATGCAAAAACGGCAGCCCTTCCGACACACACTGTGTCCGAGTTCACTCACTCGTTTTCATTCACTCCTTCAAGTGGACTATATTGGAGTAATGTAGGGAATAGTGAATGAGTGTATAGGGGGCGATTTCGAACACAGCATGTGTCTCAGCTGTCACTGGTGTCCCCTCCTCAAAAAGAAAAACAAAGTGCAACACGTCTGTTCTGTTATCTGCAGGTCACACCAGAAATTATCTGAAGCGGAATACACTGAGATACTATGAGTGAAAACGGCTGTGAGTACCGTGAGAGGGTGCTGACGATGGACACGATGAACCCGAACATTAAACGCGTGGAATACGCTGTTCGGGGTCCCATAGTCCAGAGAGCACTTCAGATCGAAAGAGAACTCAAGATGGTGAGTGTCAGTTCATCTACTCATCTAAAAATTATTGAAATTTTATAACCTGATCACAAACAAGCATACTTTCTTACGGTCAGAAACAGTCATGCAACAATCAGATCATAAATGTATATATTTTTTTAAAGTCGCTTGTAAAATGTTGAAAAATGTTGAAAAAAATACTACGTAATGCACACCATACAGCCTACTGTTTCTTTTTCAAATGGTATGAACTAATGGCATATAGCCACACGCGATTCACATAACAGCCTTGACCTCATTACTGCAGGTTTAATTCAGAAATTGTAGTTATCATAACAAAAATAATAATTATCTAAACCAATTTTGGATTAGTGTTAACAATAATCATGTCCGATAACATCCTGAAAGAATAAAATGCAGCCTGAAGGAGCATTTGAAAGAAATAAATACATTTCCTACTGATGACTATTGAGAAATAAGATTTATAGTCATTAAATGAAACTGTAGCCTATTTCTTTTTAGATTATTAGACATTATGGTGCCTTAAAAGTCTGTGTGTGAAGTTGTTGAATGACTTGGCAGAGGCATTATATCTACTTCTGGTTCATTCTTCACTGGAAATGGAAGGTTGAGTGCAAATTAATTTTCTTTATTATTCCACACTATAATGTTTTATTGAGCTCTAAACACATGTGATGTATATTTCATTCATCCTCGATGCCAAACGGTGCCCTCCCACACAAAGCAAAGCTGCTTTAAGACTGGGGGATGTTGTTTAGTAAAGGGTTCTGATGAGTAGTTTTTGATTTTGCATACCTCCTAACAAAAATAAAAAAATTACTGTCAATATAAGATTTTTATAATAAAACAAAATGACAGCGATACAGAGAGCAGAGGAGAATTGTAAACGTGCGACCATGTAGAGACAGAAATGACATGCCGTCGTGTAAATAAGATAAATAACATAAGGGCTATTTAATTTGTTAAATAAAAGAACAAGGTATAGACCTGTTCTATAGGAAAGGTAACCTTAAATGACTTCTGTTGTGATCTGGCGCTATATAGAAAATAAAATTAACTTGACCTTCAAGGGGGGCGGAGGGTGCCGTTGGGGGGGTGGGGGATATGATGGCAGGGGAAACACTGCATAGGGAGAGCACTCAGAATTGCACTGTGACACTAAACAAGACTTTGCACAGAAGGAGTGAAAACACAGGGTTTTAAATGGTAATGCAGCATACCTACAACTGTATATATGTTTTTATGTTTATGTTCTATATTTTATCTTTTTTCATTACATTGCTTGGAAAGCTAGACATTTGTGTGATATTCCTGCAGTGTTCTAGAAAGCAAATGGTACAGTTTATTTTTGTTTGTTGGCTATCTGCTGTCTGACAGTTTCTCCCAGATGGCAATATCTTATCTGCTGCAAGCATGGTCTATGCATGACTCCTCCTGCTTCTTACATATTTTATTTTTTAAACATATCTTGAGTGATTAAACATTGAAAAGCTGAACTTATCTGTGCTTGATATAAAGTTAATATTTTAATAATACATGTTATGAAAAATATGGAACAATCATAATGCCTTGAGACACATCGTATTTTATGGTTAAACTATTGGTTATTAAAACAATTTTAGATCATTGAAGAATTGTCTAATCTGATTAGCAGCAGTATTAAATAAATACACATCAAGGACATACAGTATTATACTACGGGACTGTTGAATGCTTAAATCTGATTGGTTGACAAACGTTCTAAGGTGTGAAATTATTTTCAGGGAAATGCACGGCAAAAGTTAGTTCCAGGTAGGTCTTGACCGCATTACAGTTCCATATCACTTCGCCAAATGATTTCAGTTATTTCAAAAGAACTAAAACCCACAACGACACTGACCAAGCAAATAAATATAGTAAACAATAGAATACAAATTATTTCCATTATTTTTGCCACAAAATTACGTTTTATTATGTACGGAAAGCACATACTCTCTCTCTCGCTCTCTCTGCTCTCCCATTCAA
Organism: Coreius guichenoti; assembly: GCA_039654105.1. Lineage (NCBI taxonomy): Eukaryota > Metazoa > Chordata > Actinopteri > Cypriniformes > Gobionidae > Coreius > Coreius guichenoti. The sequence continues at coordinate 13,065,714 of CM077187.1, forward strand.
ACGCACACACATACAGGACACACATTCGCACAGAAACGTATTGTCAGCGCTGCTCTGATGATTTTATCAGTAAAATAGTTTAGCAACTTAAAAGCTACATGACATTTCTCATTAGCGAGGTAATAACGGCGCTTTTCTTACAGTTCCATATTAGTAGACGCTGCTGCCGAACACTGTTGAAAGACTGAACTAATTCTCTCTCCGTACTTCTCAGAAACATACTAAAATTACACTTAAGTATACTTGACATATAATGACAGAAAAGGCCTACTTGTACTCCATCTTTTGATCAAGATATACTTAAAAGTATTATTAAGTATTCTAAGTATACATGGCTTGTAGTTGTGTTTACTTTTTTGATTGAGTAGCCTATTAAATACTTTTCTCACATAGTTTTACATAACTGTCATATAAACTTACAAAATACTGATTTATAAAGAAAACAGATATGTTCCTAATTTTGAGTATCTGATGTTTTGTGTAGGTTAGTCCACTGGTAGTGTACATAGGAATTTACTTGCTTACAAATCTACTTTTTCCCTGCCATAGACTGTGAAGCTTTGGGGGTGTTGATGGACTCAATCTACTATATCTATGTTTATATCTATGTGTATATCTATCGTTCTGAATCCAATCCGGACGTGGTCTTTGACAAAAATTCGATTTTCTCAGCGTTTTGTTTAAAAAAAAAAATGTTGTTTGTTTGTTTTTTACCCACATTCAAGTGTTGAAATGCATGAAGCTACAATAAAATGTTTTTAAAATGGAAAGAGTTAAAGTACAGTCAAAGGTATTTCAAGTAGGCCTATAAAAAATAATACCTACATAGGAACATAGTAGTATACTTAAAGATAGTAAACTATAAGTATGATGTTATGTTCACTTAAAGAAAACAAGTATACTTGCAATATAAAACTAATAAACTAGTAGTTTGTTGAGAGTATACTTCAAAGTCTACTTTCATAAACTAAAAAATTTGCTACAAGTATTTGACTAGTAAACTATCAGTATACTCTATACTGATGGCAATCCATTCTTTCTTTAGTGCTCGAAGTTGATCACAATTTGTGGACTTCTGCTTGTCCTACCCTGCCTTTTGAGGATTAACCACAGGTACTCTATGGGATTAAATTACATGGGATTATTACATTGCCGAAAATTATTTCAATGTAATGATCTCAGAGCTGCTTCATTATCACTCTTGCCTTGTGACAAGGTGTTTAATCATGCTGGAAAATGCATGGATCATCACCAAATTGTTTCTGCATCGTTGTGAGAAGTTGTTCATTGTACAAAAATCTTTGCCTCACTATGCATACAGACAATGTTCCCTCTAAACTACGCGCATGCGCAACCGTGCACTTCTGAACAAAATGCAGCGCAGAGAACAGACACGGAATATGTGGGGAAATCCATTTGATTGTAGTTTAAATGAGAAATAATTGCGGTGCTCTGTTCAACCGCTAGTGTCGCTATAGAGTTTGAACCAGTGAACGCGGTTTACAGGTTTCATAGAAAGAGAATTATGTGAGCGCGTGTAAGAATACTGTCATGTTTGGAGACCAAATAGCTCAATACCTGAGGCAACGGGAAATGCAAAGACATCATGTTTTAAAGAAGAGTGGCTTGATTAAGTGGTGGAAATAACTGATGATGGGTACAGAACGGTAACAAAACTCAGAGACATTTACAATTACACGCCCACCATAGGTGTAGTGTGCAAACTCAAAGTAGCTCAGTTACATACCTCAGTTTAAATAGATTTTTGTGTGTGTGTGGTGTGGGTTTCAGGGATGTTTAGATAACTATAAAAGAGTTCACGTTCAATTTTCTTGAAAATATTTAGCTATTAGATCTATTTAAATGCTTCAGTTTGTTTTCATATTATAATAATATATTAAAACTAATTTAAGCATTAAAAACCTTTTTTTATATTATATTATATTGTAAGCCTAATAGAGAATTGATCTCACAAGGAGATTGTTGAGGTATCCTTGCCATTAAAAAGTTTGAAAACCCCTGATAAAGAAAATCTTGGGAATTCATAAGCAATAAACAAACATTTAATTGGTGGTTTAATGCTGCCTGTAGCCAACAATTGACTGTACAAAACACTTTATGGTTGTCCCAAACCATCTCAGTGTAACTGCTTAATTTTTTTCATATTATATTATATTATTATAAAGAATCAAACTGTCCTGCAGGAGATTTTTAAATGATTTTTAGAATTTCTTGGTAAAGACTGGTACAATTAACACAGCACTAAAAAAATTCTCAGGTAACCTAACATCTTTCTTTGGAGGTAACCATTGCTAACACACAAATACATTGGAAGCACTTCTTCCCTTCTTTTATAGCAATTACTATGCTCTTATAATCCAGTCAGAATGATGAGTGATTTCACCTGTTCAGCACTTCACACTTTCCCATGTGCTGATGATATGATTAGTTAAATGATATTAGCTGGTCATTTTGTGCCAAAAGCAGTGAAATTATGGTTTTTGTTTTAAAATATTTTTTTTTACCAATTAAGCTTTTTGCAGTTATTTAAAAAGCATCTGATCTGTCTGCACAATAATATAGAAACAAAGTGAATCAACACAACTGAAGCAAACTTTGCAAAACACAACATTTTATGTCACTGCCAATACTTTTGGCCACGGCTGTATACTCCATTTAGCCAAGGCTGCAAAATCAACTCCTTGTTACAAATATGGTAGAACTATCACTACTACCACTACAGATTGCTTTGTTAACAATCTTCCTGAATTGTAAACTCAGCATATAAAATAACTTAAGCCGGGTGCACAGTGTGCGATTTTGTCCACGATTTGGCCGTCTGAGACAAATTTTGCAAATCCTAAAAGATTCCTCTGATCCTAGGCTAAAATCTGAAGTCTTTGATCGCTAGTTTGACATGTTCACCGACAGCCGATTAATGACTGCTGCAATCAAATTTGACCTCCAACGAAATTCTGCCAGTGTCAGAAGTTTGGTGCACAGTCCTGCAGTGTGACTTCTCCTATGATGACCGTCAAATTGTCTTCCTTTTTCAGGACAAACCATGACCAAAATGAGCGCTAGAGATTTCTTTGTAGCCACCATTTCAATCCCGCGTGTAATGCAGCTCACTGTCACCGAATGTGTCATTGATTGATGATATCATCCGTTTTTAACAAGAAGAACTCAATGTTGCAACGGAAATGGACTCTCTCTCTGCACTTAAAAAAGATTAAAGAGAACAGTCTGACACCGTGGTATAATGAGCACACTTACACCTTCAAGAGAACAGTCTGGAATATGCAGCACAGCTGGAAGAAATTAAAATTAGAGGTATTTCACATTGTGTGGAAGGATAGTGTTTATATATATTTAGGCCTTAAAAAAATTACTTTCTTAGAAAACCAACAGAACCCTAGATATTTGATAGAGTAGCTAAATTAACAAGAAATAAAGTATCGATAGTTTCAGACATTTCCCAGCAGCACGGCATAAATGACATCATGAATTTCTTTACTTACAAAGTTGACACTATATCAGAGAGAGAATTATAACCATGTAACCATCTGCTTTCGCATCAGACAGTGCACTATAGATCCCCTGAGGAACAATTCTATTCATCCTCTGCAATAGAAGAATTGCCTACAGTTACCAAACCATCTAAATTAACAACATGTATGTTAGACCCAATACCTACCAAGCTATTGAAAGAGATGCTTCTGAAAGTCGTAGATCCTCTTTTTAATATCCTTATGATAATGAATTAATGATATGTTCCCAAAACTTTTAAGCTGGCTATTAACTTAATCCTAAAGAATTAGTCAACTACTCGAATCTCCCTTTTATGTCAAGAATATATAAAAATGTTATGTCAGTATTCTGAATGATATAAATCCACAATCTGATTTGTGATGCAGCATAGAATCATAATCACACCATGTTCGTTCATTTGGCCGGAGGAGAACTGGTCCCCCGACTGACCCTGTTTTCTCCCAAGGTTTTTTTCTCCATCTCTGTCACCTGGTGGAGTTTGGGTTACTTGCCACTGTTGCCTTTGGCTTGCTTAGTTAGGGACACTCACATGATTCTTTGAATATTATTGACTTGACTGCACTGACACTATTGGATGAAAAGTAAACTTGAATTGTGCTAAATTGTATATATAAATATTATGCAGTATACCACAAAGTATACACAGTATACCACAAAGCTTTGTTTTTAAGATTATGAATTCTTTTAAGGAATAGTTGGATGAAAATTGTCTAATTATTTAAAGGGTTAGTTCACCCAAAAATAAAAATTCTGTCATCATTTACTCACCCTCATGTCGTTCCAAACCTGTAAGACCTTCGTTCATCTTCGGAACACAAATTAAGATATTTTTGATGAAATACGAGAGTTCTCTGACCCATCCATAGATTGCAACGTTACTGCAACTTTCAAGGTCCAGAAAGGTAGTAAAGACATTGTTAAAATAGTCCATGTGAATACAGTGGTTCAACCTTAATGTTATGAAGCAACTAGAATACTCTTTGTGCACAAAAACAAACAAAAATAACGACTTCAACAATTTCTTCTCTTCCCTGTAACTCTCTTACGCTATTCACTTTGGGCTATTCACAAAGTACAGCGCTTCCTAGCTCTTTCACTCCTAATACCTAGATCCTTCACATGATCACATGCATGCGTTGTGGTGCTTGCGTGAATTGCGTAGGAGACTGGCACGGAGGAGAAGAGATTGTTGAATAAAGTCATTATTTTTGTTTGTTTTTGCGAACAAAAAGTATTCTCGTCGCTTCATAACATTAAGGTTAAACCACTGGAGTCACATGGACTATTTTAATGATTTCTTACCTTTCTGGACCTCAAAAGTTGCAGTAGCCTAACGTTGCAGTCTATGAATGGGTCAGAGAGCTCTCGGATTTCATCAAAAATATCTTAATTTGTGTTCTGAAGATGAACGGCCTTACGAGTTTGGAACGACATGAGGGTGAGTAATTAATGATAGAATTTCCATTTTTGGGTTAACTAACCCTTTAAGAAGCCTTGTTGTAAATCTTCTGTACTTTTTCCTGTTTCTCTCTCTTTCATTCTCTTTGTTTTCCTACCTTTCCCATTAACTGCTTCATCAATGTAGGGCGTAAATAAGCCATTTACAGAGGTCATTAAAGCCAACATCGGCGACTGCCACGCTATGGGCCAGAAACCCATCACCTTCTTCAGACAGGTGTGTTTATGAGATTTTGTGCATGTCATGCTGTATTCTGAGCAGTAGTTTTTGTACATACTGTACGTATGCTCCATTTATTTGTCAGGTCTTGGCATTGTGCTCTTATCCAGATCTTCTTGAAGACTGCAAATTTCCAGAAGATGCCAAAAGTAGAGCACGCCGCATTCTCCAAGCTTGTGGTGGAGGAAGTCTTGGTACTGGAAAATCCTTTCAATTAGATGTTACATACTTTAAATAAACATGAAACCAAATTTAACAAACTATTTACCTATTGCCAAAACATATGCTCTTGCTCAGCCTCTGGTTTTCCTTTTTGACTGACATCACATGGACAGTGTAGGTTTACCCTTAAAGGGTCATGAAACCCCAAAACACATTTTTTTGACATGGGAACAGATATGTTCGGGGGGTTCATGACACTTTAATGTTCTTCCTTTTAATCCTCTTCGCCATAGTGCTCACACATAATGATGTTTTATTAAGGTCGAGATTAGCATGTTCAGATAATCTACCCAATCAGCACAAGAGGATGCATGTATATATAGCCGACTGTATATATTATCTCTGTTCCACAACTGTTTTCCAGCATTCCTCCTCCACCCCAACTCCTCACTCTCGATTATTCCTATCCCAGCCAGGGATGGTGGTGGTGGTGGGTACTCTGGGTTTGGGCCAAATTCCGAGCTCGGAGCACCCCCTTCGGACAGCACACCAAATACGCATATTCTATATATATGATATATGTATATATGATAACTTGTGAAGCTCCATAGGAATTTGTTGCTTCTATTCAAACTCTTTCTGCTGCAGGACATTCGTGGTGAATATTTATGTTTGGTGTAAAGGGTCTATAGAGTACTTTAGCAATAATACAAATAAAAAAAATCAAAATTAAAAAAAGTCGAGAGAGAGAGAGATATGTGTGTGCTTGTGTGAATTACCTGCGTCTGTGCATGCAGTGTCTCTCTACTAACCATGAGTTTAATTACTTTAAAAAAAGCAATGTTACAACCTTGTTGCTGAGAAATATAATGTAGTGATTCAGTAGCAAAACTATTTTATTACTAAACGTCACGGGGCATAGTTTACAACAGGTTTCTGTGCTCCTGAATGTTTCTGTGTGTGTGACGCAGAAATGTATATATATACCCTTTGCAAATATTTGAATTTCTGCATTGGTAAATAATGGTGCAAACACCAGTAAATTGACGAGCGCAATTCTTAGTTTTTCTAAGAATTGTTTTTCGCAATTCTTAGTTTTTCGCAATTCTTAGCAATTCTTTAAATACTCTCCTCTCATAAATTTTGCATCTGAGAGGGAAACTCCTACAAATGCATATGCAATCATTTCACCTTGAGCAGATGAGAGTCACAGCACAAATCACCCATTTTGCCTCACTCTTGACTGACAAGACGATGAAGGAAGATTTGGTTTCAAAGTGAAATGTAAAAGCACCTATTTTTTGTCATTGTACTGTTTTGTTGTGTTTTTCATTAAGAATAATAATGAACCTACCATTCAAGCAATTGCTGCTCCCAAATTGGTGCTAATTCGAGAAAGTAAAAAGCGAAAGTAAAATGTGCATGGCCGCACGGGCATTCATAATGGTTATTGTCCATTTTTTGAGTAATCAATGCAGAAATTCAGATATTTACACACATACTGTATGTATAGCACTTACTATAATAAATGCCACTCTATATATATATACACTCTAAAAAATGCTGGGTAAAAAACAACCCAAGTTTGGTTGAAAATGGACACACCCAGCGAATGGGTTGTTTTTAACCCAGTGGTTGGGTTAAATGTTTGCCCAACTTGCTGGGTAGTTTTATTTAACTCAACTATTGTTTAAAAATTACTGTATTGCTTGCTTAAAATGAACCCAAAGTATGTTGGAAATTAACATTTATTAATATGTTATATGTAAATTGTATTAATATGTAATATGTTATTAACCCAATATTTGGGTTAAATAAAACTGCCCAGCACGTTGGGCAAACATTTAACCCAATCGCTGGGTTTGTCCATTTTCAACCCAACTTGGGTTGTTTTTAACCCAGCATTTTTTAGAGTATATATATATATATATATATGTGACATTTATTATAGTAAGTGCTTTTGTTTATGGTTAGTCAAGTGCTTGAGGAAGAGGTGTTCAGAGCATCAGAGCAGTGTTCATCTCAGTGTCTGAGACCATCATGACACCTGCATTGTTTTCCAAGCATTTGATAAATAATGACTGGTAAGGAACAAATAAACTCCATAAAGTAGTAGTATTGGAGAAACAAGGCTCCTCTGGCTATACAGTGAGAACAGGATAGAACAAGGATAGTTTGCAAAGGTTAGTATACATTATATAATATATAGTAAATATAAGTTGTATATTAACTTTGTAAGATACAGTATATATGGTAGAAATCATGTACAACAGACGGATATTAATCAAACTTTGAATAAGTCCTTCAGAGGTCGATACCACATCGTCTGCTAAGGAGCATGTAGATGGAGTGTAACACATAGTGTTGAGTGAAACTTCTGGCCGGGTCTAACCTGGAAACCTGTGACCTGTAACATTCTAAGAATGGGATAATGAACCAAAACTCATATTAGTGTGGGTGCCATTCATATACTGTAATAATAAAGATTTATGTTATATGATGCATGTTTTCGGTTCCATTCAACCTACTGTAACTGTTTAGGTGAGGTTCAAAATACAGATTTTACAGATTAAATAATAGATAAACTAGATTACTTTTTCATCATATTCATCTTCATGTAAAATGCAGCCATATTATAAATGCACCCACTTCACTGGCAAACAAAAAAATATTATATTTGCATTTGCTCATATTTGACTCAAAAAAACTTGACTGTCACTGTTCCATGGCACTACCACAATGCTTTGTTATGGTTGAAACACGGGTCATGAATACTTTAATAGAATGGTAACACTTTACAAATAGGTTGCATTTGTTAACATTACATTAGTAAACATAAACTAACAATGAAAAATACTTCTAAATAATATATTAACGTTAGTTCATGTTAATTGCAACATTTACTAATACATAAAACCAAGAGTTTCATCTGTTTATATTATTTAATGGACCTGAGCTAACATGAACTAACAATGAACAGCTGCTTTTTGTTAAAGTTAAAGTTGTTTTAACTAACTTTAACAAAGATCAATAAATACAAATTTTTTGCTCATTGGTAGTTAATGTTATATAAATGCATTAACTAAAGTTAACTATTTGGTTACCAATAGAATACTTTAATAGACACTGTGTTTGATGCAATGATCAAGTGTTTGTAATTTGGCTTTTTGAATCTTTCAGGTGCCTACAGTACTAGTCAGGGAATTGAAATGATTCGGCAGGACATCGCTAGCTACATTGAACGGCGAGATGGAGGAATCGCATGTGACCCTGACAACATTTACCTCTCAACAGGAGCCAGTGATGCAATCGTGGTAAGCAGATACTAAAAACAGACAACAAGAAAAGTGAAGACAAAACAAAGCTAAATGTAACATTCATTTCAAAAAGTGTTTATGTGTACATTGCGTATGCACAAAATAGGCATTGAAAAGCATTTATGCCATTTCCCCTGCACGCATCAGTATTTATACGAAATGTTCTGCAGAGTTGAGGTCCAATTCTGCTTTAACACTCCAGCCTGTATTTTTCAAATAATTCTAAGGACCTTGATCAGGTGGTTCAGATGTGTTTAATCAGTGGGTGGAGCTTACTTTTGCAGTACTGTGGCGCTACAGGAGCAACATTTGACACCTTTGCTTAGGACTGTGAATAACTTTATTTGATGAAGTAACAAACTGAAAAGAACGATTCACATCAATGCTTTTATTGAATTTGCTACGCTTAAAAAAACCCAACAACATAGGGTTTGAGAGGTTCACACAAACCTATGATTTCCTATAATTCCCAGCATTTTCTGGCAGCCATGCTAGACCATGCTCCATCATATTACAAATCTAGACTCCCAAACAGACATTCTTTCTATGTGTGGAAGTTTATTTTCATATTATATTATGTGTCTAGGAGTACACACTTTTTGATGCCCAAGATGGCCAGTAAAAATATACAAGCATCTTTTTTTATAAAATGATAGATTTACATTAGGAGCAAAATCATATAGACACAGACAACATACACTATATTGCCAAAAGTATTGGGACACCCCTCCAAATCATTGACTTCAGGTGTTCCAATCACCTCCATGGCAACATGTGTATAAAATCAAGCACCTAGGCATGCAGACTGCTTCTACAAACATTTGTAAAAGAATGGGTTGCTCTCAGGAGCTCAGTGAATTCAAGCGTGGTACCGTGATAGGTTGCCACCTGTGCAATAAGTCCATTCGTGAAATTTCCTCACTACTAAATATTTCACGGTCAACTGTTAGTGGTATCAAAACAAATTGGAAGCAATTGGGAACAACAGCAACTCAGCCATGAAGTGGTAGGCCATGTAAAATAACAGAGCGCGCACAGTGCGCAGAAGTCGCCAACTTTCTGCAGAATCAATAGCTACAGACCTCCAAACTTTGTGTGGCCTTCAGATTAGCTCAAGAACAGTACGTAGAGAGCTTCATGGAATGGGTTTCCATGGCCGAGCAGCTGCATCCAAGCCTTACATCACCAAGTACAATGCAAAACGTGGGATGCAGTGGTGTAAAGCACGCCGCCACTGGACTCTAGAGCAGTGGAGATGTGTTCTCTGGAGTGACGAATCACGCTTCTCTGTCAGGCAATCCGATGGACGAGTCTGGGTTTGGCGGTTTGGCCCCTTAGTTCCAGTGAAAGGAACTCTTAATGCTTCAGCATACCAAGACATTTTGGACAATTTCATGCTCCCAACTTTGTGGGAACAGTTTGGGGATGGCCCCTTCCTGTTCCAACATGATTGCGCACCAGTGCACAAAGCAAGGTCCATAAAGACATGGATAAGCGAGTTTGGTGTGGAGGAACTTGACTGGCCTGCACAGTCCTGACCTCAACCCGATAGAACACCTTTGGGATGAATTAGAGCGAAGACTGCGAGCCAACATCAGTGCCTGACCTCACAAATGCGCTTCTAGACGAATGGTCACAAATTCCCATAAACACACTCCTAAACCTTGTGGAAAGCCTTCCCAGAAGAGTTGAAGCTGTTATAGCTGCAAAGGGTGGGCCAACTCCATATTAAACCCTACGGATTAAGAATGGAATGTCATTAAAGTTCATGTGCATGTAAAGACAGGCGTCCCAAAACTTTTGGCAATATAGTGTATCTTGTTTAAATATCTGCATGGCAATATACATATGGTAGTTATATGCAAATTAGGCCATGGATTTTAAAAAAGGCATTGTCAGCTCTGTATGTATGGTTAGTTCGTGAAGGAGACAGTGTGGGGCATAAGTCTAATGTGTGGACGCATTTCCATTAACAGTGATTTATAAAGTGAACTTACATAAATTCTGGTGTACAAATGGCTTTATGAAAACTTTTGTGTTTAAAAAAAATCTACGCAAAGTTTTATTCATATGGATTTACCTTATATTTTTGATTGTCATTGCATTAGAGAATGCAATATCAGAATTAGTTTTAAATATCTGTGTTTGTCTGTGTCAGACTATGCTTAAGTTACTAGTGTCAGGGGAAGGAATGTCTCGTACCGGAGTGATGATATCCATCCCTCAGTACCCACTGTACTCCGCTGCTCTGGCTGAGCTGGGTGCTGTGCAAATCAGTTACTATTTGGATGAAGACAACTGCTGGAGTTTGGACATCAATGAGTTACGGCGCGCCCTGCAGGAAGCAAAGAAGCACTGCAACCCTCGAGCACTGTGCATTATCAATCCTGGCAACCCCACAGGTGTGACAACAAATCTATCAGCTTTTATTATGGTGGCCAGTTTGGGTATAAGTTAAATATAAGTTACTTGATATTTATCACTTTTTTATAGAACTGCTGCCTTGTGCCTATAAAGCCCAATTATAGTTGTGCCGATATGGAATCCAACAGCATTCTTGCTCATGTGATGTTGTATGGAAAAGCATAACTTTGTTACAGTATGTTGTGACATAATGGTGTGGCTTCTTGACATTTCAGAACAACATACAGTAGTGGCCAAAAGTGATGTCCGGCCTAGGAAAATTGACATCATCACTCTTTATTCAAATATTATTAAAAATGTGTTTTTTGTATAGTAAAACAAAACCTGTTGCCGTGGCTTGCCTTTTTTTTTGCCAAATAATTTTGTCAGATACGTACCTTAACCAAATTAAGTGTTTTGTTCTTCCCTCATATTTAAAATGTTTTCAAAAATATAATTTAATATAATTTGCTTAATCAAACTTATAGGGTCATTAAAAACAAATATCCCATCCGGACATCACTTTGGCCACTACTGTATGTTCCTGTATCACTGTGAGTGCTTCTCATTCCCTTCAAATTGTGCATCCTCGTTTCCTCACTCCTTCATCTTTCAAGGATGTATCAATTGTCTAAATGAGAAGTGAGGAAATACTAGTCTCTTTTTGTCGAAACACAAATGCCTGAAATTGGAGGCAAATCAGTGCTTGTTCACATGAGTTTGTAGACCAGATAGAGTTGTTGCCGATTCTTCCTTTTGAAATGTTGTGTAATGTGCACACAACAGCAAATAATAGTACTCCAGACAGTCGTGTAGTGTGAGAAGACTTTTATGCAGTGTGTATCTGGCATTAAGTGATGTTTGAGTGATCAAGGATATTCCATTTTACAAATACATCTTCCTTTTATTCCTCTGACCTTGTTTATTTTCCTTGCATCCCTCCCTTGCATTTTTGGAGCAAGGATAGGAAATGATGCACAATTTCAGAAATGAGAAGCACCCTGGTTAAGTATGTAAAAAAGGTGTTTGTGTGGCTTATTTCCTTAAAATTGTTGTAGTGGTGAAGGCTATGTACAATCTCTGGGCTGGAAAACATTAAAATAATCTGGCAACGCTGCTTGCCTTTACTCGACAGGTCAAGTGCAAAGTCGGCAGTGCATTGAAGACGTGATCCGATTTGCTGCGACAGAGAACCTTTTCCTCATGTCTGACGAGGTGATTTGTATGATAGGCCTATATATATATGGTTTTTAAATACACAAAACAAACAATGTTAATGTTTTCAATATGCCCTGCTTTATCCAGGTCTATCAGGACAATGTTTATGCAGACGGGTGCAAGTTTCACTCCTTTAAGAAGGTTCTGTTTGAAATGGGTCCAGAATACTCTGAGAAAGTGGAACTAGCTTCGTTTCACTCAACATCAAAGTGCTACATGGGAGAGTGAGTGTCCAAAATCAGAGAAGTGCAAATGATCTTCAGGTTATTTGGAAGAAGTATTCTGTTGATAATATTATAGAATTTAATGAATCTGACTCCTAATAACATTTTGTTCTTAAAGGGTTAGTTCACCTAAAAATGATTCTGTCATCATGTCATTCCTAATCTATAAGACTTTTGTTTATCTTTAATACACAAATGAAGATATTTTGAAACCTGAGAGATTTCTGTCTTTCCATTGAAAGCTAAAGCCATTACACCAAAAGTTGACACTTCAAAAGGTTCAAGACGTCTGAAGAGACATAATCGCTTTATATGTTGAACTGATGAATTTAGACTTTTATTCAGATTTAAACATTGATCAACACACATACAAAAAGCTCATCAAATATGGTAAATGTAAGCTTAAACGCCCTTATTTGACGCGCCAGAACCGGTGAGGTTTGTTCTTGCATCACACAAGCACATAAAACATATTCACATAATATTACGTACATCAGTGTATAAAACACTTTCGCAGTTAATTTAAAGAAAAAATCCTGTGTTGTTCCTCCATAAGTTGAAATGTAGGTTATGAGATGATGTGGAAAGAGCATACACAAATATTGTGGTTTGACCAAATAGTAGTGCCCTAAAATAGATCAAGTAAATAGTTAAGCACTAAACCTGTCTTTCTTGCTTCTTGAAGGTGTGGTTTTCGTGGTGGTTATATGGAGGTGGTAAATCTAGACCCTGAGGTGAAATTTCAACTCACTAAGCTGGTGTCTGTGCGGCTGTGTCCTCCGGTGCCTGGTCAGGCTCTTCTAGATGTGGTGGTCAATCCACCTCAGCCAGATGAACCTTCATATGACACATTCATCCAGGTCTATAACATCCCATTGATTGTTTCCTCTGTACCAGTTAAGAAACTTCTGTAGCCAAGAAGAAAGTAATCAAACCTTTTCTCCATTGTCTTCAGGAACGCACAGAAACTTTGGCCACACTGGCAGAGAAAGCCAACATGACGCAAGAGATCTTGAATCAAGTCCCAGGAATAAAATGTAACCCAGTGCAGGGTGCAATGTACACTTTCCCACGTATCCACCTTCCACCAAAAGCCATCCTGGAGGCCAAGGTAGAATCGGCCTGTGCTCAGTTAAATCTAATAACTGTTCTTTTTTATGGGCATAACCAAGGTGTTGTTACATTTACTGCTGTTCTGCAAATTTTCATGGCCAAAATCCAATTATTTTAAAAGATTTCCCCAGGCAGATTTTACATTGAGTCTGTTTGGTAATGTGAATTTGCCATGCTGACTAAGAAAAAACAGCTGCCTGGTTAGAGAGTGATTGTGTGAGCTGTGCTTCATACATCACTACACCATTGACAATGGACTTTTTTTTGTTAAAGTTCTAATGTGACTGCACCATAACTACACTTTGAAGTGACTTGATTGGGATTCATGGTGCATATTTTACTTTAAGTTACCATAACTCACTTTAAGTTTACATGGCTCATTAACCCAACTCTATCCCTAAAGACCAATTCACAATGCACCGACAGATGGCAACAGACACTTTGTCGGGTTTTGTCGGATCAGTGTGTTATCCCTGTTCGAGTCTGTTGGCATCTGTCGGAGATTGTTAGATTGTCTAAGATGTGACGTTCTTTAATCTGGTGACTGTCGGCGTTGGTCTGCGTCTGTCGGTGCAGTGTCAATAGGCCTTAACAATTAACTACCCCTGAAATCAAAAGGGAAATAAATGAATGTCAAATACATAGTGATGTAATTGGCACAAAACACTAGGAAAATAGGACAAAATAAAGACTGAAATGTCCCCTGTGCCAATATAAGATATTCACTGCTTTAAGCCTCCTATAAACTTTTTTCAACTTTATTATCCAACTCTTTCTTATAAAGTATAAACATTGTTTACGAGGTACATACCATTTTGTTTTACTTATATATCCACAAGAAGGAAAAAATTTTTTTTAATGACCCTACAAGTTTGATTAAACCATGAAAATATGAGGAACATTTTTAATATTTTAAATATGAGGGAAGAACAAAACACTTCAATTATTTGACAAAAAAGACAAACTACAGCTACAGGTTTTATTTTACTATGCAAAAAAAGAAAAAGCATAAACAAAGAGCTCACCGTAAAAAGCATACATTGATTACAACAAAAGTAATAACAACATTAAAGTGAATACCACATTAATAACATCAGTTATTAATATTTTGTTGGTTGGTTGGTTCTCTTTGCATCAGTATGTATCAGTATTATACATGCAAAATATTCTACTCAAGTAGAATGTCAGTATAATGTTAGAATCAGGTTCTAAAAGTGAGCACTTATATTGAGTATTTGAGAAGATGGTTTGCATTAAGACCTACACATGTTATAGAAAATTATATTATAATATTAAATTATAATATTTTCTTTGTTAAACCATTCTTTTAATTATTTATTTATTAATCACTTGATTTCATTAAAAATGTTTACTGAAATCCCCCATCCCCTCAAATTTTAGGAGAAGGGACAATCTCCAGATATGTTCTACTGTATGAAGCTTCTGGAAGAAACAGGAATCTGTTTGGTTCCCGGCAGCGGCTTTGGACAGCGAGAAGGCACCTACCATTTCAGGTTACTCTCCCTTTATACCAGTGTTAATTTTGACAGCAAATTTTGATTTAGTTTTAGTCATAGTCTTTTGACTAAAATGCCATTTAGTTTTAGTCATATTTTAGTCACCTGAATTGTTTTTAGTTTTAGTCTAGTTTTAATCGACTAAATATCATAAGATTTTAGTTGAATAAATCTACAGTAGATTTAGTCAATTAAAGTCTAATGAGTTTAGTTAAATTGTAATGCATTAATTGAGCATTTAAGCATTACATAACCGACTGTTACTTGAATACGTCAAAACTAACATTTTGACATAATTGTGTTTTTGACCGTTCAAGCGCAAAAATACACGAAAGAGAGCTCAATTCACTTTTTTGTTTGTTTTTTTTTAAAAACATCTATATAGTTTTTATAATTTTGTATTTCTGTTTTAGTTAGTATATCAGGTTAAGCTAAAGCATCAAATAAGTTTGTTTAATTTTTTTATTTCAGTTAACATTTATTTAATTTCAAGTCAAGTCAAGTCACCTTCATTTATATAGTGCTTTTTGCAACACAGATTGCTTCAAAGCAGCTTCACAGTGATAATAGGAAATTAATTTTGTTTTTGAAGAAAAGTTTTTGATTAATTTCTGTTGTAAAAACTGATTAGTTATTTAATTTGGTGCAATTTAAACAACACCATCTTCAATCAAAACAGAAAACCCCCAATGCGTTCCGGACCCCATCCACACGGCAACAGCTTCTGGTGGCCTGAGAATGCAAACCATGAAATAGGTTTGAAATAGTTTTGAAACTATACCATCGACATCCCCGCGCAAACCCCCAAAAAGTCGAATCTGTGAAAACGGCGACGGCATGTACACAAGCATTACGTGTTCAGCGTATAGGCAAGTGTGTTTGAATACGTATGTGTGCATATGTGTTTTTATCTGTATAGAGGGGAAGGGAAGGAGGCCTTCACAGGGGAGAGTCTAGTTGACACGGTCTCTGCTGACACTTCAGGGATGCGTTGGTCGTGTCTAGGCGCAGGTCCACCATCTGATCTGGATCCGGCAGACTACAGTAAACCTCGGGATAAACAGAGAGACTAACATTAGCGTAGATGCCATTCTTTTTATGATGTAACGAGTACATCAGGTGTTATGGGAAGTGTTCCCGGTTCCGGCTGACCTAGTTAATGCAGCCTAGAACAATCATTTAACTGATTTGAATAATAGAAATATTTTAGATTATAATTTAGATATATTTTTAAGATTGAAGAATGCAGTTTTACAGATGCTAGAAACGTGGCTTTCAAATGAAAGATTGGTATCAAAGAGCACACCCAGGTTCCTAACTGACGACGAGGACTTGACAGAGCAGCCATCAAGTATTAGACAGTATTCTAGGTTACTACGTGCAGAAGTTTTTTGTCCAATAATTAGAAAGTCTGTTTTTTTCAGAATTAAGTTGTAGGAAATTACTGGTCATCCAATTTTTTTATCAGCTATGCATTCCGTCAATCTTGTGAATTGGTAAGTTTCGTCAGGGCGCGAAGAAATATAGAGCTGAGTATCGTCAGCATAACAATGAAAACTAACGGCATGCTTCCTAATGATATCTCCCAAGGGTAGCATGTACAGGGTGAAAAGCAACGGTCCTAGCACTGAGCCTTGCAGTACTCCATACTGAACTTGTGATCGGTATGACATCTCTTCATTTACTGCTACAAACTGATACCGGTCAGATAAGTATGATTTAAACCATGCCAATGCAATTCCACTAATGCCAACATAATTTTCGAGTCTATTCAGAAGAATATTGTGGTTGATAGTATCGAATGCAGCACTAAGATCGAGTAACACTAATAGCGAGATAGAACCACGATCAGATGATAAGAGCAAATCATTTGTAACTCTAATGAGAGCAGTCTCAGTACTATGATACGGTCTAAATCCTGACTGGAAATCCTCACAGATACCATTTCTTTCTAAAAAGGAGTATAGTTGTGAAGACACTGCCTTTTCTAGTATTTTTGACAGAAAGGGTAGATTTGAGATCGGCCTGTAATTTACTAATTCTGTAAGATAAAGTTGCGTTTTTTTAATAACTGGTTTAATAATAGCCAACTTAAAAGTTTTCGGTACATATCCTAACGATAAAGATGAATTAATGATATTAAGAAGAGGATCTATGACCTCTGGAAGCATCTCTTTTAGTAGCTTAGTCGGTATAGGGTCGAGCATACATGTTGTTGATTTAGATGATTTAAAGAGTTTAGCCAATTCTTCTTCTCCTATAGCAGTGAATGAGTGGAATTTTTCCTCAGTGACACTACAATGCACTGTCTGATGCGATACTGTAGTAGATGGTTGCATAGTTATAATTTTCTTCCTAATATTATCAATCTTGCACGTAAAGAAGTTCATAAAGTCATTACTGCTGTGCTGTTTGCAAACGTCAGAAGTTGAAGCTTTATTTCTTGTTAATTTAGCCACTGTATCAA
Organism: Coreius guichenoti; assembly: GCA_039654105.1. NCBI lineage: Eukaryota > Metazoa > Chordata > Actinopteri > Cypriniformes > Gobionidae > Coreius > Coreius guichenoti. The sequence continues at coordinate 13,083,365 of CM077187.1, forward strand.
ATAAATACCTAGGGTTGTGTTTGTTTTCTTCTAAGAGAGTCGAAAAATAAGCAGATCAAGCTATTTTTACGGCCTTTCTGTATGCAATCATGCTCTCGAAATGCGAAAAACCTCCAGTTTTGTTTTCTTCCAGCTGCGCTCCATTTTTCTGGCTGCTGTTTTAAGGGCCCGAGTGTGCTCGTTGTACCACGGCGTTGGACTATTTTCTTTAATCTTCTTTAAGCGCAGAGGAGCAACTGTGTCTAAAGTGCTGGAAAAGAGAGAGTCAGTAGTTTCTGTTGCAACATCGAGTTCCTCTAGGCTATCTGGGATGCTGAGGAGATGGAACTGATGAGGAAGATTATTTACAAAACAGTCTTTAGTGGCAGTGGTGATAGTCCTGCCATATTTGAAACGAGGGGATGGCTTTGCAGCCTTTGCTAAATTAAGTATACACGATACTAGGTAATGATCTCAGATGTCGTCGCTCTGCTGCAGAATTTCAACGGTATCAACATTTATTCCATGTGACAATATTAAGTCTAAAGTATGATTACGACGATGAGTTGGTCCTGACACGTGTTGCCTAACTCCAATAGAGTTTAGAATGTCTCTAAATGCCAATCCCAATGCGTCTTTTTCATTGTCTACATGGATATTAAAATCACCAACAATTAGGACTTTATCTGCAGCCAGTACTAACTCTGATAGAAAATCAGCAAATTCTCTGGTAAAGTCTGTATGGTGCCCTGGTGGCCTGTATACAGTAGCCAACACAAATGTCAAACGGGATTTATCATTTACACTACATAACGTTACGTAAAGCACCAAAACTTCAAAAGAATTATATTTGAAACTGGACTTCTGAGTAATACTTAAGATGTTATTATAAATTATAGCAACACCTCCCCCTTTGCCTTTCAGACGCGGCTCGTGTTTATAACAATAATCTTGAGGGGTGGACTCATTTAAAGTAATGTAATCGTCAGGTTTTAGCCAGGTTTCTGTCAAACACAGCAGATCTAGGTTATGGTCTGTAATCATATCATTAACAATAAGCGCTTTTGAGGAAAGGGATCGAATATTCAGCAGCAGGGCCTGAAATTTACTTTTTTGACCACCTGCCACAGTGACTTTTTATCAGCCACTTTTTTTTTTTTTGCCTCATAAAGGTGAAAAACAGGAATAGCACAAACATTGTTCTTTAACTTGTAAGAATACACATTTAAGTGCTGTCAAGTTATTAAGGAAATCAATATAAGTAATAATAACTCTTAGAATATAATTTTTTAAAATCTTTTTATTCATTGATTTCCCGTGTCCACAGATATAGACCTACCGCAGCTCGTATGTAAACAAATCACACACGGCTGTGTTGATGGCTGATGTAGTCACGTAGACAGGTCCTGGCAGCTGTTAGTTACAGCGTTCAGGAACCGTTAAGCAGAACTAAATTAATATTATTATTACTGGTAAAGTTACCGGGTACCAGACATTTTCTCACCGGTTCCCAACTCCCAACATGCACACGCACACACATCTGTGCAACTGTCATTGTACTGTAGCCTACGTCAGCGTTGCATTATCTCATCCCATCTCACCAACAGTTTAATACCTACTCGCACATCCAAACGTAGTCAGAGAAGGTTCTCATCTTCTTTCCGATCACATGAACGTCCCGAAACAGCAGTCGCATCCTCTCAAACTGCCTAATGAATCACTCAATTCTCATTGGCTACCTGCCAATGTGGCAGGTAGATTGACAGTGTTACCCGCCAATTGCAAAATTCACCCGCATTTGGCGCGTGGTCGGGTGTTAATTTCAGGCCCTGTTCAGCAGCCCGAGCTTTATCATTTGTTCATCTGTATTGTATCTGTTTTTTATTTGTTGAACATCAATTAAATTTTTTCCCTTAAATGGGTTCGAGAGTTTTTTGTATTTACTAATTCGGGGAACAGACACAGTCTCTATGTGATAATATCTAGGTGAGAGAGTCTCTGTGTTGGGATTTATCTGACTTCTGTGACATGAGACAGGTAGCAGACGATCGGTTAAGCCAGTCCGTCTGCTTCCTGACCTGGGCCCCAGTTAGTCAAGGTTCAGCTCTAAGACTATGTGCCAAATTACTAGAGAGAAGAGCGGCACCATCCCAGGAGGGATGAATACCATCTCTTTTTAACAGGTCAGGTCTGCCCCAAAAGCTTTTCCAATTGTCTATGAACCCTATGTTATTCTGCGCACTGCAAAAAATGCTTTTCTTACTTAGTATTTTTGTCTTGTTTTAAGTCCAAATATCTAAAAATTCTTACATTAAGAAGCATTTACTAGGCAAGCAAAAGTTTTTGTCTTGTTTTCGGAAAAAATAACTCAAAATTAAGTGAGTTTTTGCTTAAAATAAGCTAAATAATCTGCCAATGGGGTAAGCAAAATAATCTTGTTTTCTGTTTGAATTAAGATTATTTTGCTTACCCCATTGGCAGATTATTTATCTTATTTTAAGCAAAAACTCACTTAATTTTGAGTTTTTTTCCCCCAAAACAAGACAATAATTTTTGCTTGCCTAGTAAATGCTTCTTGTTTTAAGAATTTTTAGATGTTTGGACTAGAAACAAGACAAAAATACTAAGTAAGAAAAGCATTTTTTGCAGTGCGGACACCACTTAGACAGCCAGCCATTGAGTGATGATAGCCTGCTAAGTATCTCATCACTCCTTCTAACTGGGAGGGGGCCAGAGCAAAAAAACATTAGCTGCTATTGTACTTGCAAGTTCACACACCTCTTTAATGTTAATTTTGGTGATCTCCGACTGGCGAAGTCGAGCATCATTTGTGCCGACGTGAATAATAATCTTAGAGAATTTACGATTAGCATTAGCCAGCACTTTTAAATTTGCTTTGATGTCAGGCGCTCTGGCTCCCGGTAAACATGTGACTATGGTGGCTGGTGTCTCTATTTTCACGTTCCGTGTAATAGAATCGCCAATAACTAGGGCACTTTCAACAGGATTCACAGTTGGTGCGTCACTGAGTGGGGAGAACCTGTTTGATGTTCTAATCGGAACGGAAGAGTGGTTTTTTGATCCATGACTATGCCATCTCACAGTCACCCAGTTGCCCTGCTGCACGGGCTCTACAGCCGGAACCGAACAATGTACAGAGTTCACTAAGCTAGTCGCATCCAAAGCAGTGTCTAAAGCTATTACATTCTCACTATTCTCAATAAAAGTTTGGATGCGTGTCTCTAATTCAGAACTCTTCTCCGTCAGCCTGACTATCTCCCTGCATTTATCACATGTGAAGCCCTCTTCACTGACAGAGAAGGTAATACTGAACATGTAACAGGCAGTGCAAGTGACAATAACATGAGAAGATGACATGGCTTACCGTGGCTTACCTTTGTTGACTAATCCAACTCACCCGAATTGTTTGATGGACTCAGGAGACCCGGATCCACGGATGGCAGGCTAACAGGCTAGCAAAATGCTAACGCATGATAGTGATTTAGATTAAAGCTAGCGATGTCAAATTTTAATGTGATAGGCAATATTAGACAATATATGGTGATGAGTAAGTTATATTTAGCAGTATAAACAACAAGGAATTATATCAAATAGAGATTCAAAAGCAAAGCTGTACGGAGCTGCAGTGCAGACGCAAAACACTCAGCAGCGAGGCAGACAGGAGCAATCGATCCTGCTAAAAATAATGAATATTTTTTAATGGTTTTAGTTAACTATTATAACCCTGATACTTTATTGAATAATATGTGTCAAATACTGTTCTTAGTCTTTTCTCCTGACTATGAATTAAATGGGAATGAAATTAAATACAGTTTATGGTGTAACCAAAAACGTATATATAATGCGTGACTTAATTATAAACAAGCTCGAAATACACATTGACTCTTATTTTGAAATGCCTTACTATTGCAGTTGCAGGCTTCTCTTTCAAGTTCAGATGAGGGAGATAAAATATGCACTGTTACAACCGTCTAAAACATATTACTATATAAACATCGTAAAGTAAATATTGTCATTATTCATCAGCATTAGTTCATAAACAATTGCCTGGCATAAATGTGCGCTATTCATTGATTGAACTGCTCTGAAGCGCAGTTTCTTGAGCCTGTATAACGTGCAACAGCGCCGCATTTTCCCGCGGTTAGATCAGCACGTTACAATTCAAATGTGCGCATCTGTTACACAGGACATCAGTTCTGACTGGATCTCTTCCCTAATCGTCCCTCCCTAACATTTTCGTCTCGTTTTTATTCGTTGACGAAAATGACAGTAGATTTTCGTCATAGTTTTTGTCATCCAAAACTGGTTTTTATTTAGTTATTGTCTCGTTTTCGTCAGTGAAAAAAGGACGTTGACGACGAAATTAACACTGCTTTATACAATCCAGATTAATAAAATCAGCCATTGATGTGTTTGTCTTTGGTTATAATTAACAGTGAATTAACATCTGAAATGAAAGGCCATACAAAGTTACAATGTCCAGCAACACAAGAGGAAAGGAAGCACAATATATAGGGAAGGCAAGCGGAGCACATGTCCAACAAAAACAAAGACAAAGCCATGTACTCAAGCACAACACAAACATTGTCACATGAAACTGACTTCAATGGTTCTTTAAGGTTATTATAAAAAAATGCTAGGGTGATTTTCAATTCTTATTTGCGCATCCTCGTTTCCTTTCCTCACTTCCTTTCCTCGCGTCTTAGCTCCACCCCTTCAGAATGCAAGGGAAGGACGCAAGGAAAAGACACGAGGATGGAGGAATTGAATCAAGTGAAATGATATACCCTCACTCCCTTTAGCATCACTTCAAAGCGTCGTCAATTAATGATGACTCTACACTGCTGGATTTAGCTTGCACGTCGGGATTCTTGAACATTAGAGATAACTATTTATATTGTAATATTTTCAACCTCCACAAAATACCACATTTGTCCATATTTTTTTTTATTATTAAAAAATGCATTGTTATTATTAACAATGCATTATTTTCAGTTATTAACTGCTTTTTACTTGTTGTATAGTATTACAGTTTGTTTAAATTTCTTTCATTTTCTTGTGCTTTGATATAATTCTGCAACTGTCCTACTACTTGTTGTAATTTGACATACATTTGTGTCTTGTAAAAAATAATGATAATTATAATAATAATAATTAATAAACTGTGGCAAGATGTGAAGGGGGAGGAGAATTTATACGTGCGTCATGTTTAGTCGATAAAACACTTCCACAAAGGATACACCTGTGTATCCTCGCTCATGACTCCTCAGGAAGCCTCCTCTCTCCTCGATCCTCGCCTCCTTGCGGTGCAATTAGACAGCTGAGATGTCCTACAAGATGGCTGAGCTCGATCGGTTTCCGGGTCATAGGATGGAGGATGGAGGAGCGAGGAAACGAGGAGGGATATTGAGAAGCACCCCTAGAATGAATGGTCAGGGAAGTTCACTTTGTTTATAAAATGGAGAAATTCACAGGTGTGGTCCTTAATGGATTTATCACCCTGGGAGAGGAGAGCTTCTTTATCAGTCTTTGAGGTTGGTTCTTCTGCAAGGAGGAGATGTAGTGCAGATATAAGTGTAGCTTTATTGAAATAAGAAAATCATCCAAGGAAGAATCCAAAGGAAACTGCAAATGCAACAGCTTAGTAAAACACACTAAGACAGGAACAGATGAGACCGAGGGATATATAAGAGAACAAGGAGCTAAACAAGAAACAGGTGGAGACAATAAATAAACAATGGAACCAAATGACAACAGGAAGAAACACAGGAAGTAAGGATAACTAACCAAATACAACCAAACCAAATAAATTAATGTAAAACCTTAACATAAGGACCGGTGACCCTAAAGGCGACCCTATTGCTTTCGAAGTAATAATTTATTGGTACTTTTTGGTAATTTCACGACAAGATTTCATTTGCGCACACAATTGACAGGACAGGAAAGTTCATTTTTCTGAGGTGAGAGACTTTTGTTACAAAAATGAGGGCAGCCTCTTCGACCGCAACAGGACAAACAGGAACAGCGGGCTGCTCAGGGACAGCCTCCATGACTGTAACAGGGAGCTCTGGAACCACCACACTTGGGAGCTTTGTGACCACCGGAGTCGGGGTGATCCTCCGGGACCACTTGATTCGGGACCACTGGACTTGGAACCACCAGAGTCAGGTCCTCCAGGACCACCGAACTTGGGACCACTGTACTCAGGTTCTCCAGGATCCCCGGATTCAGGACCACCGGAGTTAGGATCTCTGGGACCAACGGGCTTGGGAGCTCTGGGACCACCGCCTTGCTGAGACGGAGGAAGCCTTCTTCCTCTTCCTCTGCTTATGTATACATACCCCACAAACTGCCAGCATTCCCATCTCCCAGGCACAGATGGGCTCATTAAAGGGATAGTTCACCCAAAAATGAAAATTACAAAATGATTTACTCACCCTCAAGCCATCCTAGGTTTTCTTTCAGACAAATACAATCCGAGTTATATTAAAAAATTTCCTGGCTCTTCCAAGCATTATAATGGCAGTGAATGGCAGACCAAAATTTGAAGCCCAAAAGAATGTATCCATCCATTATAAAAGTAATCCACACGGCTCCAGGAGGTTAATAAAGGCCCTCTGAAGCTAAACGATGGGTTTTTGTAAGAAAAATATCCATATTTAACATGTTATAAAGTAAAATATCTAGCTTCCGGTGGACCGCCTTCCGTATTCAACTTACGAAAAAAGCATAACTGGCGCGACGATTACGTCGTATGGAGCGTAAGCATTTTGAACTGCGAGAGGCGCTACACTTTCTTTGTAAGTTGAATATGGAAGGTGGTCCACCGGAAGCTAGATATTTTACTTTATAACGTGTTAAATATGGATATTTAACACAAGCCATCCAAGTGATGTAAAAGAAAAATGTGATTCATCAGACCAGGCCACCTTCTTCCATTGCTCCGTGGTCCAGTTCTGATGCTCACGTGCCCACTGTTGGCGCTTTTGGCGGTGGCCAGGGGTCAGCATGGGCACCCTGACTGGTCTGCGGCTATGCAGCCCCATACGCAACAAACTGCGATGCACTGTGTATTCTGACACCTTTCTATCAGAACCAGCATTAACTTCTTGAGCAATTTGAGCTACAGTACCTCGTCTGTTTGATCGGACCACACGGGCCAGCCTTCACTCCCCACATCAACTTTGAGGACAAAATGTTCACTTGCTGCCTAATATATCCCACCCACTAACAGGTGCCGTGATGAAGAGATAATCAGTGTTATTCACTTCACCTGTCATTGGTCATAATGTTATGCCTGATCGGTGTACTTATATTTTACTAGAGGTGCCAATAATTGTGGCCAACATGCATTGGAGAAAAATATTTATTTCATAATGTAAGTTTCCCCCCACTTTTAATTGTTTTACTTAAATGAAAGTTAGAATTTTGTAAATGTTTTGAATGAAAGCTCAAAATGATAAACAATGCAGATTTATTTTCACAGCCTTCTTTGCTCATATTTACCAAGGGTGCCAATATTAGTGGAGGACACTGTACACAATAGCTAACACTATAAATTATTAAACTTTCTTGGCAGACTTTCAATCCTTTTGTTGATTAACTGTACCTGTTTTTTTGCATTTTTTTGCATCTTCTCCTACAGAATGACCATCCTTCCTCCAAAAGAGAAACTGAAGATAGTGTTGGCCAAGATTAAGGAGTTTCACCAGCATTTTACTGACCGATACTCTTAACCCTGACCATCTAATTTTCTGACAGACTTAACCAAATCCTCAATTTCACACAAAGCTACAAGACTTTTGAGATGTGTAAATACCTGCAATGCAAATGAAATCCTATCTCACAGCATGGAAAGGTGAACACGAGCCATTTTGAGAGGACAGTATAGTTCCCAACCCAGCTCTTCCATAAATGGCAGTGTCAAAGGCTTTTGGGGACAAACAACTAACTTACATTTGTGGTGAACAATTAAAATATGAATGCTATTTTTCTAGTAACATTTTAACACAGAATTATTCATTTCTATTAAGATTGGTTCTATTGTTTAATGAATGTTTGTTTTTTTGTTTGTTTACTGTATACTGTAGTTCATTCTTGCAGTGTTAAAAAATGTAACATTGTGAACTTGGAAAAGACAGTCTGTTAGCATCATTTGTTTACAAAATGTGATTGTGCAGTTGGTTAATATATATGAGTAAAGATGTTAAAATTAAATTAAATATGAGGAATGAATTAAATGCTTTTCAAATAATATTTTTGAGCTTCTGAACAGTAGTCACACCACGCATTGCCATTGCCAGCAGTTCTGCCACACTTTTTCTTTTTGGGCCAATTCTAGAGAGAGTGTGTGCGCGTTTGTCCTCGGGGTTATCCCCACACAACAGGATTTCTGATCGTAAACTTTCAAACAAGCAAAAAAATTGCTGACCACACACTGAATTCAGTCCAGACTAAAAAGTCTAGCAATTATTTTTATTTTATAAACTTCATGGTGCAAAATGCATGTGAATTAAAAGCTAGACAGGCCTGTGGTGTGCGGTCAGTGTGCAGTCAGCAATTTTCTTGCTTGTTTGTAATTATTCTTTTGGCTCTACGCACCTGAAGCAAAAGGATTTTTTTACCTACTTGGAGCACAACAATTTTTTCTAGTTTACATTATCCTAAATTTTCAAAATCTTGGATATTTACAATTTGAGATTGCTGCGGCCCAGATTCATCCGAGCAGATTCAATCACTCTGAACACACATCACACCGTAGGAAAATCTGATAAGAGGATCTGTAGACCCATCAAGAGAATCAGGGCCCGTATCCATCAAGCTTCTCAAAGTGCCATTTTAGTCTGGCAGAAGTGCTGAGAATTCATGAAATTTACTCCTACTTTCAAACTTAAGTATAAAAGCAAGTTATCAAATTTCTTAAAGCTAAGAATCACTCTTACTGTCCCAGTTATTTAAGACAGCTCGAGAGGTCTCTCAAGTGGTTAGGAGTTGCCAGTAGGGGCTTGTGATGGCACTGAGGAGACAGAGACGTGCGCAAATCTTTCAAGAAAGAAAGAATGTTTTTGAAATGTTTGACGAGCAGTTAATCAAACGGTATCGTTTGGACAGAGCAGGCATCATCTTTGTCAGCGCTGGTTAATGTTGGGCTGAACTTGCCTTTTATAACATGTTTCCGCTGTTAGACTAATTCAGCAAGCAGTAGCGATCGCTTCTTCCTACTGCCAGTTCGGTTTTCTTTTGGAATCCATGGTGGCTGATTATATCATAAAATCTAGGCTATATATAGGTAGGTCAGTTAACAGCACACCGGTTTAAAATTTGTAATTAAGACATGGTGGCTGGAAAACGTGTTTATCTTTCATTTCCAATGTGTATATCATAATGTATTCTCTTGAAAATTATTTTAGGAATTTCACCGTTCAATGTGAATTTATCTGAGAATATTCCTAAATTAAATAAGGAAATCTATTCAGTGATTGGTCCATACCTATGTCGTCATCCAAAATCCCGTTTGTGGCACAGCAAAGTGATGTGAATCATCTCTAAGACTGGCACTTAAGATTTAGTCCTACACTTCACTTAAATTACAACTGAGATGCTTAATAACTAACTTTTAAGCACAGCTTTGAGCCAATAACTTTTTTACTCTTAAATCAATTCTTAGCAGTGTTCTTGTGAGTAATTCTCAGAGGCTTGATAAATACGGGCCCAGGACTTTACCTAGGATTGTGGAAAATGGCCATGATTATCTTGTAGTGTGTGGGTGCCTTAAGTCTTCACTACTATACTATCCCCCAGTTTCACAGACAAGGCTTAAGCCTAGTCACAGATTAGAATGCATGTTTGAGCTGTTTTACTTGAGCTTTCTTAAAATATGCCAGTGCCATTGTTTTGTCTCAAGATGCAACCAGTAATGTTTTTTCCTAAGGCACTTTTATTAAAGCTACTTAAATGACCTAATTGAACTAAGACCTAAGCCTGGCTTAATCTAAGCCCTATCTGTGAAACCAGGCCTTTAAGTATTATTTCTGGGAATCTGTTCTTTACTTGCTGCTGAAACCATATATTTATACTTGTGTACATTTACAAGGACAAAAATAATAGGCCTACTTTTTACACCAATACAATAAAGTACACATCAAATGTCAGCACGACGTAAATCTTTTCTCAATGATTTAAAAATAAAAAAGTATTTCTCTTTATTCTAATGTTACAAGCAAATTAATCATGCTCACATACGTTTAACACTCCTTTTATTTAACCTAACAGCCAATGAAATGTATAAATGTAAATACTGATAAGGCAACATTTTTTTAGAAGAACAGTTCACCCAAAAAAAATAATTTTCATTACAAACCTGCATGACTTTGCAAAAGGAGAAGTTCTGAAGAATGTTCATGCTTTTCCCAACAACCCTCATGGAAGTGGATGGGGACCAGAGGCTTAAGTTACAAAAAAAAACATCATAAAAATCATCCATACAAGTATTCCAAGTCTTCCACAGCCATATGAGGCCTTATGTAAGGAACAGAGTTAAATGTATGTTATTCACTTGCCTTTAAAATCTAGCTTTACAGCCATGGTCTCCCCATTCACTACACTTACAAGTCATTTAAGTCAAGTCACCTTTATTTATATAGCGCTTTTTACAATGCAGATTGTTTCAAAGCAGCTTCACAGTGTTAAACAGGAAAATAATGCAACAGAATTTGATTCGGCTGAACAGCCGCTCTGGAGAAAACAGTGATGTCATCCAGCTCAGTTCAGTTCTCATAATATAGTTGAATATTTAGTGTCCCCAACTGAGCAAGCCAAAAGCCAAAGGCAACAGAGGTGACGGTGGCAAGGAACCAAAGCTCCATCAGGTGACAGAATAGTTTCCTTGGGAGAAACCAGGCTCAGTCGGGGTGCCAGTTCTTCTCTGGCCAACGAACAAACAGTGTATGATTATGATTCAGGCAACATTACAAGTCCAAAAGTCATATTAGATCGTAACATTCAGAGTATTTGTCCAGTTCCATCTGCTTGAAGATCGGAGTCATCATGCAGGAGACAGGTTTGTTGAGGATCAATGCCACTGGATGTCGTGTCAATAAGGCCTCCACAGAGGAGGGTCTAGTGACATGGTCTCTGCAGACACTTCAGGGCTGCGTTGGTCGTGACTAGGCGCAGGTCCGGCTGACTACAGTAAACCTCGGGAAAAACCAAGAGACTAAACATTAGCGTTGATGTCATTCTTTTTATGATGTAACGAGTACATCAGGTGTTATGGGAAGTGTTCCCGGTTCCGGCAGACCTAGTTAATGCAGCCTAAAACAATCATTTAACTGATTTGAATAATAGAAATTGATAATGTTCTATGTGTATGCCATAGTAAAGAGATGTGTTTTTAGTCTAGTTTTAAACTGACAAGAGTGTGTCTGCTTCCCGAATAACGCTAGGAAGACTGTTCCAAAGTTTAGGTGCTAAATAGGAAAAGGATCGACCGCCTGCAGTTGATTTTGATATTCTAGGTATTATCAACTGGCCAGAATTTTGAGACTGCAGTAGACGTGATGGAGTATAATGTGTTAAGAGCTCGGTCAAGTACTGGGGAGGTAAACCATTTAGTGCTTTGTAAGTAATTAGCAAGATTTTAAAATTTATACGATGTTTAATAGGGAGCCAGTGCAGTGCTGACAGAACCGGGCTAATATGGTCATGGAAATTCCTGGTTCTAGTAAGAACTCGAGCTGCTGCGTTTTGGACCAGCTGCAGTTTATTTATTAAGCGAGCAGGGCAACCACCCAGTAGAACATTACAATAATCTAGCCTTGAGGTCATGAACGCGTGAACTAACTGCCGTAATTTAGATATATTTTTAAGATGGAAGAATGCAGTTTTACAGATGCTAGAAACGTGGCTTTCAAATGAAAGATTGGTATCAAAGAGCACACCCATTTTCCTAACTGACAACGAAGACTTGACAGAGAAGCCATCGAGTGTTAGACAGTATTCTAGGTTACTATGTGCGGAGGTTTTTTGTCCAATAATTAAAAATTCTGTTTTTTTCAGAATTAAGTTGTAGGAAATTACTAGTCATCCAATTTTTTATATCAGCTATACATTCCATTAATCTTGTGAATTGGTCAGTTTTGTCAGGGCGCAAAGAAATATAGAGCTGAGTATCATCAGCATAACAGTGAAAACTAATGCCATGCTTCTTAATATCTCCCAAGGGTAGCATGTACAGGGTGAAAAGCAACGGTCCTAGCACTGAGCCTTGCGGTACTCCATACTGAACTTGTGATCGGTGTGACATCTCTTCATTTACTGCTTGGGATCAATTTAATCAATTTAAGCATCAATATGAAAGACAATGGTGAGTAAGTGATGACAGCATGTTTATTTTTTGTATCCCTTTCAGACAGACTTTAAACTATAGTGATGTTTTTATAATAACCATGGTAGATGGATAAACTTAAGTATGAGGGCTTATGATCAATCTTTCAGTTTAAAATCACTATATTCAAATGTCAAACTACTGTAAATGTACAATTAGATAGATACTTTTTACTTTGAATTTTTTTTTTGGCTTGGTACTTAAGACTCATTTGTTCTGAACTTCCATTTTCTCTTAATATGACTTAAATCAGCTTTGGTACTTGTCATCTTTGCTTTTGTATCAGGAAAATCACATTACCAATCAATTAATCAAATATCAGGCATGTACAGTGGGCAGAACAAGTATTTGATACACTGCCGATTTTGCAGGTTTGCCCAGTTACAAAGCATGTAGAAGTCTGTAATTTTTAATCATAGGTACGCTTCAACTCTGAGTGACGGAATCTAAAACAAAAATCCAGAAAATCACATTGCATGATTTTTAAGTAATTAATTTGCATTTTATTGCATGACATAAGTATTTGATACATCAGAAAAGCAGAACTTAATATTTGGTACAGAAACCTTGTTTGCAATTACAGAGATCATACGTTTCCTGTAGTTCTTGACCAGGTTTGCACACACTGCAGCAGGGATTTTGGCCCACTCCTCCATACAGACCTGCTCCAGATCCTTCAGGTTTCGGGGCTGTCGCTGGGCAATACGGACTTTCAGCTCCCTCCAAAGATTTTCTATTGGGTTCAGGTCTGGAGACTGGTTAGGCCACTCCAGGACCTTGAGATGCTTCTTACGGAGCCACTCCTTAGTTGTCCTGGCTGTGTGTTTCGGGTCGTTGTCATGCTGGAAGACCCAGCCACGACCCATCTTCAATGCTCTTACTGAGGGAAGGAGGTTGTTGGCCAAGATCTTGCGATACATGGCCCCATCCATCCTCCCCTCAATACGGTGCAGTCGTCCTGTCCCCTTTGCAGAAAAGCATCCCCAAAGAATGATGTTTCCACCTCCATGCTTCACGGTTGGGATGGTGTTCTTGGGGTTGTACTCATCCTTCTTCTTCCTCCAAACACGGCGAGTGGAGTTTAGTCCAAAAAGCTCTATTTTTGTCTCATCAGACCACATGACCTTCTCCCATTCCTCCTCTGGATCATCCAGATGGTCATTGGCAAACTTCAGACGGCCCTGGACATTCGCTGGCTTGAGCAGGGGGACCTTGCGTGCGCTGCAGGATTTTAATCCATGATGGCGTAGTGTGTTACCAATGGTTTTCTTTGAGACTGTGGTCCCAGCTCTCTTCAGGTCATTGACCAGGTCCTGCCGTGCAGTTCTGGGCTGATCCCTCACCTTCCTCATGATCACTGATGCCCCACGAGGTGAGATCTTGCATGGTGCCCCAGACCGAGGGAGATTGACCGTCATCTTGAACTTCTTTCATTTTCGAATAATTGCGCCAACAGTTGTTGCCTTCTCACCAAGCTGCTTGCCTATTGTCCTGTAGTCCATCCCAGCCTTGTGCAGGTCTACAATTTTATCCCTGATGTCCTTACACAGTTCTCTGGTCTTGGCCATTGTGGAGAGGTTGGAGTCTGTTTGATTGAGTGTGTGGACAGGTGTCTTTTATACAGGTAACGAGTTCAAACAGGTGCAGTTAATACAGGTAATGAGTGGAGAGCAGGAGGGCTTCTTAAAGAAAAACTAACAGGTCTGTGAGAGCCAGAATTCTTACTGGTTGGTAGGTGATCAAATACTTATGTCATGCAATAAAATGCAAATTAATTATTTAAAAATCATACAATGTGATTTTCTGGATTTTTGTTTTAGATTCCGTCTCTCACAGTTGAAGTGTGCCTATGATAAAAAATTACAGACCTCTACATGCTTTGTAAGTAGGAAAACCTGCAAAATCGGCATCAAATACTTGTTCTCCCCACTGTATATACCTTGTCATTTTTAATCTATTAGTAACATTTAACACATTCAAAGATTTCAGTTCCTCAGGACTCACAATTTGGCTTCAACTGTCTCCTGTTAAACAGGTCACTCCAGACAGCACCTCTTGCTATGTCAGACTAGCTTGTTGGTGAGATCAGGGGCCGTATTCACAAAACATCTTAAGACTAAAAGTAGCTCCTAACTTGCTGATTTAGGAGAAACTCTTAAAAATAATGGCCGTGTCAGTCCTAATTTTAGGACTCCTACATTTTTGCTCTAAGAGAATTTCACAAAGCGTTTTAGCACTAAAACTAGCTCCTAAATCCGTGAAACATTAGTAGTCAAGAGGACTCCTAAGTCACTAAGACCAAATCACAAACAATCCTAATGGCTATTGCTGCAATCCGCCTCAGCAATCCACCCAAAGACCCTGTACAGTGCACATCGAGGAAGTAGGCCTAGGCGATAGAGCCTTGGGTGCTGAACCTTTTCTTCATAAATGCAATACATATTTTGAAATATAGATTTTAATCTACGATAAAATGGCAAAAATAAATCTTTAATAAATAATGTCCGATTACCTGTGGCAGTTGTTTTCACGAGTTCACACTTACAAATGATCGAATAGATTAAAACAATATAAGCGTATTTAGCATGCTGTCCGAGGGGATCGAGGGCTTCGAGTTTGGAATTTAGCCCAAACCCAGAGTTCTGCCCCGCATCGTAGACCGCGAGTGAGGAACGGGGTGGCGGAAGGATGGAGAAAACTGTCAAGGTAACTAGGTGAGTCGGCTCTCAGCTGTGTATATCTCCTCTCGAGCTGATTAGATAAACCATTTGAACATGCTCCTCACAAACTTTGTTTATAAAACATCATTTTTGCTTGAATTCTGCAATCTCTCGAGATGCAGACATGTAAGAGTCTGACAATTAGCTGAACATACACTAGTTTAATTAGTGACACTTGAAAAAAATGTTTTGTGAATACAGCCCCAGATCTCTGTGTGGATCATACCTTCTGTTGTAGGACTTGTTACAAATTAAAATATTTGAAAAAGGCATGATTGAAATCTAAAATTCAGATTTCCTACTAGCACATTAAAGCAAAAGTTTTTTTTTTTTTTTTTTTTTTAGTAAAGCATCTAATGTGCTTAAGCGTTTGCGCAGGTCTGTGTAGCCTATTACATGCATAGTTATTCACACAACATATTAAAATATGATTTAGTGACAGATTTCATTTCAAATGGAACTTCTGAAGATTCAATGATAAAAGGCAATATGTTTTATGTTTGCAGTCATAAGTACTTTATTAAATCACTGCATAAAAATGACATGAGCATGAGTGATGAAACATGTGACATTAATGTGCCTTCAAGCTCTCCATGGGGTGTGCATTGTGTCTCTGTGTGAGCTCTGGAGAGAGAAAGGAAGGGGGATTAACAAAAAAAAAAAAAAAAAAAAAAAAAAAAAAAGAGCAAAAGATTAAGTAATTACATAAGAGGGATTTTAAATGTGCATTAAATACATAAACAGTCAGGGTATAATAGGGACACAATTCTTTCAAGATTACAAATTAACTTTCTTACCTTGCGAGTACTCTTTTCTTTCTTTTTTCTGGATCCTTTCAGTTTTAGATGCCTGCATACTTCCTGTCCATGCATTGTCAACCAGAAGATATAGGTAACAATATAGAGTATATATACACACACACACAATGTAGAGAATTTGGACGTAAGTCTCTTGGCAGTCCTACCTTTCTGCAGTCTCTGTAACGATCTCTTCTTTGGGTTGATATTCCAGTCTTCCCCACTCTTTTCCCAAATTCTCCATTCAAGGTCAACACTTTTATCTTGAGCAGGGCTGGCATTAAGGCATTGGCAATTTTCACACAGTCCAGTTTGATCTCTTATTTTAGGCTGATAAGCAGCACGGCATTTTGCCAAATGACTTCCCAAAATAATTTCTTGGGTATTATGGACTCCCTCAGTAGCCCTCTTCTCGTCATAGGTTTTCACTTCAGCAATCTCTTCTCTTTTCCAACCAAGACCATCTAAAAAAGAAAGCTTTCTATGATCCTTTCCTTTCGTGTCATATCTACATGATGGGCAGAAGGGAAGTTTTTTCTCCAATGTGGAATGAGAAACCGAACCGCGCATCACGGCAGATCCAGCAAGCCTCGGACTGCTTTTTGCTTTGCACTTGCAAGTATGAAGTGAACTGTGCTTCTGCTCTGAGACACCAATTGCTGCTCTTTGGTTCCTGGTCTCTTTCCCATTTTTGAGAGACGATTCAAGACTAATGGCAAGGGACATCTTTGGTAGCCCCCTCTCTGGAATGTTAGGCTGTTGTCGTACAACGGGTAACTTACTGTAGTAGTATACATTACCAAAGTCAGCCAGCCAGCTTGTTGAGGGACGGTATGGTGAGTGGGCCTTAAGGGAGCTAAGTGAGTCTTCACATTTAGTTGATGCACCAGTTTTTAGATGTTTCCCTACTGGAATACCATTAGTGGAAGACCGATTCGGCTCTGACAGAACGCCACTGGAATTAATCTGTGGGCTCAGAGGTTTCTGAGGAGTTAAAAACCCATTCTCAACCATCCACTCATTGGAAGGCACATATGGTCTCAAAGACTCTACAGACCAGATAGAGGCCTCTAGTTGAGGTGGAAGACCATGATATTTAGTTGATGCATCAGTTTGTAGATTCTTCCTTACAGGAACACAATTCGGCTTTGAGACAATGTCACTGGGTTCAGTCAGTGGGTTCAAATGTTTCTGAGTGCTTAGAAGACCATTCTCTGTCATCCACTCACTGGACGGCACATATGGGATCAAAGACTCTACAGACCAGATAGAAGCCTCGAGTTGACAAGGCTTGTTATGGTTCTGTATGTCAAATGGCAGCCGCAGAATCTTAAATTGAACACTGGAAGAGTTTCCATCTTCCTTTACCTTTGCCAGAAATGGCATCTCTGATTTTTTCTTTGCTTTAGTGCTTTGGGTAATGACTGATCTACATGGCTTAGGATATGTTTTAAAAGTTCTACAAGATGGAGGAGTTCTCACCACAGTAACTTCTGTACAAGTAGGGAGACAATGCCTACTGGAGTATCTTAACATCCCAGCTTCAACCTTCTGTTTATCCTTCCTTAATGCTAATGACTGGTAAGAGCACAAGACGACATCCTCTGAAGATTGTAAAGATGCCAAGCTGCACTGCAAAAGGTCAGTTTCGTTATGACTAGCAAGCTCCATGTTCTGAAAGATCTTAAGCCCAGAAGGCATTTCACTGCATTTGATTTGCACCCGTTCGGCTTGGATAATTTCACTCTTGTGAACAGAATTGGTGGCATTGCGATTTTGAGTCAGCACAGATGTACCTTCAGGGCAAGCTACTGATTTGTTATCTGAGGAGCAGGGTGATGTTGACACTGGACTACCACAGCCAGTACCCCTACCTGATTCAGAACTAGTTTGAGACCTTGCTGCATGTCCATGTGAGTCTATGCTATGACAAAGGGGTTCAGTTTGCACCTCTGAGCTGACCATTACACGACCAACTGACACACTGTTTTGGAAATGGGAGCGGCGAGTCTGGTGGGCAATGGTTGGAGCCACATGGGGAGTCATACCTCTGTAGTCCAATAAGGGCAGTTGAGCCTGAGGAATTATGTATCCAGGAACTTCCAAACATGGAGGTAGTAGTGGCATCATGCCGTAACCTTGAAAACAAAGAACAGTTCTATTACTTATATGTGGGTTTCCATTCATACGTTTTACCATACTGCCTGGTAGCATGAAAAACTGGATCCTAGTATCCTAAATCAAGGTTCCTCAAATCACACACTTAAATCATGTAAAGTAAATATCACACTTCATATTATGAAAAGCATACAGGTTCCTCAATGTTTTCACTCGTTTGATGTGCTCGAGACAATCCAGAAAATAAGCCATCGGGAAACTTTTAGAAACTTTTTAAAAAAACATCATGTTCATTGGGTCAAATTAAATAAAGACACAGCAAATAAATTTAAATCCTGAAAAATTGCTTAACAGTATAATTAAATTTAAATCCATCGCTGAAGAAAAGAATCAGTAGCAACCCTAATAATATTCAGTAAAATAAGAAAAGAAACATGCATGCTTTAGAAGATACCTAACCCATGAACTCCACCGTAGGGAACATATGGAGTTGACATGGACCACTGATATGGGAAGAGAGGCTGGACAGTGGGAACGTAAAAGGGCTGGTTTCGATGGAGCTGCTCATCTGGGTGTAACACTCTGGAGGTCATAGGAACAGGAAGTGGAGGGGCCTGTGCATGTAGTGGTCCACTCAGTACACCTGCCATAGCACCAGTGGGCTCTTGGGTAACTATAGCAGCCATACCTGGAGCAGAACATTTCAAGAGAGGGTTGTAGTCATTTGGCCAGAATAGTCTTTAAACTACAGTCAGACATTTGTTTTTGAACTGAAGCGGTCTTCTCATTTTTGTTTAGAAAGGTCAAGCAGGCTAAAATCATTCTTATTATATAGTTTTTTTCAAAAGCAATATTGGAAGCAAAAAAAATATTGGTAACACTTTACAATAAGGTTTAATTTGGTAACATTAATGTATTAACTAACATGAACTAACTATGATCAATACATTTGTTACTGTATTTGTTAATCTTCGTTAACGTAGTTAATATAAATCCAGCTGTTCATTGTGTGTTCATGTTAGTTCACAGCAAATTAACTAATGTTAACAAATACAACTTTTGATTTTAATAATGTATTAATAAATGTTGAAATTAACATTAACAAAGATTAGTAAATGCTGTAGAAGCACAGTTCATTAGTTCATGTTAACTAAGGAATCGGCATTGTAAAACGTTACCATTTTTTTACCTTTTACTTATCCATCCACACTTTATTATGATTTTTTTTAAGCTAATGATGCATTTAAGCTTTTCTAGCATTTTATGACTAACAGTGATCAAATGTTTGATAGCAACTGAATGGTTTGTTTAAACTATTAAAGTTCTAGTTAACCAAAGTATGTGGCTTTATTTATATTTCTCATAGGGCTTACCTTTAAGTTTTCTACACTGAATGAAAAGTTTTCTCAGACCGAAATAATTACAATAAAAGTTAATTCACATTTTTCCACAAGTTTAAATCAATAGCGTGTTGTGAACCCAGAGAAAACCACACCCAAATAATTAGACCTATTAATTAGAATGACATGTTAATTAGGATGAAGCAGGAGCTCATTAGGCAGCTAATGACTTGATTAGAAAGGCTGTTGGTTCCAGAAAAGCAGTTTGGTGTTAGTTCAGTCAGCCTATTTATGCACAACTGCAAACACAAAGATGTTTGATGTCGTTTGAGATGCCGAATGTATGATAAGAGAGTATCAGAAGTCCCTTAGATGAGAGTAGCTGGCCCCCAAATATTTTTTGTTTAATAAAGACATGTATTTTATATAGCCTATCTATACACACACACACACACACACACACACACACACACACACACACACTAATGATGAAACGAAGCTTTGCGAAGCACTGAAGCGGTAACGTAAAATGTTTCATTACTCAAAGCTTTTCAACACGGTGCACACTAACGACCAGTCTTGGGGGTAACGCATTACAAGTAACTCGAGTTACTTTGTTTTCCCATTTATTGACTGATCCAATAATTAAAAATGTTAAATGAAACAAATATATTTTTATGCATTTAATCTCACTTTATTGACCAATTTATTGACTGATTTTTGACGATTCAGTTAAAGCATAAGCAATAATGATTTGTAATGACTTCTAATGTTTTGTTTTTATTGGTGAAGTAAATTTTAAACTTTCTTCTCCTGCATCTTACCTATATTCTTCTGCAATCCAGGGAATGGCAGCACAGCTGAAAGGTTTGTTTGAGCTGCATTTCCTTCAGCCTTATTTCAATTTTGGTGTAAAAGGGCCTTTACATTTGCCCAGAAATAGAACTTTTTTGTTATTAAAAAAAACAAAACAAGAAAAAGTAATGCGAAAGTAATGTAACACATTACTTTTCTTATAAAGTAACGTAATTAGTTACTTTTTAAGGGAGGAACACAATATTGTAATGCATTACTTTTCAACTTTCCCCAACACTGCTAACGACATCTTGTGGTCAAAAGGTGGAAAGGCTGACTTTTGGATGCCAGACGAGCCAGCCATTTCTTGATTGTTTCATATAATAGTTGGTGCTACGAAAACCATATAAGGCAATACCAAAATGTAATCTATATAAACAAGTCTTTTATGTGTCATTACTTACATAATGTATACATGTGAATAAATGTATGAGTCTGGGAATAAATGTTTGAAAAAAATACTACATTTACAAATTAATAATTTAATTGTGTACTGCAGTTTTTAGGGTTCTGCTTTGATCAACACAAGCAGCCTTATTCACATAAACTTTTGCCTTAAGTATTAAACCCAAGGCTCATGTAGGAATATATGATCAGGGCAAGTAATTATATAATTATATTTTTACCCATGTGTCACAGACAGCCAGCCAGACAATGTTCAAAACATAGTTTATTCTCAGGTAATTCAAGACAGGTAAATACAAAGCACAACATAACAGTGATCAGACAGAGAATGAGTGTGAGGGACCAACTTAAATAGCAAACACAAATGAGGATGATGAATAGAACACAGCTGACACATATGAACTAATAACGAGGAGCGGGAAAACTGAACAAAGGAACACATGATGAACATGAAAACAAACTAAAAGTCCATGATAATGAAACTAACAGAATATAATGATGACACCATGTAACCTTGTAAATGGTGCTTTTAAGATTTTCAGGTAGGTCTAACAGGTAAATTATATACAGAAATTAAATAAAGTAATCAAACACTTCAGTCTTCACTGCATAAATTATAAATTAAATGTAGATTAATCCTTCTTGAAGCTACAAATGTCAGTCAAGGGCAGTGAGTAATTTTTCTCTTTTTCTTTTGTTCTTTAATCTGCCGCACATGACGTGGATCTGATACAAATTTTCTCACAACTCTTTACGTTCATTTAAGACTGTGCTTGCAAGGATGCTCGAAATAGTCAAAACAGGCATTTTGGCATAATTTTGTGTCTTTCAAGCGCTGTCTGAAACTGCTTTCTGTGTGCACGAGTCCACGCACGGTTCTCTTTTGTGTCTTATCGCACGTGAATGGTTTAAAAGCATTTGCACGAATAAGAGCGTGATCATAATGCTAGCCAAAGGATGATGGGAAAAAACAGATGTTGCGTTAATTGCGTTAAATATTTTTAACATTAAAGCTAAAATTAATTGCATATGTTAATTTTGACAGCATTAGTGTGTGCGTGTGCGTGTGCGTGTGCGTGCGCGCGCGTGCGCGTGTGTGTGTGTATTAACGGTTCAAATTACTCCGTTTTTTTTTTTTTTTTATCACACTTTTAGGGTCACGGTTTCAGTATGGTTCGGTATTTGCTATGTTCAGGGAAAAAGGACTACTGTCAAATAAAAAATAAAGAAAACGAACAAATAATCTAACACAAACAAGAAACAACACATAAATACAATAGAGCAAAGATACAAATAAAATAAACAGTGCTTTTCAGGTTTTTCAGGTAGGCCTAACATTAGTTTTGCAGGTACAGAAATTAAGTAAACAAATGTAAAATAACATTGCATATTTGACTGTAAAAAATTAAAGATGAATCCTTTTTAAAGTTACAAAAGCTATTCAATCAAAAGCAGTGAGTGATTTTCCTTGTCTTTTCTTGTTTGATTAACATTACAACTGAGGTGCCATTGAGCAAAAATGGCTGCCCACAAACAAACCAACACAAACAAGACAAGACAAAACTAAACAAACCTGGGCTGATCAGCTTTTATTTCTGTTCCATTGATGTGTATAGCTGCGTTTACGGATGTTGTAATTACGAGATGACAACACGTGACATTGGAGTTACTTGGAGTTGTTCACCTCCTCTGACTCTACGCACGATCGCTTCCACGTTTTTTTTCTCAGTCAACTCAGTTACATCTGGTGTAGTGCCGGTAACCCTTTTTGCTATTGGCGATAACTATGTGAAAAAGATGGCACAGGAGAGGATGACATATTACACTCGCTGTTTATAAGAGCTTCCCCAGATGACTGTGGATGACGATAATCGTATTGTAAGGCAGTCAGCTGTCACACCCAATAGTAAGAAGGAAAAGAGCTTAAAATTATATATTTTGAGTTACATTGACAACTATGATGGTGATTATTCTAATGCTATATCCGACTTGTGAATAGTCTCCATTTCTATCTGTTTATACTGTAAGAAGTTAAATTTAGGTAAATTAATAATGAAATGCAGTTTCCCCAGAGGAACCCAAGGTTTTTTTCTCTCCATTTCTGTCAACGATGAGGTTTGGGTTCCTTGCCACTGAAATGCAGGCTTGCTTAGTTGGGGACACATAATATTCAGCAATATTATTGATTTGACTCCACTGACACTATTGGATTAGAGCTGAACTGAGATGGACGATGGCATCACTGAGCTGCTTTATGCTGAACTGAACTCATTTCATATTTGATGAATTTTACAGTCATTGAACAGAACTGAATAAACACCGAACTAACCTCAACTGATCAATGACACTATTTTCTTTTTAAAGCTGCTTTTCAGCAGAATTGAATTGTTTGCAAATCATTATTTTTTTATACCTGTAAAGCTGCTTTAAAACAATCTGTATTTTACAAAGCACTATATAAATAAAGCTGACTTGACTTGACTGAGCTCTCCTAACCTGGAATTGTTTTGGTTTTACATCTGTACAAAGACAGGCAAAATCACAGTGCAGGCAACAAGTTATTTAAATGTACATGTTTATATAATATATGTAACTGTTGTAGGCCAGTAAGAGCTGTGCGTGTAAACCTCACTCCCCTGATCTCAAGAGGTGCTCTACAGACTGACGCTATATATATTTATTCTGGTCATATATATGACATTCTGGTCATTTACATGGAATCAAGCAACGGTGTATAGCTGGTTGATGCTCCCTGCAAGAAAGAGGGATGACTGAGTCAAACACCTTAACACTAAACACCTCATATACGTTATTGCTTAACCCTGTAGATGAGATGCTCAACATGGACCCTCAACCGAACTTTGGACTGAGTCTCCATTACCTCATCACCAGACATCTGTTCACTCTTTGACAGGTAAGCAGGTCTGAAAACTTTGCAAGGCACACAGTCATCAACAAGAAAACCTTTGTCGACCATAACCGCCATTCTAGATTTTAGCAACGGCACAACTCCAGACTGCTTCAAAAGCTCCTTGTCACTGACAAAACCTCCATATGACAAAAAGGTGACTGCATGTGGTGACAAGCCGATTAACTCCTTTAAGGTGTAGTGGGACTTGTAAGTGGAGAAGACGAGAGGATGGTGTTTGGCAACACAGCTCTGTCAATCACCCCTTATGTGTCTGCGTAATCCAGGAACTCCTTGGGTAGATGAACCTTGACTGCCTCCTCAGACATCCAGATGTGGACAGACACAAGAACGGTGTTGGCCAGTTTGTAATAATTCAGCTCACTGTGGACTGATGGATGTTAAATCTGTGGGCCAGATCCCGCTGTGTTAGACCAACTGAGAGGTGGACCATGAAGAGGAAAAACTCAATGGGCTACAGGGACTGACCCTGTAAAAATAACAAGGTTTGTATGTGCATACAGTGTGTAGGCTTCCACTGAAAATGTAATACTAAGTTTTATTCTCATGTTTCTTTATTTACCCATGCACTGCCTGTTGTTCCAGCTTCACTACACACTCTGATGATCACACGAATCATGTTGTGGGATACAGAAGGCGGCTGTAAGTTACAAACCTAAATTGTTGGAAAGGTCTAAGACTCAAGGTTTTATATTTGGTGACTGTTTTGAATTGATATTGTGACAGAAATGTACTCACAGGAATGCGCACAGAGTAACGCTGAGCTCAGTATTTTGACTGAATAATACGGTTTCTTTCTCGCAAAACCTTATAGTATGCCTCTTGAACACTTTCCATATATGGCGCGCGTCTCACTGTATCATTGCGTGATACTTTTGTATCCTTTTCGTAAAGTTTTAGCCTGGTGGCTATTCACTGCCATTAAATGGAGGAGCGCAGGATGTTTTTTTTTTTTTAAATTTCACCTTTTGAGGTCTGAAAAAGATAGGAGGACATAGGGCATTAGAACAACAGTAGGGTGAGTAAAAGATGGCTTTATTTTCATTTCAGGGTGAACTATCCCTTTAACGAGTTTGTTTGCCCATATAATCTTAAGATATTAGGTTAAACTTATTTGGCTTGCTGTCCACTGATGAGGGGCTCGATGAAGCAGCTTCAACTCGAGCTCTGATATACCCCCACAGTGACTAAATATAGGATATTATTATGTAGGGCAAGATACCTAAGATGAAAGTGGAGTTTGGGGAGGTGGTGGGATGCTGTAACAGCTGAGACTGAGGAGAGGTAAGCAGCTGCTTACTCTGGCTGTTGATTGGAAGATTAGGTGGGCTCGCTCCTTCCTAAATTACGTTTAAAAACTTCACTAATTTGTTACAGGAGAACGCATAAAATAATCTATGGAATGTGGTTGTCACCCGGTGGCTATTTTTTCCTTAGATCATCCTGGCGACCCATTTTTTTTAAGTCTGAACCCAGGGTTTGAAAACCCCTGCACTAGACTACCTGTTTCAGCCGCATATATGCCCATTGAAAATGAACGCATTTTAGTACAATGCAAATACCAAAGAACCATATATGTGTACTACTGAGCATTACGTGATTTGTGTTGTGCAGGTGCGATGGATTGCGTACAAACCAATAGGGTGTCGGAATGGTATATGTTTATACTTCTCATCCAACCACAATCAAAAAATTTTTTTGAACGATGACAAGCCGGAATGAATACAAGCCGGAATGAAATAGGAGTAACGAGGCTGTTTTTAAAATGTTAAGGAGTAGAAAGTACAGATAATTAATTGCGTGAAAATGTAAGGAGTAGAAGTAAAAAGTCAGCTGAAAGATAATTACTCCAGTAAAGTATAGATACCCAAAATTTCTACTTAATTAAGGTAACGCAGTATTTGTACTTCGTTACTTGACACCTCTGTATGCCTGCCATTAATTTTAAAAACCTCTATATAAAATCCTGTATTACATGTAATCATGTCCTGTGTTGACGTCACTTCGGTTCACTAAGAGGCGCCAAAGACTAAACCCTGGCGAACCGGAGGAGAAAATTAGGGGTGTTCGATTCCAGTTTTTTTTTTGGAGTCGACTCCGATTCCCGACTCCCACTGTAGGAGTCTATGGAATCGACTCCTTGACTCCATTTACTTTATATCAAAACGGTCAGAAATAAGACAAAATTGCAGTTGTTAGACACTACATTTATTTTCCCCCGACATGAAGCTTTAAAATCCCCTTATTAAAACAGCACACTTTTAGCGTGATCGTCCAAATTAGCCCAATTTAGTGATGACTTGATGAGTGGTTATCAACGTTGCTACCTAGCTGTTGCCGATACCTAATTTTACAATAAGTCACGAAAAAAATCTGTTGTCGAGTGATGGCGTTAAACGCACATGATCATTATCTTAAAAGGTGAGTTAAAGATACTAAAATACATACAATAATGTACACTTATTGTTGATGTGTTTATTCTTGATGTGAGTTTTTTTTTTTTTTTATGATTTATGGTTAGTTTAATGATTATGAACACAAGGTTAACCATGGAAAATCAAATCTATATTTATTGCATTAATATACCATCAATTAAACTAAAGCTGGCATCGAGGAAGCCTATGTATAATTACAAACTAAAGTCACTGTGACTGTTATCTATTTCTAAAGTAAGCTACATGTGTGACAAAGTTTCTGCGACAGCTCTCTGACGCGGTGTATTACGTCAGTGTTCGAATTCCTCGCTTCATTTCCTTCACTACTTGCTTATAGTGCAATCAACTGCCATGCACTTTATAGGCAATTAGAGAATCAGTAAACAAGTGAGCGTTTTTGGACACAGCAACAGAGTCGACACCGAGAGTCGCTCCGTTGCCATAGATACTGATTTTATCAGCGAACATAAACGCAATTTTCCTCATATTACAGTTAAAACTGTATGTTTTTGTAATATGTTGTAGTGGTTTAAAACATTTAACCGTTTTTATGTGGTTTAATTGCTTTATATGCCTGTCGAGGTTCCTGTGCTGTATGGAAAAGCGGAATGTATGGAAGTCTGAAAGTGCCAGAATTTTTACTATTTCATGCGTTGCATTTAATATGTCCGAAGTGAGCATATTTGGATTCTCTTAGGTTGCTTTATTTAGGATGTCAAATGTAATTCTTTGCTTTTCCCATTAGGCAAAAACAACAGTGTTGTATCCTTTCTGAATATTGACGGAATAACAGTCCCTGAACAGAAATGAATGGATGGATGGACAAGTGAGAGAGAAGATATAAATAATAAGCAGAACAAAGCATTATTGAACTTACAAGTAACCAGATCTATCTATCTATCTATCTATCATCTATCTATCTATCATCTATCTATCTATCTATCATCTATCTATCTATCTATCTATCTATCTATCTATCTATCTATCTATCTATCTATTCATCCATGTCTGTCTCTTTCTGGCCCATAAACTTTCAAACTTCAGAGCCTTTTAAACTCTTTTTTTTTTTGTTTTGTTTAAATAAAATCTGTTTTGACAAAAAAACATGTGTATAGCATAAAACAGTTACATTTCAATTAATATTCATTGTACGTCCTTACATTCAAATTTGAATTGCATCCTGTTTGCTAACTCAATTCAAATTCATAATAATTAGATTTATAACATAGTAGCCTAATATACATATTTATTACATATGTATTCAATGTTTTAAGCCTTAATCAATACCAGCTGTCATCTGTGCTGCTCCAGATCCTGCTGTATCTCTCAGCAGCTTTCAGTGTGTTTTACTTCCTGTCCACCCTCTCCATGATCATCTACAAGAGTACTACTTATTAATGTCCTTAAAAACTGTTTTTTGGGGGGGGGGTACTATTGCTCATGCATGCATGCAGTTATGGATTTGAACTAACCATAATTATTACATTTGTATAACTCGTCCTGCACTGTTTGTGCTACAGACATGCATGAGAAATCATTTGTCTTGTTAAGGAGAGGTGTACAAAATTCAGAGATGAAAATGCATGTAAATCTTATGCTGTTTGACAGCTCATGTGTTGAGTTACCCTGTTGGCCGACTTGCTCTAGACGTGTGTCTGCTGTTTCTCATGGCCGGTCTGGAGGTCCTGAGGGTGCACTGGGGTGAGATCCTATTTTTGTTTATAAAAAAAACATTGTTTAGTAAAGCATTTTCATTGGCCTCACGTCAGTCTCTCTTCCTCAGGGGTCAGGGGTAACCTTCAGGAGAGCGAGGGCTACACAGGTTCGAATCTGATCGCCACAGGGGCCACAGTGCTGCTGGTGCTCTATTTTGTCATTTGGCAGTCGTACGTACTGCAAGCTGATGTCATCATTGGCGCCATCTTGCTCTGCTTGTACGGCCTAACAGGAATTGTGGGGCTCGGGACGCTGGCGCGCTTCACCAGGTCAGAGTTCACATGCTTGTAGTTTTAGACACCTGGGTTCTGTTCCAAAATCTAGTGAGCTCCCTTGCTTAGGCCTTTTCCACACTAATACGCTTTTGTTTGAAAATTGATCATAATTATGATTTCCATTTCAATACATTTCGGCACATAAATTATATAAAGCTGTTACACAAGATTAAATGTGAAATTCTAATATGAAATTATTTTTACCTTCCTGTAGTAGAGTATAATGTGATTATCTTAACAGGTGAACACACCTTTTAGGCATCCACACTTGGCATGTTTGGCTCGATTAAAGCGAACCCTGGTGCGATTGCTCTGTTAGTGCGGTTCATTTGAATAAGTGTGAACGCTGCCATCTGAACCCTGGTGCGCACCAAACAAGCAGACCGAGTCCGCTGAAAAGATGGGTCTCGATCCGCTTCTAAACGAACTCTGGTGCAGTTAGAATGAAATATGAACGCAACACGGACCAAAGACATGTAAACGAACCAAAAACAGGACATGATGTCACAAGATGAGACCCTAAAAAGGGCAGAAAGCTCAAGCATACCTGTTTTTTTCTCGTCATAGTCGCAATGTTGCCCATCACAGTTTGGTACAGGCATCAGAACCTTGCAGCAGATCTTGGTTTGTGTGTGTGACGGAGGGATTCCTGACGCTGTTTCGACTCCTTTATACACTTTATAAGCTCTCAGCTGGTCAAAATACCATCATATGTAGCTACACACATACAACGAGTTGTTTTGGATGTTCGGTAAGTTCCGTCAAAAAATATACGTAAAAGCCGACCAATCAGGTTGTGAACATATTCCTATGCCTTTAGGTTCGGTGTTAATGCCAATGTGAACGCTAAGCGAACCAGGACCAGTTTTTTTCTGTCCGGACCAAGCAAATCAAGTGAACCGAACTACTAGTGTGAACACACCCTAGTCTATTCCCTTACGAAAAAGAAGTTTAATCAAGCGTTCTATTAGTATACTTATTTTAAACTAAAAATAAGAGAGTATACTTTCAGTCTACTTTTTATATACTTCTCAGAAATATACTTGATGTACTTCTCAGAAATATACTTGATGTACTTCTCAGAAATATACTTGATGTACTTCTCAGAAATATACTTAAAATTGCACTTAAGTATACTTGACTTATACTGACAGACTGTATACAGACTTATACTGACTTATACTGTATATTTGGCCTATACTTGTACTCAATATTTTTATTGAGATATACTTAAAAGTATAATTAAGTATTCAAAGTATACTTGGCATGTAATTGTGTTTAATCTTTTGATTGAGTAGCCTATTAAATATACAAGTATTCAAAGTATACTTGGCATGTAATTGTGTTTAATCTTTTGATTGAGTAGCCTATTAAATATACTTTTTTTTTTACATAGTTTTACATAAAGTCTTATTAAACGTACATTGTTTGAAAATATTGATTAGAATATTGACATAAAACAGATATGTTCCTAATTCTGCGTATCTGAATTTTTGTGCAGGCTAGTCCACTAGTAATGTACATAGGAATTTACTTAAAATCTACTTTACTCTTTCCCTGAATTTTCCAGCTATCCATGTTTTCACTGTTATACAACAGGGAAGAAGAAGCTGAAACGAGTGATAGAAGATTGCTCACGCAAATGTAAAATAACGTGATCATCAAACATTAAACAGCATGTAAATCAAAACTGCCTAATATTACTGAATGAAATGTCGAACCCATGAAGAGGAAACTACTGTGAAGCTTTGGAGGTGTTGATGGACCCGATCTACTCCATCTGTGTTTTGATCATCGTACTGAATCTGATCAAGGCGTAGTCTTTGACAAAAATGCGATATTTTATTTATTTATTTATTTATTTATTTATTTATTTTTTTCCCCTCAACTTTTTGTTTAAAATGTTGCCTTTCTTTATGAAACTTACCCACATTCAAGTGTTCATAAAAAAAGGATGCATGAAGCTTTAATAAAATGTTTTTAAAATGACTTAAAATACAGTTAAAGGTATAGTTCAAGTATAAAAAATTAATATCTACACTTGAACATAGTAGTATACTGAAAGTGCACAAATAATATATAAATAGTAAACTATAAGTATAATGTTATGTTCACTTAAAGAACTTACAAGTATACTTGCAGTATAAACTACTAAACTAGTAGTTTATTAAGAGTACACTTCAAAGTGTACTTTCATAAACTAAAAAATGTACTACTTGTATTAAAATAGTAAACTACTAGTATACTTATAAGTTCACTTGTAGTACAGATGCAGTACAAATGAGAAACCAAGTTGTGCACTTAAAGTTTGCTACTGTTACACTTATAGTACACTAAACATATACTTTTATATACTAAAAGTGGGCCAATTTAGTCCCAAGCAGTATTGAAATAGTACATTTACAAGATTACTACTAGTACACATGGATATTAGTATACTTACTACATAAAAAACACTTAAAAATATACTTGAACATTACTTAAAATTAACTTGAAGTATACTTTTTTGTAAGGGTTGTGTTTTATGTAATGAGCACTGCCTATTTGTGAGTTGTTGTGTATGTCTTTTGTAGAGCATTTTTTCTGTTCTACCTATGTAGGCAGCTTGCTAGGTTTTGGAACAGAGCTTGTAAGTTGTACTAATATATACAGTATATATATATATATATATATATATATATATATATATATATATTATTTATGTCCATTGCTGGCTATCAGACCAACCCAGACTGTAACGTCATTATCAGAACAAAAGAATCGTAAAATGAGCGTGGGGGCAAAGCAAAGTAAATGACAAGCTTAAAACTCAGAGTCTGGCCTTCAAAAAATTAGCTGAGTTTCATTCACCAGAAAAACACGGGAAACAAAAGAGACGGACAACATTAGTAACATTAGGCTCTTAAAAGTCAGACAGCGTAGTCTCACGTTTACCCTGTAGAGTTTCTTAAAGTCTGCACGCAAAAGTCAGATATCTCAATATGAACTTAAAATGTCTCATGAAATTCTTCCAAAACTAAATATGAGCTTCTATCCACGTTCATGAATAGCTCTATACTTTTACTGTGTGTAAACAAGTTAATTTGGCTTTATTCATCCTTGTTTTACATCTGAGACCGTTTGATACTGAGGTGAAACATAACCATTATGTCTTGTGCTTGCTTTAGCCTGGTTTCTCATGAGATGTTTGCACACTATTAAGTGTGCTTTATATTGAGCAAGTGTCTGTGGTGTTGATTATGTGTCTTGTTTTCTTTTCTAGTGCTTACTCCTAACTGACAACATCTCTGTGGCTACAGCTGACAGGCTGCCAGAGATTTTTATTGCTGTGCAACCGACTACTGTTTCCTGACTGTAAATACAAGTTTGATTACAATTTGTAATCTGTCATATATAGTAGCATTTTCATTTAAAAATACTTGACAACTGATGTTGTTTTTAAACAATACACTGATGTAGAATTGAACAGCTTTTTTCTAGGACACTTACCTGTCATTTAAAACAGATTTGTCAAAAATATTATTTAATTTGTTCAAATATTGCAAAGAATGCATTACTTTTGTCTTTTGCATTTTTTTTTTTTGAAGAAGACCTTATTCAAACATAAACTTGTCATTTTCATAAACAGAAAATAAATAAGTTACTATAGTACATAGATCACTGAGAAAAATGTTTAGTAAACAATTGAGTATTATAAAAGTTACATTTTATTAAAAAAAAAAAACTTTTGTTAAAACGTCCTTACATTTTACATAATTTAGAGAAATGCTGCATTTTTTTAAATTTAAGTCTAAAACTTTTTACATTATATAAATATACATTTATTTTAAATAAAATGTATAAATAAAGTATATTAAAGGAATACAACGTGTTATTTAATATCATGTTCTCTCCATTACTCAATGATCCGTGAGCGAGCAGCATCTGGTGGTTTAATTACAATGAGGTACAAAGTCACAAGGCACTTCCTGTAAATCAAATCTATTTAAACACACTTACTGTTTCTCGCTTTTACTTACCTGCATTTTTACATTACCTGCAAGGTGCTTTGAGTTAAAGAGTCTCCAAAATGCTGAAATGTAAACATTAATTTCAGATTTTTTTATTTCAGATTTGCTTTTACTGGCTGAATAAATTAAATGGAGCTCTGACGCCAGGGTGGATGAAATGGGGAGCTCTGATACCCAGACAGCTGTGGCAGGAACATCTGGGACAGCCATGACATGAACCCCTGCCACTGGGGCAGACGAGGACCAGGCAGTCATGACAGGAACCATAACGGGAAGCTTGGAGACCAGGGTGGCTGAGACGAGGATATCTGGGATTGAGACAACAACGGGAGCCTTTGGAGTGCCAGTGGCAGGAATAACTGGGGCAGCCAAAACTGGCAGTACTGGCATCAGCTCTGAAGCAGCCATGACAAGGAACCTGGGCTGGCAGTGGCAGGAACTTCTGAGTGACTGGACTGAGCAGACATGAGGTGGCCATCGCAGAAACCTTTTGGGTGGCCATAGCAGGAATCTCTGAGGTTGGACAGACGTAGCAGGGAGCTCTGGGACTGAGGTGACATTGCAGAGAGCTTGGAGATGGGGGTGCCCATGAAGGCACCTTCTGTGGCAGCCATAACAGGAACCTCTGGCACTTCTGAGACAGACGGATTCTGGCTTTCGAATGGCCACAGAACCTCTGAGGTGGCACTAACTGGCACTTCTGGGCCCAGGAGGCCATGACCGATGACTGGGAGCTTGGAGACAGGAGATTTTGAGCTAAGACATCTTAGATTGGAACCACTGGAATTACAGAAACCTCTGAGGCAGTAAAGAAACCTCTGGGCCTGGTCTGAGATGACTGGGAACTTGGAAACCAGAGAGGCTGAGATGGCCTTTGGTGCTTTCTCTGGCTGGGGCCTTTGCAGGAACATCTGTGGAGGCAACGACACCGTTGTGGTGCCTGTGGCAGGACTTACTGGGAGCACTGGCATTGAGGAGGAAGAGACAGACAGGACTGGAGCAGCCATAGTGGAAACCTCCAGCTGTAGCATCAAGGTGGTCGAGAAGGGAGCTCTGACATAGTTAAGGTGGAGACAGACAACTCTGGCATTTGGACAGCTGTGGCAGGAACCTCAGGAACGGAGTGGCCATGATGGGAAAAACAAAAAGGGGCAACCAAAAGAAGTATGTACATATCCCTCCGGGAGCAGTACCGCCAGACGCAAATACTGCTCCCTCAAGCCAAGGCGCAAGACGCTACACAAGGCTTGCTCGCCCTGCAAGACGCAAAGGCGAGAGTAGGGATGGAAGCGTCTCCCATTGCAGCCCGCAAGACGCCAAGCTGCACGAGAGACGCCAACTGGAGTGGCCTTATGTGACGACCTGAGGCAAAACAGAAAAAAAGAACCGTTTTGACTTGGGAAATTCTTCCTATGAAAAGAAATAAATTATTATTTTTTTGACGATCTTAGGTTCACTACCTTAAACCAGTTGTGGGACAGGATTAGCCCCAGACCAAGTCGCCGGCTTGGCTTTTCCTGCAGGAGAGCCCTGAGCAGATGACGGCATTCTGTGCAGGAAGACGGAAGGGACGTCTGATTATTACCTGAAACTTTACATCGGCTCTATTTGATCATGTTAAGATGTTTTGTATGATTGTGAATTAATACTAGATCTCACCTGTTGACAGGCCGGGTTTGGACCAGAGCTTCCGTTTCAGCAGAAGCAGGTCATAATCACTAGGGAAATGTCCGCACAACATCACGAACATCAGAACCCCTAGTGACCATGCCGTCGCCTGTCTGCCGTAGTACATCCCTCTGACATGGTACTCTGGAGGGGAGTACGCGGCTGTGCCTGGAGGAAAAAGATTTTGTCTGAGTAAGTTTGCATTAACGCATAACTCATCACTGGAGTTAAAGTGCCAATACAATACAGACAATACATACCAGAGTATGACCTGTACGGCGAATTCCTCAGCATGTCCCCACACCCGAAGTCAATCAGCTTGACTTCAGATGTCTCGCTGTTTATCAGCAGATTGTCCAGTTTTATGTCGCGGTGGAGGACTCCTCGAAGGCAGCACATGTTGGCAGCGTGAGCCACCTCCCTCATGATGTGCCGTGCCTTCTCTTCATCGAGTCTTCCACCGTGACGCCTCATGAACTGGACCAGAGTCTCACAGGGAGAAGGACATTCGAGGACCATCACGAAGTGGTCAGGGTGATCCTGCCAGTCCAGCAGCCTGATGACCTCTGGCACGCTGGGACCTTTATTCGCCAGGATGGTGAGGGCGATCTCTTTTGGAAGGGGCTTTGGATGATCAGGCTAGAATACAAACAGTTTTTATCATCGTTAGATGGAGGTGGTTTCCCAAATAGAGATTTGTTATTAAATTTGCCAGTGATTTGAAGTTAATTTGAGATGTTTTATATTGTTTATGTAGTGTAATGTACTTACAATAAATAAACATTTCATGCCCTGGGTCTTTGTGACATATTTCAAAGCCACCTAATGAAAAAAAAATTAAAAGATACACTAAGAGGACTTCGAGTAAAAGATGACGATGAGACAGGGCAAACATTTTCTGGCTTGATAATGCGTTTATTTGACTTACTTTAAGATCATCTTCCAGACGTCTCCCTTCATACACCACACCAAAACCACCTTTCCCCAGCTCATCACCAACACTGTAGCGGCTGAAGATGTAGTCTATTAAAAGAATAAAATAACATGACATTTTTGACTGAAGTGAGAGGAGTGTCTCGTGACATGCAACATTTAATTCATATAATTATTCATTTTAAATGTATTTTAATTAATTAATTAATAGACCGATATTAAATTATTTATCCGATATTAAATATTTAGTTTTAACATTAGTACATATAGATGTATAATGTAATGTTATGTTAACATGTTATGGAATAAAGATCTCATGGCATCGATGTGGATTTTGGTATAATATTTACTGATGTGTATTTGATGTTGTGTACTTGTGTCATTTACCATCACTACTTCTTCCTGTCCATGCTACCTCCCTCTTCTCTCTCTCATCCTGTGGCTGCTTCTCCTCTTCCTGAACTGAGCTGCTCTCCGGAGGCTGTTTTCTGCCAGCTCTGAAGACATAGTGCAGTCTCCTCCACCACTCCTTCCTCTCCTCCTCCTCACCTCTCTCCATCACCCTCCTCTCTTCCTTTTCACCTCGTTTCTCTCCTCCTCCTCCTTCACCACTTTCTCCTCCTCTGAAGAAAGAGGGCAGCCTCCTCCACCACTCCTTCCTCTTTCTTTTCTCCTGCACTCTCCCTGACTCCTTCCTCTCCTCATCCACTTTCTCCTCTCCTCCTCTCTCCATCACCCTCCTCTCTTGGCTGTTTCCCTCACCAGCATCAACAGGGGTCTCATCGCGAGGATGAGGATGTTGAACCGCCGTGTTGATGCTGGGTTTTGGGGGTGTACTAAGATGTTGATCGTACACCTCGCCAATCATCGGACTCACTTTGCAAAGTCGCTGTCCCATCGCTGTGAAAACTCACTCTCGACCACTACAACAAACCCACAAAGTGTGTGAGAATGCCACGCGCTTATAAACCCCGCGCGTTCTATTCGAACGCGCTCTGTGACATCATAAGAGACATCGCGGCTTTGAGCGTCTCAATGATTCCCATTCAGTCCCAGCAATAAAATATGTTGAAAATGTATGTTTTAAAAAAATAAAACATGTTTAAGGACCATAATCTTTCAGAACAGTGAGATGAGGCAAATATATTATATAGGCCCTATATTATATTATAAATGCTTAATATATATATATATATATATATATATATATATATATACACACACACACATAAATATGCATTATCCAGGTGTTTTCGATGTTTTGACTGATTTTAATATACATAATATAAATTTTAAAACATTTACTTTTTCTTATATCAGTCAACAACTGATATAAGTTTTTTTTTGTTTTTTTTGTTGAATTGTACCTTTTATTATTAATAGGAGTTGTTGCTGTTAATATTTTTGACTGGTTTAAAATGAAAACAATACATATATCTGATATAAAAGACTAATGAAGGCGTATGACTCGTTTTGGTAACTTGTTATCTAAGCAGTGACATTCCTACATGTGGCCAAACTTCTGCAGCCGTCAGTGTATTTGACACGTTCGTTTCTCCAGGGCGTCTATTTAACATGCAATATGTTCAGATTTTATCGTGTGCACTTTGTGGAAGGTTTATTGCTGTAAATCTCTTCTTTATCATATTAAATAGTTTTTACTGTGTGAGGGAAATCGTGCCCTACAGTCAACTCTTTTTGCAAACTGCACATTCAAACCCACATGGAAAGGGTACTTTAAAAACGTTTAGCTGGCTTCTCCCCTCCGTGGTGTCATGCTTCATATTACAAAATTTATTTTAACTATTTTATAATCAAAACCTTTTCTAATCTTGACAAAACACATTGAAGATGCAGAAGACCACACCGCGTGCCCATCCAAACAGCAAGAACAGGAAACTGAGGCTATAATTCACGTTCTCACCAAAATTGGACAATAGAAGATTGGAAAAACATTGCCTCAATTTAGACAAGTCAAAGGTAACATGCACGTCAATGGTAGGCCTAAAATATATTAGATTTAAAATTATATTTAATAGCCAGTGTATAATTTATAATATTGATCGAACTGTAAGACGTCATAGATATAGACGACGTTTATAGCATAATGTATTTTCCTCATATCATCCTGCGGGACAGGCGGAAGAAGCTTGTCCCCGCCCCCTTCGGTGACACGTTTGTCGCTGGTTTCTATTCTACCGGTTTAATTCTCGCGCTGCTAGCATGCAGCTAGCTTTCCCGATCGAAGCAACTTCTTAAATTAGGCTTCCGTAGCTCACGCGGTGTGTAAAGGCCCGATTAAGTCACTTCATCGTTGCATACGGAGTGTAAATGTTTTAAATGCACGAGCGATCTTCGATACGTTAATATCGAGCTGGTTAATTGCAGGAAATTATAGCTGTTTGTAGCTAGATTTGCTAATGCAGATATATTTAGCTGCATATTGCTATAACAGTGACCAGTGTGTGTAATATGCGCTTGGTATCATGATCAGGGCGTCAATGTGTTTGTTGTAGGCACATAAAGCATCGGGTTTCGATCCGGGAAGGACCGAGCATTTCTAGAAGCTTGCTGTCTGTGAAAAAGCTTCGTCTTTGTGTGTTGTGGATCCGACAGAAATGCGCACCAGCCGGAGTTCCGAGCAGCACATCGGAGGTAAGGTGACCTCTAGCAGGCCTGTTTAACAGCGTAGTGTGGTTATGATCCGGATAACAGCGTCCTTGCTCGCCTCCAGATGTGATCAAATGTTTACTGAAGCTAAAACACTAGCGTGTTTGCGTACCACAGTAAGATGGCTTGAGCCACACTATAATCAGCGATCACCATGATGATGCCGGAGCAAAACACGTTCTTCACTTAAGAAGAAATTAAGCTAATATAATCTTTAACTGTATTTAAGCTAATATAATCTTTAACTGTACTTTATATGTAGGCTATATAGTTGTTTCTAAGCTGGTTTATATATATGTATATATATATATATATATATATATATATATGAGAGAGAGAAATGTGGGTGTAATGAGTTCATGTAGTGATGTAGTGATCATTACTGATCTGAACTAATGAGCTTTCACCGGAAAAGGCTCATGTCAGTCCCGCCAATTTACAAACCTTATAATAAGAATGGCAGTCGATGCCACCGGATGCATTGATTTTTATAGGCTATAAAATACAATATTTTATATTTACGTTTGATGCAGTGGTTGGTTAACTATACCTGAGTGACTGTGACCCATACCCTAAACCAGAAATAACTTTTTTTTTTTACTGGTCAATTTTGTTGTTGGGCAATTTGTTATTGTCTATATGTGAATGACCACTGTACACACTCAAATCAAGTCTACATGAAATGTATAACATGACAATTCATCAAATAGGCCTATTTAGCTCTGATAAGGTTGGGTGTAAAGCTCCTTAATCTAGACTGAGAAACACTAACAGTTGCTTGTCTGAAAAAATAAGATTTTTGGTGTAAATATAATTTATTCTCAAGCAATATTCTCATCAGTGTTCTATCAGCTATGACATATTTACATCTAGCATATTTTGTGTGTGAGCCCATACAGTAGCCTAGTGAAATACATATCCATGTTTTCATGTGATTTGACAGTTTATTTTATGACATATCAAACATTTAAAAGGTGTGCATCATACCTGACACCCAGGTGAACACTTTTTATTGTTGGTTTTATGACTGTAAGTCATTCTCTTCAAATGCTATTGAAATTAGAAACATGTATACCAATGTCGTAACTTTACAGACGGTCCCTAAATTCGCGAATATGTAACGTCCAACGTCAAGCCAACTTTATGCCAGTCACGTCAGATGCGGTATGGTTCTGCTGTGATCTTTGTTTGAAACTTTTTTTCGCAGCTGAAATCGAACAAAAACAGTCAATCACTGTATGATGAATGAATCTCCTGCGTACATCGCACGTACATCTCTGCTTTTGTTGTTTATGATGAGACTGCAGATTTCAGTGAGTGAGAGCGCGCTCTGAACAAAACTCTTGCGTTTCAGCGATGACTAATCTGAACGCCTTTGATTATTGGATCTGATTATTATCATAAAGTCAACAGAATCGTGTGTGATTGGTTATAATGCGCAATGTGATTATAACAGATGCCTTTTGAGAAGACTACAATAAAATTCAGCTGAAATCCACCCGCAAATGACGGGTTGGTGGGTGTTAATGTCAAGCCCTGATCTCAACCCATACTGACAATTCAACAAACCAATAATCTCCAGATAAATTTGATGATGATTGTCACAAGTTCAAATTGCATGTTCACTTGACATCACCATTTCGATTTGGAAGATGAAAGTTTACATTCATTGGCTGGAAATATTGCCATTGGGGGGGTTTACCTCGGTCACTGTGCTCCCTTACCTGTGTTTCATTAACAACCCCCCCCCCCCCCCCCCCCAAAAGTTAAGACAAGTTTAACACAAATTTTACATACAGCACACAGTGAAAATGACATGTGTATGACATAGCGGTCAACTGGATATAGCGCAGAGCAAGGGTTTAAAGTTAGTTGGTCATGCGTCTCTATTGTCAGCTGAACTCTCCTCCTGTCCGCATTCAATGGACCCTTTTCACATTTCCAGGTTTTTCAGAAGCGGGAGTCGTCATAGTTGGGTAAACTTCTATAGCGGTGAAGGAGAGACTACATTAAATATATATTTTCCCATTTGCTTAAATAGCAAAAGAAAAATTCGACAACAGTGTTTTCACAACTTTCAAAAAGAGGAAAAAAAATAGAGAGAGATTGATAACAGCAGTTTAGAAGAGAGAAAGATTGTCAATTTTACTGTCACTCCCACAGCTGCTGTATTAGAAACACCCTCATAACAGCGTTAACTAGTTTTTTGTATTTTGATGCAAAGGTAATATAAGACAAAGTATAGTGTTATACATAAAAAAAAAAATAATTAAAATATAAAAAACTTTGCAGGATTTACGATGCTGATAACTGTTTCTGTCATCACAGTCTGTGAAAAGTGTCAATTCGACCGCTACGCACACAGAGTACATGTTGTGTTTTAGCGTCTGGTGGCACAGAAAGAGAAGCTTAAAAAAAGCTAATAAATTTAGACAGACATAAATGTTAGTACTGTAATTTTACTTTTGTTCTATAAAATATTATTAATAATAAATACTAATATTTTTTTTTTTTTAGGGGATCAGTCAGGTTTTCCTTCTTTTTTTTGTCTTTAGCTGTCTAATGTGCCCTTATTTTTCACATTGCAGGTGCTCTGATGTAGACATCTCCCTCTACCTCACACTTTCTCATCTCTCAATCCCAACATCCTCCAAGACAGCTGAACACCGGGGAGTGCTGTAAAAGTTGTGACTCAGCATGGTAGAGGAATAACCTTAATTTCAGAGTATTCTGGGAACAGGCCATTGCAGAAAGGAACCTTTACGCTTTGACATCAGAAATCTGGTTGAAAACTCATGGGATACGAAAATGTCGGAGGTTGGAGAGCGTCGGCCAGTCAACAAAGATTAT
Organism: Coreius guichenoti; assembly: GCA_039654105.1. Lineage (NCBI taxonomy): Eukaryota > Metazoa > Chordata > Actinopteri > Cypriniformes > Gobionidae > Coreius > Coreius guichenoti. The sequence goes on from CM077187.1 coordinate 13,123,471, forward strand.
GCGGTTTCTGTGCTGGAACAGCTGAAGTTTTTCTACGAGCAGAAGTTGTTGACTGACATCACTCTGCTGGTAGAGGAGAATGAGTTCCCCTGTCATAAGATGGTGCTGGCCACCTGCAGCTCTTACTTCAGGTGGGTAGAGCAGCTGTTTGTGAAATACATGACCATTTAACTGATTGTTCTATCAACCATTTAAAAAAAATAAAGCTTTAGAATTTTTGCGTATATGTATAAAATTATTACAAAAATGTGAAGTTCTTTTAAATTCTGCCATTTTTATTAATGATGCTATTTCACAATTTTGAGTTTTCTGCATCACATAAATCATAGGTCCCTGTTGGTCTAAATACAAAAACAAAGACAATATATTTGCTAATCGGGGGGTATTCCAGAAAGCAAGGTTAACTTACCGTCACATATACCCTGAACTCCCGGCTGATTAACCCAAACCTTGCTTACTCGAGGTATGCCAAAAACGCGTCCGTGAGTAAGTTCAGACAACATTGGCTGATGTCACACACGCACTTAGACACGCAAACTTCCCTAAGTACTTCCCCTCGGGGAAAACCCTGCTGCCATTTTGAAGTGCGTTCCACTTCGTGAAGTGGACGAGGAAAATATGGACAGACCGACGGGCGATTTTGACCGAGTCTACTTCATATGTGCACTTCAGGCAGCTCCATGTACCACAATGCAACACAATTGTGACGTCACCGCATGTCGCGTTTAATATACCCCACCACAAACAACTCTGATATATTAATTATTTTTTTAAATATTTAAAACAACCCAAACACACCTATATACATATAGAATGCTGCATTAAACAATTTTGTAAGGTAAAAAAAAAACAAAAAACAACTCCATCGTGGATTCCAAGTGATAAAGGGCTTAGGATGTTCCAATTCAGCCCATTGCAAAGGTTCCACCAGTAGTGGGCATTCATGCAATGTAATCAATGATGCACACCTGAGTGAACGAGATGGAGGGAATAAGGATTATGTTGTTTGTTTGATGCTAATTAATTGAATGCAGATCAATGTGTGAGATGACAATAAAATAAACAAACATTCAAACATTACCTTGTTATAATAGTGCTTTACAATTAATATATAATATTGTATATTATATAACTGTAACTATAACTAACAAGTGTAGTTATATTAATATATCTATATTAATTATATAACACGCATCTGAATACCTCTTAAGCAAACTAACCGTGGAACATAACTTACTCTGGAGCAGGTCATGTTCAGAGAGTGAGTTGCTATGGCTACCTACATTTCCTGAAAGTTACCTCTGTTTTTGTAACCGAAAGTTGAGGTTATCCGCTTACTTACTCTGAAACATACCCAGATATGTCACATAACCTGCTTTCTGGAATACCCCCCCAGCTCTCACCAACCTCAAAGTTAAACTTAGACCAAAATTCCAGTAGTCGTTCCAATAGCAGTAAACTTTCATGGTACCATAGCAAATACTGGTAACATAGCAAAAACTGTTTAAACTGTTTGAAAATAAAAATATGAATTAAATGACATTATTATTTATGATGATGCTAATTATAAGTAAAGAAAACATTTAAACAGCACGTAGCCTTCAAATGTTTATAAGTAAACACTGTTTATAAAAAGATCAAGTGAAAAATGAGTAGTAAAATCAAGGACAAAGAAACACATACACATTTCATTGAACTAGTGATGGGTCTATTAGTTTGCATTTACACTCTAAGACGTAATGCACATCTGTTTTGACATACAGTATCAGATTGGTTTGTACTATAATATTAATGTATAATAATATACATATTACGTCACGAGAGGGAGTCGTTTGCCGGGCTCTGCGTTGGCTCGGTGCAGAATAGGTTGGTATTCAGTAGGAGTCAGCGTGCTTTCGGTAGTTTTTATCTTTAAATTTATCATCGTCATGGTAAATATTGTGTTCAGCCTGTCAGGACATCTCGTCTACAGGTTTCCTAACAAAAAAAAGTTAGGAAACCTGCCTGGGTGGCTTTTTGTGCCAGTAAAGAGACAGGACTTCACTTCTGCATCTGCTTTGAAAAACGCGGTGGTGTGTAGCATTCACTTTAGACAGGAGGATTATCATCCCGGCGACATGGAGTTCAACATTGTAATACTCGTGTAAAGCATGATATTAAATGAATAAACATCCACACGCGATGCTTCTTTGCCGTTGTTTTTACGTGAATCAATTTGAACATCGATGAATACAAAGTATGTACATTAACACAAATGCATACAGTCTCACACTTTTCAAAACAGTTTTGATTTATGTAACTTACTGGTAAATATTTTATTCATGCCATGTATGTACATTCAAGTTCACTCAACTACATACTCATGGCGTCATATACATCCTCACACTATCGGTGAATCGGCACGAAATAAACCCATAACACAAAATTAATGAATAAAGGATAACATGAAATACATACAACAATAACACTATACTGTCTGTGGTTCGGCCTCCGGTGGGAGATGTGACGGTCACGGGTCCGTCAGAGAAGCAGCTCGAAGAAACCGTGAACTTTGCACCGTAAGTCTTGTTTTTTAAACATTTGCTAACTACCAAATCAGTCATGATGAGAAACCGCTAACTGTAAGGTTAGTATCATGTAACGTTTAGTGTGGACGGATATTAACGAGTGTGACATACGCCTAATCAAAGCGTATTAGTTTCTGTTATTGGTAAGTATCAATACTCCTAGATGACCAATATGAGCTTTGCTATTGCCTGATACATGATAATAATCTGTATAGTATTGTGATCTGAGCACAGTGTACACACATCATTAGCTAACACTGGTCTCTCACACCTGCTCTGTTCTTCGCTGGTTCTCCTCACACACAACTCAATATATCTCCTCTAATCGTTGCTCTGTCTAATCCTGGCCTGTCCCTAATTGTCTGTCATAATTGTATGGCTGTGGTCCGTGATATGAGTATGAATAAACATTTACAATTTCTTCAGCGTCCGAACTGTCATTGCGATCCATTGTTTTCCTATTGTTGAAATTGACCGCACTCCCTCCTGTTAGTCACTTCCGGTTTTGGCATTTTTAGATGCGGAAGTAAAATTTTCTCACAAAAACGACTCCAGAAGCCTTAGTAGCGTACTTATATTTTAAAGAAAATCTAGTTCCTAAATTATTTTTCTATACATTGACTCACTGGGGGCTCTAACCTGCAATATGCCCTTTAAACTAAAGGTTGTTCTTCACAACTTACCAAAGATCCAGTGATCCATGGATATTGACATGCAGCCAGGAATCGTGTTTTCCTGACATTTATATGAGCCTGATTTCGATACATACATAAATATTTATCACTGTCAGTCATCAGTTTCGAGACTGAATCCCGCATGTATATGCAGATATGGGTCTATGTATTGAAGCGTGTATGTGGCCGCTTGTCAAGAATGGAAAACAAAAGTTTTATTCGAATTCTGAATATATATACACTCACCTAAAGGATTATTAGGAACACCATACTAATACTGTGTTTGACCCCCTTTCGCCTTCAGAACTGCCTTAATTCTACGTGGCATTGATTCAACAAGGTGCTGAAAGCATTCTTTAGAAATGTTGGCCCATATTGATAGGATAGCATCTTGCAGTTGATGGAGATTTGTGGGATGCACATCCAGGGCACGAAGCTCCCGTTCCACCACATCCCAAAGATGCTCTATTGGGTTGAGATCTGGTGACTGTGGGAGCCATTTTAGTACAGTGAACTCATTGTCATGTTCAAGAAACCAATTTGAAATGATTCGAGCTTTGTGACATGGTGCATTATCCTGCTGGAAGTAGCCATCAGAGGATGGGTACATGGTGGTCATAAAGGGATGGACATGGTCAGAAACAATGCTCAGGTAGGCCGTGGCATTTAAACGATGCCCAATTGGCACTAAGGGGCCTAAAGTGTGCCAAGAAAACATCCCCCACACCATTACACCACCACCACCAGCCTGCACAGTGGTAACAAGGCATGATGGATCCATGTTCTCATTCTGTTTACGCCAAATTTTGACTCTACCATCTGAATGTCTCAACAGAAATCGAGACTCATCAGACCAGGCAACATTTTTCCAGTCTTCAACTGTCCAATTTTGGTGAGCTCGTGCAAATTGTAGCCTCTTTTTCCTATTTGTAGTGGAGATGAGTGGTACCCGGTGGGGTCTTCTGCTGTTGTAGCCCATCCGCCTCAAGGTTGTGCGTGTTGTGGCTTCACAAATGCTTTGCTGCATGTTGTAACGAGTGGTTATTTCAGTCAAAGTTGCTCTTCTATGAGCTTGAATCAGTCGGCCCATTCTCCTCTGACCTCTAGCATCAACAAGGCATTTTCGCCCACAGGACTGCCGCATACTGGATGTTTTTCCCTTTTCACACCATTCTTTGTAAACTCTAGAAATGGTTGTGCGTGAAAATCCCAGTAACTGAGCAGATTGTGAAATACTCAGACCGGCCCGTCTGGCACCAACAACCATGCCACGCTCAAAATTGCTTAAATCACCTTTCTTTCCCATTCTGACATTCAGTTTGGAGTTCAGGAGATTGTCTTGACCAGGACCACACCCCTAAATGCATTGAAGCAACTGCCATGTGATTGGTTGATTAGATAATTGCATTAATGAGAAATTGAGCAGGTGTTCCTAATAATCCTTTAGGTGAGTGTATGTGTATGTGTGTATATATATATATATATATATATATATATATATATATATATATATATATATATATATATATAATATTTATATATATATATATATATATATATATATATATATATATATATAATATTTATATATATATATATATTTATATATATATATATATAATATTTATATATATATATATATATATGTGTGTGTGTGTATATATATATATTTATTTATTTATTATAAGCCTATTAATAATTTTTTTTTTTAAATCGCCTAGACAGCGCGCAAATAGTGCTCCCTTTATCACTAAAAGCTGTCAATCATTTAATAAACGCAATCTCACAAAGTTCCGTTATATTAATCAGTGAAGCTGACGACACAATGAATCTTTTATTTATATAATGTCTACACAGAGAAGATTAGTTAGCAGAACTCAGCACTGGACAACAGCTCGAGCAGTGAGTGGATTCTAACTTCAACACCTGTGATTGGCCATTGCGTTCTAGAAAATCAACAAACATGTCTGTGATTGGCTACATTACTCACCGAAGGGAAAACACGTTGGAAATTGAATCATTTGAGCGCAAAGACAGATACGCACTGGATCTTTTGCCTACTCTTTTTCACTAATAATATGCTATTATTATTACGAATTCTTACAGAGGATTACAGACCCTAGACCAGCAGTTATGGGGAGCTTTTCCCTCTAAAAGCAATAAGTAGCAGAAGCAGCAGGTGGCAGTGGTTTGAGTGAGAAAATTACACGCTATTATCAACTACGTCTCCCTCGGTCCGGAGGGGGGCACAGGGATGCCCATGGGGTCCGTGGCCAAGCCTCCCCCAACCCCCCCCGGCGCCGGGCCTTGTTTTGTGTTTTTCGCGGCATTCACGCTGTAAACCAATGCTGCTTCTTTTTGCCACTCAGTGGGGCGTAACCGCAGTCACTCCAGCTGACGGTGACGTCACGTGCATACCCTCTATTGCAGCGACTTTCGTTTTGCATGTTCTGCAGACAGGGTGACCATCCTCGATTAAGTTTCCCTCAGGACTTTTGTGTGACTCTTGAGTGCGGAATAGGCATACAGTGGGGAGAACAAGTATTTGATACACTGCCGATTTTGCAGGTTTGCCCACTTACAAAGCATGTAGAAGTCTGTAATTTGTATCATAGGTACTCTTCAACTGTGAGTGACGGAATCTAAAACAAAAATCCAGAAAATCACATTGTATGATTAATTAGTAGTTAAAAAGTAATTAATTTGCATTTTATTGCATGACATAAGTATTTGATACATCAGAAAAGCAGAACTTAATATTTGGTACAGAAACCTTTGTTTGCAATTACAGAGATCATACGTTTCCTGTAGTTCTTGACCAGGTTTGCACACACTGCAGCAGGGATTTTGGCCCACTCCTCCATACAGACCTTCTCCAGATCCTTCAGGTTTCGGGGCTGTCGCTGGGTAATACGGACTTTCAGCTCCCTCCAAAGATTTTCTATTGGGTTCAGGTCTGGAGACTGGCTAGGCCACTCCAGGACCTTGAGATGCTTCTTACGGAGCCACTCCTTAGTTGCCCTGGCTGTGTGTTTCGGGTCGTTGTCATGCTGGAAGACCCAGCCACGACCCATCTTCAATGCTCTTACTGAGGGAAGAAGGTTGTTGGCCAAGATCTGGCGATACATGGCCCCATCCATCCTCCCCTCAATACGGTGCAGTCGTCCTATCCCCATTGCAGAAAAGCATCCCCAAAGAATGATGTTTCCACCTCCATGCTTCACGGTTGGGATGGTGTTCTTGGGGTTGTACTCATCCTTCTTCCTCCAAACACGGCGAGTGGAGTTTGGACCAAAAAGCTCTATTTTTGTCTCATCAGACCACATGACCTTCTTCCATTCCTCCTCTGGATCATCCAGATGGTCACTGGCAAACTTCAGACGGGCCTGGACATGCGCTGGCTTGAGCAGGGGGACCTTGCGTGCGCTGCAGGATTTGAATCCATGACGGCGTAGTGTGTTACTAATGGTTTTCTTTGAGACTGTGGTCCCAGCTCTCTTCAGGTCATTGACCAGGTCCTGCCGTGTAGTTCTGGGCTGATCCCTCACCTTCCTCATGATCATTGATGCCCCACGAGGTGAGATCTTGCATGGTGCCCCAGACCGAGGGAGATTGACCGTCATCTTGAACTTCTTCCATTTTCTAATAATTGCACCAACAGTTGTTGCCTTCTCACCAAGCTGCTTGCCTATTGTCCTGTAGCCCATCCCAGCCTTGTGCAGGTCTACAATTTTATCCCTGATGTCCTTACACAGCTCTCTGGTCTTGGCCATTGTGGAGAGGTTGGAGTCTGTTTGATTGATTGTGTGGACAGGTGTCTTTTATACAGGTAACAAGTTCAAACAGGTGCAGTTAATACAGGTAATGAGTGGAAAACAGGAGGGCTTCTTAAAGAAAAACTTTAAAAGTCTGTGAGAGCTGGAATTCTTACTGGTTGGTAGGTGATCAAATACTTATGTCATGCAATAAAATGCAAATTAATTATTTAAAAATCATACAATGTGATTTTCTGGATTTTTGTTTTAGATTCCGTCTCTCACAGTTGAAGAGTACCTATGATAAAAATTACAGACCTCTACATGCTTTGTAAGTAGGAAAACCTGCAAAATCGGCAGTGTATCAAATACTTGTTCTCCCCACTGTATATCCTCCCCCCGTATATATTTAAGTAATTAAATTAATAGAAACGTGCGATTAGTCGACTAATGGCTTAAATAAACAGCATTATATGTATATATTGATATTTAATATTATCTTAATATATTTTCTGTCCAATTTTGGTGTTACTTTAAGTGTTTTTTTTATTGGCTTGAATTTTTTTAAATTCAGATTCAGTAAAATTGAATTTAATTAAGTCTAATAATAATCAAATTATACAAAAATTGTCTACACTATATAATAAATCTCTTATATACATAGTCTTTACACTTTGTTGGTAATAATGTAAGGATTCGTGAGTGTGCAGAACTCTAAGTGTGCAGTGTACGAAAACTCCGGTGTTTTGAGCAGTGTTGAGCGGATTCTGACTAATTTAATCCCCTCTGGTTGGCTATGCCGCTCACGCACTCAACAGAAATGTCTGTGATTGGCTACAATGTATGGCTGCATGATTGAAATTAAATCGAAATTGCTTTGTACAATTATATAATCGCAAAGGCTGCATTTTTTTTCTCGCGATTTTTAAATTGATAATGATAATGATTATTTTATAATCATGATAATAAAATATTTTATAATAGTCAATTCACCTTTATTTATATAGGCCTTTTTACAAGATCAAGTTTTAAAGCATCTTTACAGTGATAACAGGAAAATAATGCAACAAAATTTGTTTTGGCTGTACAGCCGCTCTTGAGAAAACAGTGACATCTTCGTCCATCTCAGTTCAATTCTTATACAATGGTGTCAATGCAGGCAGATCAGTAATATAGTTGAATATTTAGTGTCCCCAACTAAGCAAGCCAAAAGCCAAAGGCAACAGAGGTGACGGTGGCAAGGAACCAAAACTCCATCAGGTGACAGAATGGAGAGAAAAAAACCTTGGGAGAAACCAGGCTCAGTCGGGGGGCCAGTTCTCCTCTGGCCAATGAACGAACAGTGTATGATTATGATTCAGGCAACATTACAGATCAGAAGTCAGATTAGATTGGAACATTCAGAACATTTGTCCAGTTCCATATAATAATATTTTAGTTAACAGGTAACCCTGCAGTTTTTTTTTGTAAAATAAGTTTTCTGTAAAAATATTATTTTCATATTATATTGTTATATTCATTCTTACATTTTAAAAAAAAAAAATAATGAAAGTGTTCAGTGCTTCCCACAGGTTTGAAATATACTTGCGGAAGTTGCGGTGGTAGCCAGCTGGACAATCCTCCAATTACCCACGGCACAAAAATGGTCTACTACATGTGACAAACTAATAATGTGTGACTTTTAACAATATTTTTACTTTTTGAAATGAATTTTGATTTACACAATATACAGTATTTCACAGATCGAACCCTTCCCACATGGGAAAAGTAAGGCAATGTATAAAAAAAAAAAAAACCTTTGTTGCTTGGAATCTGAAAATTATGCATTGATATTGCTGCAGCAGCAGTGGCTACAGCACACGGATAGCCACTGCTGCTGCTTTTAACCCTTAAATGCATGACTGTTTCGCCAATCGTTCTTACGGATCTATATCTAACACGGATGGATCTCTACCTGTTGCGATAATATAAAACTCTCCTGAAATTAGTGTAACAATTACAGAAGAATAAAATACATTTTGTTACCTTTTGGAGCTTGGAAGGGATCAGTTTGAGCAGATGTTTTATACCATCATCACTGTCCTCGTCAGAGCTCATTTCCCAATACATTCAGCATCTGACTCATATTTCGCCATCTCAAACATATTCTCAAAACTATCATTTTCAACATCTTCAAAATCAATATTTTGGTCACTGACAGTTTCTTCACCAGATCCTAATTCTCTCTAGCCATTGATCTAACTTTATCTAGCTGGGTTTTAGAGGAGTTGGTGGCTGATTTTAACACTGTGTGTAACATTATATTGGACGGTATAGCTCCACTTAGAAAGGTAAAATCTAAAGCTGAATCCCAGCCCTGGATTAATGCAGAGAGTCGGTTAATTAGGCAAAATTGGAGACAAGCAGAGAGGAAATGGGAAAAAGACAAGCTCCAAGTCTCGCATGAGATACTCAGAGATTGTATGGTTACTTATCAGCAGTTTATTAAATCGTCCAAGGCGCAATTTTTCTCTGACCTAATTACAAGAACCTTCACAGTCCGAAAGTCTTATTCCGTGTAATAAATACTGTCTTGAATCCTGTTTATCCAACTGTTGTTGATAATTCTGGGAGAGCCTGTGAAAACTTTTAGAATTTTTTTTATGGATAAGATCTCTACTATTAGAGCTAGTATTCCTGTCTCAGACCCCTTAGCCCCTCCTGACTCGATGACTGCTGGCCAATTAGCTATGTTTGAGCCTGTTACAACATATCTGCTAAAAATTATTCATCACTTGAAACCAGCCTACTGTTCTCTTGATGTTATTCCACTGCGCCTGTTAATTCAGGTCTGGGATGTGGTGGGTTCTTCAATCACGTCTCTAGTGCACCAGAGTTTTTTAGAGGGGCTGGTTCCATCTTATTTTAAGCATGCCTTGGTGCAGCCTTGGTTAAAAAAAAAAAAAATTCAACCAATTTTAAACAATTATAGGCCGATTTCCAAACTGCCTTTCATGGCTAAAGGTAGTTCTTAATCAACTTTCAACATTTTTAAATGAAAGCAAAATTTTTGATCAATTTCAATCTGTTTTTAGGTCTCGGCACAGCACTGAAACTGCCCTTCTCAAAGTATCAAATGACTTGATGTCGGTAGATGCTGGGAATTGTGTTGTTTTAGTGCTTCTCGATCTTAGCGCAGCACTTAATACGGTGGATCACAGGATTCTTCTTGACCGCTTGAGTCAGTGGGGGGGTATCAGGGGGGCATGCTCTAAAATGGTTCTCCTCTTACTTGCATGAGAGAACCTTTGCTGTGGAACTAGGGAATTCTATTTCATTCTCAGCCTGTCCTATCAGGGGTTCCTCAAGGTTCATGTCTTGGCCCTGTCCTTTTTTCCTTATATGTTCCCACTGGGAATAATCTGTCAAAAACATAATGTGGCATATCATTGTTATGCCGACGACACCCAGCTGTATCTACCTTTGAATTGTGATGGTGACTCCAAACCTACATCTTTGCTTGATTGCCTGGATAAAATAAAGGCCTGGATGGCATCTAGTTTTTTGCAGCTTAATGAGTCCAAATCAGAAGTGGTGATCTTTGGTTCTTCGAAGTTTGCCGGAAAGCTCACACTTCACCTTGGCCCTTTTGCACTAATGTTTTTGATTCTTCTTGAGCTAAAATTTGATAGACAAATTAATGCTGTGGTTAAATGTAGTTTCTCTCAATTGAGAGGCATTGCCAAATTTAAGAGCTTCTTGACTTTTAAAGATATGGAGACTGTGATTCATGCTTTTAATTCATTCAGACTGGATTATTGCAATTCTTTGTATCTGGGAATGTCTAAAAAATTTGCTTGATTGGTTGCAGTTGGTGCAAAATGCAGCGGTCAGACTGCTGACTGGCACGAGAAATGCTCTAGTATATCTCTGGTGCTGGCCTCTCTGCACTGGCTTCCTGTTGATTTTAGAGTGCAATGTAAGGTCTTGTTAATGGTATTTAAAGGTTTACATGGTCTTGCTCCAGAGTATATTTCAGGCCTGTTACAACATCACTGTGCTGCTAGACCCTTAAGATCTTCGCAGAGTCTCCTTTTGAATGTAACTAAATCACGGTTGAAGATTAAAGGAGATCGTGTTTTCTCTATTGCCTCTGGAATAGCCTTCCTCCTCATATTAGATCCTGTGACTCGGTGGAATGTTTTAAATCCGTGTTGAAAACGCATCTCTTCTCTCTTGCTTACAACTGCCCATAGGGGCTTGGAGTCTGAGAAGTGACATGTTTTGGGTGTATTGTCAATTTGTATTGGTCTTTTTTTTTTTTTTTTTTTTTTTTTTTTTTTTTTTTTTTTTTTTTTGTAATGTTGAGTGTGTAAAGCACTTTGGTCAACTTATGTTGTTTTTAAACATGCTGTAAAAATAAATGTTGGTTTGATTTGAATTAATTAGCATCAAACAAACAATATAATCTTTATTCTCAGTGAATAAAGCTTACTTATTAAACGAAAAGCTTGAAAAAATGAATGCACAACCACCAAACAGGTGGCGATGTGCACTAAGTAGGGATGCAGCGATTTAACCGATTTCTCGTTTAACCGCGCTTAAAAACGTCACGGTTAATTAACCATAAAGGCTCTGCTACACCGAGTGTTTCTTTTGCACGGAACGGAACTGTTGCAACTTGCACAAAACGAAAACAAAGTTACACCAGCGGTGCACCAGCTTAAAGTGCCGTGCTTATCAGAGACACGGAGGCTACTACTGTACACACTGGATTAATTGTGGCAGAGGGACCAAACAGCAACGTTTTATTTCCACCAAAGAAACGCCTGAAGTCAGCAGTCTATATCTAAGGCCCCAGTGTGAGTTCTTTTTAAAGCGACCTTTATTTTAGAATGTATATGCCGACGCGTCATGCAGTCACAATACAGATAAGTATCGCGGTTATTTCCTTTTTCCTTTTTCATTCAAAATATTTACAAACTTGTTAACTATATCATGATTTGGTATATTCCGATTGTCAAATATGTGGAAGTGAATGTTTTGTCATTTAAACACCTTTATAATGATCATGTTAGTTGATATAACGCGCGATGAGTTTGCAATTCAGAGGAACTGTTTACATCACGTAAATTCATCAATTTTCCCCGAAATACATAGAAGTGGCCAGTGAACATGAGAACAAACCTTGTTTCATGCACAATGTGTATCTGATATGAATAAAACATTTATTTAAATTATAATTGAAAGCATTATTATTTCAGCTTCCATAGATATCAGTGTATGGAATTTAAATATATATTTAAATTTATATTTATTTATTTTTTTATATATAGGCTAGTAATTCATTTAAATGTCTATTTAAATCTCTGAAACCTCAAATAAACATTGTGGTTGAATAGTGATATATGAAAAGCACTGAGCGTCTCTGGCTCAGCGCCAGCCAAAGCACGGAAGCACTTTTGAATTGATCAGTTTTTGGTCACAAACAAACCAAAATAATACACATGACTTTCTCAGGCCACATGTAAAATTAGATTAATTATTAAAAAGAGTATTAAAATGAATACGTATGGATGACAGTAACAGTTCAGTTTATTCCCCTCACACTGACATGGATGTTTACAGAGCAGAAGTCACCTTTCTTTAATTCCTTTCTTTAATTCCAAAGGGAGAGATGGACTTTTGTCTTTTATTATTATTATTATTATTATTATTATTATTATTATTATTATTATTTTGTGCTGTATTATTTGGTTACTGTGTTATCTCTGGTTCAAAATGTAGCAAAAAATAACACTTTAAAATCTAAAGAGTGTTAATGTGATTTTATACATTGTTGTGAAATTAATGAATGCATAATAATCGTGAAACCGTTATTTATTTCTCAGAATATAATCGTACCAACAAAATCTACAATCGTTGCATCCCTAGCACTAAGTAGGTTATGTAAATCGGCATTAAACAAAAGAAGTAGAATGGCGCGCTCTTTCTTAGCGCCTTTTTCCATGGTGACTCGTCGATTCGTCACTCTGTTGACAATGTCTTGTGTGTTAACCGGGAACATACTCTGAGTTGTCTTAACTTACTCACGGACGCATTTTTGGAACCAGCATACCTCGAGTAAGCAAGGTTTGGGTTAATCAACCGGGAGTTCAAGGTATATGTGACGGTAAGTTAACCTTGCTTTCTGGAATACCCCCCTGCTGCGTCAACCTCAGCACTCTCACTACTTATGCCAGCAGCGTCACTGGCCAACTGGAACTGAGAACAAGCTTGAATCTTAGTTTTGTCTCGCATTTCGTTTCATTGTTGACTGCTTGTAGTTTCACGTCAAATTAAGTGAACCACTTGAAGGCTTTTGCATTTATTTATTGCCATTTCATGTTAAACGCTAACGTTGGCTAAGTAACCTATGGTGCTGCTGTTCTCCCTTCCTCATTCTCACGCTGTACTTTCTTGAAATATCTTTGAATACTCAATCTTCAATCAAGGTTTTTTTTTTTTTTCCCATATTCAAAGTAGTTCTTTGGTTTGACCTGTTTGTTTTTTTGTTTTTTTTGTGTGTTCCTCTAGGGCCATGTTTATGAGCGGGCTCAGTGAGAGCAAACAGACCCATGTTCATCTTAGAAACGTTGACCCCATCACGCTGCAGACCATCATAACATATGCTTACACCGGCAACTTGGTCATCAACGACGCCACTGTTGAACCTCTCTACGAGACGGCCTGTTTTCTTCAGGTTAGAAAGACATGCACACACTCTTCCACAGGTTAATGTGTTAAAAGAAGTCAAACATTCTTCTCACATATACATACAATGCTTTTACTCACAAAGCCTATGGGTCACACATTACTGTCATAACATGCTATTGTTGCAGACCTTGAGCAGCACAGTCTGGCATTTGTAGAGTTCTCATCTCTAAAATGTCCACAAAAGAAATGGTCATCAGCCAATAAGGTGAATGGCTGATCATCGTGAAATTTGGGATGTGCATGACGTTCAAGCATTGTGTTCCACATTTTTTGAGAATTGGCCACAAGGAGCCTTTCAATACATTTTTCTTAATATAACCAACTACCTTTTAGAAGTGGGCCAGTTAGAGAATCTCAATATCTACAATACAGTTAATTTATGTCTACTTATTTCTGTCTTTCATTGATTTCCTCTCAGGTGGAAGATGTTTTACTGCAGTGTCGAGAATACTTGGTCAAGAAAATCACAGCTGAAAACTGCGTCCGCATGCTAAGCATTGGCGACCTGTTCAGTTGCACAGAGTTGAAGCAAAGTGCTAAGCGCATGGTGGAGCACAAATTTTCTGTCGTCTACAGACAGGAAGCTTTCCTGCAGCTCTCGCACGAGCTCCTGCTGGACCTCCTGAGCAGCGATAATCTCAACGTGGAGAAAGAGGAAACGGTACGTGAGGCGGCCATGCTGTGGCTGGAATACAACATGGAAGCACGCTCTCAGTATCTCTCCTCCGTCCTCAGCCAGATTCGAATTGATGCGCTTTCTGAAGTGACCCAACGTGCCTGGTTCCAAGGTCTTCCACCGAATGACAAATCAGTGGTAGTGCAAGGCCTGTACAAGTCTATGCCAAAGTTTTTTAAGCCCAGACTGGGCATGACCAAGGAAGAAATGCTGATTTTTGTAGAGGCTGAACCGCCAGCTGAAAGCCACCCGGTCGTGATAGGTCCACGTCACACAGTGGTCTGTTATAGTCCTCAAGCAGAGAAGGTCTATAAACTGTGTAGCCTGCCTGGAGACTTGCAGAAGGTTGGGACATTGGTCACCCCAGACAATGATGTCTACATTGGCGGTGGACAGATACCACTGAAGGGTGCGCTAGCTACCCACGGCAGCAAAAGCGGCAAGCTGCAAGCCGCCTATTGTTCAGTGGACAGCTTCTACTGGCTGGATGCCCAGCAGAATGCATGGGTGGCTAAAACGCCCATGCTTTATGCTCGCACTAAACCATCGCTGGTGTATTGTCAGGGTTTCATCTATGCTATAGGTGGTGATAACGTGGGCGGCGAGTTGAATAAACGCACAGTGGAGCGTTACGATTGCGAGCGGGATGAATGGAGCGTGACCAGCCCTCTTCCCTGCGCGTGGAGTTGGAGCACAGCGGTAACAGCCCGGGACTGCATTTACGTCATGACACACGACCTCATGTACTGCTACTTCCCTCGTGCCGACACTTGGGTGGAAATGGCCATGCGGCAGACTAGTCGCTGCTTTGCTTCCGCAGCTGCATTAGGAGATCTCCTCTTCTATATCGGTGGTCTACATGTGGTGGGCAACTCGGGTTTGCGTCTGCCAACGAGCACTATTGATGGCTCCTCTGTTACGGTAGAGATATACGATGTCAACAAAAACGAATGGCGTCTAGCTGCCAACATCCCAGCCAAGCGGTACTCTGACCCCTGTGTGCGCGCCGTGGTGTTACTGAATACGCTATGCATCTTCATACGCGAGACGCACTTAAACGAAAGAGCAAAGTATGCTTTGTATCAGTACGACCTGGAGCTGGATTGCTGGTCCTTGCGGCAGCCTGTGTCAGAGCGTGTGCTCTGGGATCTCGGCAAAGATTTCCGCTGTGCCGTGGGAAAATTATACCCGTCCTGCCTTGACGAATCGCCCTGGAAGCCACCCACTTACCTCTTCTCCCCTGATGGAGCTGAGGAGTTTGAGGTGGATGAGGACATGGTGTCACTGCCTCATGTATAGTTAATGACATCATCTTTGAAACTTAACCTGTAATTTATCCACTGTTCTGAAAGGTGATTGAGCTGATGGACGGTCTTCCCTTAATGCCTAACGTGCTCATGTAGATCAAATATTTAATTGGAATCCGAAACATTTAATTAAAATTGACCCGCCTCAGACATGGTTTTTTTTTTTTTTTTTTATCTTTCTCATAGCGAGTTTGAGAACATAAATATTTAATTTCTGTCACCATTACAAGTTTGGCATTATGTTTTAACTATTTGATGGTGTAAACAGATGATGATGCGATTAAACCTTCTTTGGTGGAAAATGGCAACTGTAGACCCTGACTTATTACATTTCTCACTGTTCTTTTTGTCTGGTTCATCTTCCAGAAATGATTTGCCTTCCTTCTAATAATGAATCCCCTTTCTCCTAAATGTCAGTAGGGTCAAGGGTTTGGTGAGATATTTCGTACCGAACGTTATTTGATGTTTTGGTTCGCCGCTGGTTTGGTGACTTGCTTGACGTTGTTGTTGTTGTTGTTGTTGTCTGCATTATTCTTTATCTGTATCATCATAGTACACATGTTCTTTGTGGTCTGTTTGCTGACTTTTCCTGGATATGACATCTGTTGAACCCTTAGAAGGGTAAGTTTCACATTCACAACCACAAACACACTAGCGATACCTCAGGGTGCTTTTCCAGCCTCATTATATATATTAATGTTAATTTTAGCATTTACTAATACATTTATTAAAATCAAATGTAGTATTTGTTAACATTAGTTAATGCACTGTGAACTAACATGAACAATCAATGAACAGCTGGATTTATTGCTCATTGTTCATGTTAGTTAAAGTGCCCTTATTATGATATTTTTAAAGGCTCCTGGTCTCCTACAACAGGTTTACATGCATCAAAGGTCAAAATACACCTTAATTTTCTCATAATATACATTGCACATCACCACATTTTGATACTCAAACGACTCGTCCGATGATTCAGTCTCTCTAAATCCCTCCTTTCCGCGAGCCTACTCTGCTCTGACTGGCCAGGTGGCACAGTCTGTTGCGATTTTGTCTACTGCTCACAGCGCATGTCGGAAACTGAATTTCAGCTCCAGAGGCTTCCTGAAGCTCAGATTGTACACAATGTAAAGACAGTAACTATGGCATCAATTTTACCATATCAATTCAAGCGCGAGTCCGATGATGAAACACTGGAAGAATTAGTTATTCAACACGAACCTCCATCACAAGGATGACTTGAGCAGGACGTTTCTCAGTGATGTGCTACTCAGTTTGACGTACATTAATATTTTGCTACTGTAATTCCTCACCATCAGCATTAACAAGTGTATGTCTATCAACAAACCGATGTGTATATTTCTTATTGCGGTGCACATGTGGGAAATGCATCAACTATATCGTAACAGTGCATACGTTAGCCGAGCACTATGACGGCTGTAACATTAAAGTTTGTAAAAAATCTTTCATCCATCCTTTGTCATAACTCAAAGTAGTAAGAACAACAGACTAATGGACTCAATTTTGGGTAATAGTGGGCCCACAGCTGATTTGCACAAGTATTTCAGTAAGAAGACAGTAATAATGTGAGTTAGCCGGAGACATACACAATATAAAATGCAAAACGATGTTGAACACTTGGTAGAAAATATATACATCAATAATTAATCATACTTGCAGGTTGTGATTCTGAGCAAGTTGGTCCAAATAAAGTGGGTACTGTCCCATCTTTAATGGATAAGTGTGTTGTAAATCCCATTTAGACCTCACAGAGATTTGAGAACCAATTGTCAGGTTATTCTGCTGTTGTATCGCTGTGGTAATTTTAACCACTGACTCTTCACATCCTCATCATTTGGAAGTGTTTACAAAGAGAATTTGCTTTTGCGGAGCAGAAAACAGCGTCTTCTCGGCATGTACACAACAGGAAACAGCAGCTAGCTTCAGCGTTTGAGGCCAGGTCAAGTTGTTTGCGAGTGGACAACGTAGAATATAGGCGGGCATTAGGCAAATGTGTTACCCAGTGACGTGTAGGCATATTGGAAGTGATTATGAAGAGATTCGAATTCCTGACAACTCGTTCAGTTCAGAGTCGATTCTTTCTTTTGAGAGACAATAACTTTATTTATTGTGCACTTTCGGCTTCACAACTTTGCAGATCGTTTACATTCACAGACAGCTACATTACACACTGCATGAAAGGCAATCGAAAAAGCATAATAGGGGCACTTTAAGACTGTATGGCCCGCCATAGTCTAATCTGTGCCGCCACAGTTTCATAATGAAATAATGACCGTTTCATTTTTGTGGGAAGATGATTACAGCATTTCACTAGATTTGTAATAAGACGCTTTTGTAAACCTGTTTTCACAGAAACTGTAGTTTTCTGCCAAAATAAAAGCTCAACTGCAGTTTTTGTCAAAATAAAAGCCCAAGGGTTTAAGGCTCAAGTGTAGAAATAAGGACAAAAGTATATTTTCCCTACTGTAGCATTATGAAATATTCATTTTCACTTATTTTACAGTGCATTTATTTTATAATATATGGCTATTACATGCATATGAATAATGATAATAATAAGAATATAAAATTATTATTATTATTATTATTATTATTATTATTATTATTATAATAATAATAATAATATTTTAATTGTTTGGATTCCTAAAACATCAGTGTGAGCGCAATGTAGATTAAGATACTGAAAAGAGGGTTGAGTCCTTTTTAAAGTACAAGCCAATTCACCATTTAATTTTTTTTAAATTTTCACACTGAACATGGGTTGGAGGCTTGGAACTGTTAATTTTCGAACTCTCAAAGTGCACCAGATTGATAAATTTAACTTTTAAAATATACAAAATTTTCTTCCAGAGGGACCAGTATCCAACCACCATAGTCTCAGTAAATTAGAAACGTCCCTTTTTCAAGATACTGTATTTTAAAGATAATTGTGTAAAATGGAAGTAAACTTTACAGATCATTATTGGAAAGGGTTTAAACAATGTTTTTTATGATTGTTCAATGAACCACAAACGATTATGTGCACCTGTTGAACAGTCCTTAAGACACTAACAGTTTACAGATGGCATAAAATTAAGGTCACAGTTCCAATTACTTAGGGCACTAAAGAGACCTTTTACTCTGAAAAACACCAGGTGAAAGATGCCCGGGGTTCTTGATCACCTGCGAGAACATGCCATAGTCCTGCTGCAGATGTGGCCAGAGCAATAAACTGCAATGTATGTAATGTAAGACACCTAAGACAGTGCTACAGTGAGAACCAAACCATGTGCCCCCCGCCCCCACCCCATATTGTCCTCCGTGTTTATCTGCCCTGATCATAACCGTTGTTCTAATATTATGGTTATTACTATTTTTTTTTTTTTTTTTTTTTTTTTTTTTCTGCTGTTATTGTGTAAATGTGTGTACAAAGCTGTTCTTTCCTGCTAGGTTGAACCCTTGCCTTTAGTTTTTATTATTTCATACTCCTATTTTTAATTACTGGTTATAAATGAATATTGCTGACTCTTTCTGTTTCTTGGGACATTCAAGGCCCAAACCATCAGGTTCACATGGATGGCTGTTTCCTGACAGCATTGTTTTCAATGAATAGTAATCTATTATTTTAAAAAGAAACCTCAAAATTAGTTGTAAGCATTTCTTTAACAATTTTGTAAGATATAATCACTATGCTATAGTAGTATGCTGAAGCAGCTGTCAATGTTTCGTTGTTGTTCATCTTGTTTTCTTTCATTACTGTGCCAGTAACAGACCTCAAGATGTTTATCTTCAAATTTGAGTGAAGAATCAGTTTTATGTGCTTTGGATCTAATTTGCTCACCAAAATCTTCACAACACTTTTGCTTCACCATGAATTGAAATGAAAGAGAATTTTTTTTCTGAATTTGTGTTCACTGGGTAGAGTATATTTCTTGCCAGACAGACAACAAAAGAAGTTTGCATGAACAGATTTCTGCATAATTATATTATATTGGGCCCAGACTTTGACTGCTGACACATGCATTTCCTCTTGGTGTGGCTGAGCTTTTGGAATTTTTAAAATTGGCAATATATAATTACCTATTTATTAGTGAAGTATTTAAAAAAAGTCTCTTCTAAAGTTCTAAAACCTGATGGCTGCATTGAGATTGTATATGCACAGTTGCTTGACATATATGAACGCACACCTCCCCGCCTCCATAAAACAATTTTAAAACAGTAAAATACATTACAAACAAATGTTTCCCAGTTGATTAATCTGATCCTATGGATGGCGAATACATAACCTAACCTATTTGTATGATAAAATAATGTAGAGAGAGATTTCATACAGCTCTGTGCCTCAATTTTTGCAGTTGGATCATATTTAACATGTTTTGCAAATGTTTTAAAAATAAACAACTCCCATCTTTTGTTTGCATATGTAGCCTGCTGTATTCAGACTCTGTATTCAGACTTTCTGCACATCAATGATGGTCAGGGAGTGGTTGTTTTCTCAAGATTATGTGGCAAGACCAAAGAACAAATTGGTGACCAACAGCAGGAAAATAAAGGTTTTGACACTTTCTGAAGGCTTCAGTTCAGGAAAAACTCATAGTATACTGTGTATGAAGTCATTTACTGCAGTGCATCACTTAAAAGAAAAGAAAATCACACCTATATAGAATTACAGTATTACATATTTAGTAAAAGCATTTAAAAAAATATATAACATTTACATATTTAACATTCACTGAAATGTAATGACTTTTAAATGGTCAAACAGAGAGAAAAAAAATAGAGATTTAGAGAACTTGCATGCCATGAGTGTATGGCCTTGATTGAAATCCTAAATGATGTCACTTTGCAGTATGTACCGTGCACAAAATGCTAAATTTCTTTCATTTATTACGTGAAGGTTCTTTTACATGTGCTAAACCAAAGAGGTGAATGTTTTGCTAGTTAGAATGGGATTGTGGTTTTGCCGATTAGCATCACCCCCTTAGACCTTGCTAATAAATGCTGTATGATGAGGGAAAAAAAAAACTTTTATCATTTGACAGTCATCAAATCGTCAAAATCAGCTCCTAGCTCCCTATTAGCTGCGTTTCCACTGTCGGGCCAGTGCAAGCCAGGGCTTTCAACGGGCCGGGCTAGGCTAATAGCCTCAGACCTGTAGCACCGAGCCCAAAACCACGTGAATCAGTATGTGTACACAAATTCGATCACTGACAAGGATACTATTGGAACACTGATGACTAATTTTTCAGTGAAATGACAATGTTCTTGTTGTACATCTCATTTGAGAGTCACACTCATGGGGCCCTATTTTAAAGATCTGAGCGCATTGTCTAAAGCGCACAGCGCAGGTGCACTAAGGGCGTGTCCGAATTCACTTTTGCTAGTTTAACGGTGGAAAAAACGGTCAACGCGCAGGCAGGCGCATGGTCCAAAAGGATTGTACCTAGTGTCTTAATGAGTCATGGGTGTGTTTTGAGCGTAACTTGCATTAAACCAATCAGAGACTCATCTCCAGCGGAAAGACTGAACGCTTCTCCAGAGAGGAATTCTTTTATTTTTAGTATTTAAAAATGTTTGTGCTGCTGCGCGTCCCTGTGTGTGTAATAAGCAGAGTGTACGCGTGTTGTGCACCCGCCTATAGGCGCACATTACTAACGTATCCTTTAAATAACACAAAAAATACTGTGCAGTCGTTTTCAGTTGCCTCAAAATAGCAACGTGCCAACAATGCGCCTGAACACACCTCGTTTTCAGACCAGCACGCCCATGGACGAATGTGCATCTGCTATTTAAACAACGTGGCGCTGGACATGAAAATGAGAACTGTCGGGCTGAAACAAAAACCACTTGCGTCGCATTGCACCAGTTGTATTATAGGGCCCATGGTCTTCACAGTCAAAAGTGGCAGAACACTAGCCTGACAAGCCAGACCCACATCAAGATGTTGGGTCTCGGAACACACCATTGGCAGGGCTCAATCCGAGGGGCAGGATAAACGGTCGTCTTTCAAATTCCCTCTGCACGCAATAGGATAGCGCTACAACCAACCAGAGCAACAAAGAAGGTGAAGCGGAGCTAGTTGATAGATTAAACTTTTGCCGTATCCGGTCGGCAAAACTCCGAACACATCTTCCTTTTTTAAGAATGATTTCAGTGCCGTTCTTTGTTCTTTTCTCAAAGAAAAGCTTAACTCCAAGTCTTCCAGAGTCGCGGCCAAATCCGATTCGAAAGACCGCTGTTCGCCAGTTTCTTCTTTTTCAAGTAGCACGCGGAACCGTCACAACTCTGCCGTCATTATGTTAAGCCTGCCCACCGACTCTATACACGATGTGATTGGCCTGTCTAGAGTTTGGTTTTTCAAGCTCGGAAGCCAACGGAGAGTTGCTAGACGACCTTGGCTGCAAATTACATTTGCTGCCGCTAGGGTGCGTCTAGATTTCTTTATGAAGGGCATAATAAAAACGAACTGGACGTACTACATTCGCCATGTTGTCATTATCACGTGACCTACCAGCGTCAGTTGCGTCGCTTCACTGCCATTCACAAATCCTCTCCGTGACCTCATAGGATAGTAAAGTGTCCATCGTATGCATACTTCAGAATCTTGCCGGAAGAAGTAGGTCATCCGGGTACTTTTTGCCTACTCTTTTATGAGTACTGTGAATTCGGACATACTTTTTTTTTTTTTTTTTTGCCACATACTGTTTTTCACCTTCTGCCTTTTAACTTTTTTTAAGGCAAATTAGTGCTATCTGGTGAGGTAAACATATGTAATGCCATGGTGTAACCACTACATGCCTCTATAAAGAGACTCTATAAAGTAAATTCCCTAGTTGTTTTTAGAAATTACTTTTATTAGGTTGTGGATTTGGATTAGCAACAAATTATTAATCCAATGATAATTAGACCAATCAATTGACTAATCAGCAATTATTTCAACGATTAATCGGTAGGCTTTGATCGATTGTTCAGCTTTTGCAATTAGTTAAAAAATATATATTTTAACTAATAAATAAAACAAGGAAATCACTTCAGCTTTTGAAAATGCCTTTTTAGTGAACTTTGAGCCCACTGAATAGACCATTCTCAGAAGACATCAAAAGTCCTACAATCACTGGTGCTGTTTTTTTATTAAGACTGGGCATTGACGCAAATTTCATGATTCAATTAGAACCAATTCGATTAAATATTGATTCATGTGGCTATATATCAGGTAGCCTACATGTAGTTTTTTCTCGAAGAAAAAAATAATGCTGTATTATTGTTGATTTATACTGGTTGGTATACAATTGCATATAATTGTAACGTTTGCTCTAAGGAAGACGAAGATGATACAACAATGTTTAATAGCTGATTCCACGATAACAGCCAACATGCTGTGAACATAGCACAGACAATACCGGACAGAGGACAGAACACAAGCAGGAACTACATACATGGAGATGATTAACACAAAGACAAAACAGCTGTGATGATAGTTAGTGTCCATGGTGACTGATGAGCGGCGGATATACTTAACAAAGGAACACATGACTGAAAACCAAAACAAACAGAACATTGACTGAGACAATAATGCAGTTTTTTTTTTAGTTTTTATGAGAGTAAAATTATGAATATGTAATATAGTGCATGTTTTTTGAAAAATGGTCCTCTCAAGAGTTTATTTTTCTAGTTGAATATTGAGTTTATGGTCACTGAATGGCTTTTCTGAGGTAAATGTGATGTTACGTTGAGCGATTACGAGACATGATTAATTTCAGTAAGTTGTACTGTCTTTTTCAACAAACCTTTAATGTTGGAATGGGAGAAGGTCATGTGGTCTGATGAGAAAAAAATAGAGCTTTTTGGTCTAAACTCCACTCGCCGTGTTTGGAGGAAGAAGAAGGATGAGTACAACCCCAAGAACACCATCCCAACCGTGAAGCATGGAGGTGGAAACATCATTCTTTGGGGATGCTTTTCTGCAAAGGGGACAGGACGACTGCACCGTATTGAGGGAAGGATGGATGGGGCCATGTATCGCGAGATCTTGGCCAACAACCTCCTTCCCTCAGTAAGAGCACTGAAGATGGGTCGTGGCTGGGTCTTCCAGCATGACAATGACCTGAAACACACAGCCAGGGCAACTAAGGAGTGGCTCCGTAAGAAGCATCTCAAGGTCCTGGAGTGGCCTAGCCAGTCTCCAGACCTGAACCCAATAGAAAATCTTTGGAGGGAGCTGAAAGTCCGTATTGCCCAGCGACAGCCCCGAAACCTGAAGGATCTGGAGAAGGTCTGTATGGAGGAGTGGGCCAAAATCCCTGCTGCAGTGTGTACAAACCTGGTCAAGAACTACAGGAAACGTATGATCTCTGTAATTGCAAACAAACGTTTTTTGTACCAAATATTAAGTTCTGCTTTTCTGATGTATCAAATACTTATGTCATGCAATAAAATGCAAATTAATTACTTAAAAATCACACAATGTGATTTTCTGGATTTTTGTTTTAGATTCCGTCACTCACAGTTGAAGAGCACCTGTGATAAAAATTACAGACTTCTACATGCTTTGTAAGTGGGCAAACCTGCAAAATCGGCAGTGTATCAAATACTTGTTCTCCCCACTGTATCTATCTATCAATTTCTCAGTTGACTATGTACTTATCTATTTCATTAAGTGCAGTGTGCTTGCAGAGAGAGCTTGCCCACACGCTCTTCTGATTGGCAGTGGTTTTTTAATGATTTTGTCACGTCGGGTGTGGGCAGACAAATTGCTTTTCGCGGGAATCTTATCGCATTGTGTCTGGTTAGGGCACAGTGTTACTCTTGGATCATTTTCATCAATAAATTTAAAATACAAAAATGTGTGTAATATTTGGTAAATTGCATTCTCTTTATTGAGTTACAGGACTGATCTGAACACGATGTAGGTCCAATTTATACACAGACTCTATAGTGCCACTGTTTTTTATTTGTGAGAAAAGTGGACAGCGACAGCTTTAAGTAATATAGGCCGATTGTGACCACAATGTTTATTTTTCATATGCCATTAGAGATTATCAGTGTGCCATTTTTAGGAAAAATACCTATAAAAAACATTTGGTAATCTGATCTCAGAATAGACAGGTTTCATGACTTACAAAGGGGAGTCCCAAAACCATTAACAATCCCAAACGGAACACCTGAATATAGTGGATTTTGTCAGAGGTAAATGCTTTCATTACAGTATTTATTACCATGAAACTACTAGAATGAGTACTAAATCTAAAATCAAGACTAGACTAGAATCAAGCTGCTCTAATCCTCTTTTTATTTACATTTTCTCTTTCTCTATAAAAATCTTCATTGTCATATAGCCTAACAACAAAAATGTGTGCAATGTCTGCAGTATTGTCTTCTCTTTAGTACTTAGAAGTAGACATCAGTCCGTAGACTGTGGAGATGCACTGACTGCTGCGGTCGGCTGAGCCAGCATGGAGAACCAGGACGACATGGCTGATTTAGCGACGGTCAAAGCTCCACCTACTGATTGACCTAAAAAATAATAATAATAATTTAAAGCCAAGCAAGAAATAATTGCAGGAGCTACAAAACACGGTGCGCAATAAATAAATAAATAAATAAAACTATTAAAGCAATAATACTAGTACAATAAAATTAGTATGAGCCAAGACCTGTTATATAGTGCATCTGGAAAGCATCACATTCTTATACATTCAAAATCAAACTATTTCATTTTCCTTGTTTCAGCAACTTATTTCAGTGCACACAACAAACACATTGTACAGCGCCTTGCGGATTTATTCTTTTTTTATTTTTTTATTTTGTGATGTTGCAACTTTATGTTAAAATGCTTTAAATCATAATTTTGTTTTTCATATACACTCCATACCCCATAATGACAAAGCAAATACCAGATTTGTGATAACTTAGCAAATGTATTAAAAAACCTAAAATAATTACATTGAAAACTTTGATTGGACAAATTCAATTAATTGGACATGATTTGAAAAAGGCACACACCTTTTAATTTTACATTTTGTTCTGTTTCCTTTAGTTCCTGTTTCTCCACTCTGTCTAGTTTTGGTTTCCATAGTTACTCATTACTTCTTGTTAGTTTCCAGTTTTATCCATTACTTTCACCTGTATTTCGTTTAGTTTCTTTGTTTGCCCTGTGTTTATATAGCCATGTTATGTTTTCAGTCATGTTTTTCTGGATCTGTTGTGGATTAGTAATAAAGACTGCTTATAGAGCTCCGGACGTCACGTGACCCATTCTGTTTACAACGCCATATTGGCAGGCAGGAACAGCCAGAAGCGAATATGAAATGAATGACGCCAGCATGAGTTTCAAGGCAACAGAGTTCACTGCACACTTTAATTCAAAAGACATAGACCTGTACATAGCAAAACTTAATAGATTAAACATAACAGATCCCTATAATGTCCCCGGGGTGCTTTTAATGTGTATCGATAAAGGAACGGATAGCTTTCCTGTCAGGACACCTGTTGCATCGGCTGTGCGCAAGTTACAACTAGCCTAGTTTTGACGTAAATAGGCACTAAGTTACAACTTATGCACTACTAAATATTTTTGCGTTGCACCATTAAACTTAGTTGAAGTCCAAATCTACGTATAAACTAAATATTTATTGAAGCTTCCGATCAGGAGTAACATTAACGGATAGAATAAAATAGCAGACAGACTGAACTGCATCAATAAGCTCTTGTATTACATGACAGACTTCAATTCTTTACACGTATATGATAATGCTGACATATACATGCGCTTACATTTTAAGAGAGAAAACGTGAATAGATTACTATGTTAGCGGTCCAACTATGTTACACGAACTTCAAACTCCAAAACAGCGCGCCCGCTGTGTGCATCTGTCCCATCGGTCCGTGTTGTGCATGTCAAATAAAATCAGTCATAATCAAATGTAATTTCTTATTTTTTTGCTTCAGTATTTATTTATTGATCCTTAATTTCGCTTCAAATAGCCTACGGTTTCTGAATGTTATTTATAAATAAAAGCACTTCTGTTATTCATGATTAAGTATCGTATTTAATGGGAACTTATTTTTATCATTAGTTACGTGAGGCAAAAGTAGTTAGAATGAAGAATAAACTGAAATAAATACGAATAAATTTAATAAATACGTTTTTTTCCAGTATAGAGAAGTCTACAGATTTTTTTTTCTTAAGATTTCCTGTCAAAAAAATTAAGAAATTATTGTCAGTAGATTTTTATCAAAATAATGTAATATTTTATAATAAAACCTTTCTAATGATTTAATGTTATAGGCTCCCTGCATGTCACCCTGCAGTGTTACATAAAGTAAACATTTTCTGTAAAATATAATGATAATAATAATAATATCATTATATTTATTCTTAAATACTTTGCTTTGTATTTTATAGTTATTACAATAATAATTATTGTTAGTCATATAAAAACAATATTTTTGGCCAAATTGTGCAGCCCTACAAACAAGCACAACAAACCTGGTGTTCTATATATACCACCGATCAGGCATAACATTATGACCACCTTCCTAATATTGTGTTGGTCCCACTTTTGCTACCAAAAAAGCCCTGACCCATCGAGGCATGGACTCCACTAGACCCCTGAAGGTGTGCTGTGGTATCTGGCACCAAGATGTTAGCAGCAGATCCTTTAAGTCCTGTAAGTTGCGAGGTGGGGCCTCCATGGATCGGACTTGTTTGTTCAGCACATCCCACAGATGCTCGATTGGACTAAGATCTGGGGAATTTGGAGGCCAAGTCAACACCTCAAACTAGTTGTTGTGCTCCTCAAACCATTCCTGAAACATTTTTGCTTTGTGGCAGGGCGCATTATCCTGCTGAAAGAGGCCACAGCCACCAGGGAATACTTTCCATGAAAGGTTGTACATGGTCCGCAACAATGCTTAGGTAGGTGGTATGTGTCAAAGTACCCAAGGCTTCCCAGCAGAACATTGACCAAAGCATCACACTGCCTCCGCCGGCTTGCCTTCTTCCCATAGAGCATCCTGGTGCCATGTGTTCCCCAGATAAAAGACGCATATGCACCCGGCCATCCACGTGAGGTAAAAAAAAAAACGTGATTCATCAGACCAGGCCACCATCTTCCATTGCTCTGTGGTCCAGTTCTGATGCTCACGTGCCCACTGTTGGCGCTGTCGGTGGTGGACAGGGGTCGGCTATGCAGCCCCATACACAACAAACTGCGATGCACGGTGTATTCTGACACCTTTGTATCAGAACCAGCATTAACTCCTTGAGCAATTTGAGCTACAGTAGTTTGTCTGTTTGTTCGGACCGCACAGGCCAGCCGTCACTCCCCACGCGCATCAATGAGCCTTGGCGGCCCATGACCCTGTCGCCGGTTCACCACTGTTCCTTCCTTGGACCACTTTTGATAGATACTGACCACTGCAGACCGGGAACACCCCACAAGAGCTGCAGTTTTGGAGATGCTCTGACCCAGTCGTCTAGCCATCATAATTTGGCCCTTGTCAAACTCACTCAAATCCTTACGCTTGCCCATTTTTCCTGTTTCTAACACATCAACTTTGAGGACAAAATGTTCACTTGCTGCCTAATATATCCCGCCCACTAACAAGTGCCGTGATGCAGAGATAATCAGTGTTATTCACTTCACCTGTCGGTGGTCATATCGGTGATCGGTATATATATATATATATATATATATATATATATATATACTTTTTTAGTCACATTTTAAAATCTGGAGATGGGAGAAACTTACAGAAGGACAGCCATCACTGCAACACTCCACCAGCTTTATGGCAGAGTGGCCAGATGGAAAAGACACAGCCAAGACAATGCAAGTGGCTTAGGGACAATTCTGAATGTTCTTGAGTGGCTCAGGCATATCCTGAAGGTGAATCCAATTAAACCTAAGACCTAAAAATAGCTGTTCACTAATAGTCCCCATCCAACCT
Organism: Coreius guichenoti; assembly: GCA_039654105.1. NCBI lineage: Eukaryota > Metazoa > Chordata > Actinopteri > Cypriniformes > Gobionidae > Coreius > Coreius guichenoti. The sequence continues at coordinate 13,152,136 of CM077187.1, forward strand.
CACAGAGCTTGAGAGGATTTTCAGAGAAGAAAATCCCCAAATCCAGATGTGCAAAGCTTGGATGCTTCAACTAAGTACTGAGTTAAGTGTTTGAATACTTGTGCAATGTAATTATTTCAGTTTTTGCTTTTTAATAAATGTGCAATAAGTTTTCACAAATATTTTTTTTTTGCTTTGTCATTATGGGCTGTGAAGTGCAGCTGTGAAAAAAATAAAGCATTTTAGAATAAGGCTGCAACATGTAAAATGTGGTGAAAAAAATGCAAGGTATGAATACTTTCCCAAGGCACTGTACATGGCATGTACTACATGCTCTGTGAAGGGTGTGGTTTTGTACTGCTGGAACAGATTGTATGCAAAATAAGTTTCAAGTGAAATAAGAAAGAATTAACAAGTGAACAATTTAATCTATTGTTAATCTTACCGACAGCCTTTCCTGTTTGCACGACACTTCTGCTCGTTGACATCACAGCATTCCCGATCTTCTTCCCACGCTCGCTGTTCTGCATTGAACTGAAATAACAGGAGTGAGCTATCACAAAAACTCCCAATTTTACAATTTCTTGCACAATTCCATGATTAACCCCTTCTGAGACCAAACTGTAATACATAAGGGTGCACTCCTATAAGCGTATGCTGTGGCGCCTGGTTGATCTTTCACAACAAGGCACAAAGTCACTTTTAGTGTCGTGAATATTGTTGCTCTTATGAACAACAAATTGCTTTGGAAAAAAAGTCATGCTTAATGAATAAATGTATGACATAAGCAACTTCTAATTCAGAAGAAGAATTTCCATAACTAATAGAGTAGCCCCATATTCACAGACCCACTTCAAGCACAGAATATATACGTTTACACAGAAAATACTGCAGGTTTTAGCGACAATGTTTTAGCAATGTCTAGAGATGTGATCTGAAGTTGGATCACTGAACTATTGAAAACATATGTTTGTGTAGTGTTTGCATATGTTTTTTTCCTATGCATTTTCAGGGTTTTTCCAGGATTTTTCCAGGACATTTTCAATTTACTACGGCGGGAATAAAAGACAAGGATCATGCCAAATATTGCTCTCTAAGTATTTAAAAGGCATAGTTTTTTGCCATGACTTAACTATAAAACAGTTTTTAATATGAGCTCTTAATCATACATTATGACTATGTTTCCGCCACAGAATCAAAAATAAAAAAGGTAATTGCGTAACTCGCTATTCTGACTTTTTCTCACAATTGCGAGTTTACAGAATTGTGATATAAACTCGCAGTTGCCAGTTATAAAGTCAGAATTGTGAGATAAACTCGCAATTCTGAAAAAAAGTCAGTCTTTTTTACCTCAGAATTGGACTTTATAACTCGCAATTGCGAGTTTATATCTCACAATTCTGAGAAAAGAAGAATTGCGAGATATAAAAAAAAAAAAAAAGTTTATATCACGCAATTCTGAATTTATCATGCAATTGTGAGTTTATATCTCGCAATTCTGACTTTATAACGTAATTGTGAGTTTATATCACGCAATTCTGACTTTATATCTCGCAATTCTGACTATAACACGCAATTGTAAGTTTATATCATGCAATTCTGACTTTATAACGCAATTGTGAGTTTATATCACGCAATTCTGACTTTATAACACATATCACTTTATAACACATTTATAACACTTTATAATCACTGCAGCTGTCAATAGCTTCAGTGCAAGCTCACGGAGTTCTGCACTGTTGTGAAAACTACTGTTATAATCGATGAAGCTGGCTACACTGCACAATGAATCTCTTATTTGACCTTAAATTGCATTGAAATTATTAGTTAGCAAGTTACTGAATTAGGTAGCTGCTTACCAGTTGACATCCACTACATACATTTGAGCAGTTAATTACATTAGCTAACTGCTGCAAGTGGCAACACAAGACTAAACATCATCATTCAAAATACTACTCTCACGTGTCAAGACTCAGCATTCCTGAACATCGCGCTTTCTGCAACTAGCAGTAATTTTTTTGAGCCAGTGATGAAGTCACTATAAAGAAAAACCGAAGAACTTTATAAAAAACATTTTTTTCAGGACAACAACAACATTTTCCAGGACATTTTACATTTTTGCAAATTTTCCATGTCTTTTCCAGGACGAGTGGGAACCCTGATTTTCTTTTTTTGTAGTAAAATAAAATCTGTAGCTGTAGTTTGCCTTTTTTTTGCCAAATAATTTTGGCAGATAAATACCTTAACGAATTTAAATGTTTCTTCTTCCCTCATATTTAAAATATTTAAAATATATAAATTATTTTCCTCATATTTTGATGGTTTAATTGAACTTGTAGGGTCATTAAAAACAAATATCCCCTCTGGCCCTCTTTTGGCCACTACTGTAGGTCCACTTTGATAAAAATTATTTAAAGCTCAAGTGGGGAGAATACCTTTTATAAGTACTGCACATTTACTAGTGAAGCATTTTGGATGTCTCCCTTATTATATTCAACATAAATTCTATATACATATTATATGGATATTAAAACTACCCTATGAAGGAGTATGTAAACGAGCATAATAGTGTAACACTTACTGTGACAAGCGGATCTTTACATCGGCCACACTGTACTGACCCTGGAATGGATGTCTAAGAACACAGAGTCAGTGATCTGAGGTCAAAGTTCAAGTTTTCTGTGTTATGGTAAAACATTTGTTGAAAATTACTTTTTTGAGAGAAACATGCTTGGCCTCCCTTTGAAAGTAAAAAAAAAAGGTATTCGGCACAGCGAAAAATGTCAAAATTGCTACACATGCAGCAACACATGCTAATGTTGCATAAAAGATGACAAAACGTAATTACAAGTAATTGGTAAAATGGTAGTTGGTGAAGGAGGGTGCAGGTAAACATGTTTTGCAAATGAACATGAAGTTATACTGAACACATTTTAATTTATAAATGAGTAAGTTTGTAACTATGTTTCTATAGTACATTCATTTCCACACAGTCTACTGAAGGTAGTTCACATCACGGTACTTTAAATGTTCTTAACAATTTTTGACCTAATGTTCTGAGTTCCTTATGTAATAATGCATGTCTTCCAAGTTTGAATAGTGGAGACCAAGGACTGTTGTAATACAATCTGACCAATTTAAATTAGCTACAGGGATGACATCGCTATCAAACATGACCATCATCCTCTTGAGGTTACAGTAAAAGTTTGAAAACTGTGTGTAAACATACACTATATTGCCAAAAGCATTTTCTTTCACTGGAACTAAGGGGCCACGCCCAACCCCTGAAAAACAACCCCAACACCATAATCCCCCACCACCAAACTTTACACTTGGCACAATGCAGTCAGGCAAGTACTGTTCTCCTGGAAACCGCCAAACCCAGACTCATCCATCAGATTGCCAGACAGAGAAGCGTGATTCATCACTCCAGAGAACACGTCTCCACTGCTCTAGAGCCCAGTCTGCATGCCTAGGTGCTTGATTTTATACACCTTTGGCCATGGACGTGATTGGAACACCTGAATTCATTGATTTGGAGGTGTGTCTCAATACTTTTGGCAATATAGTGTATGAAGGATTTACAGGACAAAAAAAATTATAGGGGAAAAATTATCTGGTTTAATATTTAATTTGCGTTGGGGATCGATGTTGAACAAGGTCATTTATTTAAAAAATAAAAAAAGTTAATGCATATGTTAATGTAACTGTTATAACTCAGTGGGTTAGCTTGTAAAAACAGCACTATTTGTATTTAACTTCCAGTTAGGAATAACAGTTTAGGAATAAGTTGTACATTTCAAAACAACTAGTAGACAAATATGGGAACATTAATATCAAAGTTTGAGATAAAAAACTGAAAAAAAAAAAAAATGTTACAAATGTTAAAGCAAAACATGTTACCACCATCCCCGGTCTCACATATTTTTCTGAATGAGCCAGCTCCTTTTTTAAATATGGTTGACATTATTTTGGTCAACTATAAAAAGAATTATATAATTCTATAAAATAGCAGAATTACTGCTAGTATTTTATTCTGATTTGTCTCAGTTCTCATACCCTGGAGTGATCTCGGCCATCGCTGGATGCTTGTTGCTGATCCACAGTCTGTAGTTGTGTGTGATTTTCCAGGCGGATGTGAACGCAGGTCCATAATCCGCCAACAACCGCTCATGATCTGATAACAAACAATATTCAACAAAAATACAAAATAAAACCTCACGGTCACAACGACACAACATTACACATACATGAACCCGGAGTGATGTGTGTTTAGTTGGTAACTTGACCTTGTTAGAGGAAAAAATTTGCACTGAATTCCTGGTAAAATAGTGATCCTCTACATCCACACGAAGCCAGAGCTTTCCCTATCTGATCTTTTTTTTCCCCTCGTCTCAAGAAATATCTGCATACACACGAAACCACTGAAACTGACTCAAAACGATGTAGTATACATGCCAGACCAGTATGTGGCGCTGTAATTCTGCCACAGAAATACACTAAAAACGGAGAAGAAGAGTTGTGGCTAGAACGGGTACAGCAACGGTCGGAAGTGAGGCGAAATCTCACGATAAAATAACAATAAATAAATTTGCTACTTACCAGATTGTGTTTTATTAACGCCTACACCTACCCCAACCCCAACCCTAACCCTAAACCTACCCTTACAATAATGCAAATACAGTAATTAAATGATGCAATATTGATGTGCGCATGCCCAGTGGCCGTAGCCGTATCCCTTCTAGTCTTTACCGTGCGGGACGTGGTGTGATGACATCACCGTTTCACAAAATATACGGATTGGCTGTACACACGAAAACGCAAGGGTGTCGGTTTCAGATTCATCCACTCTGGGACCCGGTTTCAAAAAATACCGGTTTCAGGCTCCTAAAACGGCGGATCCGTCTGGACGAAACGCTGATGCGATACAAAATTTTTACGTACATAGCTAAACGCGTCTCCGTGTGGATGGGGCCTAAGGCAGTGGTTTTCAAACCTGTCCTTGAGGCACCCCAGCCCTGCACATTTTGTATGTCTCCCTTATCAGACACACCCAATTTAGTTCTTGCAGTCTCTACTAATGAGCTGATGAGTTGAATCAGGTGTGATAAATGAGGGAGACACACAAACGTGCAGGGCAGGGGTGCCTCCAGGATAGGTTTGAAAACCACTGGTCTAAGGCAAAGATAGCAGATGATTTAAAGGGATAGTTCAACCTAAAATGAAAATCAAGTCATCATTTACTGTTGTTGCTCTAATGCCATATGGCCTTCTTTATTTTTTGGACCACAACAACAGCATAAAAAAAAAAAAAAAAAAAAAATGTCCCGCTTGCGCTCATCCATATAATGGCAGTGAACAGCGACCAGCACCAAGCTTTTTAGAAAAAGATGTAAAAGTATCACAGATTGGTGATACGACACGTGTAATGTATTCCAAGCATTCTGGGGGTGTATGGGGTGTATAGGGTTTGGTGAATCTGAGAACTGGAGTTACGGTTCGGATATGTTTAACTCGGTGAAGAAAGTATTTAGATTTCTAGGAGTGTATTACATGCGTTTTTATTAATCTTGATTTTTCACAACTTGTGTGCTTTTTTTGGGCGAGTCAGAGTGAACTGCGGTGCTAATAGAGTGTCATGAACATGCGCCGTGCACAGAAGACCAAATGCCAAGGTCAGGAGGATTTTTGTTATATAACACATTACATATCAGTTTGTTTTTCCACCAAACCCTATCATACACCCCCAGAACATATACAATATGGAATATACTATGCCACGTCTTGCATGGGATCATTCTGTGATACTTCTGCATATTTTTTTTAAAGCTTGATGTTGGTCGCTATTCACTGCCATTATATGGACTAGCACGAGCGGGACATTTTTAAAAAATTCTCCACAAAAAAGAAAAAAGGGCATATGGCATTAGAACAACACCAGGGTGAGTAAATGATGACTGAATTTTCATTTTAGGGTGAACTATCCCTTTAAATAAATACAGGATTTCTGCAGGTTTTATGGAGGTAAATTTAAGACATTTTTAAAACCAATTAAAGAAAATTTAAGGAATACATTGAAGAGAACATAACACGTCAATATGTTCTCTAAATGTAAATGTCTAAGCACACAATGACTTGTATTAGCAACACTTCAAAGTTTGAAAATACAATTTCCAACAGATCTCCATTACATTTTAATTAATTGTACAAAAAATAGCTTAAAGTTTGAGATAAGAAATCTTGGGAAATCTTGTGATCTTGTGAAAGTGATTTTATTATTAAAAATAATCCTACAAGAACAAATATCTGCCAGTGAGAATCAACTTTTGTAATTTTCATACCCAATGACAGATACTTGTTCTTGTTTTAGGCATAATCTCACTTGATTTTGTTCAATTTCTCAGAAAACAAGACTTAATTTCTTCATTTTGCATGTCAAGTAAATGTATCTTGATTTAAGGGTGTTTTGAATTTGTACTGGAAAACAAAAATCCTGAGGAAGAACATCATTTTTTGCAGTGCATGCAATTTAATTTTGCAATTAAATTTAGGGCCGTATGAAATCTGTTTTATTTTTTTTTTTTTTATAGTTTATTCTGTTATTGACTCTTGTTGATTCTGTTACTTTAATGGTTTAATTCAATTTTACTGACTTTCGTTCATCTTTGGAACACAAATATAGGCCACTTTTTACTGGTAACATAAGACATTTGGCATTATCAGGACCCACAGATATTCCCCCTTTGCAATATTATACATTATATTCAACATTATATAGTAGTTTAATGTAGCACTGACACTAAAACTCTGTAAACTTGAATTTTTTCCTCACATAGTAACTATTCACAATACATATTGTCACCATCCATGATACATATTGTTGCATTTTTGCGATATACTGTGACACAATATATTGTTACACCCCTACTATTGTTTATTGTTAATTCATGTTAATTCATAATACAAACAGGTATTCTAAAACATTTTACACAAAATTAATATAACTGTGTGTGTGTTGTAATGCACCTTGTTGTAGAGCAGAAGATAACAGCGAGTGTACATATAGGCCAAACTGCGCCCTTATCCACTCGTCTCCACCCTCCCAGCCCGTCCCATCTAGAAACACATCCTCTTTGTTTTCAGTGACATGTTTCACCAGATAATCAGCGAATCGCAGATCAGCTGTACTTAAATACAGCATTTTGCGCAGCTCTGGGTCATGGATCTGAATACGTGCTTCATCCACCTGCACACAGGCAAATTTAAAACAATTAACTCTCAACAGCTGTACAACAACTGAGAAGATATTAACAGCTTAATGGGTTGACTTAACATCTCTCCCTACAAAACAGGCCAGTCTCATATTTCACCCCAAAACTATAAGGGAATAAAAATGTGTATATATTGCATAAAGAAAATTAAGCCTATTTTAAGGGCCACTAATACCGAATTGTGTTTTGCACCATGACATTAATTGTTATGGCAATTAAAGAAATAGTTTACACAAATGAACAAAATATTCTGTCATCACTGTGACTTTGCTAGTTGCTCTTTTCAATGCAATCACAATGAATGGGGACTAAAGCATTCAAGTTTTCGAAAGGATGCTAAAGTACCTTAAAAGCATAATAAAAGTCTTCTGAAGCCATTCTGGTAATTTAAGTCATTGTTCACTGAAAATCTTCAAATAAGCCTAATCTATTCTTTGCATCTTTATAAAAAGAAATAGTAATGTCGTAGTTGCTTTAAAGCGAGCCTCCAAGAGGGAATAAAACACTGGGGTGGGGAGACGAGATGTTGTTTTTATTTCAATGGATGGTTTTGGAAACAGTTTATCTACAGCCTATTGGCATATATTGGCTTATAACATCTCATTAATTTCTATGGTATCCACAACAGTGAATGACTGTTGTACTCTGACAGCGATTCAGTGACATCAAGGTTATAAACTGATTAGACAACATGATTTGAAGTTGACCGTTATGCTTTCTGTAATGGTAGAGCCATGGAGGTTGTTATTTCCCCATAAGCACATTTCTAGTAATGTCTTATTCGTGGATGAATGATTTTGAATCAGATACATTTTATTTGAATCAGATCTTCTCAGTGACCCATCTACAGCAGTTAACAGTACACCAAAGGGCAAGTATTACAACTATAACAACTTAAAATGCATGTTTTTCACACAAAAATACTATATAGCTTCAGAAGACTATAAGACAATTATTCTGTCGTCTCAGGTCATACGCTTCATTCTACTGAAATATACAGTGCATCCGGAAAATATTCACAGCACTTCACTTTTTCCACATTTTGTTATGTTACAGCCTTATTCCAAAATGGATTAAATTAATTATTTTTTAAAAATTTATTAAAAATAAAAAACAAAAAAATCATATGTACTAAAGTATTCACAACCTTTGCCATGACACTCAAAATTGAGGTCAGGTGCATCCTGTTTCCACTGATCATCCCTGAGATGTTTCTACAACTTTATTGGAGTCCACCTGTGGTAAATTCAGTTGATTGGGCATGATTTGGAAAGGCACACACCTGTCTATATAAGGTCCCACAGTTAACAGTGCATGTCAGAGCACAAACCAAGCCATGAAGTCTAAGGAATTGTCTGTAGACCTCCGAGACAGGACTGTGTCGAGGCACAGATCTGGGGAAGGGTACAGAAAAATTTCTGCAGCATTGAAGGTCCCAATGAGCACAGTGGCCTCCATCATTCGTAAATGAAAGAAGTTTGGAACCACCAGGACTCTTCCTAGAGCTGGCCGCCCGGCCAAACTGATTGATCGGGGGAGAAGGGCCTTAGACAGGGAGGTGACCAAGAACCCGATGGTCACTCTGACAGAGCTCCAGCGTTTCTCTGTGGGGAGAGGAGAACCTTCCAGAAGAACAACCATCTCTGCAGCACTCCACCAATCAGGCTTGTATGGTAGAGTGGCCAGACGGCACATGACAGCCCGCCTGGAGCTTGCCAAAAGGCACCTGAAGGACTCTCAGACCATGAGAAACAAAATTCTCTGGTCTGATGAAACAAAGATTGAACTCTTTGGCCTGAATGGCAAGCGTCATGTATGGAGGAAACCAGGCACCGCTCATCACCTGGCCAATACCATCCCTACAGTGAAGCATGGTGGTGGCAGCATCATGCTGTGGGGATGTTTTTCAGCAGCAGGAACTGGGAGACTAGTCAGGATCAAGGGAAATATGAATGCAGCAATGTACAGAGACATCCTTGATGAAAACCTGCTCCAGAGCGCCCTGGACCTCAGACTGGGGCGAAGGTTCATCTTCCAACCGGACAACGACCAAGCACACAGCCAAGATAACAAAGGAGTGGCTACGGGACAACTCTGTGAATGTCCTTGAGTGGCCCAGCCAGAGCCCAGACTTGAACCTGATTGAAAATCTCTGGAGAGACCTGAAAATGGCTGTGCACCGACACTCCCCATCCAACATGATGGAGCTTGAGAGGTCCTGCAAAGAAGAATGTGAGAAACTGCCAAAAATAGGTGTGCCAAGCTTGTGGCATCATACTCAAAAAGACTTGAGGCTGTAATTGGTGCCGAAGGTGCTTCAACAAAGTATTGAGCAAAGGCTGTGAATACTTATGTACATGTGATTTTTTTCGTTTTTTATTTTTAATAAATTTGCAAAGACTTCAAAGAAAACTTCTTTCACGTTGTCATTATGGGGTATTGTTTGTAGAATTGAGGAAAAAAATTATGAATTTAATCCATTTTGGAATAAGGCTGTAACATAACAAAATGTGGAAAAAGTGAAGCGCTGTGAATACTTTCCGGATGCACTGTATGTCTGAGGAGTTGATTTTATGCACCTGCTGCTATACATTCTTCCCCATTGAACTCTTAAATCTACAAGGATAAATATCAGTGCTACTCCCCCTTGTGGAATGACTATGAACATCTCTCACAAGTACATAATACTTAGTCAGGTACCTAGGAATACTTTAAACGCCAACACCAATTTAAGAAAAGTTACCCTTTTTCAACATTTAAAAAACCAAGTTTCCTAAAATGTTCATCATTCAGATTCAACTGTGTGCAATTTCCTTTTGGTTCATTTACTACCACTAAACCAAAATGTTGCAGAATAATCATAGTATGACTGCACTAATGCTAAACTAAAACAGCCATATTTTCTCCTGTCAAGTTATTATCTAAAGCACATCGGTGTAATGATCATATCTCCAACCTTTACCTCTAATCCAGAGCTTTTTTTTCAATTTAGCAGCTGAACCATTTTCATGACTATATTACATTAACCTTGAGAACCATCATCGAGAATAAAGAGAATTACAATCAAAAGTAAACCACCCAGACGCATTACAGTAATGAGAATTTAGAGGACAAATTTTCATGACAATCATGCTTAACTGTCATGAATATAATGTCACAATGCCAAAAAATACACTGAATACATGAAATATGAGATTCACCAAAATAATATCTCATATGTCGGCCTCCATTACAGAACAAAGACAAATGGATGGACTCACGTCCACAACGGCATCACTTAGGTGGCGCTGTTGGCGGAAGAGGATGTTGGTTGCTCCTGCAACAAAACCTCGAACACTTATGTCTGATAGCAGGTGGTGCTGTTGGAGTGCCATGTATGGCATGCACAGGTAACCCTGGAAACAGGGCAAAAAAGTCAAAAGGTCATGCAAATCAAACCTGCATGTTTAATCCAGTGGTCAGGGTTCGGCTAGTTAGCAGTTACTCCCTGTTGGTAGAAGTTCTATTTTCTGCAGTAAAATGCATCTTTCTGCATTTTCATTCTTGTTGAAATTTTGTCAGTTACTACATTGCTACTCAATGTGCAAGTCTGCTTACATTTTGACTTCATAAGGGGTTTTTCTTGTGTTGAAACTTTATTAAATAGCATATTGCATATTTATGATTAACTAATTTTATTGGGGCGATACAATAATAAATCAGTGATTCTTGTTCTCATGACATTGCATCAGTATTTTAAATCAATATATTTTTATTTATGAGTATGATCATAATTTCTGAATGTCCAATCAATGAAGAAACAGGCTGAATAAACGCAAACTTTGACACTGCAAATTCTCAGTTTCATCTTAACCTTTGTGCTGTCGAAATTCTTGCAAGAGTGCATTTGCTGCTACCAAAGGTAGGGTTAGGGTGAATATTGTGAGAGTTTTGCAGCATAACAGGTATTACACAAAACTAAAGAACTGTTGACATATTGGGCTCTCTCACATCTGGCTGTTTCAGTCGCAATCCATTTACGATATTGTGATGCCCTCTGGAGACTTTTAGATGTGCTCACTAACTTTCAAATAAAGAGATAATTTGTTTGTTCCTCACATTTCACAACGCACTGTTTTGTAAAAGATTCTCAACATGCTGCCGATTTTTATTGTATTTTTTTATTGAAAGATACGGCAAATGCCAAGCATTTTGTCCTCGGTGGCAACACAGGTAAGTGCATTTATTTTAAATCCTACAAAATTTAAAATAATAATCGTGTTTGTAATAATCGTCAAACCAGCGTTAACGTTATTAAGACACCAAGCATATCGTTTGATTGTTGCTAATAAAATTATTATATATGAGTTGAATATATTTTATTACAGTTTATATTACCATTGCTATTATTAACCCTTCACATAATGTGTAGCTAGTGGTTTACTGTCGTCGTCCTTTAAGAAATTTGTTAATAGTAATCCGTATAGGTATTTGGTTACGTTTATGTTGCAACTAAGCATGAAAGTAGCAACCAAAATAAATATTTAACCATTGGAAAATGAATGAGAAACCATGCAATTTTTTAAACCTATTGTTGCGTTTGTATCACAGTGCTTGCCATGTCAATTTTTATAACACACAGGATGCTGTAAAGAAGGGCATGGATAAGGTGCGATGAAGTTAGCCAATCACAGTAGTGGGAGTTTACTTACGTTTTTGCCCCTTGAAATTGTTTTCCAAGAGAGTGATTTTTTGCATTTTTTGGTGCAAAAAACTTTGCAAACTTTATGAACTAACATCGAGAAATATAGGGCCAGATTTACTAACAGCATGCGACAGTGCAAACTCTCTTTTTCGCAAACTACTGTCAGGATTTAAAGACATGCAGTGAAAAATTTACGCTGAAAAGGAGTGGACAGTTATTTTTGCGGCTGACCTTATTGCATATGCATTTGTAGGAGTTTCCCTTTTAGACGCAAAATTTATGGGAGGAGAGTATTTAAATTAATCATGCAAGGTGATTTACTAAGGTTTGCGCTTACTGATGTTTGTGGCATTATTTACCGCCCAAAAAAAACATAGCTTAAACCAGATGCTAATTTGCGCTGCTCTTGGTAGACTGCGTTGGTCATTATGGAAATGATCCGGCTGCGTCTGTGTTCTTTAATTTGCGCGGTGTCAGTAGATCACACGCAGAACTTTTCACTCCCATTGGCGCTTAGAATTGCGATCTCACGCTAATTTGCCGTTTAGTAAATCTGGCCCATAATATAAAAAATCTGAAACTGCATTTCTACGGAGCCCCTAAAGGGACATGGTGATGGAAAAAATATGAAAATATTTTTCTCTCGCAAAACATTTGCTCAAAGTGGCCACGCCCTTAATTATGCAGAACTTTAAGGCTTAATATAATTTAAACGAATGAGTTATAAAAAAATTCACCCCCCTCACAGTTGTCATGAAGGGAAAAATTAGCTGTATAGTCCAAAACCACAATTTGTACCAGGCTGTAAACATGTTTTTTTCTTCTGTAAAGTTGGGCATTTTAACATGGAGCTCAATGAGATTCTGCTCCCTTTTGGAGCCTGTCTCTAGCGGCCAGTTGATGAATTGCAGTTTAAGTCACTTCCGTATTGGCTTCAAGAGAAACTGGGGGAGGCTGCCGCTTGGCACGGATAAATAATTTATAATAAATACTGTAATATTCCATAAAAAATAAGAATTGTCCATTTTGATTTTATGATGACTTGTGATGAGGTGCCCCATTATGCTTTTTCGAATATCACTTTTCATGCAGTGTGTAATATAGCTGTTTGTGTATGTAAAAGGTCTGTAAAATATTAAAGATCCAAGTGCATGAAAAATAAAGTAATTTTTCTCCTAAAAAAAGAATTGATTCGGAACTGCTGAAACGAGTCATCAGAAATTCAAGTTTCCCTTTCTGTTACAAACCTACTTAACAATGTAACAAATTTGCATAATGCCAACCTATGGTCTTCATTGGCTGCCCACGAACAATGTCTACTTTGACTGCCCTCAAACACTGTAGTTGTAGCTGAGACTGGAAGAGTTTGGTTTGTGTTGTCGAGAAACGGAAAAACCAACTCAATAGATGACTCTATAATTGACAAAAATCATTTTCCCTATCGTTTTAAAATTTACAAAGCATTGTCTATTTTTCAGACAGACCATTAATATACACTCACCTAAAGGATTATTAGGAACACCATACTAATACTGTGTTTGACCCCCTTTCGCCTTCAGAACTGCCTTAATTCTACGTGGCATTGATTCAACAAGGTGCTGAAAGCATTCCTTAGAAATGTTGGCCCATATTGATAGGATAGCATCTTGCAGTTGATGGAGATTTGTGGGATGCACATCCAGGGCACGAAGCTCCCGTTCCACCACATCCCAAAGATGCTCTATTGGGTTGAGATCTGGTGACTGTGGGGGCCATTTTAGTACAGTGAACTCATTGTCATGTTCAAGAAACCAATTTGAAATGATTCGAGCTTTGTGACATGGTGCATTATCCTGCTGGAAGTAGCCATCAGAGGATGGGTACATGGTGGTCATAAAGGGACGGACATGGTCAGAAACAATGCTCAGGTAGGCCGTGGCATTTAAACGATGCCCAATTGGCACTAAGGGGCCTAAAGTGTGCCAAGAAAACATCCCCCACACCATTACACCACCACCACCAGCCTGCACAGTGGTAACAAGGCATGATGGATCCATTTTCTCATTCTGTTTACGCCAAATTCTGACTCTACCATCTGAATGTCTCAACAGAAATCGAGACTCATCAGACCAGGCAACATTTTTCCAGTCTTCAACTGTCCAATTTTGGTGAGCTCGTGCAAATTGTAGCCTCTTTTTCCTATTTGTAGTGGAGATGAGTGATACCCGGTGGGGTCTTCTGCTGTTGTAGCCCATCCGCCTCAAGGTTGTGCGTGTTGTGGCTTCACAAATGCTTTGCTGCATACCTCGGTTGTAACGAGTGGTTATTTCAGTCAAAGTCAAAGCTCTTCTATCAGCTTGAATCAGTCAGCCCATTCTCCTCTGACCTCTAGCATCAACAAGGCATTTTCGCCCACAGGACTGCCGCATACTGGATGTTTTTCCCTTTTCACACCATTCTTTGTAAACTCTAGAAATGGTTGTGCGTGAAAATCCCAGTAACTGAGCAGATTGTGAAATACTCAGACCGGCCCGTCTGGCACCAACCACCATGCCACGCTCAAAATTGCTTAAATCACCTTTTTTTCCCATTCTGACATTCAGTTTGGAGTTCAGGAGATTGTCTTGACCAGGACCACACCCCTAAATGCATTGAAGCAACTGCCATGTGATTGGTTGATTAGATAATTGCATTAATGAGAAATTGAACAGGTGTTCCTAATAATCCTTTAGGTGAGTGTATATATATTTTTATAACCTTATAGGCTACAATTAAAATTCTGAATCCTTTGAATTAAAAACTTCTAGGACTTTGAGGAAGCATGCCAAATTTCAGTAATTTCATTAATTATAGTATAAACAGTTATGATAAATATATTCAAGCTTTTTATAATTACTAAACTTGCACAAGTTTTACTCTACAGAGTATGGTGGATGTGGCTTGTGTCTTTGTGTGGCTGTGTGTGCAAACCTTTGTAAAGATAGCAAGTGGTAGTCCATACTGGTCTTCTTGCAGTCCAGATACAAGGCCTGAGGTCAATGTTCCCTGTCCTGTGGCTGACTGTGGCTGTACTGTTATTGGCAGTCCTGAGTCTGTGTCAAACATCTCTGAATGATCTATGTCCACTTTCTCTTCCATATCGTCCATCACATGAGGCTCCAGCGTCTCCCATTCACACTCCGAGGAGTCCAGCAAGCTTCCTGTGTGAGGCTGACTGTAGTGTGTGTCCAGAGCAGTGTTACAAGGCTTTGATTGATCTGGCTGGTCATTGACATCATACCTGCAATCAAGCTCTTTTGGTATGTCAGTAATATCTGTAGCAGACATGGAGAATGATTCTTCATCTGCAGATATGATTTCTGGTGAACTGAAGTCATCTGAGATGCTCCTCCGGGGCTGATAGTGAGAGGAATCTGCCAACCCATGCTCTATTATACCTGGAAAAAAAATTAATAAGTCAATTTTATAAAACTTAAGAATAATATTCATAAAGTAATTCTGTTTACTCTTTAAAATAATTCCTTCTACACAAACATCAATATGAAATCTACTTTGCAGCTTACTCTAGCCAAGAACTGCCAAATTAGAAAGGAAGGGACTGTTTCACTTTGTTTTTAATGTTGCATTTAGGGGTGGGTCTATCTGGAATAGATGAGCGGCGTCTTGACAGGCCGAAGCTCTGGTATCTTTCACAAAATAAAAGTCACTTTTGGTAATAAACCTGTCAGTACTGTGCCTTCCTATTTTGGGACACCAGAACAGCAATTTTTTTTTTGGAGAACATTCCAATATTTTTTCCTCCAGTCAACGAACAAGATGACCAAACAATGCGAGCAGCTGCAGCACAATCCAGTCCATTGCTGGCACTAGTCAACTGGCAAAAGAACAACAAACAGCTTTGCTCCCACTGTTATTTGGATATTTCAGTATTTAAAAATCACATATGACAAAATGAAACGGCTGTCAAATAATGGAAAATATTCTAAGTAGTAAAAATAAAAACCTAAATAGTCTGACACATTCACATTGACAAGGTGCCTGTGTCACGTTGAACTGGAGTAAATCTGTTTGTTGATCTCTGCCACCTTTTGAACTGGAGTTTCTGGTGGGTTCTACAAAACTGGAATGTGTGGCTTCATTTTCAACTTTTTCAGCTGTATAAGGCAATACTGTACTGAGGCCTGTTTCATAAAGCAGGTTGAACAAACTCTGTTTCAGAGCTGGTTTAGAGTTGACAAATCCTACCCAGTTTAGATCAGGTTCAGCGGGCCCACTGAGCTCACTCTCTTAAGTCAGTTTATGATTAACATAGTGAACAACCAAATCACAATCTTACCAGAAGAAAACCTGTTAGCGTAAGATACCGTGGTGATTAACCAACAGTAAAAAAAACAATGGTCACACTTTAGTTTAGGGTCCAATTCTCACTATTAACTAACTATTAACTACGACTTTTGCCTCAATAAACTCCTAATTACTGCTTATTAATAGTTAGTAAGGTAGTTGTTAAGTTTAGGTAATGGGTAGGATTAATATCCTAGTAATATGCATGCTAATAAGCAACTAGATAATAACCCCTCTGGGCCTGTTCAGTCAAAAATGACAGAAAAATTTTACCTTTTGAAATTTTACTTTTTTTTTTTTTGCTTCATCTGACACTTGGTGACTTTTGTCGTATTAGCTATGTGAACACACAAAAAAATCATGGACATGATTCGGATATGTTAAAGGGTTGGAAAAAAGTCACACTTGGCTCCTTTGCGGTCAAAAATGACCGACATAGGAAATTAATGGGAAATACGAAAAACTACGAATCAGCCACTGTGCAGAGCAATGAAAATATCAAGAGTGCAAAATAGACCAGATTTATTAAGCTGTGATAACATACCTGTTAATTTTTGTTACACTTTTATTTAATTTTGATATGTTATATCAAAATATTTTTGTTATGAGTAACAAAATGTCCTCCTCTGTGTTCAGGTTTGACTGTAGTAAAATTAATGCAAAAACTGACACTTCAAATTAACATTTCAACATTTCATAATTTATAAGCCACTTTATATAGAACTATACAGGCATCTAGTGGTTACACCATGGCATTACATAAGTGTTTCTTTTCTTACTCCCACCAGATGGCACTAATCTACCTTCAAAAATTGGATTTTAAATGCCTTGTCTTTTTTAACATGGAATATTGCTTTAATTGAAAAAATATATTAGAAAAAAATTGTATATTATCTCATAACAATTGTATCAATATTGCATAATTATCAGTCAAAATTGTAAATTTTAAAATATATTACATGGGTTTTCCTGTAAACAAAAGAAGTTATATTTCAAGGCTTCGGTCACTTTTGACCGTGAAGGAGCCAAGTGTGACCCCTAAACGAAGAGGGCCAGAGGGTTAGAATTGGACCCTAAACTAAAGTGTTACTAAAACAATACATCTTCTTGAGTCTTAAAAACCAGGGTTTGCCAATATAAACTCAAACTTACTTGGGTAACCACTGAAACCAGCTTTGTGAAACAGGCCTCAGGCCCTACATGCATAACGATAATACTTTTAAACGGAGTTGACCTGAGAACTGGCACCCCGACTGAGCCTGGTTTCTCCCAAGGTTTTTTTTCTCCATTCTGGCCCTGAAGGAGTTTTGGTTCCTTGCCACCGTCGCCTTTGGCTTTTGGCTTGCTCAGTTGGGGACACCTAAATTTCAACTATATTACTGATCTGCCCGCATTGACACTATATGATAATTGAAATGAGCTGGATGACATCACCGTTTTCACCAGAGCGGCTGTACAGCCGAATCAAATTTCGTTGCATTATTTTCCTGTTACCACTGTGAAGCTGCTTTGAAACAATTGCCATTGTAAAAAGCGCTATATAAATAAAGGTGATTTGATTTGATTTGCTTTACGGGGTAATTAATTATTTACATTTGCTCACAACAGCCAGCTCACAAGTCTAAACTCTTCCAGTGCTCCCAATGTCCAGTCCAACCCTAGCATGCAACATGTTAATAAGTCATTAACAAATATTATAAAATGATTAACAAATCAAGTAACAAAAGTCAAAATTTGATTATTAACAAACTGTGTCACATGTGCTGTACTTGGACTTTTACGTTGAAGTGCTTCCTGTGCTTTATTTTGTAGCTCTTTGTAATTTTTCGTGTTGATTAGTCTCCCCAGGTGTTTCCCATTTACAACACCCCCTTGTTATCTTGTTAAGCTTGTCTGCCTGTGTGTGTATATATACACTCACCTAAAGGATTATTAGGAACACCATACTAATACTGTGTTTGACCCTCTTTCGCCTTCAGAACTGCCTTAATTCTACGTGGCATTGATTCAACAAGGTGCTGAAAGCATTCTTTAGAAATGTTGGCCCATATTGATAGGATAGCATCTTGCAGTTGATGGAGATTTGTGGGATGCACATCCAGGGCACGAAGCTCCCGTTCCACCACATCCCAAAGATGCTCTATTGGGTTGAGATCTGGTGACTGTGGGGGCCATTTTAGTACAGTGAACTCATTGTCATGTTCAAGAAACCAATTTGAAAAGATTCGAGCTTTGTGACATGGTGCATTATCCTGCTGGAAGTAGCCATCAGAGGATGGGTACATGGTGGTCATAAAGGGATGGACAGAAACAATGCTCAGGTAGGCCGTGGCATTTAAACGATGCCCAATTGGCACTAAGGGGTCTAAAGTGTGCCAAGAAAACATCCCCCACACCATTACACCACCACCACCAGCCTGCACAGTGGTAACAAGGCATGATGGATCCATGTTCTCATTCTGTTTACGCCAAATTCTGACTCTACCATCTGAATGTCTCAACAGAAATCGAGACTCATCAGACCAGGCAACATTTTTCCAATCTTCAACTGTCCAATTTTGGTGAGCTCGTGCAAATTGTAGCCTCTTTTTCCTATTTGTAGTGGAGATGAGTGGTACCCGGTGGGGTCTTCCGCTGTTGTAGCCCATCCGCCTCAAGGTTGTGCGTGTTGTGGCTTCACAAATGCTTTGCTGCATACCTCGGTTGTAACGAGTGGTTATTTCAGTCAAAGTTGCTCTTCTATCAGCTTGAATCAGTCGGCCCATTCTCCTCTGACCTCTAGCATCAACAAGGCATTTTCGCCCACAGGACTGCCGCATACTGGATGTTTTTCCCTTTTCACACCATTCTTTGTAAACTCTAGAAATGGTTGTGCGTGAAAATCCCAGTAACTGAGCAGATTATGAAATACTCAGACCGGCCCGTCTGGCACCAACAACCATGCCACGCTCAAAATTGCTTAAATCACCTTTCTTTCCCATTCTGACATTCAGTTTGGAGTTCAGGAGATTGTCTTGACCAGGACCACACCCCTAAATGCATTGAAGCAACTGCCATGTGATTGGTTGATTAGATAATTGCATTAATGAGAAATTGAACAGGTGTTCCTAATAATCCTTTAGGTGAGTGTATGCTTGTGATTCACTAGTCTTCTGTCGGTCGTTGTTTGCTGTTAACCTGTCCGTGTCTTGGTCTTGAGTTCCTGGATGTTCCTGTTTTATTTATGGAATAGTTTCATTAAAGGAGGCGTGGCAGATAAGAAACACCTGGAGAACTAAATCAGCATGAAAAACTACCAAGAACTACAAAGCAAAACACACAACAGGAAGTAACATAAAAGTCCACAAACAGACAGGGAATATGTGACAATTAGACAAAATGTAATAACATTTACAGTATCTTAAAGTTGCTCTGCAGTGTTACTATTTCTCTATTAACTTTTAAGTCAGTTAGAACAACACACCCACCAATACAAATCTGACACCATATCACATTACCTGTTTTACAGCATTTTTACCTGGAAATAATGATAGGACAGTCATCAAAGTTTCTACTAATCTCTTCACCGGAGTCACATAAAACAGGATCTATAGGGAGATAGTAAATACAGTATGTGTCTATTTAAGACTAGACTCATCCTTGAGATCCCACTTTACTACAAAGTGTGTATTGAGATGGTAATAATTACCTTCTTTTCTAGCAGAATCAGTTTAAAAATAATCAGAATCTACAGCAAATAAGGAGAAACAATACAAACATTTAGTCCAAAATCAGACAAATTTCCTCATAAAGATCAAAATAAATATGTATTATCCAAAAGGATGAAGCAGCATTTAAAAAGAGTCTAGTCCTTTACCTTGTGTTTAAAGTGCAGGATCAAATCTCTGGCAGACAGACCTTTAGAAAAACGAAAGAAAAAAATATGTGTAAAAAATAATTTTACAATAATGTGCACTGGTCAGTCACACACAATAAGATATGAATACACATTGTATTTCACAATAAGAAATACAATGTGTATTTGGAAAGTAAATAGGGGTTACATTTGACATCACACTCATCCAATTAGGGTCAGTTAAGGGAGAAATGATCTATTATAGTTGTGAAAAGCAGATGTGTGTTTTTGAATTACCCAGATATATCTGTGATCCCTCCAGCGCTGTACAGCTTAAAGATCTGTTCATATGATCATAGAGCTCCTACAGAGAACCAAGAACAATCATACATGAGAGGTATACAAAGTGATTTTGTGCTTCTGGCTGATTTGAAAATGGTCTTTATACTGACATTTGTGTTGATGCAGCATTACACAAAAGCAAATGTTTGCAGTTACTGATGTCGCTGTAAAAATACAGATGTATTTGATACCCATGATTAATTTATTCTGCAACTGAAAATGGGTGGATAATAGACCATTTGCTACATCCACAGTCTTTTATTTTCATTGTGTTAATTTATATTATATTTACAGAGGTATATACATACCTCAAACTCCCCTAATATGTATAACAGTTTCGTCTGAGTTTGATCATTTACTTTGTTTTACTAATAACTGTTATTTCATACCTCACAAGATTCGAAAGCAATGTATGTTAGCCTAACAAACATTTCATACATAAAACATAAAATAAAATGTACTTGATTTTAGCACTGCAAATAAATCCCAAATACACACAATGCGATTTTTTCATTGGTCAAGATAATTTTAACTGTAGATGTGAGTCTAAAGATGCAATTTAGAATTTAAAATGAACAAATTGTAAAAAAAAAAAAAAAAAAAAAAATACTTTATGCAAAATTAAAAAAATATTAGGCCGCTGACATGACTGGAGTTCTATATCTCATGTGGTAATTTTATAGGTGTCAAACATTTTAATTTATTGGTTCTTTACATCTTCTAGCTGTATTAGTTCTTAAAATATCTGACAATGAAATGTGTGTAAAAGATCTTGCCTTTAGGATGGAGATCTGAGAGAAATCTTTTTCTTCAAAGTAAGCGTGAGTTATGAGCTGAAGTTTAGCCTGTATCATACCAAACAGTGGCTGAAACAACAATACATACAATTAATAATCTGTATTTTTATGTAAATCAAGGATTCTCTAGCATATGCATCTCACCAATCGACTGAGAACGCAAACACTCTTCTGAACCGTCTCTCTCGTGATATCTGCCTCTCGTACTTTCAGTGCCTGTAAAACACAGCATTACAACAATATCAGACTATCAGACTAATGTGATTCTTTTACAGTATCTATCAAAAACAACCCTGCTTATTTATTTATTTAGAGAAATTTATGTTGCATTGAGGAAACTGTTTCATTATGATGAAAAATAGTTCATTATGATGGCACCAGACTGCATTTCCCTGGCTTAAGCCAAAAAAAAATAAAAAATTTACACAAAGCATGCATAAATTATTGTGGACAAACCTTAGCCTCCATCTGTCTGTAGCAAGACACTCCATAAACACATTTCAGCTGTCCATCCAAAGGAGGCAAATGAAAGTAGACAGTGTCTGTCCATAAAAAAATAACACAATGTGGAGTTTAAAAACAGATATGCTGATAAAATTCTTCATTGATTGCATCTATGATCATAGCTCATTCTGAACATACCACACCCCCATCATCTTGCATCAAAATATAAAAAAGAATAAGCATTTTCTTAATATTTTTTATTAACTTTAACACATCTTTAAAAACGAACAAACAAACACACACACAATTGGAGCAAATTAAACTGTCGAGAATACACAGAAATAAAAAAACAAAAACAAAAAAAAAACAATGAGGACACTTTGTCATTGTCACACTATGATAGTAACAGCGCACAATGACGACAAAGAAGACAAACAACACTTCTTTATTAATTATTATTATAACTATTATTAAACTTAAAAACTTAAGAACACTTGAATAATCACAGGAACAAAATCCACCCTATACATAAACGAGAACCAACAAACACAACTGAAAACTGAGGGGTATATACACACAGGCAACCAAGCAACTAAATGAGACACAGGTGAAAATCATAGGTTACTATGGAGACAAACAAGGGAATAATCACTATGTCACTATGACAACTAAGGCAGGAACTACACAGAGGAAACAGGGACAAAATAAAACAGAAATAATCAACAACCTAAAATGTCCACCACACAGAATGAAAACCTAACATAATATTTATAATCATGCCATACCATAAAATAGCACAGAAAGAAGCCTTGATATTATTGAGATATGGAGTCTAAATACGGTAAAAAGTATCCGATGAGGAGTGAATAAAACATGTCAAGAATTCCAAAGGAATTTCTCTTAAATTTTTATGCCAGCCTTTTTTAGAGGGTGACTTATCGTTGATCCAAGACATCAAAATATTTTTCCTGGCAGCAAAATTTAAAAAGCTATAAAGCCATCTGGAATGTTTATTGGAAATTAATTTACAAGGAAGACCTGGAAGTATTGATAATAAATTCAACTCAGGCTACGTCTATATTAATCTGGATACATTTGAAAACAGCGTTTTCGTTTCAAAACGCTCTCTGTCCCCACTGCCGCTTTCTAAAAGTTTCTCATCCACACTGAAACATCGAAAACGCTAAATTTACCTTACTGCACATGTGTAAAACCTCATAAAAGCTCACTGAGATGATACAGACATCATAAAGTTCTCATGCTATTCTTCTGGCAGGGTCATTTTATTTAGCAAAATATCTCACCATTCATTGATGCGTCCAGGTCGCACTGTCACCATTATATGTTTGATCTAAAACGCAACTGCTCTCATGTTTTGCAGCAGGACAGCATGCGAGTAAATTTTCTGTCATCTTTGCAGGACTGCGATATGAAGAGTGTACAACATATCTTTAGCTACAGTGTGAAAGTGAATAGCACATAACAGGCACAATAGCGGTATAAACACATATATATCGGTTCAATAGGCGTCACATGACTAAACATACGCTGTCGTTTTCAAATACCTCTGTTTTCACACTACAACACGAAAACGGCGTTTTCAAATTTATCCACTTGGGAAAGCATTTTCAAAAAGCTCAGTTTTTATAGGACAAAAACGCTGTCTCAGTGTGGACGGAAGGCCAAAACGGAAAGAAAAAGATGCGTTTTCAAATGAAAACATATTAATGTGGAAAAGGCCTCAAAAACCAAACCAAATATGCGAATCAATTCAATCACAACTTTAGACCAATAGGTATTAATAAATACGTGACAATCCCATAAACAATTTGGTGTAATCCTCTGTATCCACCTTGCATTTGAGGCAGAGTCGAGAATGAAATGGGTTGAATTTATGTCTGACATAAGGTGTGACATGCATTCTGTACAAGATCTTTGCCTCAGGGGTACCCAACCCTGTTCTTTGAGATCTACCTACCTGCAGAGTTCCGATCCAACCCTGATCCAACACACCTGTCTGTAATTGTCAAATGCTCCTGAAGATCTTAAAGGGTTAGTTCACCCAAAAATGAAAATTCTGTCATAAATTACCCTCATGTCGTTCCAAACCCGCAAGACCTTCGTTCATCTTCGTAACACAAATTAAGATATTTTTGATGAAATCCGAGAGCTCTCTGACCTCTCAACAGACAGCAATTTAAGTAACACTTTCAAGGCCTAGAAAGGTAGTAAAAACATCGTTAAAATAGTCCATGTGACTCCAGTGGTTCATCCTTAATTTTATGAAGGGATGAGCATACTTTTTGTGCGCAAAAACAAACAAAAATAACGACTTTATTCAACACTTTCGTTCTAGCCTGTGCCAGTCTCCTAAGCAGTTTACGTTGTAAATACAGTGCATCTCCTGCGTCATCATCACACGCATGCGTCGTGCTCACGTGAACAGCATCGGCTGCCGTAGAACCCGAAAGCGATGCACTGTTTACAATGTAAACTGCGTAGGAGACTGACACAGGCTAGAACGAAATTGTTGAATAAAGTTGTTATTTTTATTTTTTTGTGCACACAAAAAGTATTCTCGTTGCTTCATAAAATTAAGGTTGAACCACTGGACTCACATGGACTATTTTAACGATGTTTTTACTACCTTTCTGGGCCTTGAAAGTTTTAATTAAATAGCTGTCTTTGGAGAGGTCAGAGAGCTCTCGGATTTCATTAAAAATATCTTAATTTGTGTTACGAAGATAAATGAAGGTCTTACGGGTTTGGAACGACATGAGGGTAAGTAATTAATGATTCATTTTTGGGTAAACTATCCCTTTAATTAGCTGGTTCAGTTGTGTTTGAGCTGAACTTTGCAGTAAGGTAGATCTCCAGGAACAGGATTGGGCATCCCTGCTTTAGCTGAATGGCTCTTGCCCTATCCACCTTATTTTTCAGGTAAGAGCGGGTGCGGCCATTTGTAATTTTAATGTGTCTGGCTTCCAGTGTCATTCGCTTCCAGTTATTTTTAGCTGTACAAAACAGCTTGTTATGCTGCTTGATATTGCAAACTGGTATTTCTTACCATATTATTTTAATGTATTGTCTTAATTATAAACACGCTGGTTTGAAGAAGTTTTACAGTGTATTGCACTTTTTTTTATACGTATATTCTTCGTTATTTCCCTAAAGCGGCTAATAAATCGGAAGTCGTGCACATTCACATAAAACACCTTACTTCCGCGTTGAAAAATAAGGTGCATAACATACTGAGAGAGTCCAAACCCTCTTTCATTCCTCTTCTAAAATGTTCATTCCTAAGACTCGAAGCTTTATAAAAAAAAAAAAAGTCATCCACCTATTCAGATCCGCACAGACTTTTCCAAGCACTGGCATAAAATTAGCTTAATACATTTGGCTGAATGTTATATTTAGGGGTTCTCCGATTGATCGGCTACCGATCGCTATCAGCCAATAATCGCTATGGGATGATTGATTGGCAGTCTCTATAAAGGCAGATCTCAAAAAACGATCTCATGCTGATGACGCATAAAGACTGCCGTGAGAGGTATGGCATGACATGCATCGGCACCGTCTCAATCTCTGTCAGGTGCGGGTAAAATAATTATAATGCTGAAGGTGAGGTACAATTCGTATTTCTTTATTAAATAACTTACAAAGTAATTTGAAAACTTTCTGTGAAGACGTAAATTCACAAACAGCGTGAGTGAATCACCGTGCGTTCTCTCTTTCCCTCTCAAAATGCGCACGTCTTCACATCACCACCGCGTCTGCACTATAAGCGAGCTTCACGCTGCACAGTTGACACATGAATTGTCACTTGCACAATCGAGGCATTGTCGCATCGACACTAAAGTTTATAATTTAGATTTCTTTTTAAGTCTTGCCAGTGTTTAAACCACTCAGCACTCGCGCATACTCCTAGAGACTCATGCTCATCTACACTCAAAGTGTACACACATAGGCCGCCTTACAAACAGCTTACAAGTACCAAATTGCACTTAAATGGTCAAATACACACAAATGTATGTACACAATTACCGTCTTGACGTGTATACATGTAAACACAGTGTTTTGTCTTAATTGAATGTATACAGTTAAGAACAGATTGGATCCGTACAGCTCTTAAAGTCAAAGTCACAGCAGCTAATAATCCTGCTGCTGTCTCTGTTTTTTTCTGTTTAATTAACATTAATGACACTAACTGCTCTTGAATGACTAACTTTTGTAATCACAAATGATTCCACTGTTTCATTGTCCCCACAAGTTAAATCTAGCCCTTTCAAGTCAAGTCAAGTCAAGTCACCTTTATTTATATAGCGCTTTTTACAATGCCGATTGTTTCAAAGCAGCTTCACAGTGTTAAACAGGAAAATAATGCAACAGAATTTGATTCGGCTGTACAGGCGCTCTGGAGAAAACGGTGATGTCATCCAGCCCAATTATCATATAGTGTCAATGCGGGCAGATCAGTAATATAGTTGAATATTTAGTGTCCCCAACTGAGCAAGCCAAAGTGGCAGAGGCGACGGTGGCAAGGAACCAAAACTCCATCAGGTGACATAATGGAGAAAAAAACCTTGGGAGAAACCAGGCTCAGTCGGGTTGCCAGTTCTCCTCTGGCCGACGAACAAATAGTGTATGATTATGATTCTGGCAACATTACAGGTCAGAAGTCATATTAGATCGTAATATTCAAAAGATCGGAGTCATCATGCCGGAGACGGTTTATTGAGGATGTCGTGTCAGAGGCATTTGTTAGATCGGAATACTCGAAAGATCGGAGTCATGACGCCGGAGATGGGTTTATTGAGGATGTCGTATCGATGAGGCATTTACAGGGGGGAGTCTAATTGACACGGTCTCTGCAGACATTTCAGGGATGCGTTGGTCATGTCTAGGCACAGGTCCACCATCTGATCTGGATACGGCCCGGATACGGCTGACTGCAGCAACAGAGAGACTAACATTAGCGTAGATGCCATTCTTTTTATGATGTAACGAGTACATCTGGTGTTGTGGGAAGTGTTCCCGGTTCCGGCTGACCTAGTTAAAGCAGCCGAAAAAAAAAAATTTCATAAATCACATTCTTTTTCACAACAAAGTGCGAGACAAATGTGTCTCTTACTGTCACAATACACATTTCTCTGCTCTTCCGTGAGCTTTAGTCCTTGCAGAATGTCATCAGCCTCATCACCCATGCAATAGACAAGAGTATTCACCTGGTTTCTCTCCGTAGACGAATACAGGTTACTTGACGAAATCGTTCAAATTATTGGATCCATCTGGGCCACTCCTGTGGCTTGGAGAAATCGGAGGACTCTACGACGAGGTTAGCATGAAGCACAGAAACGTTAGCGCTCTACGCTACACTGATATGACTAAGCTAAACTCTGTACAAGTGAACGATTGTACAAGTGCACAACCTACACCATGTTGTGAGTCCATCACTTGCAGGAACTTAAAGTTTAACTTCTTAATCCGGCAGTTGCTATCCAAACAAAACATACTCTCTCTCTCTCTCTCTAGCCCAGTGCTCCTCCTGTCATGAGGCAATCCCACACACATTACCATATTATTGCGAATATGACACAATACTCTAGAAATTGCAGCTAATTTGGTGCGTCCAATAGTAACATGTAGCTTGGCAGGATACAGCATTGCATAGCAGGCTCCCATTTGTTGCAATAGTTGTTTGAATGGATTGAATTTCTTATGCCTCCACATCACTGAGGCAGAAAAATCCTGGTAAAATCAGATAGTGTATGATGCACTCCTTTCAGTCTTAATGTGACCACTCTTGGTCTGCAATTTAATACATTTAGGAATCCACGCTTGAAGTGCCAGTGTTAGAGCCCTCAGCATCTTTGCAAAGACCTAAAATGAGCATGTTTTTTTGAGCCAACCTCTGTTCTACAAGTCGCCGTTGTGTTCGGTAATTATAGCAATTTGTTTTTCAAGGGTTAGTTCCCAGGTCTGTGCGCCTTCCGATGACTTCGCTATAATTCTGTTCATTCTCGTCTAGGTTTCTCTATTACATTAGAGATTTTCTCAGTTATAGTTTGAAGTGCTTTTTCCAACACTGGACTAAGTTCGTAATCCTTATTAGTATCCACCGGATTTTTCTCTGGCCCATCAGCCAATGTATCTGCAGTCAGAACCTTTTTTCTCCGTTTTTGTGGCAGGTCCCGCCAGGAATTATGGCAAAAAAAGTCTCTAGGGACATACTACTCCAAATACATAACCGAAATCGTTAGTTTGCATCTTCGTTCAAAAGAGTATATGATAAAAATGTGTGAGTGAAAACTGCTGCTACTTCCAAGCTGCCATCTTCCCCCTCCAATAATATGAAGTTTTGAATGATCAAGTTATTGTTAACAAGAAAATAATTAATTAATGCTCATTATCACTTTGATTCTACAAACACTCTTACATCACACACCCTAAACACCCCAATACACCCTACTGAATCATAATGAATCTTAAAAACTCTAATGAACACTTAAGGAAAACTACTGAACTAAAAACCCTACGAATCCCTAAAAAACAGCTTGATGTGACTGAGCTCAGTGAGGGACAGAGTGCCGTGAAAGCAAACTAGTGAGAAGATGAGTTTTACCTGTTTGACTGATGATGGTTAATGTAAAAAACTTATCGGCCGATGCCGAAATTTAAAAAATGATTGATCACTAGTCTAAGGGCAATAAAACAAACCAGTGAGTTAATGATCTGAAAGTGCAAAAATATTTCAAGATATTTCAAGATATTTTGCACAAATGGCACCAGATATTATTGAAATATACAACTGAAGAAATAAAAGAATTTAGGTAGAATTTTTTAAAAACTCCTCTCAATATTTAGTCAAGTGTAGTGTAGATTGAGACTTTACCTTCCTGATAATTGTGCGCTCCGTCGGGTAGCGCCAGGAAAGGCAGGTATTTCCATTCCTCTGGGAGTGTGTTACTGTCATGACCCGCGCTGGGAATAATGGGAGGATATGAGAATTCTACCTGAAATAAAAATAAAAATACAACCGTAGACTGATTTGAGGTCAATGATGGAAAAGGGCTATCTGAAAACTATAAAAATCAAGCATATTTTTTTGCATAGCTCAGATATTTGAACAGCTTTGTACTCAACAATTTTAATAAAACCAAATGTATTTTTTACCAAGTTAACCTGTCATGGCATGTGGTGTGACCTTAATATGCATTGAAAATAATGTAATACCTTTGCATGTATAACATTTTAATTAGTAGAGTAGTGAAGTGTTTTGAAAATTAACTTTCATTTTATTTTACTGTTTGGTTTTTCAGAACAGTCTCTTAGGTGTTTGTAAAATGTACAGACAGGGTGCTAACTACGGGGGAGCTGGGGGAGCTCGGCTCCCCTTAATAAGACATGGGCTCCTCTAAAAACGTGATTTGTGAAATTTTGGGGGGGTCTCAAAAAATATTGACAATGTGTCACTTTGACGTGCAATTTCAGTTTTGTGTAATGTGATCATTGTGGATTATTATGTGTAAAACTGCAAAAATATCATTCATTCATGCATGACGGCGACTTAAACCTAATTTACTTTAATAAAGATAACTATGCATGCTATTCTTGTCATGAGCATCAAGGTGTGGTGGCGCTGCGGTGCAAATTCCACTCATGTTTAGTACATGTTAACTCAAAGATTCGTAGAAAAAATATAAACGAATATCCACTTGGATTTCTGGACGAACAGCAAAGGAAGGTAAGGCATGTTATTCCCAATTATGTGTTGTGGCTGGGTTGTTATAGGTCTGCGTGACTCTTGATGTCTTAGGCCTAACTGAACGGAGGAATTATGGCATTCTTCCTCACGAGTAACTTTAACCGTTGTTCATGTGAACTTAAAGACAGCCAGATGCTTTGTTTATAGACTATTTGTGGGTGGCTGTTTGACCTATCAATTCGTGTCGATAAAGTATAATAGGGTAAATCCTGTATAGTGATTTATCCTATATAGTGCTTGCATAAAGCAAGTAGTGCATACACTTGTAGCTGTTATGCATCTTTGTAAGTCCTCTTTTGAGGCCCATGCAAGCGCACGAAAATGGATATTTGGATATTTCATAATTCCCACTTCAGAAGCCGTGATTATGAGCTTGTTGCATTCAAGTGCTTTGTTGTCGGAATGAACAGGAATCATGGAGGACACCAGGTTTATTCTTGCCTATTTATTGGGAAAATCTTATTAAAACCAAACTTTTTTATAGTGTCACATGCACTGACAACCATATAAACATTTACGATGCCAGATCCGCTTTCTGTCAATTCTGTAATTTCGGTCAAATGCAGGCTATTTTCGCTGTGTATAAAACATACAATACGCTTCAAAAGATTACTGTAAAAATGCACTACATTAATGACAAGACGATCTAGCTGTTTAATAATAAATCATACCTGTCACTAGACTGGGTAAACCCAGCCTGATCTGCCAGCGATTTGATTTCGCCCTGCAGCTCAGGCTGGAAACCTGTACATTAATTTATCCTGCTTCTGTTACACATTTGCGGGAACCAATCACAGACTGGCTTATCCACCTGGTGCGCTATTGGCGGGTTTGACGGACAGAGAAGCGATGGATCGATACCCGTTGATCACGCCTCTTGTGGTCTGATTGGTTGAAGGAATATCCAATTGCGTACAGAGTCATTCGAATTATGCTCGTTGATCACGCCTCTTGTGCAGTAGAAAATACATAGTAGACTCCCCAGTCCAATGTTCAATCTTAAAAGATTGAGCTTAGTCTGGTGATAGCCAGACAAACCTGTCACAGCAGTAGTTCTCCCCGCCACCATGTTTAAAGTTTATGGCACACCCATCTCAGGAATTTGGGTATCAAAATTATTTCTGAACTTCCCAGTGGCAAACACGACATCAGAGGGCATTCATGTGCAATTTTTATCTAGGAAACTTGTAATTCCGATAATTCCGATAGCATGTGAAGGCAGCATAAATACATGGGGAAACATAATGATTGTCAGGTTAACGTAATCAGTAACCAAGGGAACAAACTAGGGAAGACAGGCAGGCAGACAGGCAAACAGGGAAATCAAAACACCATGATAATAAAAACAGAACAAAACAGAACATACACGTTATAATATTGGTGGAGCCTGATTTTTTCCTTGGGATCTTTGAATGCGCTCTTGGTAGGGTTTCATCTACTGAAATTGCCATATTGCCATATCTGTAAATAATAAAAGTAATTATAATTTCTTTTAAAAATTAAAGTTGTCACCTGACTTATACTGGATTATTTTCTTTTATCTGATGATTACTATTTGGATGGTTTTTGATTTATGACTCCATTATGTTTGAAACTTTATAACAGAAAAAAAAGAAAACATGGTGGAGTGGATTTCAAGTACAGTTAAATTTTGCATTATCATGTGTCCAGGTGGCAATATCCATATAAAAGTCACATGCAAATGAGGTTATGTAAAATACATTGCATGCCTAATTTCAAGATGGGCATTACTGAAAGGAATATCTTGTAGTTCATACAGTAAAGGATTAATCAGACTGATCCAAGTCCTGAGTTTGTGAGTATTTCTGAAAGATTCATTTAAAAAGAACTGGCTCATAAGAGTCATTTGTTTTCTTGCTTTTATTTTGCAGTACAAGTTACATAAATAATCTTATATGTCTATATTTGTACATCTATGTTTATATATGTAATATTTACTGTAGCTAGGCTGTGCTATTGTCATAGACTCCTTTACAAGGATTCACAATGCAAACTCCCGATCATTTGCAGAACCAGTTCCACTTCTCCGACAGTCACCAGTTCCACATCTTCCAATTCTTCAGCGTTAGTCACATCCAGCCAGCGACCTTATCTAGAGCGGCGGAGGATTCCTGTTGCAATGTTCCCTGAAATTTGAAATGGAAGCTCACAGTTTCCACACTGAAAAGTGCTCTTCAGTGGACACAGACCATCTGGTACCAAGACGGCCCTCGACAACTTTACCGAACACTTCAAGGAAGTTTTTGGCCAAACCAGCCACAATATCTCCGTCCATGATCAACTCTTCAATCTCCGTTAAGGTAAATCATCTGTGGGCGATTACGCTGTCCAATTCCGCACCCTAGCTGCTGCGAACGGGTGGAATGAGGCTGCTTTAAATCACTGCCTTTTGACAGGGTCTTTCCCCTAACTTGATATTACAAATGGCGATTTATGATGATGCTATGGGACTAGAGAATCTGATTCAGCGATCTATCCATGTAACACACTTCAGCATGCCACCAAGAGACATCACCGCTGCAATCCTCTCCATTCATGCCATCAGCCGCTCCAACAGTACCTCCTAGCGAGCCTATGCAGGTTGTCTCATTCCATCTCACCCAAACATTCCATCTCAGTGTCAACAACGGATCCATAACAACTTGTGTCTGTCTGCGGATCCAACAGTCTTCTCATCCCAGAATGTCCGGTTCATCCTCTTCGACCAGTGGTGAGTGCGGTTCAGCTCCCCTTGATTATCTCCACCCTAAAACGCGACACAGCATCAGTGACTACTCCTCGATGTTCTATTACAGTTCAGGCCCTCATCGACTCATGTTCAGCTGGGAATTTTATCTCAAAAGAACTTCTCAAGCATCTCCGGATCAAGAAACTCCCCTGTTCACAAACCCAGAACATCCATTCCATCTTGGGTAAGCCGAGGAATAATCACTCACTGTACACCACAGTAAGTGGTAACCTGCATAGGGAGGAAATCTAGCTTATGGTGTTGGAAGGCTCAACTGCGGACATCATCCTGGGACGCCCCTGCCTACAGATACATTCACCTACCATTTCCTGGGCATCTGAAGAGATAACTAAATGGAGTGAGTACTGCTTCGATCATTGTCTACAACTTCCTCAACTCCATCAACTCCACTATCATCGAAAGTCCAGAAGTGCAGTCAACTGTGAGTGTACCAAAGGAATATCGGGCATTCCAGGATGTGTGCAAGCGGCTGGCAACAATACTTCCACCTCATCAGCCATGGGACTGCGCTATCGAGCTGGTGCCTGGTGCCACCCTACCCAAGGTTAGAATCTATCCATTGTTAATCCCGGAGACGCAGACCATGGAAAATTACATTGCGGAGGCACTCAAACAAGAGTTCATCCAACCATCTACTTCCCCTGCGGCTTCAAGCTTTTTCTTCATGGCAAAGAAGGACGGAGAGAGAACTTGTGGCCGTGTATCGACGACAGAGTTCTGAATGATCAAACCATAAAGTACCGTTATCCTCTTCCCTTGGTTCCAGTGGCCCTAGAACAACAAAGAGGCGCTCGCATCTTCTCCAAGCTAGACCTGCACAGCGCCTACAATCAAGTAAGTATCAGGAAGGGCGACGAGTGGAAAACCGACTTCATCACCCCATCCGGGCACTATGAGTACTGGGTTATGCAGTGCGGGCTGGCTAACTCACCTTCAGTCTTCCAAGTGTTTATGGATGAGGTGTTCCAGGACATGCTCCAGAGATTTGTTATCATTTACATTGATGATATCCTCATATACTCCCGAAACGTTTCATCGCCCATCCGTCCACTTCGTGGGGTACATCATCGACGGATGTGGCATTCAGATGGACCAGGGGATGTTTCACGCTGTCAGAAACTGGCCACAACCCACCATCAAACAGCTGCAATGATTTCTAGGCTTTGCCAATTTTTATCGTAAATTCATCACCAACTTCAGCCTGATTGCCTGTCCTATAACCTCATTACTCCGTAACAGGCCCAAGTTTCTGTCCTGGATCCCAGCTGCCATTGAAGCATTTGAACAGCTGAAGGAAGCCTTTTGCACTGCTCCCTGTAAACTCATTCCACTGAAAGGCTTACACACTGCCATGGAAACTGCCGAAACTCTTTTCCACAACGTCTTTCGTAACTTACCAGAAGACATTGTATCGGATAGAGGCTCACAATTTACCTTTCATCTACTCAGAGTATCAGTGAGTTTGTCTTCCGTATATCACCCCCAAACCAACGGCCAAACTGAACGCAAGGTTCAGGAAATTGGACGATACCTGCGGTCATATTGCCACAACCATCAGCACAGCGGGAACTGCTTCCTGCCATGGGCAGACTATACACAGAACTCCCTTCATCAAAACACCACAGGACTCACTCCCTTCCAGTGAATACTCGGCTAACAGCCGCCCCTGTTTCCCTGGTCAGGTGAGCCATCAGTGGTTCCAGCTGTCAACCACTGGTTTCAAGAAAGCGAGAGGGTGTAGGACTCAGCTCCCATGCCAGAAGAGCTGCAACACCCACCTACCATCCGGGACAGAATGTCTGGCTCTCCACCAGGGACATCCACCTCCGACTGCCCTGTCATAAGTCCCAGATTCATCGGTCCATTCAGCATCCAACGCCAAATCAATGATGTGCCTTACCGCCTCAACTTACCTCCTCAATACAGAATTTCACCCAGTTTTCACGTATCCCTGCTCAAACCTTACCATGTCTCTCTTCTCCCTTCTTCCATAGGACCTGGTGCTGCCAACATACCACCTCCTGATGAAGCAGATGACAACCAGGTCTACACCATCCATTCCATCCTGGACTCCCGGTGACGAGGCAACCTTCTAGAATACCTTGTGGACTGAGAGGGATACGGTCCCGAAGAAAGATCATGGGTTCCACATAATGACATTCTTGATCCTACTCTACTCACCGACTTCCATAATACTCATCCGGAATGTCCAGCCCCCTGGGGCAGAGGTCATCCTCGTCACCGCGTCCGGTCATCTGGAGCTGCCTGTGGAGTGGGGGGTACTGTCACAGAGTCAACCAGCATGCCATCAGCACCAGGTCCTTCAGCTCCACCCACTCGTTCACAATAACCGGAATACTAACCTGCCACACCTGTCATGCCCTCATCAAACACCCTTCATGAGCAAACAGCACATACTCACCAGCTGTCCAGTCTCATCAGTCTCAGCATAAGAGTGATCCATACCCGACTACCAACCTGTGATTACTTACCTTCTTCATATTCTTCAAGCCATTGAACTCTGGGATGGTTCGCTTACCAAATGGTATTATAATTCATAACAGGAAATGTGCTATATAAATAGCAGTAGTGTCTGATTCTGGGAGTCAGCACATCACAGTTGAAAACCAAAAGAGCACCTCTTCATCTTAAAATGTTGTAATTGTACTTTTCAGTGCGAGAATGCTGTCCCGATGAAGCCTTGATTCCTGCTCTAGCTGCATTATAACATTTGTACAGTGTTTGCGTGTGTCTTGACACGGTTAGCTCTAGACAGTGCTGGGAAATCCAGAGAAAGCGTGTTTGAATTTGCTGAAGTATTAATACGAATGTAGTATTTAATTTAACAGGGGGAATGACGGCTACATTCGTATAGTGTTTGCGTGTCTCAACAGTTACAAATAAAGCCACAATAAGCTCATGGAGCGAACTTGTCAATCATCTTGATGGATCACACAGAGGAAACTCTGACCAATAAGAGGACAGTTGTACTCGCATGTGACTTGCACAAACACATTTTAGTACGCTTTGAAAGGTTGCCTTGTGAAAGCGAACCAAACCAAGAAGAAAATGCATCATTGTAACAAATTAAGTCCCTGTTTCGGAACAAAAGAAACAATCTATAGGTGTGAAAACGCCCTTATATTACAGTTTTTTGTTATACTGAGAAGAAAACACCAAACTTGGATTAAAAAAAAGAAGGAATTTTTGGCAAATTTGGTAAAAATGGCAAAGAATGGCATATCATGGAATATTCGTTTTATTCAATACAAAATATGCATAAAATGTATATATGCATAATATACAAAAATGCATATAAAAAAGGTTTCCCTAAGGTTTTCATTTGGGATTAAGGTCAGGGGACTTAAAAATTCTGGGAAGCAATGCATGCTACGTTGTTTGTGCTGTAGGTATAAGAAGGAAAGGTAACCCTTAATATCAGGGTATAAGAAGGAAAGGTAACTGTTGATCTGTGCCCAATTACATGAAACCTCTTAAGTGGTTTGACTTAAAGGTATCCCTGAGGGGGGGAAAGTCCCTGAGGCAAGGGATTTCTTTAAGAGCGTTGCAACAAACATCTTAACCGTCATCCTTACCTAAGTGTTTATACTAAGCATTTTGCGATAGTTTCTGGCAAAACACGGCAACGGAGAAGCGGTTGCTATAGTTACAAAATCTCCCACAATAAACAGAACATAACGGACCACTGACTTTTAAACAAGTTTAACATTTACTAAACTATACAGCTGTACTACAATATTTGAATTATGGAGATTATTAAATGCGGTCTGACGGACAACACAGAGCGTCCTAAATTTCGAGCACATTGTTTCTACGAGTTCAGCTGCCAGGATGCTCAAAATCCTGCCGCGCCGCTCAACAGCGGCAGAAGCGGGAGCGCTGATAGATTGGGAGAGTGTTTCTTGCCTGTTTCGTTTCCCTGCACCGAGCCTGTTTCTTCACCCAGCACCGAATTGTTAGAGTTTGTGTTCCCGCCCTGCCTCCCACTCCCACCTCTTCGGCGGTGGCATGCTTCTAGTCAGCTAAGTTAAATGTCTGCCTGTTCCGCGTCGACCCAGAGGGTCGTTTCTGAAAGTTATGTCTGTCCTGTTTGTTCTTGTTTCTTAGTCATAGTGTTTTGTTTCTAGTTTCCTTGTTAATAAACCATCATACTGCTGCACTTAGATCCTTCTCCTCATTACTGCTGCAATCGGCTGTGACACAGACTTACCAGATTACTTTGTTAGTGTTATCTTCCTTTTTATTCATATTTTTAATAATTTCTTTATTTATGAAAAACCCTATAATAGGATTACAGAATCAAGAAGTTGCCATCTTAAATATATTTTTTTCATATTCATTTTCAAATTATTTCTAAATTAGTAAATATTGTAAAATAAATATAAATTAAATTTTAGCAATTGTTATGCATGTGTTTTTACTATCTTTAAATTAAATAGTGTGATGTGATTTTATATATATATATATAAATATATTCATACATACAACAAATGTACACAAGGAATAACCCACTGCACAATAGTCAATGAATATTTTTAATTAGTGGTCGTCCAATATTGATTTTTTTTATGTCCAATGCCGATATCTTAGAGAGCAGGGTGGCCGATATATATATTTTTCAGAGGCACGAAACTTCTTTTAGCTTTAGGTAAGTGCCTATTACCAACAGAATCCAATTTAATTTATTTAATTAATAAATCGTTCGACCGGACCTAACTGTTATATATAGCCAGAAGCCATATCACCCTGTAGCCCAAGACTGGTTTCCCACTGAAGCCAAGCAGGGTTAAGCCTGGTCAGTACCTGGATGGCAGACCTCCTGGGAAAAACTAGGTAGCTGCTGGAAGAGGTGTTAGTGAGGCCAGCAGGGGTTGCTCAACCTGTGGTCTGTGTGGATCCTAACACCCTGACTCTCTGTGGTCATTAAAAATCCCAGGATGTCCTTCGGAAAAGAGTAGGGGTGTAACCCCAGCATCCTGGCCAAATTTGCCCATTGGCCTCTGTCCATCATGGCCTCCTAATAATCCCCATATACTGATTGGCTTCATCACTCTGTCTCCTCTCCACCAATAAGCTGGTGTGTGGTGGGCGTTCTGGCGTAATATGGCTGCTGCCGCATCATCCAGGTGGATGCTGCACATTGGTGGTGGTTGAGGAGATTCCCCCCTTCTATATGTAAAGTGCCTAGAAAAGCGCTATATAAATGTAACGAATTATAATTATTATAATTATATATAGATTATATGTGTTTGTGCACGTGATCAGGAAGCAGCGTAATACGCACATGACGACAGGGAAGTGACGGCGGTGCGTAAATCGAGTTACCCCTCCCACTTCTGCTAGTTTTACTGAGATTTCTTATCCCGTGCGAATTGGCCATTAATATTACTGAGGCTCCAAGATGTGCTTGTAAAACTAATACTGTCCGAATAGGGCTTAAGATGCTATGTTTACCTTGCTGTGTCGCGGGTGCGAGTAGGCATGAGTAATGAAAACACAGAATGGAGTATAATGGGGACCTATTTTTCCCCTTTTTACAAAATGTAAAATAAGTCTCTGATGTCCCCAGTATATGTATGTGAAGTTTTAGCTCAAAATACCCCACAGATAATTTTTATAGCATCTTAAAATTGGCACTTTTTGGGGGTGAGCAAAAATGTGCTGTTTTTTTGTGTTTGTTCCTTTTAAATGCAAATGAGCTGGTGTTCCCGGTCCCCTTTCAAGAAGAGGGCGGAACTTCAAGAGCTCATGCTCCGGTGTCAGGACAATCTCACGCACTGAAAATGTCAGAAACTGTCAGTAGCTGTGTTCAGTTCAAACCGGAGTCGGACAATGATGCCTACAGAGCCAGAGAATAAATACTGCATGAAGATAGAACAGGTATAGTTTAGTTTAATTACGGTTATAACTTATATTGTCATCTTGCTTTTATCCACTATTAGTACAAGCCTGTTGTAGCGGACCCCGTCCGAATGATTGCCAAAACTTTACTGATGAGTTTTATGAAGTTTATTGTACATCACACAAAAGATGAAGCGTCTGTTTTCACTCCAGAAAATCACTGTAAGAGCTGAATACACAGTACAAGAAATTAGCATTAAAGTCTTGTCTATAAACACGCTCTCTCCCTTGCATTATCATCAACATACAGAACAAATTACACAAAAACACTTGTTACAACTAACAGTAAACAAACAGACCTTAATGCCTTTTCGGGGGGTGCTTAATAAACTGGTAAACTTTATATCCATAAAACAACTCAGATGAACTGTAATAAAGTGCGTGTTCTCCCTTTCACTACTGCCGTGACCAGTACCACTCTATAAGCTGGATCATGAACAGTTGTTACTGATCCATCCTTGTGTAACAACTTTTTAACAAAGACTGTGTTTTGTATTGTCCCTTTGTATCGACTCTCGTTCTCAAAGCAGTCTGGTGTAAAATGAAGTCCGTGAAGGGGTAAAAAAAAAACTGCGTTTCGACGGCATGGCAACAACACTCTATTACAACAACTCTTCCTCTTCTCAACATGGCCTTGTTGCATGTTCCCGGGGGCAGGATTTATGTAAATGTTAGGGTTTGTGATGTCACCAACCCAGGAAGAAGCTCGATGTAGTCCCTACCAGCCGTTTGTTGTAGTCCTTAACACCTAGAGGTCGAAGATCACGCCGGCGCGACCGCCTCAATTTTTTTCTTATCAGTGCCAAAGAGACTCAAATAACTTGATTTTTATCATTCCGGCAAGTGTTATACATCATTATAATCTGTTAAGTATCTACTTTTATTTGTGTATACTCACAATAAAAACAAAATGTTGTGCTTTTTGCAAAATAAATAAAACAAACATGATGCGCGATCTGCAGCCTCTCTGTCAATGAAGTCCAATCTGATACTCTTCAGAAAATGAACTGTAACTTAGTGAATACTTGTCACACAAACATGAGACATATGTCTAAAGAAATGTTGAAATGTCAGGGTTCAAATAATGTAAATCAAATCGAAAACAAATATTCTCTGTTTATGTAATCTGTTTGAAAAGAGAGTGTCAGTCCTTCGCGAGCGCCTTCATTATCCGCTAATGCGGCCACGCCCACGGAGTGCGCATTCTTTTGAAAGTCAAATACTTTCCGATCCATGCGAACAGAGTCAACGGCCACATCAACTCGAATAAACACATCAGGTTTAGAGCATGTACTTTACATCGTTTTGAGACACGGTGAGGAATAATCCTGGAATAATTTACCTCAGAAGAAAAGCTGTTAAATTTCAAACAGCAACGGATCCAGCCAATGATTGTGAGGTAAGTTTATTCTGTTAGTGTTTGTGAATATTAAACAGCAAAAAGACCATTTAAATGTGATCCTGCTGCAACATAAAATGTTACAGACGTAAGACTGTTTAGACAAGATTTCTTTGGCCTGTTTTGGACAGATTATGAAGTGTTTACTGTAAAATAGCCTAGTGTCACATCAATAAAGCTTTTGTTCGCAAATTTCTGCTCAGATTCTATACGTTTTGTGTACAATAGGTTACTTGTTGTATAGCCATTAAAACGTATTTTGTTTCATATTTTGTTTAAATATTATAGCCTAATGTTCTTTTTTAATTTAATCTATGTTGATTATGAAAAGTGAAAAGCATGAGTAAGAGAGGACACATCATAAGATGTGCAATATGTCAAAATAGTTTTGTTTTGTAGAAAGCCTTTCTTTAAAGTGAATTTCGTTTTTGTATAAATTGTATCTTAATTTTAATCAATGTTTCATCAGCCAATTGCCTGGATTTAATAAATAAGAAGCAAATATAGCAGACAATAGCCTAATCATGACATAGGCGCCGGCGCGATGATGCATTGCACGGCGTGTCTCATAAATGAACCGAAACTCGAAATGATATTTGAGTATTGTGTGTATCGGATATTTTACAAAATCAAATGATTCAGACATTTTTTGCCATTGAAATGACTGTGAAAAAAGTGTCCCAATCAACCTGAATTCACCCTATATTCTTTGAAATCATAATTGCATTGCATTATGTTGTTTTAAACCCCAAATATTTTACTTATAACAGTCATCATTACCAATTATTCAGTTATTTGTATTTACTGAATTGTGTTCAATGTCACAATATTACTGTTTTTTTAGCACTTCTTTCAAAAACATTAAAAATAGTAATGTCAAATCTTTTGATAATATAAAATATAATAGGCCTTTGTAATGTGCCTTTGGCTCTCACTTTATGTTGTTAACTATATTCTAAATAAACTACAAAAAAAATATTTCTTTTGTAAATTTTGTAAAGAGTCACAAGAGCCTCTGTCACATACCTGACTCAAAGGCTCATTCATTATGCAGCTCATTATGCGGGTCTTTTGTTCTGTCAGGTGTAAATCACAGCATTATTCATGATCGTTCACACCTCCTCGCATATGGGCTTTGTAAAGAAAAAGTGTCTTACAAAATTTAAATCAATATATTGTTTTATGTGAATGAGAAGGCACAATGATTCTCACATCAGTTTGAAGCAAAAACTCTAGGCAACACCCATTAGTCAAAAGTCTTGTGGACACATATCTATTGTGTTTTGTGGCCTTAATTCAGTGACTTACATTTTTTGTTTATTTAAAAAACCATGCATAAACGTTATTCTCTCAAAAATACAAGCATGTACATACATGTTGCTTACATATTATGATAGCCCAGTTTGTGCTGAATACAGTGTAATGATATTTTTGCCATTAATATGTTTATAAGCAACTGAAAAAAGCACAAATGTCAGAGCATGTCACTTCTAAACTCTAAACTTCTAAAGGGCCCCAAAACTGTGCAGTCCTCTAGGGGTTAAAAAGTGATTTCTGTAAAAGAAAATATCTCCCTTTGCATTGAACTTTGAGCGTCATAACTTTGCAGATGTTGTTTATGATCAAACAGCAACATTACACACTAACTAAAGTTAAAAAAGTAAAATCACTTTTTCACTTTCGCTTTTAAATCCGCGATCACCCATACTCTGTGTATAGGGAGCAGCGGCACTGGCCACACATTTTATAAGATATTTGTCAATGACGCTCAGGATCTGTTGCGCACCAAATCCTCTGCTGCCATCGTCCTGTCAGTCACCTCTCACATTGTCACGTAATAAGTACCTAGCACCTCCTCCAACTCAAACAGTAAAAATACAGCTATTACGGGTGCTTGTGAAGGCATGTTTCAACCAGTGGCAAAGCTACAGGTGGATCCAGGTGTGGAGTTGAATTTGAAAATGGCGATGCAAATATCAATCAGTTGATGCTTTAAAAAGCCTAAATTGGATATAGTACTGGTGCACGAAACCAAGCCTAGCAATAAATCCGGGTGATTACTTTTACGCGAACTGACAGATACACTTTATTATGATGAGTTAATTTCCATTTTTAACCAGAAGTTCTGTCGTCTCAGACTAATATTGCAGGAGGACATGTAAAGGTAAGTACAAACATTTTCTCAATGTTAATAGTTAAAAAATTATAAACACAAATTCATGTAATGTTTATATTGACACACTTGATAGAAAGAGGAAGAGCCATTTTGTGTTTTTTCATGCACTGTAAAAAAAATGATATGATCAATAATTCATGGCAACATATATATTTTACATTGCTTTAACTTTTTACTTTCTTTTATAATTTATACAAGATTGAATTTGATTTTTAGGTCAGTTTTAATATAATTTAAGTTTAAATGACTTGGATAGCCAATTTGATTATAGAACTTAAGTTTTTAAGTTGAAATAAGTATTTTTTTTATGAATTATATTTTTTCTTATAAAGCTCTCCGGTTTATATTTTGGTGTGCATACTCTACCATGTTTTATGAAGGCCCACCTACTTGAACATTTCTGGCTTCGACCCTGGTTTCGGTAAAGGTAGGCTACTTTCAACAAAAGGTCCAACATATTAGGAATACTTTTACGTCTATGGAATACTTTAAAGGTCTAAATGCAGCGAATTATGGTTTGCACTTCTGTAACTGAAGCTGAATATCTTTTCTCATGTAACACGTCAGCCATGGTCCCACACCAGCTAAAATGCAAAAATTGTAATTGTAGTGTCAATTAATTCATGTTACCTCTTAGCTGTATTAAACAGTCTGTTTAAATACATCTAAATGCCACATCACAAAGATGGATTTTTTTATACTGATTTAATTTGATTTATAACAGCCTTATTATAATGACGTCTTATTATTCTAACTGAATTTATTATTCCTACTATATTTTTATCATTATGTACAATAATTTAATTTGTATGTGACGCTTTGATACGTTACTACCTCTCTGAAACAGTCAGTGAGTATTATTCAGCTGGTCATGTGATATGATATCAACATGGCAGCCACCAGGAACACCTTTATAAAGAATAAAACAGCTTTTGCTATAACACTACGATATGACTAAAATTTTCTCATGTGCGTGGACATCATATTAAACAATAAGTGCCATTCATTCAAAAATGACAGAAATGTGTTGTTGTTGTGTTGTGTTGTTTTGTTTTTTTCTTTCTGGATGAGATGAAGAGGGCAGTAATGCTGGATCTCACACCATCAGTGCTGAATTACAGGCGATGTTCATAATTTATGATCATTCAGTGAAGTCGAGCTCCTTCAGCAGATTTAATTTTGCATATTGTTTTTTGTTGCATTTCTACATCAAAGTACCAATGGTAAATAATAAATTATACAATAGTAAAACCACATAAATTCTTTGTAAAGGGTGATAATGAAGCGCACGGAACGTTTGAAGCAGATTAATATTAATAAACAAACATGAGGACAGTCTCTTACCTGACAGCCCTTTTTATGGTGAAATCCCACCACTACGATGTGCAGCACCGGTTCCTCTTTACACTGAGACTCCATCCGCTCTATTAAAATCAGATCAGAGTTCAAAAGAGAAGAAAAAAAAAGTAAAATATGGGTTTAATGTGTGGAGTCGATAACTTCCGCAACCTTGCCCGTCAGTTAGTATGTCACGCGATGCTCCGCCTCCAGCACAAACAAACATACCAGAGCAAAAGCAGCCATGCGTGGCTGCCGAGAGAGGGCGCGCCATGGCTCGCAAAGATCATCCATCAATCCATCTATCCATCCATTTTCCAAAGCGCTTATCCTGTGTCGGTGGCCAGTTCATCACAGTCTCAAATATTTTATTACATTTATATTATTATTCATATTTTGAGTGAGTAGGCTAAGTGACAAAATAAAACATATGAGATTCACCTTAGGAACAACAAGAACACTTCCCAGCAAACACACGTTCTGATGACGTCGCCAGGTTAGTGATTCTTTAATCTATACGTTGTGTATTGATATATTTTGTACATTTTGTGGTTTACATCCAGAAACATGCTTTCATTTATTTTGGAGTTGTCCTCATTCAATTAGTTTTTTGGTCAGATTTCTGTTCTTTTATTAATGCTCACATGCCCAGCTTTCAACTGTGTTTTGAAAATGCTTTATTTGTTTGATTATTTGTTTTTTCTCCTATGACATGACAAGGAATTTTATTTAATTAATCTGCTACTTCTTTTAGCTAAATTTAGTATTCATAAATGTACATTTTGGGGAAATAAGC
The DNA here is from genome assembly GCA_039654105.1 of Coreius guichenoti. Lineage (NCBI taxonomy): Eukaryota > Metazoa > Chordata > Actinopteri > Cypriniformes > Gobionidae > Coreius > Coreius guichenoti. The sequence continues at coordinate 13,195,977 of CM077187.1, forward strand.
CTTTGTTTTTTAATTTTAAAGACAGTTTCGTCTACCTAAAAACAATATATGTTTGAAAAATAAGAAAGCTGTAAAATGTTTTTCTATTTGTAAACATTAATTTTAATGTTTTTATTTAACTTTGTTTCTATCTTTTGATTTTGTCATTGTTTTATTTATTTGTTTGTTTTATTTTCTATGTTTATACAAAAGCCTAACAAAAGCCATGTCATTAATGAATCATCTTCCAAAAAGCAATATCATTTTTAGAGAGGAAAACAACATAACAAACATTAATGGATTTGATTAATTATGTGAAGTTTTATGGTATTAGTTTATTATTGGTTTGTGTAAATTTAAAATATTATATCCAGTTATCTAATAATACAGAGAACCATATCACCCTGCAGCCCAAGACTGGTTTCCCACTGAAGCTAAGCAGGGCTGAGCCTGGTCAGTACCTGGATGGGAGACCTCTTGGGAAAACTAGGTAGCTGCTGGTAGAGGTGTTAGTGAGGCCAGCAGGGGGTGCTCAACCTGTGGTCTGTGTGGGTCCTAATGCGCCAGTATAGTGATGGGGACACTGTACTGTAACAAGCACTGTCCTTCGGATGAGACGTTAAACCGAGGTCCTGACTCTCTGTGGTCATTAAAAATCCCAGGATGTCCTTCGGAAAAAGAGTAGGGGTGTAACCCTGGCATCCTTGCCAAATTTGCCCATTGGCCTCTGTCCTTCATGGCCTCCTAATTATCCCCATATACTGATTGGCTTCATCACTCTGTCTCCTGTCCACCAATAAGATGATGTGTGGTGGGTGTTCTGGCGCAATATGGCTGCCGTCGCATCATCCAGGTGGATGCTGCACATCGGTGGTGGTTGAGAAGATTCCCTCTTTCTATATGTAAAGCACTTTGAGTACCCAGAAAAGCGCTATATAAATGTAACGAATTATTATCATAATCTGCATGATAATATCAACATGGTTATAAAAAAATCGAAATAATCTTAAATTGGACACCATCATGTCGTCTATTTCTTAGTCCCTCACTGAACAATGGCTAACTTAGCTCTTTATTTCCATCCTGTTAGGTTCCATCCTGTTCATTTTCTTGACCATAACTGTAAATAAACCAAGCTATTAATTATAACGTTTAAGTGCATAAGCCTGCAAGCATATTGCTCAAAGTCTGATATAGGCCTAAACTTTTATAGAAATACTGAAGTTTAATTTGCTCTGAGAGAAAAAAAAAAGAAAAGAAAAGATTATTTTCTGTCATACATATTTTTGTAATCAGAGAGATCAGTTGAGTAGCATGTGATATTGCATATATATTTAATGTTGCACAAATTATTAAGGGATGCTAAAGCGGAAAGGAATGTCTACATCTTTCATTTGGTTTGCATAGTCTTCATCAAACATCTTGGATTGAGCTGGGGTGAAATGGTTAACCCAGTCACCGACCTCTCCTGTGAAAACAGACATGCTTAGTCATTCATTTTGAACACAATAGGCTGTATATCATTTCTTATTCATATACATGATCCTTGGAATACTTGATTATGATTGCTTAACTGCCATATTGAGTGGTAAAATTAAATATGTTTGTATAATGACAGCTAAACTATATTGACTGTTGTATTGTAATATATTATATGGCTCTGGTGTGTTTTTAAATAGAAATTGTTACCTTGATGATTGCTGATTGAATCCCTTACGATGTAGGATTGTGTAAGACATGCCAATTTGATAAGGATGTATTCTGATTGGTTGATTGTTTCATCTTGATCATTAATTCTTTTAAATCATTTCTTTCTAAGGATATGTTTACACGACACCGTTTTCAACTGTTAACTGTTAAGCATTTTGGCCGTTAATTTACACGACAACAGATAACACAAGCTTTTTAAAACGGGTTTCAAAGTGCAAGGTTTTGAAAACGATACCTTTACCGTCTCCATGTAAACAGCAAAAACGCGAATCTGTGAAAACGGTGATGTCATGCGCATGCGTATTACATGTTCACGCATGTGTATTACGTGTTCGCGGGGTGTTTCTTGGCAAAGCGACATCTCCAACTACTGGCCTGGCATGCATAATACAGCCTTTTTAGTAATTTCCGCAGATTCATGTGAACGGGGACCATTCTGACAACGTTGTCATCTGATTTTAGTACATTGTTGTCGCGTAAACATACCCTAAAATAGAATGTGACGTTGTGAGTGGAGCTTGTCAGCTGTTGTGAATTTCTTTGGTTCCTAATACTGAAGGATTAGCTTAATATGGAGATGTTTTTAAAATGTTCATGTATTGTGTTTGTTATATACCCTGAGGAAGGCTCTCAAGCCGAAACGCATCAGTATTTCTTGATAAATAATTAAGTTCTCTTCACTGTTGCTGGATTTCTCTTAGTTTCTATACTGTTGTCCACAACAAACTACAGAGAACATTAAAGACATGTTAACTTTCTAGCTAAATATGTTAGCTAACATAGAAAACAACTTGGATTGCAACAAGTTAAAATTGTAATATTGTTGAAATGTTCATCTTGCTATAGGCTGATTGTTTTCTATGCTGCAATGGACTACTTGTTTTAGCTAATCTAGAATTTTTTTTTTTTTTTTTTTTTTTTTACATCAAATCAATATTTCATATCCCTGTATTTGCTAAACAGCCATATAAGCAGGATTTGTCTACTCTTTGTTTTCCTTACAGTCTAAAACTATTTCTGTATTGGCTATCAGTATCTAACTCTCTCAGGCAGCCATAAAAGGGGTACACCAGTCTTATTTTTATGGAAATATTAGGTCCTGCTCCTCATTCTATAACTAAAAACATTTACAAGTTTAAATAACTAAGAATAAATATCATCTAATAAGTAGGGGTGTATTAAGACATGACAATATTTATCGTCAAGGTGAAAAGCTGTCTCGCGATAGCATGACGAGTTGAGTTTGTAACAAAACCTTTTACAGTGCTTGCATTATATTGTTATATTTTACTGTATATTATATTTTTATACTCAGAAAGTAGAACTGAAGATTAGTTAATACATTTGAAAATGCATCTGTATTGTTTTGCATTTTGTGACTTTCAGTCAAATAAAAGACTATTTTTCCAGTCATTTATTTGTCATTGAAGATTTCTTAAAAATAGCGTTAATACTAATACTAAGGGATATCTAGTATGGTTTTATATTAACCTTTTCTCATGAAGGCAGAAATGGACTGATCAAACACAGGTTTTGGGATGTAGGAGTAGTTAGCCATTGGATTTTCTTTCATGACTTGGAATGATGTCAGCTGCTCAATCCTTTCTATGACATCCTCAGAAACAGACAGGTCCAGATAGTGCATGATTCTCTTAATCTCCCTAAGAGGATTCTTGGTGAGGGAAAAAAAGGAAAACACAGATACAAGAAAGTCAGCCAAAAAAGAAGGGGACATAAAATAAAAGAGAAATTAAATCAAATTTTAGGAAAATGTCAGGACTTGAATGGATATGTTGCACTAAAAATACCTCCTTCATGTCCTCAAATAGCATGTAGAGAATATTCTTTTCCTTGCATTCCTTCCAGTAACCTTTTACATGGTCATACCAAGAGCCCCAACCTACTGTAAAAAACATTAGAGGACAGAGTAACCAAAGATTCCATATTAAACATTACATTCTGCATTATTGTATAGTAGAGGGATAGTTCACCACAAAAATGGAACATGGTCTCAGTTGAAATGGTTAAAACATTAGTCAAAATATTTGCTTTATGGTTGTTTGGAACAACAAGTAGAGGATTAGATGATGAAAGGATATTCGTTTTTGGGTGAATTATCTATTTAAATATGTAGTTTTATCTCACATTGCCCCCTCATGAACTTGTGAATGTATCCATCCCAAGGTCCTGGCTCTGGCTGGGTAAAATTCATACGATCAAAGTGGAAGTAGCTTACAAGGTTATCCTTAGCATTTCGGGCCATATAGATGACCTAGAAAAAAGCAGAGCAGCTAGTGGACATGATTTGTGGTACTCTGCGGTCAGAGGCAGTTCAAGGGGTTTCAGCATACACCAGTACACTCTAAAGACAGGTCATTTTGTTATCTTGTGCTTTGGAGAGGAGGAATTAAAATAAACCCAAATTTGACCTTGTGTTTGTAATGATCAAAATTATACTTAGTTGTTCTAATTGAATTATTACCTTGCATTTATTTTCCCAGAATCCTTTAGGCACTAGTTGAATGGGCAAGTGAGTTTTGATGACCCGCGGTGGTTTCATCTGTCTAAGTAAGTCAAGCCCTAAATTAAGCATAAAAGATAAATATGTGCAAGGCATGAGTGATGTGTAGACACAGGTGCATTGACATATCCTTCATATAACAAAAACCTTGTGATAAGTATAGATGAAGCATGCACAGAAATGTGTACCTGATGGTATAGGTGGAGGAGCGCAAATTTCCAGAAATGGAATACGGACAGCTGTTGGCGCTCTCTTGCACACCTCAGCATCTCCATTGTGCAGCAGAAGATCAACTATCTCTTGAGTCCAAGTTGTGCCTTAACACGGAGACAAACATTAGACCATTTGTTCTCAACCAGGGGGCTGGAGCCCACCAGGGGGCCTCAGGAAATTTCTGTGGGCCATAAGATGACTTAAAAGTATTTGTGGCGAGGGGGGCATGGTAAAGCGAGGTCTGCTGTGGAGGAACGAGTGCAGAGACGAGCGGTGATAAGCGGTGTAATTCCAGTTATTGGCGGAGAGACGGGATATAAGCGCCCCGCAGACCTGGGACAGGGAGAGAGAGACTGATGCTGCACTGATTGTGTTTAGACTGTTAGATTTTGAGTTTATATGAGGCAGTGTGCCAAGAAGTTTATTTTTCTATATTTGCTCACCACTCGGACTTCTTCGTCATTCTTGTCTGTGAACTTGTCTGTGAAGAAGTCAGTACAGCGCCATGCAGCCAGCTCAACCAACACCGCTTGCGGAGCTTGTCAAATTGCTCGCCGGTCTTCATCAGACTCAACATCAATCGCTGATGGACCTCAGGATGGAACAAGAGAATTGCTTCCGCCTGCTGGTTCAAGCGCAGGAAGACTGGCGGGTTATCCGGAGCTTACTCGGCCGGGAGGTCGTAATCCATCCTCTAACACTCAGTGGATCTGGGGGACAGCAGCCGACCTTTCGTCATGGCCCAACAGCTCTGGGTTGCTTGCCGCAAGTGGCTGATGGCCGAAACACGTGATGTCGAGGAAGTGGTCGATCTGGTGGTACTGGAGAAGTTCATTGCTCGGCTTCCACGAGGAACGGCCGAGTGGGTCCAGTGCCACCGCTCTACGTCGCTGAATCAGGCGAGCCCCTCCCTAACCTCTCTCTCTCCAACCCCTCTCCTCCTGCTCTCTCTCGCCCTATTCCTGCTCCCAGGTCGTGCCTCGAACCCCACAGCTGGGAAGTTTTTTCTAGGGGGCTAGATCTGCGACACGAGGGGGCCGCCGCCGCTCCATCTTCACCTATCTCTTGTCCATCCTTCTGTCGCTGGGGCGGCGGGAAGGCCTGGGCCGGTCTGCTGGAGTATCCAGGGTGCCCACCCTCCCTCCCCAGTGGTGGTACTCTTCCTGGTGCGAGGACGCGCCTTCCGGGAGGGGGGAGTACTGTCACGATCTCCAGTCTGCTGCTCAGTCACATCTGCACTACAGTTCCCATCATGCTCCTTGATCCACATCTGCACTCAGTTGGCCTTGAACCACACCTGACACCAATCACCTCATTAACTCCCCCTACTTAAGCACACACCTCAGATACCCACTTTGTCTGGTCTCGTTTAAGACTGTATTCTCCAAAGTTCCTGTCTCCTTCATATCTCCAGTGTTCCCCTGTGTCTCCCTGTGTTTGGCATTACCTAGATACTTACCTACAAGAAGACAAGGTGTGTGCATTCCCAGTTACTCTATACTCTGAACTGCTATAACTTTGATTTACTTCCCTGCATTACTCCATTTTGCTCATTACTGCAATAAAACAGAACTTTTGAAAGACTTTTGTCTTTCAAACACACTAAAATGTACAAATTCACGTCATTTAATATTTACATGGAATGACAAATACGTGCAGAAACCGCTCTCATGCGCGCTCTGCATGCTGTTTGAATTCTCCACTGTAATGCGATCTCATGCGTAATACAGAGCAGTGATTGGATTAAAAGAGTTCATACTCATGAATAAATGCAGAGTGTCAGCTGACGTAGGATCGTGCCCGCAGCCAGTCACACACTCCGAAGGCACGTTTCTACCTCACATTCCGTGACGTTGCTTCGACTTTGCTTCAACCCGGAAGAACGAAATTGCTCAGAAAAACGCAAAAATACCCAATTTCCACTTCTTGGTAAAATTTAAAGTGCTTTTAGTGTTTTCAGCGATGTGCAGCCTGTACATATCTGTTTACATCTCAAAAAATGTGTTTTGGGGTTTCATGACCCTTTAATAGGTTATGTCAATAATAAAATTGTCAATAATAATAATAAATAATAAAATTAAGTTCACGGTTCTTTGATGTTGGTTAATCATCACATGACATGCAGGTAAACAAATAAAATATATATTGTTTAATTTTCTATAATCTTTTTTAGTGAGTGTTTTATTTGAATTTATTTTAAAACTTTATAAAAAATTTTAATAGCCACTGTATCAAATAAATACCTAGGGTTGTGTATGTTTTCTTTTAATAGAGTCGAGAAATAAGCAGATCTTTAGAGGTTTTACGGCCTTTCTGTATGCAATCATGCTCTCTTTCCACGAAATGCGAAAAACCTCCAGTTTTGTTTTCTTCCAGCTGCGCTCCATTTTTCTGGCTGCTGTTTTAAGGGCCCGGGTGTGCTCGTTGTACCACGGCGTTGGACTATTTTCTTTAATCTTCTTTAAGCGCAGAGGAGCAACTGTGTCTAAAGTGCTGGAAAAGAGAGTCAATAGTTTCTGTTGCAACATCGAGTTCCTCTAGGCTATCTGGGATGCTGAGGAGATGAAACTGATGAGGAAGATTATTTACAAAGCAATCTTTAGTGGCAGCGGTGATAGTCCTGCCATGTTTGAAACGAGGGGACGGCTTTGCAGCCTTTGCTAAATTAAGTATACATGATACTAGGTAATGATCTGAGATGTCATCGCTCTGCTGCAGAATTTAAACGGTATCAACATTTATTCCATGTGACAGTATTAGGTCTAAAGTATGATTACAGCAATGAGTGGGTCCTGACACGTGTTGCCTAACTCCAATAGAGTTTAGAATGTCTCTAAATGCCAATCCCAATGTGTCTTTTTCATTGTCTACATGGATATTAAAATCACCAACAATTAGGGCTTTTGTCTGTAGCCAGTACTAACTCTGATAGAAAATCAGCAAATTCTTTGGTAAAGTCTGTATGGTGCCCTGGTGGCCTGTATACAGTAGCCAGCACAAATGTCAAACGGGATTTATCATTTACACTACATAACGTTACGTAAAGCACCAAAACTTCAAAAGAATTATATTTGAAACTAGACTTCTGAGTAATACTGAAGATATTATTGTAAATTATAGCAACCCCTCCCCCGTTGCCTTTCAGACGCGGCTCGTGTTTATAACAATAATCTTGAGCGGTGGACTCATTTAAAGTAATGTAATCGTCAGGTTTTAGCCAGGTTTCTGTCAAACACAGCACATCTAGATTATGATCTGTAATCATATCATTAACAATAAGCGCTTTTGGGGGAAGGGATTGAATATTCAGCAGCCCGAGCTTTATCATTTGTTCATCTGTATTATATCTGTTGTTTATATAGGACTATGTTTCATAAAACGGCCGATCGCTAGAGGATTATGTAGAGGATTACCTGGAACTCTATCACGAGACGTGCTGGGATGATGAAACTCATGAAACAGCATTTATGGAGCAGGATGAATGATATACTTGCCCAGATGGGGTGCAATTTCACCACGAAGCTCATCCCTTTCCAGCCAACTACACTCTCAATCAAGGATAACCCGATCCCACCCAATATCCTGCCCACCCTATTGTCACCATCATCTCCGCTGATTCTATTAATACCCCCACTGGTGTCTCATAGCTAACCCACTGGGCTCCCTCATCCCTCCAGCTGCACCTTGGTCTCTCAGCTTCAGTGATTATAATGGCAGCGATCTTTGCTCGCTTTCTGTATAGCTATATATTTTTTATGCTGCTAACTACACATTGCAATGTTTCTTGATTGACAGCTGTATTTAAATGCGGAATTGAATCCGATTGACAGTGATAACCACAGCAATGGACGGAACAAAACAATCTGATGTCAAAATATGTCAAATGATCTGTCCATTAATTCTTGGAGTGTAAATGCAAAATAATAGACCTGACACTTTTTCTATGTAATGTGTAATGTGCTACTTTGTTGTTCACTTTTTAAATCAGTCACAGGATTTATTGTCAGTACTGGGCTTGCAGTTCACAGGGGTAGGGTACTTTGTACTGTGTGTGTGGATGACTGTGTTTGTCACCATTTTTGACCCAGGAAAAACCCTGTGTATGATATGAGATGTTTGCTTAGAGAAATGTTTTTCTCAGCTTGTTTAGATGGAACATTTATTTAAAATGTTACATCTAAAAAAAATAAATAAATTATGTGAACATTGATTAAGAGACTTGGACTATAGTGCTGAAGTCACAAGATACGTTTTTATTTCTTTTTTTGGGAGTTCAAGAGCAACTGGGCACCCATCTCTTCAACAGGATTCTTTGTTAAGAACGTGCTACTCTAAAGAAAATCCATAAAAATAAGGCACAATGTATTGTATTATTTGAATTTTTTACAGGTGTTTTACCTGTATTTTGAATTTTACACTGCATTATGTTGTGCTTTAGAGCTAACGGAAATGTCCGTAAAATTAATGGATAATGTCCAGGTAATGAGTTACCAGTACTTTTTCTGTTATTTTATGGATTTATTTCTTACTGCAGTCATCAAGTCTAAAGCATACATACATTGTATTTTACAGGCATTCACTGGGAAGTCCATAAAGGTTTTGCTCTTACACCGCTTTTACCAAAGCATCTAAAGACAACACAGGAAATTACCCCTGACTGTGAGCTCCAGCAGACCTAGTCCCTAAAGATAACATTACCTCCAAATGGTTTAAGAATCTGGTCGTGAGAACTTGAGACATGTCAACATTTACATATAGTTTGACCCTCAGTAGGAAGATCAGAGACTGGCAGAACCCTCTGAATGGAAACTATTTAATCGAATCATTAAACTGATGCCATTACGTTCACCTATCATATATGTAGTTCACATTTGTTTTTCATGTGATGTCATGTCAGGACATGGAATCAGTGGATCTTAAACATTATTACATTTGTATTCTCACAACAGAAGACATATATTCATTCATATTAAGGGTGAGTAAATGATGAAAGAATTTTAATTTTGGGTGGACTGTTCCTTTAAATCCATTGCTCAAATGGTGTCAAGAAAGAGTGCAAAGTAAACAGTATACAGTGTAGTCTGGTCATACAGTATGTGCACATTAAAAAGCACTAGACTTTCGGATGATTAGCAAGTTATTTTTATCTGTTTTTTACCTGCTTTAGGATAAGTAGAGATGAGTAGGTCTGATGGGTCAGGACAGAATTCCCAGACTGATTTCCAGTTGTCGGCAATGGTGCTCATGAGAGGGACACCCTGAACATCTATTAGAGGAAACCGACGAATAGCATCACTTGCCCTCCTAATGGCTTCTTCATAGCTCAGCAGTTCCTTTTCCATCACCACAAAAATGTCCTCTGGAATATCCTCTTATCCTTTTTAGTCCTCCCTCTTTTACTCTTGTTGAAATCTTTCTTTTTGCTTTTAAGTATACTGAGTGTTCCTGTCTTGTTCCTTTATGTTTAGGCTCTGCTTTTGAAATTTCACTTGTTTTTTCTTAAATGATCCTTGGATAAGTAGCCTTAAATCTACACTTTGACCTCTTCACTGTCTTTGCCTACTTCTAAAGTTAGTTGTTGTTGTTTGCTTAACCTCCTTGAATTGTTTTCATGTTCTGTTTGCTGTCCAAAGTTTCTTTCTTCTAGAATTTTGCATTCTTATTATCAGTATTCTTGTGATTTTTAGTGTTCTCTCTCAGCCTATTTGCTTTTCCTAACCGTGTCCCTATATTTCTTTCTACTCCTTGTGCATTACTGTAATGAGTTCCTGAAATGCAGGGCACTTATATAACTTGGACAGCCAGGGCTGAATTCCAGTCTTTCAGCAATGTTATCTTAACTATTAATCTGAGTTCAAGGGAGTGTCTGACAAGTATCACTTTAAATGGAAAAAGTGTACAGACCAGAATTCCTAACAGAGAATTAGAAAAAAAACTCAAATTATGTATGTGACCATTTAGAAAACTAAATTTCAGTATATACTAATACTAATCCCGAAGAAAAACTAAGCAATTTATATTTAATAAAATGTGGTAAGCTTCGATAACACATTTGTCTGTCTGTCTGTCATTAAGTAAGCAATAAATATTTGTTTGAAATCCATCAATTCAAACATCCATCCATCCATTTTATATAGGCTACCTGTTTATGTATGGCTATGGGCAAACAAAAACTTTTTACTTTTTACATTATTAAATTTGTTTTTGCAGTATTTCAACATAATTTCCATTTTGCTTCATGTACTGCTGTAACATTAAAATGATGCTGCATCTGCAAGACACAGGCCTAATAAGAAATGTTAACTAATCCAAAGAAGGACTAAATATCATAAATGACAAAAAAAAAAAAAAACCCTTCTGTTTAATATTAACTCACATGTAAATAACATCTACAAATCAAGAGTGTCCACTTACAGACACTCCCTCATCTGGCATGGGTTAACTTTGTACTACAAGTTTTAGTTATGTCAAAAGTCAAACTCCTCACACAGTTTAGCCCCACAAGACCAACCACAAACACATACTGTACAAACTTTATTCTCCTTCATTCAACTTGCTCATTATGTACAAAATAAATAAATAATTCAATGAAACACTAAAAAATGTTGTCTTCTAACCTTTTAATATATTTAGAGCATTAATCATCTATTGCCTTATGAACTACAATAATTTGAACATTTTTTCCCCTGTTGAGATACTTCTGACTATGAACACATTTATCCTGATATCTGAAAATTATCGTGTTAAAGAAACATTTTAATTCTGAAAATTAGTGCTGGTCTAGTTGATGGACCAGCATAGGCATAGTCAGCAAAACGGAGCTGGTGAAGCTTGCTGTTTTTAAAGACTTTCATGCTCATTTGAGAACTCACATGTCAAAATCCACCTGTTAGTCACATATTCCAAAAAGTGCACATAGTAAAAGGTATGTCATTGCAGTCAGGAGCATGAAATATGGTAGAAAATAGTCATAGCATGCACTTTCAACAATTGCTGAAAGAGAATTAATTTGACCAAAGTCAAGGGCCAAGTGCCCAACTGAAGGTGAAACTAATCATCATAATGGTGACTGCAAACAGACAACAACTTTTGTATATGTATCATATGAAATAAATAAAGCCAAATGGGTTTAAATTAAGTTTAAATTTTATATTTAATTAAGTTTGGGTTTAAACAGTAATGCTGTTTTTGGAGTTAAGCGTCCGCTATTGAGATATTATTGATTTTATTTGCAGTTGATTTCATCTAAGGTTGTGAGTCGGTTAGTTGTTGTGCTGTCTTCTTGTCTCTTCTCTTTTTTTCTATTCTTGTTGTTCCTCTTATCTTCAGTGACTCTGCTTGTTAACTGCAGGTGTCATCACTAGAGGTCAGTCATCAATTGTAGAGTGAATCTACTTTATAGTTCTAATGTGTTTAGACTGCCGTTTTCCTGCCTTAGTTTGTCACCATAGTTACTGATTTGATTTCGTCATTCTGTTCAGCTGTCTGTCATTAATTATCTTATTTGATCTGTGTATTTAGTCCTTGTGTTTCATTTGAGTTTTTTCCAGTCTTGTCTATACTGCAGTTGTGTTTCCTTACTTGCCTTGTGTTTAATTCCCTGTGGATACTATTTAAGACTGTTTACATCTGATTCTTCAGTTTCCCTACCTGCCTTGTGTTTAATTCCCTGTGGATACTATTTAAGACTGTTTACATCGGATTCTTCATCATCGTGTGTCTTCCTGCAACTAACAGTGACAGAAGAACCAACCGTAAAAACAACAATGGAAAAGGCAGCACCGTTCATTGCTCTTGCCTGAGAAGGACTTCCTTTTTTGAATTGTTCAGCCCGGTTTTGTGTGTTGGCACAGCACTCCTTTCTTGACGATGCAACACTTAAATTGATTTACTGGATGGGAGAAAATGATTATCCCCAACTGGAGCTGCCAGTATTGGATAACCTCACATGGTAAGAAGCTCTGCTTCCGGCCGCTAATCCCGTCACTCCACCTCGGCCTGTCGCCCTGACTCCTCCGCCTTCACTCCTCCCCTCACTCGGCTCCACCAGGGACCATCGGCCCTACGGCTTCACCGGGCTCCCTCGGCTCCGCCTGGGTCAGACCTCCTGACTCCCTCCTTCACCAGCCCTTCATCGCCCCTGAACCACCTCCTCAGCCATTTTATGGCATGAGGCCGCGCCTTACTGGAGGGGGGCATTCTGTCACGACTATGTTCACTTAGTTTTATTTTCATGGACTTTTAGTTTGCAGTTTCCTGTCTCCTTTGTTCTCAGTTTCCCGCCACCAGTTTGTTACCTTGGTTACTCATTTGATTAATCATTCTGTTCAGCTGTTTCCTAATTAGTTCCCTTTGTTTGCTCCTAGTATTTATATGCCTGTGTTCCTGTACTTGGTTGTTGGTTCTCATTAATGCTACTCTGAGTTTGGTTCAGATTTGTGTTCTGTTAATAAAGTATATTTGAATGAATCTTCTTCGTCCTGCCTTCTATCTACACCACGCTTGGAAGCCTAACGAGTGTTACTTTTACCCTATAGATTGGGACCATATGAAAACTGAGCAGTGTTCGTTTAACACTGAGGATTTTGCTTTGTACTAATAAATGTAACCTGTAACGTGTGTTTTTCTTTATTAAAGAATTTATTAAAATTAATTGGAAAATTGTCTTGGTCTTTATTTAACTATGAACACGCAACGCACTAAGAAACATATGTAACAAAACACAAGTTTTGTTGTAGTCTTGTTGGGATCATACCAGCACCCAAAAGACAACATATGCTGGTCCACCAGCAACCAGCATCCAATGCTAATCCTAGTGTGCAAAACATACCTTATGCTGGTGACTAGCAATGCTGAATTTTTCAGCAGGGAAATTTTTTATTTTAAAGAATGTTTCAACAAATAATTATCAAGGACACAATGAAATTCTGAGATCAAAACATCAACACAAGATTATTGAAATTATATATATACACTCACCTAAAGGATTATTAGGAACACCATACTAATACTGTGTTTGACCCCCTTTCGCCTTCAGAACTGCCTTAATTCTACGTGGCATTGATTCAACAAGGTGCTAAAAGCATTCTTTAGAAATGTTGGCCCATATTGATAGGATAGCATCTTGCAGTTGATGGAGATTTGTGGGATGCACATCCAGGGCACGAAGCTCCCGTTCCACCACATCCCAAAGATGCTCTATTGGGTTGAGATCTGGTGACTGTGGGGGCCATTTTAGTACAGTGAACTCATTGTCATGTTCAAGAAACCAATTTGAAATGATTCGAGCTTTGTGACATGGTGCATTATCCTGCTGGAAGTAACCATCAGAGGATGGGTACATGGTGGTCATAAAGGGATGGACATGGTCAGAAACAATGCTCAGGTAGGCCGTGGCATTTAAACGATGCCCAATTGGCACTAAGGGGCCTAAAGTGTGCCAAGAAAACATCCCCCACACCATTACACCACCACCACCAGCCTGCACAGTGGTAACAAGGCATGATGGATCCATGTTCTCATTCTGTTTACGCCAAATTCTGACTCTACCATCTGAATGTCTCAACAGAAATCGAGACTCATCAGACCAGGCAACATTTTTCCAGTCTTCAACTGTCCAATTTTGGTGAGCTCGTGCAAATTGTAGCCTCTTTTTCCTATTTGTAGTGGAGATGAGTGGTACCCGGTGGGGTCTTCTGCTGTTGTAACCCATCCGCCTCAAGGTTGTGCGTGTTGTGGCTTCACAAATGCTTTGCTGCATACCTCGGTTGTAACGAGTGGTTATTTCAGTCAAAGTTGCTCTTCTATCAGCTTGAATCAGTCGGCCCATTCTCCTCTGACCTCTAGCATCAACAAGGCATTTTCGCCCACAGGACTGCCGCATACTGGATGTTTTTCCCTTTTCACACCATTCTTTGTAAACTCTAGAAATGGTTGTGCGTGAAAATCCCAGTAACTGAGCAGATTGTGAAATACTCAGACCGGCCCGTCTGGCACCAACAACCATGCCACGCTCAAAATTGCTTAAATCACCTTTCTTTCCCATTCTGACATTCAGTTTGGAGTTCAGGAGATTGTCTTGACCAGGACCACACCCCTAAATGCATTGAAGCAACTGCCATGTGATTGGTTGATTAGATAATTGCATTAATGAGAAATTGAACAGGTGTTCCTAATAATCCTTTAGGTGAGTGTATATATATATATATATATATATATATATATATTTTTTTTTATCCTAAGCACATTTTTATTTTAGTTTTATTTTAACCCTATTTCAAAACAAGACTATTTACAACTATTTTTATTACTGCTCAAATAAAATAATGACAATACAATAAAATAAAGGTTCCAAAAGTGGGTTTTCACAGTAATGCACCTTTCATGCAAAGAAAAAGTTCCATGGATGTGGCACCGGTCCCCACTGAAATCCGGTTGGCCACCCCAGGTGGCACACACCAGATGACACACACCAGATGACTTGGCTTGTTTTTATGCTAGTCAGTTCCTAATCGTTTCTGCTGAAATTCATGATTCAAAGAAGTTTAGTGCTCAAATCGGCGACAGTCAATCATGGACATCGGATGGAATGTGTAACTTGGAGAGGTGCAAAAACAGAGTACAGGAAGATAGCCTCTGTGTGTGGTTTAATACATACAAGAGAAAGCACAACCAGCCAGTCACTATCACACAATAAACCCTGACAGGGTGTTGCAGTGTGTCTTGTATAACCATGAAGGGATTTATTTTGCGATAATGACCCTGTGACAACATCAGCTTATTATGTTTAGTTTACTCAGCAAATAAATATCTGGGCATTAAATAATCTGCTAAGAAAGAGTCCATTAAAAAGTATAAAACAAGCAACAAGACAAGCAAAGATATTACAGAAACCCTGAATCGTTCTTTGTTTACATTAGTTCAAAGTTACTGTTAGTTATAATGTAAAAGAGTGTAATTAACTTGACAAACTATACTTCATTGAAGTGGTCTAAGACAAAGGTTTTTTGACCTCTGTTTAGCTATAAAGAGTGGATACCTTTAATATGAAATATGAGCCTCATTCATTGAGATAAAGATTCCTGTACAGTTATCATGAAATCTTTTGACTAAAAAAGTCCCTCAGGTCTTTTACTTCAAAAGCGTGCACATTTGGAGAAATATTGATGGATTCTCATGTTTACTTAAGATTTCTATAGAGAGGAGTATTATTTTTTTTCCATTTTTACCCTAACAGGGTGATGTGAGCATTACAGAGTGCTAATCTCCTAAACACTCCCATGTAAAGTCTGTTTCTGTACACACTCGTACAGAAAGTCTATAAGTGAGGCTCATAAGCTGTGTCCCAGTCATAGACTGTAAAAAAAGATGGACGACACAGCTTCACTCTCTTCCATTGTAGAAAAGTGAAGCCGCCAATGTCCCAATATGGTGCTGACATCTTGCGCTGATTACGCAGACTTGGAGCCCAAGTAGTAGTAGTAAGTGTAAAGTGGAGCCACGGAATCAAGGCCCCGCCCACACACCCACACTCCCCACAAAAAATCCGTTGGTGCCTCGGTGACGACTTCGCTCAAAGAAGCTGTCAATCTCAGCTGTCAATCATGACGTCACACCCCCGTTTTTATAGCATCAAATAACTAACTAAAACCAAACCTATTTAAAAAAGGACACTTGAACTTACATCAGCGTGATAAAAACAATGACCTATACTGCATCCAGCCACATGCGGGTGATCGAAATGATTTGGCTTCACTTTTCAGGACTTGTGCTGCCAAAGTCCCTTTCAAGGAAAGTCTGTTCACACTGCGGCCCTATTTGCTATGCCTTTTAACCCTAGCGTCCTTTGTATAGCAGCCCTTAATTGGAAGGTCTCAGGTGTGATCCCACATTTTTTTTAAAAATAAATGTCATATCACTATCTTCGATAAAATAAAAACTATCAATTTATTTGTGATTTTTGAGGTATTTTTAGAAGGTGGGACATATTCCACCTTATTGCGTGTTGCAGTTTCTCCCATTCATAAGTAATAGGAGTGAACCGTCTTTCTACATCTATAGTCTTTGGTGCGGCACACTTGGTCCCAATTTACAGGCTGCATCCTTCGAAGGACACGGACTGGTTGAATCGAGCGTTATTAAAGGGTTAGTTCACCCTAAAATGAAAATGAAGCCATCAATTACTCACCCTGTTGTTGTTCTAATGCTGTATGCCCTTTCTTTCTTTTTTAGACCACAAAATTAAAAAAATTAAAAAAAAAAAAAAAAATTGTCCTGCTCATGCTCATCTATATAATGGCAGTAAATAGCAACCAGCATCAAGCTTTTAAAAAAAAGTCTGATGCTACATGTGTCATATATACCAAGTGTTCTGGGGGTATACGATAGGGTTTGGTAAAAAAAAACAACCAAAATTTAATGTATTATTTAACAAAAATCCTGACCTTGGCCGCTGGTATTCTGTGACCGGCTATATTAGAGACTCCATTAGAGCCTCAGTTCACTCTGACTCGTCCAGAAAAAGCACACGTTCAAGATCTAAGAAAATCTACACTAAGAAATTCAAGACTAAGAAAAACGTGACATGAAGTACATGCCAGAGACAGCCACTGAGTCCGACCGTAGCCAGAGCCGGCTAACATTAGAGTCTCGGAGTCTACGCACGATACTCTGTCCATCCCAGAACCAGGAGCGGACCCCTTATAGATCTATGGTCCGCGGATCCAGTTCTCTCCCGAGTCCCCACCCTTGAGTCTTCGCCCTCTACGCCGGTCCCGTCCAGTGATCTATATGCTCCGTTCCTGTCTGGAAATCTTCCTCCTCCAATGTTCAAGCTCGACTGCCTGGTCCCATCCCCACTGCTGGTTATGTCCAGTCCCCTGGAGCTGTCGGCACTGCTGGTGTTGTCCAGCTCCTCGGCTCTGCCCCCGCTGCTAGCTCCGAGCACCTCTTCAGCTCCGCCTCGGAATTCCCCTCCACCAGCTCACAGGAGGAGTCCAGAGGAATGCTGAGACGAGGGAATGCTGAGTCCTCAGCTGCACCTCACCTCAGCCTGTTGGCTCTGCCCCGGCTCTGCGTTCCCTCATCTCCACCATGGCCTGTCTGCCCTGGGACTCATCCAGGCTCCCTCATCCCTCCGGATCAACCTCAGTCAGTCGCCGCCCAGCTTCCACAACGGACTTCCAGGTCTCCGGCTGTGCCTCGACCCTCCACCCCGTCATCCTGGTCCGTCTGCCCCTCTGCTTCACCAGCTCTTCTAGGTACCCTGGTGCCGCCTCCGTCAGTCAGCCCCCGGGTTCCGCCCAGCCCTTCAGCCAAAGCTCCACCCTGGCTCCTCCCAACATCGGTTCCACCATGGTGTCTGTCTCCACCATGGTGTCTGCCAGCCTAGTACCTCTTTCTATAAACGGGTCAAAGACAAGACGTCACCATTTTGGTGTCCGCATCAAATTAAATTTACAAAGACATTTTATATACATAAAAAAACATGTTAAATGCAAGTAAAGTGTCTACTTTAATATTTTAAATAATTTTTGTGAAAATAAAATGTCAACATATGGGGGAAATAATGTTCCAAAATGAAAAATTGTCATTCAGCATAATGGTCCGGACTTTAAATTTTGCCATTACATCTTTAAATAAACATATAAAATACCAAGTAAAAAAAAAAAAGTTTCATGCCATTTTCAAATAAGTGTTGACTGTGTTATATTAAAAGGACTATGTATTGTTATTATTTTTAAGTATTTAAATAAAAAGGGGACTTTTGTCCCGAAAATGCAGACTGTAAGCGATCATTCAGTCTAACAGAATCAAGAAGCCATTCTGAAATCATATAAAAAACAGATAGTCATTCGGCAGTAACGGATAAATTTAATATACGGATCTGTAACTGACATATTTATGTAAAAATGAAACAATGTTAAATGTAATTATTAAAATATAAAATGTTATTATACTAAATTTTATTATATTCTAAATGATTTTCACTTTCTTACAAAAACTTCATGCTGAAAAATGGGTAAAACCTAGTGGTTTAAAGGATATTAGCAAAGTATAAAGATTTAAAAATGACAATTAATTAGTATTTGAGGGCTGCACTGTGATCTTAGAGTCTTTTAATATGTCATCAAATGATTACTGTTTTAAATATGCCTAATAAGATTTTCTGATACATAAATATGGTTACACTGAGTGACATTTTAGACTTCTGTAAATCATGGTAAAAACATTTTTGTATGATAGTCATTATTTTTGCTCAGAAAAATACAACATTAAACAGGACATTCTAATTGGACAGGAAAAACACAAAATTCAAAGCTGTATTACACATTTATTTATTTATTTTTTTTTTTTTTGATGCTTGAAACCCCCTTTTCGTCTTTGGCCCAAACACAATTTTTGATGTGTTTAATTGTGCTTAATTATTGAAAAACGAAAAGACTTGAACATAAAATAAAGATAATATACAATAAAATGTAAATAAATGTAGCCTATGGCTTTTTTATACATTTGGTTATTTATTTGGTGCAGTTTTGGTTTCTTTATGTGCATTATAATTAACATTATAGTAGATTTATTTAAATGTTTATTGAATTTTCAATAATATGTGTGCATCAAATATTAGAAAATAATAATGAGGTAAAAACCATGGGTCAAACAAATGCGTCTGTTGTTACGGTAATTTGCGTATCTATGACAGTTATTAGGGTAAAAAAAAAAGTTAGACATGGCTGCGTCCTGTTCTTGATCATCGTGAGGATGTTCACTGTAACGACAAAGAATAACTTGTTTAAACAGGACAAATTACATCAAGAGCAGTGGTGAGTTGTTCTTGCACTGCAGTTTCATTGTCATGTTAGAGTTACAGTTGTGAGCATTAAGTCATAAATCAAATAACATGCAGTTAAATCAAGTCAAGGACTCACTGTAATTAAAGGCGTCACTGTTATTTATATAGGGCTTTATACAATACAGATAGTTTCAAACCAGCTTTACCGTAATAAACAGGAATGCTTTTTGCAGTCCTGCAAGCTCAGAGCAGAACATAGCGTAGATTGATCGCGTATGGACATACCATTGTAGTTCGTATAACTTTACCAGTGCGTATTTCCAGAAAACATCCCTTACGAAAATTAACCTTGGTTTTATTATAGTAAAAGTGTAGTAACCATGTTTTTTTTTTTTTTTTTTTAACCTCAAATACCATTGTTAAACTATGGTTAGTGTAGCAAAACCATGGTTAATTTGTGGTTACCATGGTTTAACTATATTAACCATGGTATTTTGGTTTTATTTATAGTAAAACCATGTTTAATTTTCGTAAGGTATGTACGTGTCTAGAAAACCATGATATTGCTATGGTGCAATTTCTACAAACATTTTTTTTGTTAGTGGTCAATTGTCTGGATAATACAGCTGGTTTTGCAGCTGCTACATTTATGAAAGAGATGAGATTTGTGGTTTAAAATAACCATCCATTTAGTATTTCAGCTGGAGAGTGTTCTATGCTGCTTTTGAAAACAGATGTAAAAGAACTAAAGAAGCTTTTTAAACTGCATGTGACGTCCCTTTTTGATCACAGATCGAAAATCCTTACCATCTGAGGCAGTGTACCACCTTGACAATCATCGCACATGTTTGTAAGAAGATTGCGCTTTCCAAAGACTCTCTCCACCTGCTCCATTCAGGCCTCTGATGTTCACACTCAACATTATGATGTCATCGTGGTGGGTGGCGGTCATGCCGGGACCGAAGCTGTGGCCGCCGCCAGCAGAGTCGGAGCAAAGACGCTTCTCATCACACAGAAAATCCAAGCTATCGGTGAGTTGAAGGTTTACTATAGCACCTTATTTGAATGTTATTCACATCAACCTCTAAACACAGTTCTCTATTTGTCTTGTAGGGGCGCTCTCGTGTAACCCATCGCTGGGGGGTGTCGGGAAAGGTCATCTGGTGAAGGAGATTGATGCTCTGGATGGTGTAATGGGACGGGCAGGAGACTGGGCTGGGATTCATTTCTCTATTCTTAACCGCAGTAAGGGACCTGCGGTGTGGGGCCCCAGAACCCAGCTGGACCGCCAACGCTATAAAGACTTTATACAGGTTCCATTCTGTCAGCATTACTAAAGAAAATAATTATTCGTTTTTGTCCATCCATTGAGACTCCACGCTACCAAACTTTCAATCTTCAAAACGTTTATATCAATATGAATCAAGCAGTTTAATCCATGTCTTCTAAAGAGAAAGTGATGCTTCTTATGATAAACAGATTTAATTTAGGTCTTTATTCTCATACAGCGATTAACAATAGTATAAATTACATAGGAAGCTGAAATATACTTCTTTGATTCGTTAGAACAAACCTCACTGGTTCTCGCGCATCCAGAAATTATGGTTGAGCTGCTGTTGACCATATTTGATGAGCTCTATGAATGTGCGTTGATCCTTGTGCAGCCTATAGCTGTACCCCGTGGCATCCTTTTTGACTGTAGGATCCTCTGATGATCAATAGTATATATGTAAGAGCTTTAATGAATATTAATTTTTTATTTACTAGGTGCAGAATTATGTAACAAACAATTAATGACAACTAATTCCTGTGAAAATTAGCAGCTAACGGCTATTGCAGATATAGATAGATGTTAATAATTAGGTTGTAGATGCACAGTCAACTTGCTCTCGAGGATTCATGGACCAGCTTTGACCTTTCCAATATGGTTAATTTATATGTATAGCAGCTGTACGCAGGTACAGAGATCTCAAAATTGAGGTTAAATTGTAGAAGTGTCTCAAACACATAAAAATAAGCTAAATTAATTAATGATCAATTATTTTCAGCAACTTATCGCCATTTACCTGCTTAACTATGCAAGTTGCACTGAAAAATCAACTCCGCTATTTAGACTGTAAAGGACACCAAGAACGATAACTATATCAGCGTCCACACCAATGGACGATATCGTTCTGTTTATTCTAAGCGCATGTTTGTCTGCCGCTTTAAATGCTCGAGCTCGTTACAGCAGGATGGATTCTGATTGGCTGTCGATGTTTTTATCATTCATCAGCTGGATAAAATAGTTCTGAAAGTGATTCCAACGATATCGTTTCTCTGTGCCGTTATCGTTATAGCTGTGATGTGAGTGAACTGTGCTATTCTATAATATTGAGAACGATTTTTAGAACTATACACTCACCTAAAGGATTATTAGGAACACCATACTAATACTGTGTTTGACCCCCTTTCGCCTTCAGAACTGCCTTAATTCTACGTGGCATTGATTCAACAAGGTGCTGAAAGCATTCTTTAGAAATGTTGACCCATATTGATAGGATAGCATCTTGCAGTTGATGGAGATTTGTGGGATGCACATCCAGGGCACGAAGCTCCCGTTCCACCACATCCCAAAGATGCTCTATTGGGTTGAGATCTGGTGACTGTGGGGGCCATTTTAGTACAGTGAACTCATTGTCATGTTCAAGAAACCAATTTGAAATTATTCGAGCTTTGTGACATGGTGCATTATCCTGCTGGAAGTAGCCATCAGAGGATGGGTACATGGTGGTCATAAAGGGATGGACATGGTCAGAAACAATGCTCAGGTAGGCCGTGGCATTTAAACGATGCCCAATTGGCACTAAGGGGCCTAAAGTGTGCCAAGAAAACATTCCCCACACCATTACACCACCACCACCAGCCTGCACAGTGGTAACAAGGCATGATGGATCCATGTTCTCATTCTGTTTACGCCAAATTCTGACTCTACCATCTGAATGTCTCAACAGAAATCGAGACTCATCAGACCAGGCAACATTTTTCCAGTCTTCAACTGTCCAATTTTGGTGAGCTCGTGCAAATTGTAGCCTCTTTTTCCTATTTGTAGTGGAGATGAGTGGTACCCGGTGGGGTCTTCTGCTGTTGTAGCCCATCCGCCTCAAGGTTGTGCGTGTTGTGGCTTCACAAATGCTTTGCTGCATACCTCGGTTGTAACGAGTGGTTATTTCAGTCAAAGTTGCTCTTCTATCAGCTTGAATCAGTCGGCCCATTCTCCTCTGACCTCTAGCATTAACAAGGCATTTTCGCCCACAGGACTGCCGCATACTGGATGTTTTTCCCTTTTCACACCATTCTTTGTAAACTCTAGAAATGGTTGTGCGAGAAAATCCCAGTAACTGAGCAGATTGTGAAATACTCAGACCGGCCCGTCTGGCACCAACAACCATGCCACGCTCAAAATTGCTTAAATCACCTTTCTTTCCCATTCTGACATTCAGTTTGGAGTTCAGGAGATTGTCTTGACCAGGACCACACCCCTAAATGCATTGAAGCAACTGCCATGTGATTGGTTGATTAGATAATTGCATTAATGAGAAATTGAACAGGTGTTCCTAATAATCCTTTAGGTGAGTGTATCTTTATAGTTATCGTTCTTGGTGTGAATGTGCCTTAAGTCTCAGTCTATATGGAATGCACAAACACAGAAAAAAGGAGTGCTGTAAACGGTGAAAAGTCCCAGTGCCGATACTGGTGAAATATCAGCATTTTTGGAACCCCAGATTTGAATCAGAATCAGATTTGAGGACCAGTGCTTACTATTGTCTATACAAGAATATTTACTGAAGAATTTACTGAAGGCTACCAGGAAAGCTATGTCACTAAGTTTATTAAATTCATTCACAATATAAGCACATTCATTAATATTATTATACCTAAAATGCTGAAAACTATGGAGCCCTGAACATGACATGAGGGGAAAAAATGTATATCGTGGCCACAAATTAACAATTCGTTCCCTTGACTTACTAATACGCCAGCACGTTTTACTAAATCGTTCCTTGTTTCAAGTAATATAACAGTATAATAATTCATTTCCTCGTTTTAGTAAATCGTTTTCCACGTTGTAATAATTTGTTCCCTTGTTTTAGTTAAAGCAAAACAAGGGAATGAATTAGTTCTACGTGGCCACGATTTACTAAAACAAGGGAATTAATTAGTAAGTCATGGGAACAAATTCTTAATTTGTGGCCACGATTTAACTAAAACGGGTGAACAAATTCTTAATTTGTGGTCATGATATATATATATATATATATATATATATATATATATATATATATATATATATATATTTCACTATATTGCCAAAAGTTTTAAAAGTTTTGGGACGCCTGCCTTTACATGCACAGGAACTTTAATGACATCCCATTCTTAGTAGGGTTTATTATGGAGTTGGCCCACCCTTTGCAGCTATAACAGCTGCAACTCTTCTGGGAAGTCTTTCCACAAGGTTTAGGAGTGTGTTTACGGGAATTTTTGACCATTTTTCTAGAAGCGCATTTGTGAGGTTAGGCACTGATGTTGGACGAGAAGGCCTGGCTTGCAGTCTCCGCTCTAATTCATCCCAAAGGTGTTCTATCGGCTTGAGGTCAGGAATCTGTGCCGGCCAGTCAAGTTCCTCCACACCAAACTCGCTCATCCATGTCTTTATGGACCTTGCTTTGTGGTATCAAATATTAAATGTTTAGCTACTTGCGTTTTATCTCGCAACCAGCAGCCTCTTTGAACAGTAAAGCCTGCCTACTTTGATTGGTTATCTTAAACATTTCAACCTTGACAAGCGCTATTAGACTGCTGAGGCAGCTCATTAGAAACTTGGTTATCTTGGCTAAAAATACCAAAGTCTGGAAAACCTCAATGGTGAATGGATTAAAGCGATGATAGCGGCTTATAGGAACAGCCGCCAAGGAACATCTACGTGTAGATTTCTATGGGTTTAATTTTGACCTTCTGTTTTTCAGTCAGAGCTTTTATCTACACCGAGAGTGACCATCCTAGAGGGCTCTGTGCAGGACCTTCTATTGACTACAGCTGATCCAGAGAAACCAGGAACACATAAAGTTTACGGAATACGCTTGGGTGAGGAACATCATTTACTCAATATACTCAACTATTCCTAATAACAGAGTGACAGATTCATGTTTTGACCAAATGTCGTCTCTGGCAGCTCATGGAGGTGGTGAAATCCATTCCCGCTCAGTGGTTCTGACCACTGGCACCTTCCTGTCTGGTGCTCTCTTCATCGGCCAAAACACTTCTCCAGGGGGGCGAATGGGTGATCCACCTTCCTGTGCTGGTCTCTCTCATACCTTGAAAGAAGTTTTGGGGTTGAAGGTTGGCCGGCTGAAGACTGGTACTCCTCCCCGTATCATCAAGGATACGATCGACTTCTCCCTCACCCTTATTCGTTTGCCTGACCCAAGTCCCACTCCATTCAGCTTCATCAATACACACACACACTGCACGGTATGAATTACTAGTCATATTCTATACTTAGCTAATCGTTTAAAGTATTAAGGGAATAGTTCACCCCATTTACTCACCAAAGCTGTCATTCCAAATCTGTATGACTGACTAAATATAAAATGCATAAGGAGAATTTTTCCTCTTTTAAGTAAAAAACGCAGCTTTCCCCCCCCCATATAACATAGTGACTACATATGAAAAACAACACTACATAAATGTAGTGTGCTATGTTCCAAGCCTTCTGAAGTTATACAACAGCTTTGTGTGAGCAGCAGAGCCAAATATTAGTTATTCACTAGTAAGCTTGCATTCTGCCCATTTAAGTCATGACTAAAACGTTACGCACAAAATAACAAGAATAAACAAAAAACACATTTGGTCTGTTCCTCACAAGGAGGTCTATAATGCCTACTGGAAGCTATCTGTTAGCATTCTCAGTTATCTCAATGGCAGTTGTTTGGCGGGCACAGGTCTCCATAGAAGTACATGACCTGCATGCTTCCATCTGTGCTCACTCGGGTTACTTTGCTTACTCACTCAGGGCTTAAAAAATGAACACTCGCCAAGTGCCAAATGCGAGTAAAAATTAGCATTGGCGAGTATTTGAATCGGAGTGAATCGCCAGTTGGCCAGTAACATTTTTATGAATTCTAAGCAATGCAACGTTGTGAGAACATAAACGTGAATAATCGTGAACTACGCTCGGGACAGTTGATGGGCTAGTGCTGCATCGTCATGAAAGTTTAAGCCTTGCTAATTTAAATATTCAATCACAAGAAGACGCAAAATGGAACTCAATTCGTTACTCACACACTGTGTGGGAAGTTTAGTGTGCGCACACATCCACAAATACTATAATGAGCTCTGTTTCAAGTCTTCTTGCGCTTGAACGGACATATTCACACAAAATTATATTTTAAAAAATGCAGTCTCGGCGAGTATCCTAGTAAACGCAGTCTGTTATGGCTTGAGTGAACGTAAGCAGTCGAGAAAGACAATGCATGTGTATAGTATCAGTGGATCTGTGCATTAGCTCTTAAAGTGACAGCAGCCTAATATTCCTGCTGCTGTCTGTGTTTTCAATGTTAATCAAACAAAAATGTTTTTAATGTTAAACAAAAAAGGACAAAGAAAAAAATCACTCAATGCTCTTGACTTTTGAAACTTTAATATGGATTCATCTGTTTAATTTATGCAGTGATGACTCTACAGTTTTATTTTATATTTGATTACTTTATTCAATGGCTCTACCTGAAAACTATTGTTACTTGTCTTTAATAATGTTTTTAATTTATATTAGTTAGGGAAGTAGTTTTAGCTGATCGAAATTGGAATAGAGAATTGTGAATTTTCACTGGTCCTGATCTAAAATATTGGTGTCATAACTGGCTGTTTTTGTGAAAACAGTTTCGTGGCTGGTACATTTTCTTAAGTCACTGGCCATTGGCAGGCGTGGCAAAAAGTTAGTTTTAGGCCCTTGAGCTGCAGGGAAATTGCGTTTTGGAAACACTGATTGGCTGATGGCACCACAAGAACAAAACTCTTCTGCTTGTGACTGTACTGAGCTGTCAAAGGGAGCAGACAGGGAAATATTTTGGCATGGCATATAATGCAACAGAATTTGATTCGGCTGTACAGCCGCTCTGGAGAAAACGGTGATATTGAAATTTAAGTGTCCCCAACTGACCAAGCCAAAAGCCAAAGGCGACGGTGGCAAGGAACCAAAACTCCTTCAGGGCCAGAATGGAGAAAAAAACCTTGGGAGAAACCAGGCTCAGTCAGGGTGCCAGTTCTCCTCTGGCCGATGAACAAATAGTGTATGATTATGATTCTGGCAACATTACAGGTCAGAAGTCATATTAGATCAATAGATATTCGTAGGATTATTCGAAAGATTGGAGTCGTCACGCCGGGGACGGTTTAATGAGGATGTCGTGTCGATGCGGCATTTACAGGGGGGAGTTTAATTGACACGGTCTCTACAGACACTTCAGGGATGCGTTCGTCATGTCCAGGCAAAGGTCCACCATCTGGTCCGGATACGGCCCGGATCCGGCCGACTGCAGTAAACCTCGGGATAAACAGAGAGACTAACATTAGCGTAGATGCCATTCTTCATATGATGTAACGAGTACATCAGGTGTTATGGGAAGTGTTTCCGGTTCCGGCTGACCTAGTTAATGCAGCCTAAAACAATCATTTAACTGATTTGAATAATATAAATTAAAAATGTTTTATGTGTATGCCATAGTAAAGAGATGTGTCTGCTTCCCGAACAATGCTAGGAAGACTGTTCCAGAGTTTAGGTGCTAAATAGGAAAAGGATCGACCGCCTGCAGTTTATTTTGATATTCTAGGTATTATCAACTGGCCAGAATTTTGAGACCGCAATAGATGTGATGGAGTATAATGCGTTAAGAGCTCGCTCAAGTACTGGGGAGCTAAACCATTTAGTGCTTTGTAAGTAATCAGCAAAATTTTAAAATGTATACGATGTTTAATAGGGAGCCAATGGAGTGTTGCCAGAACCGGTCATACTTCCTGGTTCAAGTAAGAACTCTAGCTGCTGCGTTTTGGACAAGCTGCAGTTTATTTATTAAGCGAGCAGGGCAACCACCCAGTAGAGCATTACAATAATCTAGCCTTGAGGTCATGAACGCATGAACTGTTCAGCATTTTGCATTGAAAGCATGTGCCGTAATATTTTTAAGATGGTAGAATGCAGTTAACCGACATGTTGTTAATTTTTTGTGTAGCCTGAAGAGCAGCTTCCATGTTATCTGACGTACACCACTCCTGGGGTAGAAAGAGTGGTGAAAGAGAGCAGCCACCTTAACTCACACATACAGCAAGACACTAAAGGACCCAGGTAATGTTTGAACACCAAAATGAACACTTTCCTATGGCTTAAGGTGGGTTCAAGTCTTTTTGGAATTACCATAATAATGATTTCTGACTAGTAAAGCTGTTAACATCCTCATAAATTCAAGCTTGAGCTCCAAATCGTATGAAAACTTCAACCTCTACCACTTTTCTATTGTCATATAAAAAGCAAAATGCCAGTGGCCTCAGCATTCAAAGGTAGTTAGGTACATTATCACACACACATTCGTTTATATACCATTTTAGCACAGCCAGTGTTGCCTGTTTCACGTTCTTAGCTCTGTTTTGGCATTAGAAGAGCATTTAAGGTTGAATTTATATTCTGATTATATATTGTATTAAACTAATTTCAACAAGATGTGAATGGGGCATTATTCAGAATGAATGCTTGCATCAAATGTTGAATCTGACAGCATTTTTCACAGGTACTGCCCCTCCATTGAGTCGAAGGTGCTTCGGTTTCCAGGGCGACAACACCAGGTATGGCTGGAACCGGAGGGTCTGACCTCTGACCTCATGTACCCTCAGGGTTTGTCTATGACAATGCCCCCTGAGAAGCAGCTCTGCCTCATCAGAGAGATCCCCGGGCTGCAACGCGCAAAAATTTGCTCTCCAGGTACATTTATAGTCAAGTCAAGTTAAGTCAAATTTATTTGTATAACACTTTTCAGATGTTGAGATTTATATCTTTGTTCCGTATAGTTGTATTTAGCAAATTTGAGCGGGGAAATAATACCGTTTACATTTATGCGATAATAAAAGCAATTGAGATATGCTATATACAGGGTTTTAAATTAGCACCCGCCAACCCGCCAATTGTGGGTGATTTAAAATCAACCATGGCAGGTAACATTGACTCGTTAGCCAATTTGGCACATGACGGGTAATGATTCATAAATGATGCCCTATCACTTTGCATGACATCGCTATCAGAGCCCCTCCCCAAAACAAAGCCTAAAGAGGGCCGCACACTAAGAAAAGTGCCATGCCATGTCTTTAAAATTTGAACACACTGTTTTCTATGTGTGTACTGCAGTAACCGCACACCGGAGTCACCACGTCTATCGGCCCTACCGGCCCTATGTGGGGATATGATTTTGTCATTATGACATGATATTTTGGGGCATGATTTTCATTATTATTATTGAACTCTAAATTCACTATTATTGGAGTGAGAATGAGTTGGCTTTTTTGAATGGATGTCAATGGAGGTGAGGCTTCAATACACTGACTTTTGTAAGGAAACAGCTGATCACTTTTTTTAATTGGCAGCATGATGTTCAACGAACAATGTCTGCTGATGTTCAACGTGTTTACCATTAAACATTAATTTTAGAGTGAACTGTATTTGGAAATTACAATGAAATGAATGCTGTTTTATATGAGAATTATGTTTATGAATTATGTTTTTATTTTGATTTTATATTATTTTTATGGTATCCGCAAACAGTGACTGACATTGAAAGCTGAAAGCCATTCAATGATTCAGAATCAGATTTAATAATAAATATATTTAAATTTAAGCTGTCAATTTGATAATCTGGTTTATTTCTGATATTTTTATCTTGGCTAATAGAAGTTCTGAATGGCTGGTAACTTAAAATTTAGTAGCCAAATTAGCTGGTGAGTGAAAAAGTTCATTTCAAACCCTGGCTATAAAGTATATAGTATAAATCGCCTTACGTGTATTGGACATACCTTTATATCCAACGTTATATAAAGAGTTGGATGATAATATAGTTACAATATGTGATGAAAAAGAAATCAAAGATTTGCTATATAGTATATATCGTTTTACATGAGTGCATCATCTGTATGCGGATATATATATCCAACATTATATATAGAGCTGTGCGATATGGTTTACATTTTGCGATGATGTAAACAATCACGCAGCCAGGATTTTCTATATATATAGTATTGCTTTTTTTCTGGCAAAGAACTGCCCACTAAGACAGTAAACAATGGGGCAGTAAGGGGAAGGTAAATATTAAATAGGTAATACACTGTGTTGATCTGCAATGGGCTGTACATAAAGCTCATAAGTTGTCTTAATGTTTTGCTCCAGGTTATGGAGTGCAGTATGACTTTGTCTGTCCAACACAACTCTTCCCGTGGCTGCAGATAAAGAGCACTCAGGGTCTCTTCTTGGCTGGGCAGATAAATGGAACCACAGGCTATGAGGAGGCAGCTGCACAGGTAGGGATGTTGTGATAACTGCAATATTGTAATACCGTGATACTGACAAGCCAACTGCAGAGAATGGCAAACAACCGCAAACCTGCGATGTTCACGTGTTTTCTTTTTTTTTCATAAGGCTATACCCTTCTTGTTTTACACTTCATGCATTTGTATTGAATTTTAAATAATTTAATAATAACAAAAGTAAATAATGTCATTTTTTTTCCCCACCAACTGGCTCTTTTTTTTATTCAATTAAGACTGTGTACCATTGTGATTTTGTACAGAGGCTCTGTAGATTTGCACTAAACAAGCCTAAACAGACAGCGAGTGAGAGAGACAGAGATCGACTGAGCACGTGCGATTACCTGCATCTGTCCTTCTTCAGGTCAAGTTATATGTCCATTTCCCATGAATGGAGTCAGGCCTGGTCAATGCATTGAATCAATGCCATTTGGTCTCTATGAAGTGAAGCATCAGCTTCAGTGTTACCCTGGCGACGCATTTCTGGTCGGTTGAGCCTTGTAAGGTAGCACTCAAAGTATAAAATAAAAATAATCCTGAACACCTTGTTTCATTAATAGTGAATCAGTGGTTTTGATCGTATTAGTTGAATGAACCGTTTAATGACTCTCAAAGACAGTCCCTTGCCGCCACGTAGTGGCGTAATTATGTAACCTGCACTGACTGACAGCCTGTCTAGAATGCACAGAGACAAGCAGTGCTTCTGATACTGGTGAAATAGCAGTAGTCTTAGAAAGCCTCTCGTCCAGTCAAATTTGAGGATCGGAACTAACTGTTATACATATAACAATAGCCCAACGAGCTTATTGTCAGGTTTATGTTCTGTTATGTGGACCTTTATTTTGTTCGGATTCATCAATCAGACTGAATTTATTACAAGTCAGTCTTTTTCTGAACTAATACAGTTCAGATTTAGGTGGAAACATGAATAGAGTTGCAGCTTAGACAACTGGCTTATCTGTTTGCACAATGATCTTCCTAGTTGTTAAAATCTGCATTGTGGTCCCAGCTGGTCCTAGAAATTATGCTTTGCTGTAGCTGGCCATTGGGATCTCTGCCAAAGGCTTGTCTAGTCGTTGGGGTCTTTACTGACAGTACAGGGGGTCTTTAAAAAAAGATTTAAACTGACAGAAAACATAAGAGTCTTTCTGTCTCTTGAACAATGTGAAGAAGACTGTTCCAAAGTTTAAGATTTACCACCCCTATTTGATTTTGATATTGTAAGTATTATCAACTGGCCAATGAGAACTAACTCCATGTTTCTTAATAATATATTCCAAGGGTAGCATATATAAAGTCAAAAGCAATGGTCCTAGTACTGAGCCTTGCAGCACTCCATACCAATGCCATTCCATTAATGCCAACATAATTTTTGAGTCTATCCAAAATAATGTGGTCAAAGTAATTTTTAACTCCGATGAGTGCAGTTACAGTACTATGATACGGTCTAAAATATGATACCTGACTGAAATACTTCATAGATATAATTTCTCTTTAAAAGGAACATACTGTAGTTGGGAATATGCACCTTTTTCTAGAAATCTTGATCTGTCTATTGTTAACTAATTCTCCAGGATCAAGTAGTCAGCCAGCTTGAATGTTTTTGGGATATGTC
This sequence comes from Coreius guichenoti, assembly GCA_039654105.1. Taxonomy (NCBI): domain Eukaryota; kingdom Metazoa; phylum Chordata; class Actinopteri; order Cypriniformes; family Gobionidae; genus Coreius; species Coreius guichenoti. The sequence continues at coordinate 13,227,405 of CM077187.1, forward strand.
CTAATAATAACAACAATGTATTAATATTAAGAAGAGGTTCTACAACTTCAGGAAACATGTCTTGACATGACAATTCATCCTGTCCTATATCAGAGAATGAATGGAGTTGTTTCTCGGGTGTTCTATAGTGTACTGTATATTGCGATACTATAGCAGATGGTTGCTAGCTTTAGATATTGAGCTGTTGTGGGAACAGTTTGATCACAAGGTCTGTACAAATCGATGGGAGGAAAGCATGATGTGTAAATCAAGCTGAGTATCTTAAACAAAAAAAGACTGCAGAAATGTTTGAGCATTTATTTAAAATCAAAATGGTCATTTGCAACACTACAAATGTCTTCACAATAATTTTTGATAACTTTAATGCATCTTAAATTAATGCAAATTAATTAAAAGTGTCCATCTTTTTTCAAAAACATAATATCTAACATAAAATGTTTCCAAACATTTGAATGGTCATGTGTTATTTTCCATTTTTTTTCTGGCTGTCTCTTATGTGTGCTTATTCTGTTCTCTGTTAAGGGTTTGTGGGCTGGGGTCAATGCAGGTCGAGCATCTCTCTCCATGCCCCCGGAGTCCCTCTCACGCACTCAGAGCTACATCGGAGTTCTAATTGATGATCTGATTGGACGTGGAGTGACAGAGCCATACCGTATGTTCACAAGCAGGGCTGAGTTCAGAACCTCCCTCAGACCAGACAATGCTGATCTACGGCTCACTCTCAGAGGTACAGTAAGATTTGAATGGTACCTAGAGTGTAAGAAAATATTTCCTACACAAAGCTGTGCCTTTACATATTTTACAGTAAAAAGCTAAACAAGAAAAAAATGTATGAATATTTTTTTTTTTTATGGTTTAAAAATGATCAAAATATTGTATTTTAGGGTTTTGATAAATAGTACATTCAAAAGAACAGCATTTATTTGAAATACAAATCTTCACTGTCACTTTTGATCCATTATATGACTCCTTGCTGAATAAATGTATTAATTTTGTAACAGAGTTACGTAATCAGGATACAAAAATCTGGTAACTGTAATTCATTGCAGTTACGTCAAAAAACAAAGTAATAAGATTACAGTTACATTTTGTATTACAATGGTATCACTTAAAACTAAATAAATTAGTATTTTGGATCCGGTCAGGCGGGCCAAGTTATACAAAATAACCTATATTCCAACTAATTGCAGGTGGGTCGCGGGTTGATGAGAGAAATCATTAATGTGTTGATTTTTAATAAAGACACGGAACATAAAACAGAATGAACGTGCGTCACTCTTTTATTTTCGTTTTCAACAACAATGTATCTCTTCAGGGAAAACCAATCAAGGAAAACATATGCCTAGAGCACCTCCTAGTGGTCATTATATACAACACAAAGGAAAAAAAAACCTACCGCTTAATAACTTGATAGCTTTCTAAAAATATACACAACTTAACAGAAATTATTTTGATAAGAATGTTTTCCAACATAATTATGTAAATATTAATGTGTTTAAAGCTTAATTTTTCATCAGGCACTAATTCTCTCATTAATCTATGCAGTTGCCAGAACCACTTGTTTAAGCAGTAATAGGGGCAAAACACATCCAAGAGAAATTTTGAAAAAGAGAATTAAAAACAAAAAAGGAAGGAAAGGAAAGAAAAGTACCTTGTGGGAGCGTTTTACTATAACAAGGGCGAATCAAGTGTATGTAGCCTATTTGACAATAAATGCATAAAGCCTATGGATGAATGTATTTAGATTCTTTTGTGTGTTCGGGAAATTGAAGTGTTGGAAACTGTGACAATTTATGTTTGAAGGGAGTAAAGCCTGTGTTTAGGCTATTAAGGAAATGCAATTTTGCCAAAGAATAACTTTTACTTTAAAAAGCTAAATGTTAATTTAAAAGCAGCCTAGTGTAATATGTTACCATATCATCACGCTTAACACTGAGAATTAGAATAATTTTCTCACATGGGCTGGGCTTGTTTTTTTTATTTTTATTTTTTTATAACAAAAAAGTAATATTTTTGGGCAAATGTAAAGACGCTTTCACAACAAAGCCAGTGTCAGTTAATGTCACTTCACTGCCATTCATAAATTCTCTCATGTGGCCTCATGGGATAGTAAAGTGTCCATCGTATGCACACTTCAGAATCTCGCCAGAAGAAGAAGGTCATCCGGGTACTTCAGATTTCTGATGCAGCCTTTATTTACATACATAACTTTGAAGGAATCCAAAAGTAATCAGATTACATTACTTTTTATGAAGTAATTTGTACTTGTAACGGAGTAAAAGTAACCCTCCCAACTCCAAAATTTAAGGCCATAAAAAGTCTTAGTCTTTTTAATTTTGAGTCACCTATGCACTGCAAAGATGGATTTTGTTGATAATGATTTAATTTGATTGGTAACAGCCCTATACTGTGTCATTTCTAATTGAATTTAATTTGAATGTTAGAATTTGACTTCTGGTGATGCATACATCTAATAAGTTTGGAAAAAAATTCCCTTATATAGGTAAAAAGGCCCCTGGAAATCAATTTAAGGTGGCAAATATTGCCCCTTAATAAAAATGTTAATTCTTTCACGGCTGTGAACTGACTACCGCATATATGAATAATATGAATTTCTTCGTGAGTCACCTCTCCACAACAGGCCTAAATCAGCACAAAAACACTTTGTAAAATATCATCTAATTATTATCAACAAAATCTTTGAGAATATTGATAATTTTTGGTCAATATTGCACACCCCTAATGTATAGTATTCATTTTTATTTCTTCAGGTCTTTTAAAGCCTTAAATTTGACTTTTTATATACAGTGGGGAGAACAAGTATTTGATACACTGCCGATTTTGCAGGTTTTCCTACTTACAAAGCATGTAGAGGTCTGTAATTTTTATCATAGGTACTCTTCAACTGTGAGAGACGGAATCTAAAATCCAGAAAATCACATTGTATGATTTTTAAATAATTAATTTGCATTTTATTGCATGACATAAGTATTTGATCACCTACCAACCAGTAAGAATTCCGGCTCTCACAGACCTGTTAGTTTTTCTTTAAGAAGCCCTCCTGTTCTCCACTCATTACCTGTATTAACTGCACCTGTTTGAACTCGTTACCTGTATAAAAGACACCTGTCCACATACTCAATCAAACAGACTCCAACCTCTCCACAATGGCCAAGACCAGAGAGCTGTGTAAGGACATCAGGGATAAAATTGTAGACCTGCACAAGGCTGGGATGGGCTACAGGACAATAGGCAAGCAGCTTGGTGAGAAGGCAACAACTGTTGGCGCAATTATTAGAAAATGGAAGAAGTTCAAGATGACGGTCAATCTCCCTCGGTCTGGAGCACCATGCAAGATCTCACCTCGTGGGGCATCAATGATCATGAGGAAGGTGAGGGATCAGCCCAGAACTACATGGCAGGACCTGGTCAATGACCTGAAGAGAGCTGGGACCACAGTCTCAAAGAAAACCATTAATAACACACTACGCCGTCATGGATTAAAATTCTGCAGCGCACGCAAGGTCCCCCTGCTGAAGCCAGCGCATGTCCAGGCCCGTCTGAAGTTTGCCAATGACCATCTGGATGATCCAGAGGAGGAATGGGAGAAGGTCATGTGGTCTGATGAGACAAAAATAGAGCTTTTTGGTCTAAACTCCACTCACCGTGTTTGGAGGAAGAAGGATGAGTACAACCCCAAGAACACCATCCCAACCGTGAAGCATGGAGGTGGAAACATCATTCTTTGGGGATGCTTTTCTGCAAAGGGGACAGGACGACTGCACCGTATTGAGGGGAGGATGAATGGGGCCATGTATCGCGAGATCTTGGCCAACAACCTCCTTCCCTCAGTAAGAGCATTGAAGATGGGTCGTGGCTGGGTCTTCCAGCATGACAACGACCCAAAACACACAGCCAGGGCAACTAAGGAGTGGCTCCGTAAGAAGCATCTCAAGGTCCTGGAGTGGCCTAGCCAGTCTCCAGACCTGAACCCAATAGAAAATCTTTGGAGGGAGCTGAAAGTCCGTATTGCCCAGCGACAGCCCCGAAACCTGAAGGATCTGGAGAAGGTCTGTATGGAGGAGTGGGCCAAAATCCCTGCTGCAGTGTGTACAAACCTGGTCAAGAACTACAGGAAACGTATGATCTCTGTAATTGCAAACAAAGGTTTCTGTACCAAATATTAAGTTCTGCTTTTCTGATGTATCAAATACTTATGTCATGCAATAAAATGCAAATTAATTACTTAAAAATCATACAATGTGATTTTCTGGATTTTTGTTTTAGATTCCGTCACCCACAGTTGAAGAGTACCTATGATACAAATTACAGACTTCTACATGCTTTGTAAGTGGGCAAACCTGCAAAATCGGCAGTGTATCAAATACTTGTGCTCCCCACTGTGTGTATATATATATATATATATATATATATATAGATATATAGATAGATAGATAGATAGATAGATAGATAGATCAGTAGCACAGATAAATGGCCAATAAACAGGTCTGTTACCATCTATGACTGTTTATTATTTACAGGTTTTGAGGAATTGGGCTGTGTGTCTGAGCAGCGCTATAATGAAGCTCTTCGGGTTCAAGTGAGTTTGAATGATGCTTTATCTGCCCTGCAGTCCATACATCTCTCTGCCACTCGCTGGAAGGACAAACTGGGAGATGTCAACATTAGCGAGACTAAGAGCTCCATTCTCAAGTAAGACTTTAATTAACTTACTATAATATTTTAAACTGTCCACATGCAAATAATTGATTGATTGTCCGTTTAATCTCATCATTAAGACTCAGTGTCTAATATGAGAATAAATGACTAGTCCTGAAAGTGCCCGTTTCTGTTTCAGTGGAGTGGAGGTGCTGCAGTATAAAGATGTTTCTTTCCAGATGATAGCCTCTGCCTTCCCAGAACTCTCTGGCCCATATCTAGAATTTTCAGAGAGACTGAAAGTCGAAGGTAATATAACATTTCAAAACATTAGTGTTGCGTTTTATCATCATACTCCATAGAACCAGAATTTTGAAATTAATGGCAGTTATGTGTGAACTGAAATGGCACCTGCAGAACTTTATTAATGCGCATCGGTTACTTCTGTCTGTTCCTGTAGCTATGTACCGTCCACACTGTGAGAAGCAGAGGAGAGAGATAGAGAGAATGCAAGCAGAGGAGAGTCTATATTTGCCACAGGACATTGACTATCTGACTCTTCCTGTGTCGCTCTCTCAGGAGGTCAGAGAGATTCTGGATAGCATTCGACCGAGCACAGTAAGACCTGCGCCTATAAAGGTGAAGTGTGTAATTTTTGTAACACTAGTGGCACAAGATTTGAACAGACCTCAAGTATCTAACGGACATATATCGTGCCTCAAATAGTGTTTATCAGCGACATTGCTGGGAATTTGCCGGACTCTTCTCACCACCACTCCAGCACTTTGGTTTAGGTTAGTTTAGTTTTACATGGGCAAGCAGCACAAAATGTAAAGAATCCAATCATTATTGTCAGTTTGGTGCCACAAGTGACAGAAATTACTCACTTCACCTTACATTCTTTGTATCTTTAATGCAAGTTATGTCATGCGCTGGTCAGTTCTGTTTTTTTTATGTATATTACATAGCAGGAGATTCCTGGGATGAATTTGGTTTAATACTGACATTTTCAACATTTGTATTTATGAACCAACTACTGAACAAGGAAACCAGAATTCTTTGTAAAGATTAACTAGCTTTGACAGAAGTCTAAGGCATTGTTTCAACCAGAATACTAGCGTACCGCTTGTAGTGTAGCATAAACTGTTCATTCACATTTATTCAATATTTGATTTTTTTTGTTAAAAATTGAGCAAAGAACAGATGTTAAAAATCACAGCTGAGCAAATCAAATGCATTGCATTGTGGGATACAGCATCTGTAGTGAGCTTTGTTGTATTCAGCACTTTTTTTGCAATTGCAGGTATTACTTTTTAAACAGAAAATATGTGCACAGTACACGTGTTGTGCAGAAATAATAAGAATAGTCAAAGACTTTGATGTTTCCAACAAATGAATAGTCTAGCTGTACAACTATACTAATAGAAATTACTTAATCACTTAATACAAGTAAAATATGTAGTCATTTTAAGAAATGACTGTATGTGGTATTCACAGAAAGCCCTTATTTTAGGCCCACTTGTATTGTAAATGTGTAATTTGCTGCTTAACTGCATTACTGTGTTAGTGCATGTTGAGGCAGACAACAAAATTAGCTATTACATAGAATAGTAACTCATTGTGTTTTGATTTTCAGTTGGGAGCTGCTGCCCGTCTGCCAGGAATCACCCCAGCAGCCATAGTACATCTGTTTAACTATGTGCACAGAAACAAATACAGTAATCATAGTAAAATTGTCTCATAAGAATGATCAAAATGGTGTATTATGAAAAAATTATAAAAAAACAGAGAGAGTGTGGGAGAAAAAAATAACTAAAATAACTAAAACATCTTTATTTTAAATGAACTATTTACATCTGTGGTATCTTTCAAGCTTTGAGAGGAGTGTAATTTGATTGACACCAGCAGCATCAAACTAAATTTCAAAAATTGTTTCCAAACATGGACATCCACGGAGGCCATGCATTGTTTTTTTTCCAATTGTCTTTGGTGCTGCAGAAATTACACGTTCTCTAAATAATGTCTGAGAAACTCTTCCATCATTGTCTGGAACTAAAGTTTATTTACTCTTGATCCAATTCTCCAACCCCTCTGGAAAAAAAAGCAAATGGAAACTTCCATTCAGATTGACGTTCCCCCGCAGGGGCTTCTGGGTAAACTGTAGCATCAGAGAACATCACCTCAGTGGTCAGTGGGACAGAAGACCGAAGGGGACACTGGAGACAAGAAGACCATAATTCATGTGAACTTCCCAAAGACCTCTAACTGTGTGCAAAATGTCAGCTGCTCAGTCATAACATGTTACATAGATATTTCTACAAATTTGAACTTAAAGATGTACAAGTATTTATGCAATAAAAAAAAGTTTTACACAAACGAATACTTTTAAAAAAAAATAAATAAATAAAAAAAATAATCACAGCATCATGTCAGCAAAATCATGTCAGCATTCCAGGGCTCAACAATAAAATTATACTTACCTTCAGTCTCTGACAGCCAAAGATGAATTTGGCACCCAAGATATGGTTCTGTGTCAGGGCCCTGAGGCCCCTCTGAGCCCAGAGCACCCGCAATGATAGAGACACGGGCAGGAGACAACCCGTCTCACATGATTCCTGAAACATTTACAAACTTGTTAACATATTTGGGATATTCTACAGTGCGCTATATATAGAACAAATGAACTTTAAATGACATCCCATTCTTAATCCGTAGGGTTTAACATGGAGTTGGCCCACCCTTTGCAGCTATTTGGAAATGCATTTTTGGAAATTGACCATTCTTCTAGAATCGCATTTGTGAGGTCAGGCACTGATGTTGGACGAGAAGGCCTGGCCCGCAGTCTCCGCTCTAATCCATCCCAAAGGTGTTCTATCGGCTTGAGGTCAGGACTCTGTGCAAGCCAGTCAAGTTCCTCCACACCAAACTCGCTCATCCATGTCTTTACAGACCTGGCTTTGTGCACTGGTGCGCAGTCATGTTGGAACAGGAAGGGGCCATCCCCAAACTGTTCCCACAAAGTTGGGAGCATGAAATTGTCCAAAATGTTTTTGGTATGCTGAAGCATTAAGAGTTCTTTTCACTGGAACTAAGGGGCCAAGCCCAACCCCTGAAAAACAACTCCACACCATAATCCCCCCTCTACCAAACTTTACACAGTGCAGTCAGGCAAGTACCGTTCTGCCGGCAACCGCCAAACCCAGACTCGTCCATCGGATTGCCAGACAAAGCAGTGTGATTCATCACTCCAGAGAACACATCTTCACTGCTCTAGAGTCCAGTGGCGGCGTGCTTTACACCACTGTATCCGACGCTTTGCATTGCACTTGTTGATGTAAGGCTTAGATGCAGCTGCTCGGCCATGGAAACCCATTCCATGAAGCTCTCTACGTACGCACTGTTCTTGAGCTAATCTGAAGGCCTCACAAACAAAACTGCAGAAAGTTGCCGACTTCTGCGCACTGTGCGCCTCAGCATGCGCTGACTCCGCTTTTTGATTTTACTTGGCCTACCACTTCGTGGCTGAGTTGCTGTTGTTCCCAATTGCTTCCACTTTGTTATAATACCACTAACAGTTGACCGTGGAATATTTAGTAGTGAGGAAATTTCACAAATAGACTTATTGCACAGGTGGCAACCTATCACGGTACCATGCTTGAATTCACTGAGCTCCTGAGAGAGACCCATTCTTTCACAAATGTTTGTAGAAGCAGTCTGCATGCCTAGGTGCTTGATTTTATACACATGTGGCCATGGAAGTGATTGGAACACCTGATTTCAATGATTTGCAGTCCCAATACTTTTGGCAATATAGTGTATTTATATAAAAAACACGAATAAAAGGTAAATAAATAGAATTTTACTTTTTGGGCAAACTAAAAAAAAAAAAGGCTTATCAAGGCAAATCAAATATAAAATACTTGTTATTCACCAATGCACAATGTTCTTTGTAAAACAAGTAGGTGTTTATTTAAATCCCACTAATCCAAGAAAGGATTATTTATAAAACTGACAAAAGTGTCATCAACCAATATGCAACAGAACATTGTAACTCACTGAAGCTGGTGTGGAGCATTCTTGTGAAATGACTCGACTCTGGTCTGTCTGAGAGCCTGCAGTCATACTGATCAGATCAGGCACACCGACCCCTGCTAAAATACCCAAAAGCTCAGCCCGCAACACTCCACAGTCACTGGACAAAGACCTAGACAAATCAAAAAGACAACAGGATACAGGAATCAAAATAGAACCATTATTATGTTGTTGGTTTTGTCATATATGTTGACATATATAAGTACTAAGTTGCATCATGTCTTCAGGCTTTAAGTGGTAAAAAGTTATGACGTAGTAAATTGGTGTAATACCTGAAGGTACAGCCAGTCACAGTGTTTTGTTTAAAAAGAACAGGGGGCCGATTACCGAGATCTGCAGAACACCCTCCATCCTCAGACAACCCCAAAACTGTCAACTTCCACAAATGTCAAAGAATTTACATATTCAATCACAGAGATGCATTAAATCCTTCCCTAAAGCTCAGTACTATGCAGGAGGTATAAATATTTGCTCTGACAATATCTCTTAACAAAATCAAGCAATGAAACACGGCATTAGAAACTTGGTCACAATTTGGTTTGCATTAGTTAGATTAATGGATAAAAATGTAGTCATCATTTACTTATCGTGGTGTTGTTTTAATGCTGTATGTCTGTCTGTCTGTCTTTCTCCGCTTGTGCTCTTCCATGTAATGGCAGTAAATAGCGACCAGCATCAAGCTTTCTAAAAAAAGACACAATATTATCCCAGAATGATTCCATTCGACACGACTTCATGAGACTTTATTAGCACCGCATTTTACTCCGACTCACCCAGAAAAAGCACCCAAGTTATGAGAAATAAAGAATAATAAAAACAGGACACAAAATACAATCCATGTACTTTCTTCTCTGAGGTGAACATATCTGTTGTTTTCGTCGCAAGAAGTTAACATGTTCACATTTGTCAACTGTCATTCTGTCATCTGACAACTGGAGTTAAAGTCTGGAAATATTTAACTCAGTGAAGAAAGTACACAGATACTTTTTTGGGAATTTTTATTAATCTTGATTTCTCACTTGATTTCTAACTTGTGTGCTTTTCCTGGGCGATTTGGAGTGAACTGAAGCGCTAATAGAGTCTCATGAAAGCGCAGTCGTGCACAGAAGACCAACGGCCAAGGTCTGGATTTTTGCCAAATAATACATTAAATTTTGGTTTGTTTTTCACCAATGCCTATTGTATACCCCCCCAAACACTACGAATACACGCTACACATGGGATCATTCTGTGATACTTTTGCATTTAAAAAACAAAAACAAAAACACAACATTAATGCTGGTCGCTATTCACTGCCATTATATGGACGAGCACAAGAGGGACTTTTTTTTTTAATGAAATTTGCCTTTTGTGGTTCGAAAAAGAAGGGCATACAAGAAGAACATATGGCATTAAAACAACACCAGGGTGAGTAAATTACAATTTTCATTTTTGGGAATACACAATTCTAATTTGCAGTCTTGATAAATTGCAGTCTGCAAATTTTGAGCAGACAGATTTGACCACTTTCTGAATCAGAAAATCGTGTGGCTAGACTGTGTGATGGACATGATTTTTTTAAGTATCACTGTGGGTGCGTCTCAATCAGTTCCTGAGCTCGTGAATCAGTATATCGTGCACACGAATTCGGGCACTGATGACTATTTCCGGTGACGTGACAACATCCTCATTGTACAACATCACTACTGGTATTTATGAACAACAGCAGAGCTGATATCTTTCTGACATTACTTGTAATGTTATTTAAAGTACATTATGATAAATACTTTGCTTGTTACATATACATGCAACATTTCAACTGTAAATAAATTATAAATGTTGGCTAGATTATGTTCATTACCTTGCCTAGTGATGTATATTTATGCTGAAATATAATAAAATTTGTATTTTTAAAAACATATATCGTGTGTTGTTTAATGAGTTGGCTCGTGATTTAAGTTTCACGCTTCAGAACATCTGTTAAGTGAACATTGTGGGACTTTTAGGGAGCAGACGTTTCAGTGCCCTGGAAGGATTCTGCGATTGAGACAGGCCTTAAAATGGCCGACTCCCTGATCAGTGCGCTGATTACTGAACTAGGGAGCTGATTGAGATGCACCCTGTGATTCCATTCAGTTGGATGAAATCAAACATGTTTGATATTTTAAGCCAATTTTAGAACACATTGTTTTCCTTTGTCATGCGTCTCCTAGCAAAAAGCTGCATGTTTGAGTTTATTGTGTTAGGAACAACTTCAAATCTGGTAGTGTGTGATCCTCAGTTGTTTAGTGTATGATGGCCAGTTTTTACATGTGTAACTATTTAACTTGCCAAGACGGCAAGTGTATGATACCTAGTGTTTTAAAATCTGTTCCGATTTTAAAAGTTGTGTAGTGTATTTCAGCTTTAAGTCTCAAATGTAACTGGAGGGTTACAACTTACTCCATAGTGAAATACTGACAAAAACAATACAACCAGTCTTACATTCACAAGCTTAAGAATTTTATAAACATGAATATGAAATTAATTTGCAATACAATCATTATTGTAATGGTAATTGGGTATTAAATTGTGAAATCAATGCCACAGATAGGTCAGCAAAATGAGCAAAAACAAGGTCACCTTCAAAACAACAACCAAAAACTATGCACCAGCATCTAATGGTGGAGAGCATCCAGGTAGACACTGTAAAAGTTAGTTATGCCTTCTGATGACTAGCTAACTAATGCAGAAACATGAGTTGGATACCTTATCAGAAGATGCTCTGACATAATTTCTCTATAAACTCTAGGCACACCATGCCAATGAATGTTTGCTATACAGAAATAATCGCACTCAGTTGATTTGATTTAACCTCAGATTAATTAGTAGTGTACTCTGATACAAGAATAATTTCACAGTAAAGTGGAAAGGATACAGGTTGTGATTTTTCACCAAACCACCCAACTAGTGGTGATTCAGGTTTCAGCCCCTCTGGAGGTGATGGAGGTGTGGGTGTGGCCATGGGTTGAGTGAGTGTGGCCAACTGGTATTCAAACAACAGGTGTTTAAAATGTTGCATCATTTTTAATCAAAATGTTATCTCTATCTTCTGGGTGAAACAACAGACTTCTTTTTGGTGACATATGCCAGACTTCACCAGTCATTTAGTCTGCATAAACCCTTTCTTACAATTAACTAGAAGCTTGCATTCTGACCTTCCTCCCACTTCTTAAAATCCAATCAACAGCTAAAGGACAACCAAGTCCCCATACAACTTTTTTTTTTTTTTTTTTAAATCTGTTCGGATGTATGTCACAATAAACAAGATTTTTTTCTTATTTTGTTAAACTTTTTTTTTTTTCCATTTAGCACTGCCCTTCAGAATCTAAGGAAGATATTTCTCTGTTTCCCAGAAGACAAAATAATACACATTTAGAATGATCATTCTGTTCAAAAGGTTTGTTTCCTTCTTGAGCATCAACGTTTTCACCCTTTGTAATAGTTGTTGTATGAGTCTCTCACTTGCCTTTAGAGTGAAAAAATGGACCTCAAAATCATACATAAATGGTTCAAATATGCAGAAGATGCTGCAAAAACAAAGAATGTGTAGGACCTGGAAGATTTTTCTGAAGAACAGTGGGCCATTTAACTGCTCAGGAAAAACAAGGGACTCATGAACAACTATCATAAAACATAAAAACAGTAATGGATTATCCAGGTAATGACATACGGTATTAAGATTATTAAAATTTTTGAATGGGGTAATTTTACAAAATAAAAACATCATGCAATTTTTATGAGCCCTATTATTATTATTATTATTATTATTATTTATTTATTTATTTAATTTTTTTAATTTTTTTAATTAAAATTTTCAGATTTTGCAAGGTGTATCTAAAATTACCACAACTGTATACAGAGATAAAGTTACCTGGAACATAACCACATGTTTTTGCAGTAGTTGTCTGCCTATAGTTGTGTTCAGCAGTTCTGTGTTCAGTGTAGCTTTTGCAATCTCTCCTTTGCTTGTGTACTCGATCACATACTCCACCTATGAGAACAACGAAAGACTTCACTTATGTACATTCTGACAATAACATGTGCGTCGCCTTTGGCTTGCTCAGTTGGGGACACTTAAATTTCAACTATATTACTGATCTGCCCGCATTGACACTATATGATAATTGAAATGAGCTGGATGACATCCCCGTTTTCACCAGAGCCGAATCAAATTCCGTTGCATTATTTTCCTGTTACCACTGTGAAGCTGCTTTGAAACAATAAAAAGCGCTATATAAATAAAGGTGATTTGATTTGATCCCCACACCTCTGCACTGACCTTTGATACCACATTCAGACATGAACCGTTTTGTTCAAGCGGTTCAGGCCAGTCTCTCACAGTAGAAATTGGGATCTACGACAATGCAAACAAAACATATGTAAACATTCTGGGGTCAAAAACCGTAAGTAAATCACTACAGATAATTAAAATAATTTGATGCAACTCACAACCAACTCTGGACTGTTCTCCACCTGGGCCCTGGGAACCTAAAAGACAAAAGCTAAATAATTAATATGCATAAAATAGGCATCCATGGATGTCTATTTTCAAGGAATACTCAATCATCATTAAAACTATTATTAGTAAATTATAAATCTAAAATTACTAAAAGGAATCAATTAATCGTTAGTTAATACTGCAAAACGCCTGTAGAGAAGATCAAATATCTTGTAAATGTAGTCTACTTTAAACTATATTTAAAATAAATACAGTCAAGAAATTCAAATATTGGTATATTTCCAGTCCACTGTATTTAAATGTTTCAGCTATTTAATATGAAAATGTATTTACTATTAATTTATTATCGTTAATAATAATAATAATAATGTGTATTTTAAAATACAGATACAGCCCTTTCTTCATAAAAACCTTAGTTTGAATCCAGAGCATGATATATAGCCGTGTGATTTCAGTTTGGGATGACGGAGAAACTGATGGTTCAGCTGAGTCCTTGTTGTACTTTAACATACGATCATGGAGTTTGTAGTGAAAACTTCAGTTCATTGGCTCCCGATCCGTTTTAGAATTCAGTTTAAAATCTTGTTGTTTGTTTTTAAAGCTCTTAATAATCAAGCTCCTTGTTATCTTAAAGATCTTCTTACTCCTCTGTCATCTTTCAGATTTTTAAGCTCTTCAGACAGGGCTCTTTTATCCATCCCTCGCTCTCGTCTAAAAACTAAGGGAGATAGAGCTTTTTCTGTTGCCGCCCCCCGTCTATGGAACCAATTGCCTCTGGACATCTGCCTTACACCTTCCATTACCATTTTTAAATCAAAATTGAAAACGTAAATCTCTATTCCCTGGCATTTAATATATTAATACTTCTGTTTTACTGTTTGTTTTGTCTGGTTTTACTCTGGTGTTTCGATTTTATTTTTTTTCTCTTTACTCTGTTCAGGACTTTGATTATTCTGCTATGTTTAAATGTGCCATATAAATAAAATTTACTTACACTTCTCTTCACTCAAAAAGAAAAGCTGATTACTGTATAGGCAGTGTTTTTGTCATTTGCTTGCATGAATACGGAGATTGTTATTAATCACTTTTCGATTAACCAATCAATTTGGGTCATTCTAACTGAGTTTCAGTCCGGAAATATTTAACTCAATGAAGAAAGTTCACAGATACTTTTTTGGGAGTTTTTATTAATCTTGATTTTTCACAACTTGTGTCAATCTGGGTAAATAATAATACAGTGGGTTCATTTATAAAACGTGTATGCACAGATTTTATCTTAGAGTGTGCGTTTGCTAAAATACACGCCAACGATCATATTTATAAAAATGGTCTTTGACGTGGAAAAGTTCTTAGAACCACGTCAGGATCTAAGCAGACATACACACTTTTCCTTGTAGCAGACAGTAAGAGTCCTGCAGGTATTTGAAAATGTAACCAATTCTTACCGCTCGCAGGAAAAGGAATTTGAATGTTGACTGGTGCTCTTTTATATACTAATGACATTAATTATTGGGTATTTACAAAGTAGAGATCTGAATCTGAAACCATTCAGCAAGATCATTTGTGATTTATAAATTTCACATCTGGAAGAGAGACGTACGCACGTTTTTGTACGTACGTTCGTTCTCTGAATCACACGTACGCAGATTTGAGAAATGATCGTAAGATCAAATGTAGGAAGGTTTCTACTCAACATTTTATAAATGAGGCCCAGTGTGTCTAGTGTGCATACATGTTTACATATGAGTCTACCTTCCAAGGCCGCATCCTGACATAGAACCACCTAATTTACTGAATTTTTATTTAGTTGTGGCAATGCATTATGGGATTGCCCTTATCTGTAAAAGATACATCCAGTACTGCCATAATGAGGTACAAACCCGATTCCAAAAAAGTTGGGACACTGTACAAATTGTGAATAAAAAAGGAATGCAATAATTTACAAATCTCATAAACTTATATTTTATTCACAATAGAATATAGATAACATCAAATGTTGAAAGTGAGACATTTTGAAATTTCATGCCAAATATTGGCTCATTTTGGATTTCATGAGAGCTACACATTCCAAAAGTTGGGACAGGTAGCAAAAGTTGGGACAGGTAGCAATAAGAGGCCGGAAAAGTTAAATGTACATATAAGGAACAGCTGGAGGACCAATTTGCAACTTATTAGGTCAATTGGCAACATGATTGGGTATAAAAAGAGCCTCTCAGAGTGGCAGTGTCTCTCAGAAGTCAAGATGGGCAGAGGATCACCAATTAGTGGAGAAAAATAGTGGAGCAATATCAGAAAGGAGTTTCTCAGAGAAAAATTGCAAAGAGTTTGAAGTTATCATCATCTACAGTGCATAATATCATCCAAAGATTCAGAGAATCTGGAACAATCTCTGTGCGTAAGGGTCAAGGCCGGAAAACCATACTGGGTGCCCGTGATCTTCGGGCCCTTAGACGGCACTGCATCACATACAGGAATGCTACTGTAATGGAAATCACAACATGGGCTCAGGAATACTTCCAGAAAACATTGTCAGTGAACACAATCCACTGTGCCATTCGCCGTTGCTGGCTAAAACTCTATAGGTCAAAAAAGAAGCCATATCTAAACATGATCTAGAAGCGCAGGCGTTTTCTCTGGGCCAAGGCTCATTTAAAATGGACTGTGGCAAAGTGGAAAACTGTTCTGTGGTCAGACGAATCAAAATTTGAAGTTCTTTTTGGACAACTGGGACGCCATGTCATTCGGACTAAAGAGGACAAGGACAACCCAAGTTGTTATCAGCGCTCAGTTCAGAAGCCTGCATCTCTGATGGTATGGGGTTGCATAAGTGCGTGTGGCATGGGAAGCTTACACATCTGGAAAGGCACCATCAATGCTGAAAGGTATATCCAAGTTCTAGAACAACATATGCTCCCATCCAGACGTCGTCTCTTTCAGGGAAGACCTTGCATTTTCCAACATGACAATGCCAGACCACATACTGCATCAATTACAACATCATGGCTGTGTAGAAGAAGGATCCGGGTACTGAAACGGCCAGCCTGCAGTCCAGATCTTTCACCCATAGAAAACATTTGGCGCATCATAAAGAGGAAGATTCGACAAAGAAGACCTAAGACAGTTGAGCAACTAGAAGCCTGTATTAGACAAGAATGGGACAACATTCCTATTCCTAAACTTGAGCAACTTGTCTCCTCAGTCCCCAGACGTTTGCAGACTGTTATAAAAAGAAGAGGGGATGCCACACAGTGGTAAACATGGCCTTGTCCCAACTTTTTTTGAGATGTGTTGATGCCATGAAATTTAAAATCAACTTATTTTTCCCTTAAAATGATACATTTTCTCAGTTTAAACATTTGATATGTCATCTATGTTGTATTCTGAATAAAATATTGAAATTTGAAACTTCCACATCATTGCATTCTGTTTTTATTCACAATTTGTACAGTGTCCCAACTTTTTTGGAATCGGGTTTGTATTTTAGAAGGCAGCATAATTAAAGGTACACTATGCAACTTTTTTTCTTCAAAATACATCATGAATCCATCTTCCAATCCGTGTTTTCGTCTTATCCTGAATCACTACGGTACGCCTATACATGTTTATATTCAGACTATTTAAGACCGAGCAGGACGCCTACCGCTGCGGAGTAGCCCAGTACTGCGTGACTCGTCATATACATTAACAGAGAGAAGTAGCTCCGGCTACAATGTTCTTCCGCAAGACGCATGCAATTTTGTTTATTAACAGCTAGAGCGCCAAAAGTTACATAGTAATATACTTTAATATACTACGGTTTGGAACAGCCTTTCCATTGGGATGCTGTCTATGCAGACAACTCTCTATATTTTGGAAGAGAGCTTTAGTCTCACCCTCAGTAGTCTGAAGCCAGTGTAGTAAGTGAGAGCATTTAAACTCCTGTCCTCCGCACAAGAGCGTGCTGTCACAGCACGAGAGCAAGATAGAGAGCTTGAACGCAAGAACCCTGGAAAAGAAACCATAAATCAGTATAAAACTATTCATATTATTTAGAGCAAAAACCAGGTCAAGTTTTAACACATTTTTGCCCATACTTGCAGGATTGTGGTTGATGCAGGCAGATGACGCCGGACCTGGTGATGGCTGTTTAAGTGTGCTCACTATAGATGTACGGTCATAATAGGTCAGAATGACGTCATCAACCTGTGACAAAATCCAGCAGTGCTACTGTTAAATACTTTTCATATGTATTGCCTATGTAATGTAACAGTAGTGCAATCCATGTACTTCCTTTGGTAATTGTATAAAATGAAGCATAAAAGCAAAGGTAATCTTATAGAGTGTTTAAAGCTAGCTAGTATATTTGCCAGCAAGCCAGCCCCTGGTTATGACATGGTGTTTAAGTACAAGCTACAAGGCGCTAATTAAAAGCTATATGCAACATGTGATCACAGTTTACCTTGTAAAACTTGTTTTTTGGACTGCTGAAGGCTGTAAGCTCTCTCAGTAAGAGTGGATAGAGGGACTTGGACTGATAACGAGCAGAGGAAGTCTGAACAGCAGACTGTTTTTCTAAGCACAGAGAGAAGAAAATAAAGCATAAGCAAAGCTTTTTGAAATAACATGCATGTGTGAAAATGTGTTAAGAATAGAATGTGTACTGCTATTTTTTTAAATAATTGTAATAAATAAAGAAATATTAGTAAATATTGTGTAAAACAGTTTGCTGTATTCAATAATTAACATTCCAAACATTTTTAATGTGATTTTGTTTTTCCAAATGAAACAAATGAGAACAATGAAACAAGAAAAGAGAACAAGAAAATCAATTAATGAGAACAAAAATGCATTGTGGGATACAGTACTCTGTATGCTCTGTTGTATACTGCACATTTTGGTGAATGTAGTAGGCAGGGAAATTCATATATTTTGCACAGTATACATACTAAAGACCCCGATATACTCAAAGTTTTCATTTTTTACTGCCAGTTATTTTTACCAGGTTTGTACTGAGTACTAACATACTAAGACAGTGAGATTTAAAGACCAAATCCAGTATACAGATGATGATGAACATGATGCATACTAAATACAGTTAAACAGATGCGGCCAGAATAGGAACACAACAGTCTAAATTGCACATTATACGTTTCCCCATAGAAAACCATTATAAAGAAAATGCATTAAGCCATGTTAAGCACTTTCTTTATAATGGTTTTCTATTTAAGACAGGGACATTGGAGGACCAAATTCAGTATACATCTTATTTATAAAACATACTATGTACAAGAAAGCAGATGAACAATGCATATGAACGCATGGCACAAAGTTTCACGTTAAAGGGTTAATTCACCCAAAAATGAAATTCTGTCATTAATTACTCACCCTCATGTCGTTCCAAACCCGTAAGACCTTCGTTCATCTTCTCTGACCCCTCCGTAGACAGCAACGTAATTAGCGTACGTTAATTCTCCTGCACAGTTTATGCAACAGTGCAGCACTTTCGAGTTGTACGGAAGCCGATGCTGTTCACGTGAGCAACACGACGCATGCGTGTGATGATGATGCAGGAGCTGCACTGTATTTACAACGTAAACTGCGTAGGAGACTGGCACAGACGTATTGAAATTGTTGAATAAAGTCGTTATTTTTGTTTGTTTTTGTGCACAAAAAGTATTCTTGTCGCTTCATAAAATTAAGGTTGATCCACTGGAGTCACATGGACTATTTTAACGATGTTTTTACTACCTTTCTGGGACTTGAAAGTGTTAATTAAATAGCTGTCTATGGAGGGGTCAGAGAACTCTCGGATTTAATAAAAAATATCTTAATTTGTGTTCCAAATATGAACCTTCGTTCATATTTGGAACACAAATTAAGATATTTTTTATTAAACGGGTTTGGAACATTTTTACGGGTTTGGAACGACATGAGGGTGAGTAAATGATGACAGAATTTTTAAATTTTTGGATGAACTAACCCTTTAAGAATTTTCCCATAGGAAGCAATCATAAAGAAAACACTAAACGTGCCATTTATCATGTTCATATTCTGAGCTCATCTGTTTGCCTGCATGTAGTATGCATCATCAGTAAGGTCATTCACTGTACATTAGGGCACACCAAGCTTTTTTTCACATTAAATGCTTTAGAATGTCCCACTGTTTTTAGTGATTCAAATACAGCTACGGGTACTGTATATGGATCGCAAGTGCCCAAATCTTGCAGTTTGTTCACATATCTTTTTCTTCTTTTGAGAGGTGATCTAAATATTCATTGCTTGAAACAGATGAAAAATTGACATGCCAGTGCTGCAGTTTTGCCTTTCAGGTCTCTGCACCAGTCATGTGAGTGAAAACTGATGTGGATATGTTAGTACAAATTGTGCTTTCAATTAAAATTACAACTCTTTGGGAGGGTTGCACCTATAAGGATCGACCGTCACACTCTGCTGACGACACACCCACACAAAGAACGTCTATCTTTGTTCAATCAGCCACATTTAAATTTTAATTTTAGGTGCACTTTATTTTATTTAAACCTCCTCACCTGCTAATTTAAAGATAATCTCTAACTGAGATTTAAATCTGAGTTAAAAGTTATGGAGCAACAGGATTAAAGTTAATCTATTTTAAATATAAATTAAATCCAGGATCAAAATGATGGTTTAAATGTAAAGTTTTAAAGTTTGGTGCAACATAATTATTAGATAAACCTTGATTTAAGATTAATCCTTATTGGTGCAACCCACCCTTTGTAACCAATGGTAGTTTGAAGGTGTTTACCAGTATTTTCCGGAAAGTCTGTTTTGACCTATTGAAACAAACTTCGCTTTGGCCTGATTTTGTTTGAAATTACCTCACAACAGTTCATTCTTCAATTTAGCTTGAAGTATATCAGGGCCTTAAGAGAATTTTGCAAGAGTAAGGGACTGGAGTGCAATAAAAATACAGTATACAGAAAATACAGTAATGCATGGTGATTTACCCTCTTCTCTCTGAACACAAAAGAGGTTTTCAGTGAGAGTAACCAGTGCTGGATCAATTTGTGTTCTGAACATCAGCCAGCTCTCAAGACAGACGCCAGACCTTTATGTGACAAAGACAGCTGCATTTTAAAGCACATTCAAGGTTAGAGAACACATATAATGACAGACAGTAGACGTTACCCCGCATCCTGGCCACAGCTGTTAAACACAGAGCTAAGGTTCAGGAGACCACAGTCCATGCCATCACAACAGCATCCAATGTCACAGAAGTCAGGTGTGACATCACACAGGCAGCCTGCGGGAGCGAGACAACACACATTGAATTTACCAGTGTGATGAGGGTGGAATAGCTCAATATTTATTTATGTATACAGTATATACATATTTTTAAAGAAACTTCTGTACTTTTAACTTGTAACATTTACAAAGTACATTTAAAAGTAGGGGGAGAACAGGTATGGTTGTAACACTTTTTGCTTCAGCATCTGTTACTCACTGAATTTGAGCTAGAGTGCTCATACTTTTACACAAATTACCCACATTTATTTACTACAAAAGGCACCCATTCAAACCAGCAAGAATATTACAGCCCTTACAAGTTGATGTCAAATACTGTATGATGTACACTGTGTAAAGTTTAGTTTAGTAACCTTTTTATTGTCCCCCTTAGGGGCAATTTGTTCTGCAGCATGGACGTTTACCACCACATACAAGACAGACAAATATACAAAATCAATAATGCATTAAAATACATAATATATAATAATAATAATAATAATAATAATAATAATAATAAAATATAAACTTAAAAAAGAAACTACCTTTTCTTATTTTACTTGAGCAAATTCACAGCACATGGTATAAACGAAAATTTATAAACTATTTGACTTGGCTAAGGGGACCCTATACAAAGATCCTGAAGGGAGAGTCTGAAATGAATCATGAGTGAGATGGGTGAGATGTGTCAGATATAATGTGATTCACTTTCTTAATCACCTGCATATTAAATAAATCTGACAACCCAGGCAATTTCACACCCAATACTTTGCTACAGTTATTTACAACTTTTGCCAGTGCATTTTTTTTTTTACTTTTGTAACAGAGACAGAGGTATGCCAACTGCAACAAAAAGGGGCCCAACGATGTTTTGTACAGAGGCAGCACCACTGCTCTGAATGTACCGGCAGATGGAGGCGTAAAAATGAAGTGACGTGATGATGAAGTCAAAAGTCCAGTGTTTATTCCAAAAAGTACACAAATAACGGTTTTCCAATGGAGTGCAAATTATATTTACAGTGAAAATCGCAAAAAGGAAAAGAAAAACAAAACAAAAAATAAACAGCTCAAAAGTTATATATATAAAAACGAACTTTTTGGCTATGCCAACAAATTGGCCCAAAATACAGCAATAACTATCTCCAACCCACTCTACGAGCTCCTCAACAACTCTGAGAGGCCCTCTTAAAAAAGACAAGCCCCCCCTACTTTGGCTAAACCATTTAGAAATTAAAAAGGTAACAAATTTAAGAAAGACAAGAAAAAATTTTTTATTTAACAGTAACTAAGAAGTAAACGGTTATAATAATACAAAAATATATAAACATTTGGATCCAAACAAACTCAACTAATTATTCATGTTTAAGAATGCTAAAGCAAGAATCAAACAGATCACCAAACTCCCCCTCACACATGAGAACAATGAACTGTGCCTTCTATTGGCGGGAATGGAATACTCAAAAATGGTGGCATTTACTGTGACCGGGTTTTGTCTGTTTGTGGTGGGAAAATGATCCAGTACGTAAGTATGACTATTTATAATATGTATGTGGATATATGGAAACAATAAACATTTAACATGATTACCGGTCTTGTTCTCCTTCTTAACACAATACATAAATCAACATAGTGAAATGTATAACTCATATGTCAAACTGATGAAGAAATGGCATGGTGAGGACAGGAACAACACTAAACAATACACAATCAGTGACAAACACATCTGTGTTAACTGGTGTTCAAATTTGCGCAAAACAGATAATGTGTGTATGATGTTACAATAAGAAGCGTATGTATGCATGTTCTCAGTCCAGTGTCAGCATAAGAGTTCTCTAAATAATAAGAGTCTCTAGTCACAGAGGCTCACTGTGACATCTTTCAATGAGGCAAACCAACAAATCAATGAAAACATTAAAATCGATTCAATATATGCCTTGTAAAACACAGTTATCAATGTCCTGTCAATATTGAATTTGACAATATTTGAATTTAAACTTCCTAAGACAAAAGTGTTTTTGCTGACTCATCTTACTCAGTCTATCAGTATTCTCAGCTAATTTTAATTTATTATCAATTATAGTGCCTAAATACATGCAACTTTCAACCAATTAAATCAGATGGTTATCAATAGTATGAATGCCACTGCTGCCAGATTAAAATCAATACTCATATCTTTGGTTTTATCAGCATTCAAAAGTAGACCAGCCTCCCGACACCAATTTGTACAGTAATCAACAATGGGCCTGTGATCCCTCTCCTCACCAACCAACAAACTTACCACCACAGTGTCGTCAGCAAACTTCAGAATGTACTGGTTCTCAAATTGACTATGACACTCATGTAGAGGATGTAGAAGAGAAGAGAAAATACACATCCCTGAGGGGAGCCAATAGATGTAGTTATTGGACCTGAAGGCTACCCTTACTCTCTGTGATCTGTTACTGAGAAAATCTAGTAACCAAGCGGCCATACTTACATTTACGCCAAAACCCGATCTGAGCTTGTGGACCAACTAACTCAGTTGAATCGTATTGAATTCAGAAGAAAAATCTACAAATAAAAGCCTAGCATGATTACTACTTCCCTCCAAATGTTTATCCAACAGGTTTAGTAAGGTCAATGTCGGAATCCTGCACGCCTCTCCCCGTCCTGTAGGCAAATTTCACTGAGTCAAGAAATTGTTTTGTTTTCCATTAATACCTCTTTTACTAATTTCTTGAATACTTTCATTACAAGTCAGGTCAAGGTGACTGGTCTATAATCTGTCAAGCCTTTAGGACAATTGTTTTTTGCTACAGGGATAATAACAGACTGTTTCCAAAGTTTTGGGACATACCATACATCAAGTGACCAATTAAAAATCTATGTAAAAATAGGACCCAATTGCTCTGCACACTGTTTCAACACTCTACCACTTATTCCATCAGGGCCAGAACGCACTTTAGATTTACACCATTTAAAAAGTTTAACAACACATTCCTCATTAAAGAAAGCCGGTAGGCTCCCATCCTGTAATGAATGGTATGAGTCTGCATTCCTCATGCTACAATCCTGCTCTTCAAATCTAGCATAAAACGTATTATGCTAGATTAAAAGTTGTTTTATAATTGATAAACTCTGCAATACTGACAGTCATTGAACTGAATTAAATCAACCTTGAATCTGAATTAAGCTGAATAATGACACTATTGTTTTCTGTAGAGCTGCTTACAGCTGCAACTGAAGTCGTGTTATTTAAAACTGCTATTTTCCTGTTTATTATTGTGAAGCTGCTTTAAACAATCTGTATTGTATAAAGTGCTATATAAATAAATGTGACTTGACTTGGATTCATCCATCAATAATACTCTTTCTATATCTGAGCTATAGCCTTGTGGGCTGTGCTCTGACATACAGACTTTTTTTAGGTAGGTCTTACAGTAGTATTCAGGTACAGAAATTGAATAAAGTAATCAAATGTATAATAACAGCAGTCTTCACAGTATAAATTAAATATAAATTAATCCTTATTGAAGCTACAAAAGTTATTCAGTCACAAGCAGTGAGTGATTTTCCCTTTGTGTTTTACTAGTTGGATTAACATTAATGACACAAAGTGACAGCAGCCTAATATACCTGTTGTACTGTAGTCTAAGACCTAATGCACGTATCCAATATATTAAAACACATCCTAACGGTTTACATTCACTTAAGACATAACCGATCTGTTATGAGGATACTTGCCAAGACGGACATCTTGATTTTTGTGTATATTTGACCGTTCAAGCACAATAAGATAGTTAATGATCACACTGACATGAAGGTAAACAAATAAATTATGTCTCAAGTAAAAAAAATAAAAATAAATAAAAAAAAACACATTATGAAAGAAATGTTTTTCTCCAAAACACGTTGGCCACAATTATTGGCACCCCTACATTTTTTTATGAGTAAAATATCTCAAGTATATTCCCATTAATATTTACATTTTTTTAGCACACCAGGGTGACTATGAGCATGAAATTGTCTAGCTATGACTTCTTGTTTCACAGGAGAATAAATATGAGGAAACACAAAGGCCAAATTCCCTTAATCATTCATCAGCATGAGTAAAACCAAAGAATATAGCTCTGATGTGCAGCAAAAGATTGTTGAGCTTCACAAAATAGAAAGTGGCTGTAGGAAAATAGCTAAAGCATTGAAAATCCCCATTTCCACCATCAGGGCAATAATTAAGAAGTTCCAATCAACTAAAGATGTTACGAATCTGCCTGGAAGAAGATGTGTGTCTATACTGTCTTAATGCACGGCGAGGAGGAGAATTTGAGTGGACAAAGACTCTCCAAGAATCACAGCTGGAGAATTGCAGAGATTAGTTGAGTCTTGGGGTCAGAAAGCCTAAAAAAAAAAAAAAAAAAAAAAAAAAAAATAAATTTTTTTTTTAAAAATTTTCAAACAACCCCTACATCACCACATGTTGTTTGGGAGGGATTCAAGAAAAATCCTTCTTGATCATCCAGAAACAAACTCCAGCATATTCAGTTGTCAGACACGACTGGAAATTCAAAAGGGACCTGGTTCTATGGTCAGATGAAACTATAAAAAGAGCTTTTTGGCAGAAAACCCACCAGACTGATTTGGTGCAAGCAGGGATAAAAAGTACCCCATGCCCACGGTTAAAAATACCACTGGATCTTTAATGTTGTGGACCTAATTTTTTGCTGGAGGTCCTGGACATCTTGTTCAGATTCATGGTTTCATGGATTCTAGCAAATCAAACAGATAAAAAAAAAAAAATCTAAACCTGACGGCCTCTGCTAGAAATCTTATAATGGGCCATGGTTGGATCTTCCATCAGGACAATGATCCAAAACAAACATCAAAATCAACACACAAATGTGTCACTAAACACAAAATGAAGCTTCTGCCATGACCATCCCAGTTCCCTGACCTGAACCCTATAGAAAATGAGTGGGTTGAACTGAAGAGAAGAAGCACCAACATGGAGCTGGGAATCTGAAGGATCTGGAGAGATTCTGTATGGAGGAATGGTCTCTGATCTCTTGTCAGGTGTTCACCAAACTCATCAGGCGTTATAGAAGAAGACTCAGAGCTGTTATCTTGGCAAAAGGAGGTTGCAAAAATTATTTAATAAAAGGGTGCCAATAATTATGGCCAACGTGTTTTGGAGAAAAGCATTTATTTCATAATGTGATTTACCCCCACTTTCAATTGTTTTACTTCAATGAAAGGTTAGATTTTTGTGAATTATTTTAATAAAATATCAAAAGGATAAACAATGCAGATTTATTTTTATTTATTTTATTTATTTTTTATTTTTACCGCCATATTTGTAAGTAATCTACTCATCACTGATTACAACACACTGTGAGTGTATAAGCACCATTTGGTGTTTTAACCTGTAAATTGCAATGCATGACCTAACAAATGGACAGTGTCTTACCTTTCTCATGCCCCGATACACGCGAGACTAATGAGACATGGCATGTTGACGCTGTCACAAGCGGAGTGATGTTTCAGTGATATTTTGACCACTCAAATAGGAAATAACTCGTTTTCTATTTCCTGGTTTTTATTGTGTAATAGAGATAAATACATCAGCACCAGACTGTCTGCACAAATGCAGACCTACTACATCATCCCCACTTTGGCCTCGCCCACTGGCATGTTGGACAGGCAATTTAATTTTAAAATGACAGCAGCCTAATAAACCTTCTTCTGTCTGTCATTAATGTTAATCAAATGACAAAGGAAAAAGAGAAAATCCCTCACTGCTCTTGACTGAATTACATTTGTAGCTTTAAGGAGGATTAATTTATATTTAATTTATAATTTATGCAGTGAAGACTGTGAAGTGTTTGATAACTTTAATCAATTTCTGTATCTATCCTACCTGTTAGACCTACCTAAAAATCTTAAAGCACTGTTTACAAGGTTACATTACTACTATTTCATAGAGACAGTAGCAGTATTGGTATCGGTGCATACTGGCCTTCTTTCATAAAAAGATGCAATTAAACAAATATATTAAGAATTTTAATTATATTAAAATATAAGCTACTGTCTTTGTTGTTTCTATGTTAATTCAGAGATTAGATGTGAAATTATTACAATATATACATAAAAAAATAATTATATATATATATATATATATATACACATACATACATACATACACACACACACACACACACTCACCTAAAGGATTATTAGGAACACCATACTAATACTGTGTTTGACCCCCTTTCACCTTCAGAACTGCCTTAATTCTACGTGGCATTGATTCAACAAGGTGCTGAAAGCATTCTTTAGAAATGTTGGCCCATATTGATAGGATAGCATCTTGCAGTTGATGGAGATTTGTGGGATGCACATCCAGGGCACGAAGCTCCCGTTCCACCACATCCCAAAGATGCTCTATTGGGTTGAGATCTGGTGACTGTGGGGGCCATTTTAGTACAGTGAACTCATTGTCATGTTCAAGAAACCAATTTGAAATGATTCGAGCTTTGTGACATGGTGCATTATCCTGCTGGAAGTAGCCATCAGAGGATGGGTACATGGTGGTCATAAAGGGATGGACATGGTCAGAAACAATGCTCAGGTAGGCCGTGGCATTTAAACGATGCCCAATTGGCACTAAGGGGCCTAAAGTGTGACAAGAAAACATCCCCCACACCATTACACCACCACCACCAGCCTGCACAGTGGTAACAAGGCATGATGGATCCATGTTCTCATTCTGTTTACGCCAAATTCTGACTCTACCATCTGAATGTCTCAACAGAAATCGAGACTCATCAGACCAGGCAACATTTTTCCAGTCTTCAACTGTCCAATTTTGGTGAGCTCGTGCAAATTGTAGCCTCTTTTTCCTATTTGTAGTGGAGATGAGTGGTACCCGGTGGGGTCTTCTGCTGTTGTAGCCCATCCGCCTCAAGGTTGTGCGTGTTGTGGCTTCACAAATGCTTTGCTGCATACCTCAGTTGTAATGAGTGGTTATTTCAGTCAAAGTTGCTCTTCTATCAGCTTGAATCAGTCGGCCCATTCTCCTCTGACCTCTAGCATCAACAAAGCATTTTCGCCCACAGGACTGCCGCATACTGGATGTTTTTCCCTTTTCACACCATTCTTTGTAAACTCTAGAAATGGTTGTGCGTGAAAATCCCAGTAACTGAGCAGATTGTGAAACACTCAGACCGGCCCGTCTGGCACCAACAACCATGCCACGCTCAAAATTGCTTAAATCACCTTTCTTTCCCATTCTGACATTCAGTTTGGAGTTCAGGAGATTGTCTTGACCAGGACCACACCCCTAAATACATTGAAGCAACTGCCATGTGATTGGTTGATTAGATAATTGCATTAATGAGAAATTGAACAGGTGTTCCTAATAATCCTTTAGGTGAGTGTATATATATATATATATATGTATGTATTTTTTTTTTTGGGGGGGGGGGACGCCTGCCTTTACATGCACATAAACTTTAATGACATCCCATTCTTAATCCGTAGGGTTTAATATGGAATTGGCTCCCTCTTTACAGCTATAACAGCTTCAACTCTTCTGGGAAGGCTTTCTGGGAATTTTTAACCATTCTTCTAGAAGCGCATTTGTGAGGTCAGGCACTGATGTTGGACGAGAAGGCCTGGCTCGCAGTCTCCGCTCTAATTCATCCCAAAGGTGTTCTATCGGGTTGAGTTCAGGACTCTGTGCAGGCCAGTCAGGTTCCTCCACACCAAACTCGCTCATCCATGTCTTTACAGTCACAGTCTGTAGTCGACCCTTGGGGCTCCGCCAGCCAGGCTGCTTCGGCTCTACACACTCGCTGCATCCGGAAGTGAGGAGTGGTCGGACTCTGTCACTGACTCCCTATTACTCAAGCCGCCAGTGGTGTCAGCGCTGTCTCCCAGCCAGAATATTTCTTTCTGGGAACAGTCATAGACTCGGTGTGGATGAGAGCGCGGCTTACGTCACAGCACGCGCTCACTGTCCAGGCCTAGCGGCGTCATAAAATGGCGGCCATGTTATGACTGCAGGCATTGTGCCCACTATACAGTAGGCACCCCTGCACATAAGCACTTAACACAGCGCCGAGTGCTTCACCGAAGCACAGAGGGAGTCACAAGCCTTGCGCCATTTTCACTCTCTTTACACTTCTCCCAGTCCCCTCTATTCAGGCGGCTGGAGACGTCGAGAGCGCGGCTTACGTCACAGCGCGCGCTCACTGTCCAGCGCCTAGCAGCGTCGTAAAATGGCGGCCAAGCTTTGCGCCATTTTCACTCAATTTACACTTCTCCCAGTCCCCTCTTCAGGCGGCTAAAGATGTCAACATTGCAGTTAAGTAGCCTGTGATAAAGCACGCACGCCTGCACACAAACGCTGTATTAACGGCAACCCTAATAAACCATTAAAATAGTTTTTCCTCTGTTCTGACTGTAGGCAGTGTGCCCACTATACAGTATGCACCCCTGCACATAAGCACTGTTAATTCATCGCCACAAAATCACACAAAAGTGATTTCACGTGGCCGGATTACCACCACAGACTTCATTTACATTTCTCCCAGTCCCCTCTATTCAGGCGGCTGGGGATATAAATATTGCAGTCAACTAGCCTGTTATCAAACACGCACGCCTGCAAACAAACGCTGTTTTAACAACGACCCTACTAAAATACATGCAGGCAGTGTGCCCACTATACACTATGCACCCCTGCACATAAGCACTGTTCACACAGATTATCCCGTTGACTCGCTCTCCAGCTCGCGCCGAGAGCGCACTGAATGTAGAGCGCGCGCCCACTACAAAGTGCGCGCCGCCACACATAAGCGCTGTCCCCACAGTGTCAAGCACAAACCAGCCGGGCAACCGGGTCCCTATTACACAGCGGCCCGTCCCCAAACCTAATTCAACCCTTTGCTATACGGGCCGAGGCCTGGCAGTTACATGCACTATGAGCGCTTCCTGTCTCGAGTTTGGGCCTAACGACTCCAGAGTCGTCCTCAAGCCAAGACATAGTTATATACACAAAGTGCTCTCCACTCCGTTCAAAGCACAGGTTATTTCGCTATCAGCTCTTCCCTCGTCTCAAGACGAAAAAGACGCAAATCTGCTCTGCCCAATTAGGGCCCTAAGGTTTTATTTAGAGCGTTCTGCTGCTTCTAGACAGTCGGAACAGCTCTTTGTTTGCTTTGGTGGCCGCACCAGAGGGTGCGCGACCACGAAGCAGAGATTGTCACGATGGATAGTAGACGCTATCTCGCTGGCTTATGAGTCAAAAGGCCTCTGCTGCCCTATAGGCATCAGAGCTTATTCCACTAGAGGCATGGCCTCGTCATGGGCCTGGTCCAGTGGAATACCACTTGAAGATATCTGTACGGCGGCAGGCTGGGCCTCTCCGTCCACATTTATTAGATTCTATAACTTGGAGGTCCCTGCTTTGCAAGCTAGGATTCTTTCCATATAAACGAATGTATAACACATTTGCAATAACTATAGGCCCGACTCTGTCCGGTCTAGTTTTTATCTATACCCCATATACACAAATGTTTACATTTGCAATACTTTATGGCCGAATTTCTTTCCGGTCTGGGGTTTTATCTCAACCCATAATAAGCTATGTGTATCACAAGCGAATGTTCATCACATTACATACTATAAGGCCCAACTCTGTCTGGTCTAGTTTGTCAAAATCCCATATAACAAATGTATACACATTTCAATATTAATAAGGCCCGACTTTGTCTGGTCTAGTTCTTATATGGATTTATTACATAGGAATATTCTTTCCTATATATACCCTTATATGAGGCTCACTATTGTTGGCCTCTTTTTGGGTCTTTTTCTCTTTTATGAGCCTCGGGCTCTCTCCCCAGGCCATAAATATGGGACAAAGTTTTCAAAGCACGCACAGCGTTTTAAATTGGGTTCCCAGCTACGTAATACGAGAGTACTCTCGAAAGGGAACGACTCAGCCTGAGAGAAGGGAACGAGTATTGCGTAGCTAGCTACGCTATGGGAAAACTCCTTTTCTCGAGAATATGAAGCCAAAAATTATCCTTATAATTTTATATAAATGTAATCAAATACATTTGATTACATTTTATATAGTATTTCTAGTGCTTGAAATTTTTCAGGTAGGTCGATTTCATTTGTGTCTTTATTCTATTGTAGTTTGTTTTCTTTGCTCTTTCTTTATCACTGTTTATTTTGTCTTCAGTAAGCTTGAGAGTTTTTTTAGGCTAGTATTAGTTTTTTAAATGATATTGAAAATGGTGATAAGAATTATGAAATTTCAGTGGTATCAAAAATTGAGATAACATAAAAACCTTATTCAAAGCAAAAATAACTATTTTGTGATATATATATATATCGTTATCGTGAAATAAAATGACTTACATCGTTATATAAGATTTTGGTCATATCGCCCACCCCCTACATCCAATGTATCTGATCTGCAGGTGCATTTATGACACAACGTGCCACTCAGCATACCCGGTTAAAAAAAAAGTCACTGATAGATATATATATATATACACTCACCTAAAGGATTATTAGGAACACCATACTAATACTGTGTTTGACCCCCTTTCGCCTTCAGAACTGCCTTAATTCTACGTGGCATTGATTCAACAAGGTGCTGAAAGCATTCTTTAGAAATGTTGGCCCATATTGATAGGATAGCATCTTGCAGTTGATGGAGATTTGTGGGATGCACATCCAGGGCACGAAGCTCCCGTTCCACCACATCCCAAAGATGCTCTATTGGGTTGAGATCTGGTGACTGTGGGGGCCATTTTAGTACAGTGAACTCATTGTCATGTTCAAGAAACCAATTTGAAATGATTCGAGCTTTGTGACATGGTGCATTATCCTGCTGGAAGTAGCCATCAGAGGATGGGTACATGGTGGTCATAAAGGGATGGACATGGTCAGAAACAATGCTCAGGTAGGCCGTGGCATTTAAACGATGCCCAATTGGCACTAAGGGGCCTAAAGTGTGCCAAGAAAACATCCCCCACACCATTACACCACCACCACCAGCCTGCACAGTGGTAACAAGGCATGATGGATCCATGTTCTCATTCTGTTTACGCCAAATTCTGACTCTACCATCTGAATGTCTCAACAGAAATCGAGACTCATCAGATCAGGCAACATTTTTCCAGTCTTCAACTGTCCAATTTTGGTGAGCTCGTGCAAATTGTAGCCTCTTTTTCCTATTTGTAGTGGAGATGAGTGGTGAGTTGTAGTGGAGATGGGTGGGGTCTTCTGCTGTTGTAGCCCATCCGCCTCAAGGTTGTGCGTGTTGTGGCTTCACAGATGCTTTGCTGCATACCTCGGTTGTAACGAGTGGTTATTTCAGTCAAAGTTGCTCTTCTATCAGCTTGAATCAGTCGGCCCATCGTCCTCTGACCTCTAGCATCAACAAGGCATTTTCGCCCACAGGACTGCCGCATACTGGATGTTTTTCCCTTTTCACACCATTCTTTGTAAACTCTAGAAATGGTTGTGCGTGAAAATCCCAGTAACTGAGCAGATTGTGAAATACTCAGACCGGCCGTCTGGCACCAACAACCATGCCACGCTCAAAATTGCTTAAATCACCTTTCTTTCCCATTCTGACATTCAGTTTGGAGTTCAGGAGATTGTCTTGACCAGGACCACACCCCTAAATGCATTGAAGCAACTGCCATGTGATTGGTTGATTAGATAATTGCATTAATGAGAAATTGAACAGGTGTTCCTAATAATCCTTTAGGTGAGTGTACATATACACACACACACACACACATAAAATTGGTAAAAAATACTGACATAAATGTTTGACCACAAGATTCGTGAAGGGTATCCGTCAAGCCAACACACCTCTATAGGAAGTGCTGCCGAAGCATGGAATGAAAATCTACCTATAAACTGGCTAGAATGCATAATGTCTGTACTTTAATGTAATCTTTAATTGATTAAATTTCTTTCAAAAATATACAAATTTGATAGCTATTCCAATGCTGAAAATCATGAGAATAATGTCACATTGCAAAAACTGTTCTTACTAAAAACAGGGTTAATTTATGAACAATATCTTTATGACATTCAGCTTCTTTCAACTTACCCAAAGGGCTTGTGATGGGCTCTATGGTGGCATCAGTGGGCAGAACCGCACTACCATCTTTGAATGTATCCTTCGGTATAGCAGTTGCAGATGGGTCAGTTGAGTTTTTTGAATATGAAGAATTAATTTCTGCCTTCAAGTCATTAGTCGCTTCTGTTGATCGTGACTGGTTAGTGATTATAGGTGCGTTGTCAGTAAAAGTGAAGGGGTATGGGCTCAGATCGGTGCTCAATGGCGTCGGATCAGTGATGCTCTGTATCGTGCTTTTAGAATCAGTCACTGTAGGAAAAGAAAATGCAAAGAGAATTAGAACGCGACACGGATGTCGGTCTGAACATGTTAATGGTCCTAAAACGGCTAAACTTTTCTTTATGCAGAAGCAGCCTAATTTATTTTGATTTAGGGGAAGAAATATGGTGTAGAAATGTTATTGCCATAAATTCATCCTCTTACCCGCTGAACTTATGATGGGCTCTTTGGTGGCATCAGTGGGGAAAACAGCACTTCCATCTGTGAATGTGGCATTCAGCGCTGCGGGTGAAGGTGAAACCGAAGAGTTTGTTGAATCGGTTGAGTGGTGTTGTGCAGTGTTCTGACAAGTCGCTTTAGGAAAAACAATAGGAATCAAAACTAACTGGAAAACACGACAGAAAACACCCTTCGACATTTGTTGAGGATATCTGTTAATTCGGGATGACTTTAGATAGTAATCCCCTCAATAAGATGTCTAAAAAGTAGTTTGCACTCTGTCATTTCATAAGCATTAAATAGTATAATGAAGTAATTTACAATCTACTTTACTCAAATCACACAGACACATTAGCGTCCAACAGTACAGTCCGTCGTTAAGGAAATGTAAACGCTGAGCACATCTTCTTCTGGTTTTTATTGGCAGTTTACAAACGAGGTGCATTACCGCCATCTTCTGGACTGAGGTGTGAACTCATTGGGGTGTCAGTTTTTTTTTATTACTTATATATTTGTTGAACATTAACAGAAAGGCATTCATAACTGAAAAATTTACAAACAAGACTGAGCATACATTCAATCGTCACATCAACGTATAACATACTCAAAAGTTAACACGTTAAAGACAAAGGAAAGTAAAGAAAAAAAGTAGGGGCGTAAGGAGGTTTTTTATTTATTTATTATAAAACCAAAATCTTCCAATAAGGAGTACAAATATAATGCGTTGACACTTTTTATCCTTTATAGTGTTTGCACATATAAGAACAGCATTTATCTGAAATAGAAAGCTTTTGCAACATTGTACTACTGTGCAAAAATTTTGGGTCAGTAAGAATTTTTTTTTTTTTTTTTTTTTGGGAAAGAACTTAAAGAAATTAATACATTTATTCAGTAAGGATGCATTGAATTGATCAAAAGTGACAGTAAAGACATTTATAATGTTACAAAAGATTCTATTTAAAATAAATGCTGTTTTTTTTAACTTTCTATTCATCAAAGAATCCTGAAAAAAATGTTTTAACTGTTTTCAACATTGATAATAATCATAAATGTTTCTTGAGCAATAAATCATCATATTAGAATGATTGACATGTTCTGAAGGAAGGTGACACTGAAGACTGGAATAGTGATGCTGAAAATTCAGCTTTGAACACAGAAATAAAATACATTTTAAAATATATTCAAATAGAAAACAGTTATTTTACATTTTAATAATATTTCACAATATTACTGTTTTTTATTAGTATTTTTAATAAAATAAATGCAGCCTTGGTGAGCATAAGAGTCTTCTTCTAAAAGCATTACAATTCTTACCGATCAAAAACTTTTGAACAGCAGTGTATAAATATATACATAGATTGTGTTCCAGGCAAACTCAATAGGTCTTTTAAACTCAATCCATTCTTCGTTGCCCTCTCTAGTTCTTTCCTTTTTTCAGAGTACATTCTACATGTCAAGAGTACATGTTTGACATTTTCCACTTTTCCACAATGTATACATAATCCAGTCTGGTGTTTTCCTATTAAATTTAGGTAGCTATTTAATCTTGTGTGCCCTATTCTCAACCTTGTAAGCATAGTTTCCTCCTGTCGTCTCAGACTACTGTACTTTTTAACTATCACTTCTTTCTGAAAGCTGTATAAATGTCTTCCCTTCTCCTCCTGATCCCATGTATCCTGACACATTTTGTTAATAGTATCTTTAATGATAACTTTAATTTCTGA
Source organism: Coreius guichenoti (assembly GCA_039654105.1). NCBI lineage: Eukaryota > Metazoa > Chordata > Actinopteri > Cypriniformes > Gobionidae > Coreius > Coreius guichenoti. The sequence goes on from CM077187.1 coordinate 13,262,185, forward strand.
TTTGCTAGTGGAACTTGTATATCTATGTGCTCTGCCTTCAGGGCTTCTTTTGCTAACTTATCCACCTTTTCATTTCCCTCAATACCCACATGCACTGGAACCCAAGTAATCTGTATATATATTATTTGTTTGAGTTAATCTAAAAATTAATTGATTTATTTCATCTAAAAGATCTTGCCTACATATAGATTTTCCACTCTGAATGCTTGACAAAGAGGACATGGAATCTGAGCAGATGACTATCTTATGCGGTTTAACTTCCTCCATTGCAGTGCTAAAATAATGGCCATTATTTCAACTGAGAAGACTGAGAGGTGACCTGAAGGTCTTTTTTGGATGTTAATATTTTATTTTGGGATGAATGCAGCTGCACCTGTTTTGCCAGTTATTGGATCTTTGGATGCATCTGTGTATATCTGTATTGAGTCATCATACCTGGTTTCTATATACTGTTGGATATTTTGATATATGCCTCTAGATTTTACAACGTCTTTTGTTTCCATATTTACTATAGAAAACAGAATAACCATGGTGGGATGGCAGTCTTACTTGTTTTGCAGCATGCAGTCTATCTATTTTGCCTCTTTTCCCCCACTCCATCCAAAGCTACTGATGTTAGTACGGCCGTACTCCCAACACTCTTCAAGTACCTTTTTTGTAGGTTGTGTTATTTCATGCCCCTGCAGATTTGTTCAGTATGACACTATTAGTTTGAGCTGACTGATCTTTAATGGCATCTCTCCTACTTCTACTTGCAATGAGGCTATAGGTGATGTTCTGAAAGCTCCACAACACAAACGTAGGGCCTTAGTCTGCAACCTATCCAAACCTGTCATTGTGGTTTTGGCTGCAGAATTATATATGCATCCATAGTCAAAAATGGAGCGAATTAAGGGAATATTCTTTTCATAGATGAACCTGATGCACCCCAACTATATCCTGATAAACACTTTAGTATATTTATACCTTTCTTACATTTATCTACCATTTTTTGAATATGGACTTCAAATGTAAGTTTAGTGTCGAACCACACCCCTAAATATCTTATTACCCTCTCTTGCTTCAGTGACTGTCCATACATATCCAGTTTGATATCTAGTCTAGGATTTACCTGTTTTTTAGTGAAACATATATATTGAGTTTTTTCCACAGATAAACGAAAGCCCCATTCGTATGACCACTTTCTGACCTGATCTATTGCTTTCTGCATTCTTGACTCCAGTACACCAATGTTATGACCCCTCACCCATAATGCCCCATCATCTGCATATAATGCTTTACTCATTCTCTGTTCAACTCCAGAAAAAACATAATATTAAGCAATACTGGGCTACATACACTCTCTGAGCACATTTGGTTCTTCTTCTTTAAAGACGATTCACTCTTTAGGAGCATTGTCGCCACCTGCTGCATTAGTCAAAGGTCCATGGACGTTGCATCTTAAAGTCTCCATGAAATCAAAATGGACGATTCTTATTTATTGTATCGATTTATTGTAGTGTTTATTATAAATGATTTTTTTAAAATTCATGTGCACTCATAATCTTTAATCAAAAACGTTAACCTTCCCTCCCCCCTCAAAACAACTTCTCTTCCTGTCATGTGCTATGTCTCATTTCTGCCTCCATTTTGTTAGCAATGCCCAACCTCCAACGATCCAATCATTTCCTGAAGGACGAAGCCCCATCCTACATTTTTTTCTAATTTAAGAAGCCGTTTCACTCGGATATACATCACAATAGGGAAAAAAAGAACAATCACAACTTCTGTTTCATGCCGACTTTAAAGGTGCACTGTGTAAATTTTAGCGGCATCTAGCGGTGAGGTTGTGAATTGCAACCGCCCACCGCTCACCCCTCCCTTCAAACCACATAAAGAAGCTACGGTGGCCGACACAGGACAAAGAGGTCGTCGTCTGAGACAGCAGAGAGTAGCTAGCGCTCTGTAGAGCAGTTTGTCCATTTAGGGCCTCATAAATACTACACACTGCACCTTTAAGGTGATGATACACAGGGCAACTTTTCTGAGCAATGTTGCCGAGTGATGTTTCTTGGGCACTTTCCTATTGAGAATGGGCAACAAATTTCTATCTGGATAATTTAGATCGGTCGTAGGCCTTGTGTCTCACCTGGTTGGCACAAATATCGATTTCGATCTTGATTCAGTATCAATTCATATGTATAGCCTAATGTACATATAAGGAAAAATAAGTTTGCCTTTTTAGCACTATTTTAAACTTTTCTTGGGTTAAATTATATTTGCTCACATTCATTAATATTCACTTGTGTGTGCTTATATAAGAATCATTAAAAATATTAGGATGTAAGTTATTAACGTTTTAAAATGTCACATTTAAAGAAATCTAGTGTTTGATCATGTCTAAATATTTATTCAAATGCAAAACCTAAAAATAAGTAAGCAGTTATGCAATACTTTTGAGCAACTAGACTAGATAGGCCTACATGTATATTTATTAAAGAGCCATACAGGCACCTAGTGGTAATGGCATTACAAATGAAAATTATTATTTTTCCAGCCACAAAATGACTCTATTTGGCCTCTTTGCCTTGGAATTATCTATTTTAACCTTAATTACTACACTAATTGTAATATAAATAATACAAATATTAGAAGAAAAATATTTTAAGTGGTCATTAATGGACCATAATTATTGCACAAATAGTATTTAGTACCAAAAGATCTCCTCAAAATATTCAATAAATATTATTGAACTAAAATATAGAACATTTATTTAATTGAAAAATAGTTAAGGTGTATGGTCACATTTGACCACCAATGAGTATGAGTGTGACCAATTAGTAAGGAATACCTAAGGGCTAAATACAAGAAAAACATTAACATTAATGTTAACAATGTTGCATCTCCATCACTCTCCATAATAAAATGATACTATGTAAATGTGGTTGACGTAATAATCAATGCACACTATGCTGTACTGTTTACTAAAAATTGCTGCAAATACCTGTATAGTGAAGCTGTTGTCTATTCAAATGTATTGACAGCGCTGGTTTGTTTAGAACTATTGAGAGCTCCATGAACCACGTGACCGCGCACGCCGCCGGGAGATGAAAGCATGTCGCGACCGGTCGCAACTCTGTTTTTCAACGGCTCTGACTTTAACTGTTATGCCACATTAAGTGCGCCAAAACGGTATTTATTGTTTGAATTTCCTATTAAAACCTAAAAAATTTAAAAGCTTAGACTTTGTTTCATATCAAAAGCAGGTTTGGCAATTTGGTGTGAGATTTACTTGGGCAGAGTGAGAGCGTGAGACAGAGCCTGAAAGCGTGTGTCTCACGCCAAATGCGTGAGAGTTGGCAACCCTGGAACATAGACTCACTTTGGGCAGAATTCTAATGGCATTGCGTTATTCAGCCTAAGGGTGGCATGCAGTTCTCTAATGATGATTGACAGACTTAGTACACACGACTAACACATAGAATACCATCTTAGAATTGCCTTAATGTAGTATTTATTTCCTCACATGCTGTTTTAGAATATTGCAAGTTGTGTAGGAACTCCAGTGAGGAAAGTCATGTCTATTCTCAGAACAGACATAAAACAAACACAACAGAACTACTGTATATAAAGGCTATTCACATGAGCATGTTTAAAATAAAGGATTTATACTTTGATTAATTTGATACGCTACTCCACATAGGAAGAACAGACATGCCAACTAGTTACTGACCTGATGCAGACACAGCCGAAGTGGACTGATATCTTGGTCCGGAGCGAGGTTTATGTGAGGTCACGTGAAAATAGGTGGGGCAGCCAGAAATCTGCCCCAATGGCTCTCTATGAGAGCGCGCTGCAGTTACATTTTTCACCACAGATTTACATTGGAAATTTGTGGGGCGTGTAGAGCTGGGGAGGGCTCAGAGACCGGCTGCCCCACCTAGTATCATGAATACATGCCTGTTGAATCCATGCGCATCATTTTAATATATCCTGCTCACTTTACGACCAAATCCGAAAATTATTTGTTGCAGAATTCTGAATACATTTACAATTTATTATTAATTCGGTGGATATAGAGGTCTATGGGACTTCAGCATATGAGGCCACTTCAGCTCTGGCTAAAAGCCTAAAAGCCTGTGTGCCACACCCAGCATGGCACAGTGGCCAGCTGCATCTTATGGTGACTCGCAGTTGTATGTGCACATTTTCCCCTTGGCTCGACAGGACCATATATGAGCGAGGGATTTCCATGGGCAAAGTGGTAAGAAGAAAAGTCATGACAATGGACATGTCTTTGATGGGCTTGGGAGCTCTGCGATGGCAGTCCGGCTTACGGCACTTGGACTTGGAGTGTGGGGAGCAAAATAGGCTCTCGTAAAGGCGACAGTGGCATGGAACCAAAACTCCATCAGGTGACAGAATGGAGAAAAAAAAACCTTGGGAGAAACCAGGCTCAGTGGGGGGGGGTAGTTCTCCTCTGGCCACAAACGAACAGTGTATGATTATGATTCAGGCAGCATTACAGGTCAGAAGTCAGATTGGATCTGAACATTCAGAATATTTATCCAGTTCCATCTGGTTGAAGATCAGAGTCATCACACCGGTATGGAGACAGGGAATGGCGCTGCAAGCCAGACACCGAGCCAGCCCTCCCACATATTACCTGTTTGTACCCAACACATGGGAAGGAAACGGCTCCACTCAGAGATTGTAGAATCTTGCAAACATGTTAGGTGTCGCCCAGCCCACAGCTCTACAGATGTCTGCCAGAGAGGCGCAGTGCACCAATGCCCAGGAGGAGGCAACACTGAGCCCTCATCCCAAGGGGACATGGTTCGCCTTGGGACTGGTTTGCTATCCAGTGGGCCAAACTCTGTTTGGAGACAGTTGTTTCCTTCTACTGGCCTCCAAAGCAGACAAAGAGCTGTTCTGAGGTTCTGAAGATCTGTGTGTGGTCCACTTACAAACGCAGGGCGCGAACGCAAGGGCAGGGTCTGCCTTTTCCGGAGGCAGCGCTTGCAAGTTCACCACCTGGTCCCTGAAGGGAGTGGTGGGAACTTTGGGCACGTATCCAGGCCAGGGTCTCAGGATTACGTAATAGTTGGCCAGCCTGAATTCCAGGCATGATGTATTGTCCGTCCGGACCAGCACATGCTTGTCCTGCAGCAATGATCGAAACCGGCGCAGGGCCAGCAGTACTGCTAGCAACTCGAGGCAATTGATATGCTACTGCAGTCGAGAACTCTGTCCAGGAGCCAAAGGCTGTGTGCCTGTTACCCGTGGCACCCCAGCCCGTGTTGGAGGCATTTGTTGTGACAACAACATGCCTGGACACTTGTTCTTGAGGAACTCCAGCCCGTAGAAATGCAAGGTCTGACCACAGGCTGAAAGCTCGGCGACAGACCGGTATGATTGCCACCCTGTGTGTGCCACGGTTCCATGCCCATCTCGGGACTCGGCCGTGTAGCCAGTGCTGAAGCGATCATATATGAAGCAATCTGAGTGGCATGACCACGGCTGCGGATGGCATATGCCACAGGGGCCTTTGAAATTACTGAACAAATTCAAACAGTCCATCACTGACTGGGCATGCTTGTGCTGGGCAAGTCCAACTCCATACCGAGAAAAGAGATTCTCTGCATGGGGGAGAGTTAGCTCTTTTCCCAGTTGACCTGAAGTTCCAGCTGGCTGAGCTCGATTGGGCCAGAATGAGCCAGTGCCGAGATAGTTGAGGATGCAAATGCCCACTTCCCTTATCGTGGCAAGAGCAGCGATAAGGCACAGCGTCCTGGAGTGGGGGCCGTGAGAGTGGTGTAACACTTACTGTACCTGGCTCCATGGTTCCCGCAAGGGAGTGACTGAAGACGCATGAGGTGTTGCGTCCTCGAACCGCAGACTCCTGCCAAGTTCACACTGCACGATTTTCAAAGTTTAATTTTCATTTCATTTTCACACTGCACGACTATCTGGGGTAGCATTCAGTTGCTGCTGTGCACATTGCACGATGGATCGGCGACAGGGGGTTTCACATTGCATGACTTTACAATAGGAAGAATCACTGACAACTCTGTCTGGTCCTCAAACTACGTTTCACAACCAAACACATGCAAGAAATGAGAAGGAAATAACACGAGATCACACGTGCGAGACTTGTTTTGGTATTAAAAATGATAGCCCGCAAGAAGCTTGCTATCCAAATTGTCTGGGCACTGATTTGCAGTGAAAAGGAGAAAAAGAAAAAAAAGATTATGGAGGAGGAAATGGTTGGGGAGATGCGGGGAGCAAGGATTGTGTTCTGCAAAGAGAGTTGGAGGTAAATAAATAATTTTGCAATGTGCTGCTGTTGCGGCTGGTCAAGAAAATGTTTGTGCTTTGTTTCTGTTTTATATAATTGTAAATACATCTATTAAAATACTGATATTCTGGTCTATAACTCTTCCCCGAACATCCCGCTGTCCTGTTTCTTGCTCTCTCATTGGCTGTAGGTCATCGCCGATGTCATTTTCAATCAGAACACATTTCACACAGCAGGATTTTGAATCGCCGCCAGATCCAGATACTTAGCATGCCTTAGCATGTCTTTGATAATTCACTCGTGTGAACGAGCACTGATTTGCCTATGATTTTGGGCATTTATCGGCAATTTCGCAAAACCTGTCGGCAAGTGAAAATCGGGGATAAAATCATGCAGTGTGAAGGCTGGGGAAACACCATTATTATTATTATTTTGCATATTACTATATTACATTTGATTGGATTTCTAAAACACCAACGTAAACATGAATGTGTTGATAAATTATTGAAATAGTAACTAAAGATAGTAGAGGATACTTAAAGTAAATATTAAACATCTAAGAAGCTTGGCTGACAAAAAAGGAAACCCCTGCCCTATATTTAGCTTAGGGGAGTGGGAGTGAAGAGGGCATGTGCTTATAGAGCAGGGGACAACAGCCAGAGTGAAAGTGTGTGTGTGTGTGTGTGTGTGTGGACAGTGCGGTCCTGGGAAACCCTACGTTTTGGGGAGAAAATGTCCATGGGGAACATTTTTGACCATGGGGACTGCTTATAAATCATATTTAATGTTTATTCAAAAATTTTAAAATGCATAATGTTTTCTGTGAGGGTTGTGTTTAGGGGTAGGGATAGGGTTAGGGGATAGAATATATACAGTTTGTACAGTAAAAAAGAATCATCATGTCTATGGAAAGTCTCCATAAAACTTGGAATATAATGTGTGTGTGTAAGGCCAGAAGAGAATTTGTTGGAGAGAGAACATTTGGGCTAACGCAAAACATCTTAGACTCTACATTTGTTCAGAACAGTGTGTGAAAATCGGGGGATGGCAAGTTAATTCTGTCTGCAGCTGTCACTTTTTCAACTACACCTTTTCTTGTAGTGGCACTTAAACTCTGTCTGAATTGTTGAATTATATGCCAAGGCAATATTTTTACTTGCTCTTCCTATATGGCAAAATCTTCAAATTGTAAAATACATTACAAAAATATTACTCCAAGAGAATTACCGACACCAACGGAGTTTGATTCACAGGAAACATACTTTCAAATAAAATGTATAGCTTTAATGCTCTGTAAATTGCAGTGGACAGACATCCTGTTAAATGGGTCTTTTAAAATATATTTTGGACAATATTGTGTTGTAATGTTAAAATACTGAATAATATTAGAATAAAGAAAATTACATTAATTTAAAAAAAAAAAAAATAACGTTACTATAATTTAAATATAATCTCTTATGCTCACCAAGGCTACATTTATTTGATGAAAAAATACATTAAAACAGTAACATTGTAAAACATTTTTACATGATCATTCAGAAATAATTGTAATATAATTGGTTGATTTGGTTTACAAGAAACATTTCTTTTCTCTTTTTCTCTTTTTTTTAAATGGCTGCCTACGATAAACACACAGAGAAATAAAAGCCATCTGCAGACAGGTTCAAGAAATTAGCTTATGGCATAATGAACTGTCATCGTTTGACATAATATATTAAAACAATAATATCGTAGTCTAAACCTAAAGTAATATTGAAAGCTTACAAACTCTAGTTTTCATATTTGAATTACTGAATATTTTGAATTTCAATACAAATTAAAGCTGCAAGCAGCGATGAAAGGACCCTCGCACCCGGGAGCACCGTCACCCGGTGGCCTCAGGAAAACAGCGAATAGTGGGCGACATGCATTTAAGCCGGTAAATATAGGAGAAATATGGCAAAGTCACTTCAATGTGCCACACTTCCTGCTGCCAGCAGGTGGCGCTTTGATTGTAACCGAATATTGGCATGTAGATGTCTTCAGGCCAGGACTATTGTCAAGCATATGAAGTTTAGGGCAGATCGGACACTGTATGCCTGAGTTACAACAACTTCCTGTTTTGTGGCGTAAATCGCATACATTAGCACTTAGCCAAGTTTTGCTTGATTTAATGTGTTTCTAGCATGTTTGGGACTTGATGGCATATTTAAATGTGTTTCTGTGAGGGAATTACAGTGTAAAGCATGCCATTTCCTGTTGCCAGCAGGTGGCGCTATGACTAACTAATATTGCCATATAGATGTTTTCAGGCCAGGACTCTTATCAAACATGTGAAGTTTGGGGCGTATCGCACATTGTATGCCTGACTTACAACAGCTTCCTGTGTCATGGCGAAACATCAGATTTTGTCAGGCCGCCATGGACACGCCCTTCAGCGAAAACTCAAGATCTTCACAATTTAACATCACCAAGACCTTAAGATTAGACTGACCAAACATGATGTTGTTCTGATTAAATCTCAATGAGGATACTCATCACAGTGTAAAACATGGTCTTTCCTGTTGCCCACAGGTGGCGCTATGCCTGTAACTGAATATTGGCATGTAGATGTCTTCGGGCCAGGACTCTAATAAAACGTGAAGTTTGGGGCAGATCGGACATTGTATGTCCGAATTACAACAACTTCCTGTTTCATGGCGAAACATCGAACTTTGTCAGGCCGCCACGGACATACCCTTCAGGGAAAACTCAAGATCTTCACAATTTAACATCACAAAGGCCTTTAGATTAGACTGTGCAAATATTATGTTGATCTGATTAAATCTCTAGGAGGAGTTCGTTAAAGTACAGCGTCTGGAAATGGCAAAATTTGCAACAATTTTGCAAAGAAAATTCAAAATATATCACTTCCTGTTGGTTTTCAGATTTTGTACCAGGAGACTTTTTTGTAGGTATTGGGCTGTTACATGTCTCCCGAATTTCATACCAGTACGTGAAACATTGTGGGAGGGGCACTTCGTTGAAATGTTGTAGGTGGCGCTATCGAGCCATTTTGCCACGCCTAATTCTGAAACCCATATCAGATGTAAATTTTCACCACTTTTGACACGTGTGCAAAGTTTCATGAGTTTTCGAGCATGTTTAGGCCATCAAAAATGCGATTCATTTGGGAGAAGAATAATAATAGGCTGAGCAATTCCAATAGGGTCCTCACACCATCGGTGCTCGGGCCCTAATAAGAGAGGAACAGTAATTTTTTAATTTGCAACAGGAATATTTAACACAGTCATAAGGCGTGTTCAGACCTTTATTTTTAAATAGTGATGCACATGAAAAATCATGAAAGATTGGTAGAAACCTCAGTTTGTTTTCATGCCAAGAGTTCAAAAGTAACATCCATTCTATTTTTTGAGAAGAAAAAAATCTGAAAATGTTTTAAATATATAAAAGAAATGATAGATTCTCCATTTGTGTTGCGGCTGTGAGCTATAACGCATGTGTGTTCTTTCCACAAGTCTTTTATGTGTTTGTTAAAGGTTGAATACAGACCAAATACTGGCATACTGCCCATACTACTTCTGAATAGCATGTCTACTTCATACATTTTATGAAAAATATGGAAATATATGGTTCAGATCACTCAAACATATGGAAATGGGTGCATCCTTATATGGTCACCCATGGAGCCTGTCATCTAGTGGAAAAGGTTGGTACCATGCCCAAACAAAATCTTACTGAAAGCTATTTTTTTGAGATATCAAACTAAAATTTGGAACACAACTTGATACGATTTTTGGCTTTGATTTTCTTGAAGTTTTAGAGTTGAACATGTTTTATAAAATATACATTTTATATACAATTTTAAAATTTATATTTTTACAGTTTCATAAACTTCAACTTCTATGATTTTTAAAAAGAAACCAAAGTCTGTGCTCCAAAGTATTCAAGATTTATAACGATTTAAGTTAGACATTTTATTTTCAGTTTTATGCTCAAAAAGTGGGACTGACAGTTAACAGAGGTGCCAAAGAAAAAGCCCAAGTTCTCTGCAGAGACGGAGTATCAGTTTCCACAACCTTGTATTTCAATACATGCGTTCAGTGTTGGGCCCATGATAAATGTCTGCTATGGATTGCATATATGGTGTGAAGTGGGAGGGTTGCAGAATGCTGTTTTGGACTATCCCGGAGGTCTATATGCTCCTCAATATAGAGCCCCAGTGCTTGAAAATTATGTTTAGTCATCAAACTCCCCTTTTATTCAGACATTTATTCATAAAATACACACCACACATCCTATGTACATTTATACGGTACAGCACCTTTATCATTTGCTATGTTGTTAGTTTAAATCATTAGATCATTTACATTTTTATAATCTCAAAATCATATTTACATTCATATACATTTAGTGACTTACAAACAAATAGAAGAGTGAAAAACAAAAACATATGCAAGCTAATCTATCATATGTAGCTAATATGCTTTAAAGAATCAGTGCGGTATTAGCAGTTATGTCATTATTTTTATATGGTAAGAAAGATGCTTTCTGGCATAAGTGGATGCATAAATGGATATTATAGTAGTTCATAGGAGAATATTGTTGAATACTAAAGTTATACATGCCACAAAATGCCAGCAAACAAGGTCTTACAAATATTCAAATCCCCCAAATACTTATTAACTATGATAGTACAGTAATAGATGTCTCTATTAGATAGATTAGATTAAATCTTTTGAGTAGGTGAAGAACACTAATCATAACACTAATAATAATGTTTGGTCTTTGGTTACATGATAATAGAGACACAATATCTAAATATAATGTTGGAACTGTTTAGCGTTACAGGACTGTCATTTATATCTGAGCTAAATCTAAATTGTTGTTCTTCTAAAAGATCCCTTTTTTAAGTTGATGTGACGTGGTCTAATTTACAGCCAGCATTGATTCATAAAACTAATATTGACCGATTTCTTATTGTTAAAAAGCTTATGTCATAAATATGTTTTAAATTTGGTATGTCATATAGGCAAATGATACCATGGCTTGTTTTAAAATTCTTAATTCCAGAAAAGATATCCATATACCAAGGATTACATGAATCTACAAATTAATTCTCACCAGAGACAGTTAATAAGATGAGAAGAAACTGAGCCCTTCAGTCAAGGCAGCAACAATCTCCTTGCCATATTTGCCCACAAGGTAAACCAAACTATTGCCAAAATTACTGGACTGAATTCACCTCATTCCAAGGCGTGCAAATCCTATTTTGGATCAGGAATGAAAAGTGACACCAAAGCACTTCATACACCTCCTCTCTTGTACTTTCACCAGCACTCACTTTCCTAAACCTGATGTTCAGGCTAAAGTTAGCACACCCAGGCCAGTATATAAGACCCCAGAAAGGAACTACGAACATGTCAGTCACATCAGTGTGGTGTATACTTCTCCTCTTTTGACCAACGGCAAAAAATTGAGAGATGGTGAGTGTTTTTAGAAGACTTTAAACAAAACAAACAAACAAAAAATATATATAAACTCTGTTCTTCAAGATGAGGTTAATTCATGAACACTCATCATTTATTAACAGATTAATCTGTCAGTCGATAGATGGTCAGACAGAAATTTGTCAAGAGAACGAAGTTGAGGTGCCAGTGCACTTAACAACTTTACAAAACATCCTTCCTTGACACCTTCTGAAATTTAGAGCCCTGTTGTCACTGGAAATATAAATTTGAAATTGCAACATGAACAATAACTTTTCAGTGGGTAATTAGCAGAAAATGTATATGATGATAGAAGTCGTAACTGTGAAAACGGAGCAGCAAAACATTCAAGTGTGTTTTTCACTCCATACGTATGTGTTTCTCCATAGGCACCCAAGAAGGCCAAGAGGAGGCAGCAGGCAGAGGGCGGCAGCTCTAATGTCTTCTCCATGTTTGAGCAGAGCCAGATCCAGGAATACAAGGAGGTACAGTGCACATTCTTCAGTAATTTGACTTATTTTTCTTACATTTCTGGTAAACCTAAAATTAGTTCAATACATTAACATGTATTCATTTATCATAAACTTTTTGTATATTCAAGTTATACATTTTGTCAGCACAACACAAAAAAATCAGGGAGTAGTTTTAACATCAATTAAATCAATCAATCAAATTATATCAGTGATTAATGTTGAGGGCATGTTAGACATTCACCCATGCTCATGTGTTTGAAAATCTTATATTGCAGATTTCTATGTTAACTAGTAACTCAGCAAAAAGTAGATTTTGGAAACATTGGAAGAAAGTAGTCACCAAGTGTAGCATTAGTTTTATGTTCAGTAACCAATTAGCAAAAACAATAGCCGTTTTAAGTAGTAAGGAGATGTGGTAGAGAGATTAGATGAGGCTGGCAAGCGTAACCAATACCCCCTCCTTAAATATCCCCAAAGTCTTGTTGTACATTCTGTGACCTTTTAACAACTTAGACAAGTGGGCAGCAGCTGCCAAGATACTTCTTGATCTCGGATGTCGTCTCCAGTTTCAACGATGTTCAGTAGAAATACATCACGACCAGATGCCAGAAACGGAAATGTATTTCACAACTACAAAATTAATATTTTCTTGTGTGAAAACATCTTGTGTATCTTTGGGGACCTATGATTCATACCCTTCATACACTTTGACAAGTGTAATTTAAAGCCTAGAAACACTTTCAAGATTGTTTTTTGTAGTTACCAATAATCCTCAATGGTATGTTACAAAGACCAAGTCTGCACCCCATAAACGTGACTGATGTCTTATGCTTGGATAAAATGCAACATGAACTGGAATAAACTGTCTTAACCTCTCTAAAACAAACAGGCCTTCACAATCATCGACCAGAACAGGGACGGTATTATCAGCAAGGATGATCTGAGAGATGTGCTGGCCTCCATGGGTCAGCTAAATGTGAAAAACGAGGAGCTGGAAGCCATGGTCAAAGAGGCCAGCGGCCCTATCAACTTCACTGTCTTCCTCACCATGTTTGGTGAGAAGCTAAAAGGTGAGTTGTTTAAATCTTCTCTGACTTAGTTTATTCTTGTAATCCCAAACAAGCACATCACTTTTACCTGCCACATACATTTGGCTGACACTTTTATTCAAAGTGACTTACAGTGCTTTCAAAACATTTTATCAGTACATGTATTCCCTAGTAATCAAACCCATGACCTTGCTGTTGCCAGCAGCATGTGCTACTGTTTGAGCTACATGATGATAAAAATTGTAAAAAGCGCAAAGCAGCTCCTTTAGACAATGACACAATGAATGGTTATGAAAATGTACAAAATATAGTTTTCTATTTATAGAATGCATAGTATTTACATCAAGTATTTGCATTTATTCATCCAACTCTTCATTAAGGTGCTGACCCTGAGGATGTTATTGTAAGTGCTTTCAAAGTTCTGGACCCTGAGGCAACAGGCGCCATCAAGAAGGAATTGTAAGTGTCCTGACTCATTTTTGTTCACACTAGAGAATGTTAAACTTTCATGAACAACTTACAACTATGGTGAAGAGTCATTTTCAAGAAAATAACATTTTGTTTTATTCTATAGCCTTGAGGAACTGCTGACCACCCAGTGCGACAGATTTACTGCTGAGGAGGTTAGTTATAGTTGGATTTTAATTAGTAGTGTTTGCTAAAGCAATAATCTAATTAATGTTTGTGCTACGGCAGGAATCACATTCAAAATTCAAACTGTACGGCTTGTTGAGGAGAAATGTGTGATTAAACAAGAAAAAAAATATCCCTTAGCCATACATTTATACTATCGTCAGCTCTGATTTGCTAAATGTGAACAATTAGGCATTAAGGTAAACATTAACATCAAGAATCTCTGTGTATGTGTGAATGTGTATTGTGAAAAGCACTATACATTCAAGGCAGATCCTGAGCCACATGTAGAGACATAGGGGTTTGCTTTTTCAGTTAGGCCAATAAGCAGGCACCCAGAACAAATGTTAACATGTTAACTTTTGTTTTACTTGACAAATTATTTAAGATCTTCTGATTGTTATCTTCTTCTAGATGACAAACCTTTGGGCTGCCTTCCCTCCAGATGTGGCTGGAAACGTAGACTACAAGAACATCTGCTACGTCATAACACACGGAGAGGAGAAAGAGGAAGAATAACTCAATCCATCAGCCATCTCTCTACCTCATTACCACACCATCTTGTTACATTTTCAGTTTCCCCATGGTCCATCTGTCCTCTCACAGAAACACTTGTCTAAACTGGAGGTCTTTTGGCATTTGGGTTCTCTGAGTTACATGTAGCTAATGTGATTATTTTCAATAAAATAATCTAAAGTAATGAAATCACAATCTCTCTGTTCTGTCTGCCAGTGTTTCCCTTCATAAATGTATAGGAAGAGGATGTATTTAAAGAGATGGTGCGTCTCTGTAACAGAGCGCCATCCTCTCTCTCAATGTTTCCTGTTTATTTTCTTGGAGACAGAAAAAGTAGGAAGGAAAGACATTTAACACTAATAGAAGACACAGAGGAAGACAGAGTGAAGACGAGGAAAAGAAACTTTTTCTCCCTTGTTCACTCCTCCATTCCGAAGTCCTCTTTTTTTGCATTTTTCTTTACTTTCTCTTGATTCATCTCTTTGTCCTCAAAACCACATGTAACTGAAAAGTAACACAAATAAAAGCACATAAATCTTTCTTAAACCTTGTGTCTGTTCTTGTCAAGTTCATGCACCTAGAACCAATAAGAAATCAGTTGAATTTTTGATTAAATTCATCTTTTACATTAAAAAAAATGGTTGTATATCAGTTTTCTGAAAGACAGACAAAATATGATCTTGTTTTTAAGTGTTTTACTTTTGTTTTTAAGTGTTTAAATTTACTTTTACCTTTTATGCATTATACGTTTTTCAAGTTACATGAAATTGTGCTTTGACAATGACATTTCTTTAACATTTGAAACTGTTTTCGATACTGCTTTGGTCAGGTTGTTTTACATTTCTGACGGATAAAACGAGACCTAAATATAGTATGCCAGACACCAATGGACTACAACTCACATTAGTAAGTGAGTGTAAGATCGACGCAGATGGACTACAACTTTTGTGAGGAACCAACTACTGTGAGCTTTCATTTGAGTTAGAAGCTATTCACTCTCTCAGACACATGGACCACAAACAGACAAGCACACAATTAAACACAGAGTGAAACGCAGAACATTAACATGTATTCTACATTAACCTAACCTAACCTGGTCGGGAGCAGGTTTTCTTTGGTAAACCCAGAGTTTCTATCAGTCTCCTCCCCCTTTTCAAAGTGTAAGCAGTGTTTAAATACCTCATTCATTCACACTGAGAATCTTTAGATATTTTGACTGGAAACAAGAAGACAAAAATACTAAGTAAGAAAAACATTTTTGCAGTGCAGTAGGCCTACATTTACTCATTGTGCATTCATATTTTCATCATGCAGACACCGTCAAAGTGACAAAAATGGCATGATTCTTCCATCTTAAAAGTATAGCCTATCTAAACAACGACAAATGCTCTCAATGACAAATGCAAAAAAGTTAGTTAATGCGTTCATGACCTCAAGGCTAGATTATTGTAATGCTCTACTGGGTGGTGTCACATTTTTTGTCAGTTTGTTTTTGCTCTGTTCTGTTCATGTAGTTTGTAGTGTGTTAATTGGTTCTGTCTTCCCACGTTCCCAGCCTGTTTGTCTCCACGGTCACTGATTTCTTTAGTATACTATTCAGGTGTGTCTTGTCAATTATCTAGTTAGTTTCTCCCGCTGTTTGCTGTGTATTTAAGCCCTGTGTTTAGTTCAGTTCAATTGTCTGTTATTGTTGCGTTACTGTTTTCTGGTTGTTTTGTACTTGATTTTGAATTCCTGGGAAACCTGAGTATTTCTGTTAGTTTGAGTTTGCTATCAATAAAGACTAGTGATGCAAAGTCCGATTCATTTCCGTGAACCGGTTCAAAAAGCCGATTCGTAGGTTCCTGATGTCATCATGCAATGATGTCACTATGCATTTCTTTTCAAACAATTCAGTATCATGTTATATTAAGGAAACATTCAAATGAGGTAATCAGTGTCAATGCATATTGAAACAATCGAATAAATTTATTTGCTTGAGTGCATTTTGCTGATTACTGCCTTTCATTCACTTAAATATTGAGTACCCAACATCTTTGATAAGATTCCTAAAAGTTTCGCACATACAGCACACATTACAGACATACATAATCGCGGATATGTTACATCTAAAGTAGCCTATATAGAAAGAATAAACCAGTATTATAAACCTATAAATTTCACTTAACAACTTAAAATATAATCTGCATGCACAATAAACTACAGTAAAATTTATTTACATCTCTCGACAGAAATGTTTTTGCAGGTTTTAATAAAATGTTATTTAATAACAGTAGTCATAATAAGCATATTCCAGTACGTGCCTCAGGCTTGCATCGCCAACTCACTCATCAGAATCCTCGGTAATCCTCTGCAAACTTCGACAGCTGGTTGAACCGGCTCATTCGGTTCTTTTTGAGTCGGACGTGCTACTTCGGCTTTTGCGTCTTGCGTCATCAACCCAGAACTAACGTTCGATTCAGTTCGATTACTGAACCAGCTCGACCGGTTACTTGCTGAGAACCGGCTCAAAAGAACGATTCGTTCAAGAACCGAACATCACTAATAAAAACTGTTGCACTTTGATCCAGTTTCATCTCTGCTACAAACAGCCTGTGACAGGTGGTTGTCCTGAACGGTCCAGCTGGTCCTTACACAGCTCTCTGGTCTTGGCCATTGTGGAGAGGTTGGAGTCTGTTTGATTGAGTGTGTGGACAGGTGTCTTTTATACAGGTAACGAGTTCAAACAGGTGCAGTTAATACAGGTAATAAGTGGAGAACAGGAGGGCTTCTTAAAGAAAAACTAACAGGTCTGTGAGAGCCGGAATTCTTACTGGTTGGTAGGTGATCAAATACTTATGTCATGCAATAAAATGCAAATTAATTATTTAAAAATCATACAATGTGATTTTCTGGATTTTTGTTTTAGATTCCGTCTCTCACAGTTGAAGTGTACCTATGATAAAAATTACAGACCTCTACATGTTTTGTAAGTAGGAAAACCTGCAAAATCGGCAGTGTATCAAATACTTGTTCTCCCCACTGTATGTATATATTTAAGAAATATTTGCATGTATATACTGTATATATATTTATATAATTTATCTTATATATAAATATAAATATTGTATATATAAATATAACATATTTTTCTTAAATATATACTGTACATGCATGAGTGTGTATTTATATATACATAATAATTATACACAGTACACACACATATATTATGTAAACACAAACTTTTATTTTGGACACGATTAATCGCGATTAATCGATTGTATACTTAAGTATACTTAATAAATATATTTTTAAGTATACTTTATGTAGTAAGTATACTAATATCTCCGTAGTTGCAGTATACTTGTGAGTGTACTATTTCAATACTGCTTGGGACTAAATTGGCCCACTTTTAGTATATGAAAGTATACTTTTAAGTATACTTTAAGTGTAACAGTAAACTTTGAGTACACAACTAGTTTACACTATGTTTTTAGTTTGTACTGCAACTATACTAGAAGTGAACTTATAGGTATACTGACAGTTTACTAGATAAATACTAGATAAAGCAAATTTTTTAGTTTATGAAAGTACACTTTAAAGTGTACTCTCAGTAAACTACTAGTTTTGTTAATTCTGTATACTTGTAAGTTTTCTTTAAGTGAACTTAACATCATACATGTTTCATACATGTTTCATACAAGTTTCATTCATTCATTCAAAAAATGTCTGAATTGGATTCATAATGGTAAACAAAAGGTAGATCGAGTCCCCAAAGCTTGACAGTCATTACCTCTTTATGGGTCGACATTTCATTCCATAATATTAAACAGTATTGATTTATATGCTGTTTAATGTTTGATTATCATGTTAGATTATGTGTGCAAGCAATTCTTCTATTTTGTTTCTTCTTCTTCGTCGTCTGTGTTTTTGATTCTAAAATTCTGTATACATACTACCGGCACATCCGGGAACTTAACTGTCAATTTCGTCACCGCCACATTTTAGGGGAAAATAAACTAGACTTCCCATAGACTTCAATACAAAATAGCGGCACAAAACAACGTCCGTACAAAGCCGGCAGGCGTGAATAACTTAAGAAATCACTAAGATTAAATATGTCAAGTAATTAAATGTCCACCCTGCCTGCCATAGAGCGTGAAAGATACATCCACAAACTTAATTTGGTCAATTTAAAAACATGTCCCTTCATTCTCCCAGCGTCAAATTGGTGTAACAAGTGAATGATTTTACTTCGTTTTTGAAAGTAAACATCTTTAAATGTATATATTATGTCTTTATATTTAGAGTACTGAGTGCACTTTTCTGTCCAGCCATACAACTAGCCTGACTTAGCTTTCGATAGCATCATCTGTAGCATTCACTGGCTTACCTAATGACTCGATGAGGTACGAGTAAATGTCCGGGTAAGACACCTCTGGCCACTGGGTGGGGTTGTTACACCAATTTGACGCTGGGAGAATGAAGGGGCATGGTTTTAAATTGACCAAATTAAGTTTGTGGATGTATCTTTCACGCATTTTCATGGCAGGCAGGGTGGACATATAATTACTTGACATGTTTAATCTTAGTGATTTCTTAAGTTATTCACGCCTGCCAGCTGTGTACGGACATTGTTTTGTGCCACTATTTTGTATTGAAGTCTATGGGAAGTCTAGTTTATTTTCCCCTAAAAAGGGGCAGTGACGAAATTGACAGTTAAGTTCCCGGATGTGCCGGTAGTACGTATACTCTTTCAGAAGATGCGTAATAGCGCCCCCTAGTGTATAACAGTCAAAACATGGATTGCTGGACAAGTATAGGCCAAATACTACTAACGCTGCGTCCGAAATCGATACTTCCCTACTATATAGTATGCGAAAAAAAAGTATGCCAACAGAGTAGTATGTCCGAATTCATAGTATTCGAAAAACAGTAGGCGAAAAGTACCCGGATGACCTACTACTTCCGGCAAGATTCTGAAGTGCGCATTCGATGGACACTTTACTATCCCATTAGGGCACGGGAGAGGATTTATGAATGAAAATGAAGGGATGCAACTGACGCTGGGTGGATGTAGTACGTCCAGATTACATTCATACTACACATATTCATACTATATAAAACATACTTTTGTACATATACATACATACTTTTTACGGTTGCGAAGTAAGTTCAAATTCAAATGTAGTACCTACTCACACAGTATGCGATTTTGGACGCACCTTCAGACTTTTTCCATCAGTATAAGTCAAGTATACTTACATGTAAAATTAAAAAAGTATATTTCTGAGAAGTACATAAAGTATATTTCTGAGAAGTACATAAAAAGTAGACAAAGCATACTTTCTTATTTTTAGTTTAAAAGAAGTATACTAATAGCACACTTGAATAATATAAGGTTTGTCTATATTCTTAATGAATAATAATGAATATTAGCTTGTTATTTAAAATGATTTTAAATTAAATCAATGTTCCACTCAGTGAAAAAAAGATAACCAGTAAGGGAATGAGTGTTGAGTGCTTCTTCTCAATGCTATTGGAAAACCAGAGTTACCATCGCCCCACAGGCATTTCATAGCCGGTTCACACAATTTAATAACTCAGTTTAGTGGCATAGTATCTTTAGTGTCTTAACAAAAAATGTCTACTGCTTTATTTGTGAATGTGTAATAAAGACATTTATTTTCTTTGGTAACATTGTACAGTATTAATATAATCGACAAGCATACTATTTTACTGGTTGATTGGTAAAAACACTCATCTTTAACACATCTTTAGCTTTACAAAAACAAGTCGTCAAACTGAAATAGACAATATGTAAAAAAATTATGTTGTAAAATCATATGCAATCCAATGCGTTAAATTGAATGTTTCATTCTGTAAAAAAGGGAAAAAACATAGATAGTTAATATTATATTTAAATGAGTAAGTGCATGACAGTATAATACTTAAAGTATTAGTCATAAAGTCTTAAAGTATCTAGTGACAAATACTTGTGTGACAGAGGATCATTACTATTATTTTTATCTTCCAGCTTGTAACTTCCTGTTTATTCTATAAACAATGGCTTTTTTCTTTCTTCATCAAGTACACTGTATTGTGTTTTTTTCTTCTTTAGTTTATTAATTTGTGTTTTCAACTTATTGTTCAATTGTTTTAACTCTGGGATAGGCTTCAGCATCCCCATGACCCTACAAAGAACAAACGGTTTGGAAAATAGATGGATGGATGTTTTAGCAAAATTGATCTAAAATGCCAGTAGTGAAACTGAAATGAGAAAGAGAGTGAGTTTGCTATGGCGCCAAACAGTGTTGGGCAATAGGTAGTAGATATAGATATTTTTGACCAATATTTACACAGTTTTTCTTAATCAGTAAATTTTTTTATTTTTATCGATAATAATGACTATATCATAAATGCTGTAACAGTAGTAATAGTAACATGTAACAGGAAAGTGGTGTTTGCTGGTAAACAGACTTATTTAATGCATAATAATAATGTTGCATAATTCAGCTATTTATTCTCAAGTGAGAAATGCTTGACACGTGGCAACGCAAGATTAATACTTCACTATTAATTGTATATGCCCAATATAGGGCTTGACGGCCGTTTGACATCACAAGCTTGAGCAGCACATTTTTTTCGCTGTGCATGTTAACCAATGAGTGCATTCACACCGGGAGCAGAAGCAGTGTGTGAGTGTCAAGCAGGAGCGTCACGTGAACAGCAGTGATGCAAGGTTTTCGGCGCTGAGTCTATTTTTGCTGCGCTGCTGACACTTTAAAGTGAAAGCACACTTTTGATGGACAAAATAAATATGATTTTACACAAAAACTGCTCAAAATGTACAGAATAAGCATGTCTAGTGTGTTTTAACAAGAACTGGAGTATATCAGAAAAGAATCAAAAATATTTATAGAAGATTTACCCATTTAAACATGTTTTTAGTTATTAAGTTTGGGTGAAAGTATGGTGTATTATTTAAAAAAAAAAACCCAAAGTAAACTAGCCAGAAAATATGATATATAAACTTTCTTTTAGTTTATTATGTAATACACAGACAGGTAGCCTATATAGGCTCTAGCACTACCCAAATCAAACCGGAGTGTGCATTTTTTTTATCCGTAGAGTTTGCTATAAACATATCGAAGTATGACTGAAACAACATGAGCTGTTTTCTTGTTTGTGTTTGTTGTCTACCATTTACATGCGAATGTTGTACACATCCCATGTTAACAAACTTTCAAGACTATCAAGTTTATAAATGACCAACATATAAAAACAAATTTATAGGCTAGTTGTCTTTGTAAAGAAATGCTCACTTATATGTAGCTTTGGAGCCTCTGCTGTGATGCTGTACAAACACTTCCAGTGTGAATACTCTCGCACGTCTCCAGCTGCAGTGACAATGCAGTTAAGCTGACGTACAGCTGACGTGAAGTTTAAGTTAGTGGTGTGAAACGGCTGTGATATTGCGTCCTTCTATCAATATGTTGAGCAAAATTAATTGTGCGATTAACACTGTTTAAAGATTGAATTTAAAGCTACACTGTTTAACCTTTGGCCCTCTAGCTGTTGAAACACAAAAACTAAATAGTTACTTATGAAAGGATTTGGTTTGGTTTGATAAATCTGATGGCTTGAGGTGCACCACTGTGCCCGCAGTTACAGGATATCACCTCAGTGACATCACTAGTGACATTGAAACTCCCCTATGATGAAAGAAAGATGGATATATCTGAAAAATATGTCTTACAAACTATCAAGTAGCTTTTTATTCCACTGTTGTTTTGACTTGTTGAAAACAATTGTTTTAAAATAACGATACAAAAGTTAGGCAATGCAGACATTAGACATAATTGATATTCATATCAGATAAGGCAAAATGGTGGAAACTAGTACAACTTCCCTTGGCTATTTATAGGCAAACAGATCAAAGCAGTAACTGGTTTAGAGACTGACATGGTTGCCAAAATAAACTTTGTTTTGTGAAATACACTTAAGAATAATGGCCATTCATTAATAGGTAACTGCAGGAAGTAATGCAGGACAAATGATAAGTACTACATTAACACTTCAGCTACTACTATTAACTAAACTAGAAACGTCTCGGGTTACTTGACTGTAACCCTGTTCCCTGAGAAAGCGGGAGCGAGATGCTGCACTGAGTTAGTGCTTCGGGAACACTTTGTGTGTGACCGGCTGTAAAGAAATGTGTGCAAACGCCAATTAAATTGGCCTTGAACCTGAACCTCTGATGATGACATCACTGGAACGCGTGCTACAAATAGATGTGCAACAGGTGCGCCTTTCAGGTATCACTTTGGCTGAAGAGACGTCCAGGCATATCCTCAATGAAGCTCAGGGAACAGGGTTACAGTCAAGTAACCCAAGACGTTCCCTTACAAAAGCTTCTCTCAATGCTGCACTGAGTTAGCACTTTGGGAACGAGAATACCAACGTCGCCACACTGGCTGTGTCTGTACCCCCCAAGGTTGTGTAGTGTGTGCTAACAAACACGCAAAAGGTCTCAGACATAAGCTTGAGATGTTGACTCAAGGACGCGTGAGCCCGGAGTCACATGAACATCCAAACTATAAAATCTGATGAATGTATGCAGAGGACCAGCCTGTCGCAAGACATACTTGTTGCAAGGGGGCACCCTTTGCCAAAGCTTTGGAGAAAGCGAACCCCTTGGTAGAGTGAGCCCTAATTCCTAGAGGCGAAACTTGACCGCGTGCCTCATAGGCTAGAAAAAATTGCATTTTTTGCTTGGTGGAGGCCCTTATTTGTCTTTGGGGATTGGCCCTTGGATGAAATGCCTTGGCTTTGAACCACAACTGAAGCGGTCTCATGTGCAAAAGGCCCATAGGAATCACAGTGGACGCAGCTGCCATGAGACCTAGGATTTTTTGAAACTGATGAACAGTAATATCCTGACCTAGCCTAATGTTGCTTAGGGTGTTTAAAATGGTCTCGACACGAGACAATTGTGCCCCCGATGGTGACTGAGTCCCATATGACCCCTAAATACGTTGTCCTCTGGGCAGGAGAAAAAATGCTTTTGTCTCAACCCCAGAGAGACAAGATGAGCAAGAAACAATCTCGATGTCGAAGCGCAAGCTCTTGAGACTGGGCCAGTATCAGCCAATCGTCTATGTAATTCAAAATCTGGCCCTGGAGTTGCAGGAGGTGCATCCATGCATTTTGTGTATGTGCAGGGAGGCTAGGTCGAATGGAAGAACCCGATATTGGTAAGCTTCATCCCCGAAAGTGAACCTCAGGAACTTCCTGTGTTGTGGCAGGACTTCTATGTAAAAGTATGTGTCCTTGAGATTAATTGTGGATGGATGTTGGATTTGCAACAATCATCTTGATAGTTAGCATCTTGAACTTGAGCGTTCTAAGGGAACGGTTCAAGACACGTAGATTTAAAAAACTCTCTTGGGAACCAGAAAGTACCAACTATAGTAGCCTGACTCCGTCTCTGGAAGGGGAACATGTTCTATGGCCCCTTTGCCCAGAAGAGATTGCAGCTCTTGTGACAGCAAATGCACTTGCTCCGGTTTAACGGTAGTGGAGACCACGCCATCTGAAATTATTATTAAACTTGTTATTCAAATATGCATCAAGCATATTAAGTCTTTATTTTTGTAGTCTAGGGTTTTCAAACCCCAGTACTACACATATTGGATGTCTCTCCTATCCAAGCCGGATGAATTAACTCATAAGCTGATCAATAGAGTACTACAAAACTTAGACTGGTCAGTATTATTAATAGGGATCAGACTGTCCCTCTGAAATTTGTATGATATATTCAACAGGCTTCTCAAACCTGTCCTGGAGAGCCCCATCACTGCACATTTTGGATGTCTCCCTTATCAATCCCACCAATTTCACGTCAGTCTCTATTAATGAGTTGAAGAGTTGAATCAGGTGTGTTAGATGAGGGAGACATCCAAAATGTGCAGTAATGAGGTGTCTCCAGAACTGGTTTTAAAAGCACTGCACTATATGGCCAAAAATATGCAAACACCCCACTTCCTTATAATTAACAGGATTGGCTACATTTCAAATCTTATATGTCATACAGTTACATTCTAGAGAATTGGAGAGGGACCATATCTATTCCTGAGGAAAATACTTTTCTCAGTCTGGTGTAGAAGAATTTGAATGGCCCAACCATTGCCCAGACCTGTACCCTGATGAATTTGGGATGAATTAGAATGCAAAATGCAATCGAGACCCCATCACCCAACACAAAAAACGTGACCTCATGGATAATCTTGTTTCAGCAAATGGCAGGAAATCCCTGCAAACATGTACAACATATTCTGCACTGACCCCTATGGCCAACTGCTCCCCACAAATGCTCACTGGGCCAGAGGAGAACTGGCCCCCAACTGTGCCTGGTTTCTCCCAAGGTTTTTATTTTTCTGCATTTCTGTCCCCTGATGAAGTTTGGGTTCTTTGCCACTGTCGCATTTGGCTTGCTTAGTTGGGGACACTTAATATTTGGTAATATTATTGATTTGACAGCACTGACACTTGGATGAAAATCAAACTTGAACTGAATTGAGCTGGGTGATGACCCAGTTTTATGTAGAGCTGTTTTATAGCTGAATCCACTTTGTTATATAATTGATTTATTTTGCAACATCGACAGTGTTACTGAATTGAACTCATTTCATAAATGTTGAATTTTACAGTCATTGAACTGAACTGAATCAATACTGAACTGACTTCGGCTGAACAATGAGACTGTCTTTTTAGAGCTGCTTTACAGCAGAATTGAATTCTGTTTGCAATATTGAGTAGTTTCCTGTTTATCACTGTAAAGATGCTTTGAAGCAATATTCATTGTATTAAGTATAAGTATGAGCATTGCATGAGTAATATGTTTGAAAATATCAAATATCATGAAAATATCTCTCTTCGTACTTCTCAGCCAAAGAGTTTGATAAAGCAGGGGTGGCAGTATGGTTTGCTTTCCTGCTCTTTGAAGCAGCCCTTGCTGAGGGGTTTCAGGCAGAAGTGGCACACCAGATGGTGTGGATGAAACTTGGCACCCATCGCGGTGACACAGCGCCCCAGGATGGGCTGCTGGCATGCCTGGCACACGCTGCCTCGGGACTGGTGGTAGTGAGCTTCACATAAGGGTTGGCCCTCATGCTCAAAGAAACTCCCATTTACAAATGGGCTATAGCATTCCTGCAGAAAGTAAAGAAGAATAAACATTGTGTTAAGTTACTAACAAAAGAGACATAACCATTTCTCAAATAATATAAAATATGTATCATATATATAACATATAAGTTTTCTATGTCAAACAAAGTGTTTGAAAATATCTTGCAGGATATCTTGCCCCCTTAAGAAACACATCATCCACTGTGACACTGTGAGGCAAGGTGGTATATGTATCAGTTGAAAAGATAAACCAACTGATATGTTGGTTTCTATAATGGTTATGTATATGGGGAAAAAACAATGCCATCCATCGGGGGGATGCTGGAGCCTATCCCAGCGTTTGGGCCACAGGCGGGAGGCACCCTGGACGGATGGCCAGTCCATCACAGGGCTTACACAAAGACACATGCACTGAATAAAGCAATGTTCTGAAATGTCTGCTTGTGCTTGTACTTCACATGCACTTTTAATTCACATGCACCTTGCACTTATTGCACCATGCAGTTTATAAAATATGAATAAATTAAAATTAAGTTTTTTTGCGCATAATAGTCCTGCACTTTTTTGGCTCTACGCACCTGAAGCCAAAAGGATTTTTTTATCCATTTGGAGAGCAACAATTTCTTCTAGTTTAACTATGGAAACTGCCAAGGTCACAATGAGTAACTGGGATGTAAAACATTTTGTCACAATACGATCTGAAATTGATTCTCTTAGCCAGCGATACAATATTTGCCCATACTTTAAATTCTGGTATACAATTACAATTTGATTATATTCAAGGGTATATGGATATTATGGGATGGTTGTGTACCTATTTTACACAACCAGTGTACTCATAAATGCAACCAAAATATAACATGAGCATTTAATTGAACTTTCTGAAAACTGCACATCCTGTATACCAACTGGGACATCCACACTAAAAAACCTTTAGTTTTTTAAATAATAAAGAAAAATAAATAATGAAAAATCAAGTCACACATGAGATCAATAATCTGACAACAGCTTATGACATGAAACAGTCAAAGTCTTTTAGGCTTCTGTACTAAAATGTACATTAATTTAGAAAAATAAATATAAAAAAGAAATTACAAAAATAAAGCTGTTGTGTATTTCCCGAGTATTTCATACTTTCAGCGTTTACAAATGTTGTTTGTCTGCCCATCTTTTTTTCCAAATACAAAATACTTGATTTTGAACACCTACGATTTGCGTCCAACAAGAGAGGCAAATTATGTAAAAACAAACTAGCTGATTCAATTTAAAGTAATTTGTAACCTGGCTATGAAACTTCAGTTGTTTGCACATATATTGGACTTCCTTAAACCTAGAATTAATAGTTGTGGTAACAAAGGTAAAGCTGACATATTGTCTGATCAACTTCATACTTCAAGTTTAATCAAAAAGTTTTTAGTTATTACCAACAAGACATTTAAAGTTGTGCAAACCTAAACCCCAGTTGAGACAACATTAATTTAGTGACACCAAACTTTTATTGCTATCTTGAATGGTACAAACATGAAACTAAGCATCTTGTTGAATTACAGTAACTTATCTTTCCCTTTCAGTCAGTACACTACGAGTTACGTCAGTTACTGACGAAATAGGGGTTTCGCTTAGAAGCCAATCGCCTTTGAGCTCTACAAAACGAGCCAATGGCATGAAGATGCCATGGGTCTGCGGAATTTGCATAACGCAACCCCGCCCCACCGCGTGGATATAAAGGGCGTTGCGTGGCAATCTCGCATTATGTTTCTGCTTCAGAGCCGAGTGTTACCGCCTGAGCGTTTTTCTCTTCAAGACGAGTGTCTCTCCAGAGTGTTGGTGTTACGGCGCGTTCTAGCGAGTTCCACATTCCTGTCTGATCTGTGCAGTGATCTAGCACAGCGTGTGTGTTCTCCCTAGGCGCTTCGGCATTCTGCAGAGCAAAGACTCCTCTCTAAAAGAGCTGCACGTGGCACGTCTTTTTCAAGATGTCTCGCCCGTGCTCCGTTTCTGGGTGCGGTCGGCTGGTTCCTCCGTTTGACGGGCATGATCGCTGTTTGGCGTGCTTGGGCCTTGTGCACGCCGAGCGCGCGTTCATGGATGAGTCATGTTCCCACTGCGGGAACATGGCCATCGCAGTGTTGCGGTCAAGACTCCATGATCTCCGTGCTGGAGGGAGAGTCCCCTCTACCACACCCCAATCTATTCCCTCTTTGGCTGGTGGTCAGGGTGACTTGAGGGTGACGGTGTGGGCCAACCCGACGAATCCTCCTCGGGCCACACCCCCTTCTAGCACACTGCAACCTGTGGTGTTGCCAGATGAGGGCGCAGGTGTTTCCCGTCCTGGGCCCTGCGTTTCATTTGGCGCACCGGCGGAGGATACTATGTCGATCGCCGCATCACAAGGTGGGCTGGATTCCTCCGGAGATGACGATTCGGCTGTGTTGCCTCCTTTGGGAGTTCTAGCATTGCCCGAGTCTGATCCAGAGCTCACAGCCATGCTTTCCCGGGCGGCCGAGGCTCTTGGGCTTGTGTGGAACCCTCCGCCATGTCCTGAGCGCTCTCGGCTAGATGATTGGTATCTGGGGGCGGCCCGTGCCGAAGGCGCCCGTCAGCCCCCAGTGCCCTTCTTCCCGGAGGTGCATGAAGAGATGTCGAAGTCGTGGAAGTCTCCCTTGACTTTTCGCGATCGTTCAGCAGCCACTTCCGCCTTCACTGCCCTCGACGGCGGCTTGGTGAAAGGGTACACTGGGGTTCCCCCTGTTGAGCGCTCTGTTGCGATGCAACTGTGTCCGCAGAGCGCTGCGACATGGCGTGGTGACCCAAAGCACCCGTCCAAGGCCTGTGGGTTTACGTCTACTTTGGTGGCGAAGACCCACAGAGCTGCGGGCCAGGCCGCGTCCACCCTGCATGCGATGGCCACCCTTCAGGTCTACCAGGCAAGGGTGCTCAGAGACATGCACGAGGGCAATGCTGAACCCGCATTAATGCAGGAGCTGCAGGCGGCCACCGACCTCGCTCTACGAGCGACGAAGGTGACCGTTCGCTCTTTCGGTCAGGTGATGTCCACTTCTGTGGTCCAGGAGCACCACTTATGGCTCAACCTGGTTGATGTGGGAGAATCTGAGCGAACCCGTTTCCTCAATTCTCACATTTCCCAGGATGGGCTATTCGGCGGGGCGGTCCAGGACTTCGCCCAACAGTTCTCGACCGCTCAGAAACAGACTGAGGCTCAGAGGCCTCAGTCTGCTCCCCGCCGAGGCCGCCCTCCTGCGGCCCTCGTTCCTCCCGCTCAGCCCCAGCAGCAGCCTTCACCCGGGCCGAGGCGTGGAGGACGCCGCAGGAAGGCAGCCCCGCCCATCCCAGCCCCCCAGCCTGCTAAACGGCAGTCTAAGCGGCAGTCCTGAGACGGGCGGCTCGGAGGTGAACTCGGTTCTTTCTCAGGAGATGGTAGCAGGGCCACTCCTTCCCCCGCTGGAGGGCCGGGGGAGAATCCTTGTAAAGAAAGAACTGACATTTTCACCTCCGAGCCTCAAGAGGGCGTGGCTGGCAGTGTGCGACGCCAAGCAGCCTCGCCACTCTCTGCCCCCTCTGTCGCCAGCCCCCTGGCAGACGAGACCCCCGTGGAACGCTGGTCCTTCCCTGGTCTCCTCTGTCAGGGCGCGGAATTCGACCCCGCCCACACCTCGGGACGCTCCCACGCCTCCCATGTCTGGGCCGGTCATTCCGCCTCGCTGCCCCATCAGGGGTATGCCTGTGGTCCGCTTGACCCCGCTGGTACAGTTTCTGGGAGCCTGGCTAGCGCTTCCCAATCTGTCCAGCTGGCTCGCTCGCACCATCAGGTTCGGCTATGCGATTCAGTTCGCACGGTCTCCTCCCCGCTTTCGGGGAGTCCGCTATACCATGGTGGGTGGCAATGCCCCTGTCATGCGTGCGGAGGTCGCCACCCTACTGGCGAAGGGTGCGGTCGAGATCGTCCCTCCAGCCGAGATGGAGTCCGGCTTCTACAGCCCTTACTTCATTGTACCCAAGAAAACCGGTGGGTTACGGCCAATCCTGGACCTGCGCATCTTGAACCGAACCCTTTCCATTCCATTCAGGATGTTGACAGCCAAACGCATTTTCGAATGCGTTCGTCCATTGGATTGGTTTGCAGCAATCGACCTGAAGGACGCGTACTTTCATGTCTCCATTCTTCCTTGACACAGACCGTTTCTACGGTTTGCCTTCGAGGGGCAGGCATATCAGTACACGGTTCTCCCATTCGGGCTAGCCCTGTCCCCTCGCGTCTTTACGAAGGTCGTCGAGGCAGCCCTTGTGCCGCTCAGGCAACACGGGGTTCGCATCCTGAACTATCTCGACGACTGGCTGATTCTAGGCCACTCTCGGGATCAGGTTTGCGAACACAGGGACCTGGTGCTTCAGCACCTCGCCCGTCTGGGCCTTCGGGTCAACTGGGAAAAGAGCAAACTCTCCCCAGTGCAGAGGATCTCTTTTCTCGGTATGGAAATCGACTCGGTCGCCATGTACGCGCAACTTACGAGCGAGCGCGCGCAGTCACTGCTGACTTGTCTTCGCCAGTTCGAGGGCAAGAGTGCGGTTCCACTGAAATATTTTCAGAGGCTCCTGGGGCATATGGCATCCGCAGCCGCGGTAACACCGCTCGGTTTGCTTCATATGAGACCGCTTCAGCACTGGCTTCGCGATCGAGTTCCGAGATGGGCATGGCAACACGGCACGCTCTGGGTCCCAGTTACTCGAGCCTGCCGTCAGACCTTCAGCCCGTGGGCGAACCTCAGTTTTCTAAGGGCAGGTGTTCCCCTAGAACGAGTTTCCAGGCATGTTGTTGTAACAACAGATGCCTCTGCCACGGGCTGGGGCGCCATGTGCAATGGACATGCTGCCGCGGGCTCCTGGAGAGGACCCCAGCGCCTATGGCATGTCAATTGCCTCGAGTTGCTGGCCGTACGTCTTGCCCTGCACCGCTTCCGAGCCCTGCTCAAGGACAAGCACGTACTGGTCCGTTCAGACAGCACGGCGACAGTAGCGTACATCAACCGACAAGGTGTTCTACGCTCCCGCCGGATGTCGCAACTCGCCCGCCATCTCCTCCTATGGAGTCAGAAGCATCTGAGGTCGCTTCATGCCGTTCACATCCCGGGAGAACTGAATCGTGCAGCCGACGAGCTGTCACGGTTTCAGCCGCTTCCGGGAGAATGGAGACTCCATCCCCAGACGGTTCAGCTGATTTGGGAACAGTTTGGCGACGCACAGATAGTTCTGTTTGCCTCCCACGACTCTTCCCATTGCCGCTGGTATTATTCCCTGACCGAGGGGACCCTCGGCACGGATGCACTAGCGCACAGCTGGCCGCGGGGCCCACGCAAGTATGCCTTTCCCCCAGTGAGCCTTCTCACACAGGTTCTGTGCAAGATCAGGGAGGACAGGGAGCAGGTCCTTTTGGTCGCCCCATATTGGCCCGGCCGGACCTGGTTCTCAGAACTCATACTCCTTGCGACAGCCCCTCCCTGGTCGATCCCTCTGAGGAAGGACCTCCTTACTCAGAGACGGGGCACCATATGGCACCCACGTCCCGACCTTTGGAACCTACACGTGTGGGACCTGGACGGGACGCGGTAGGTTTGAGTACCCTGCCACCTCAGGTGGCGGCTACCATCACTTCCGCTAGGGCCTTGTCCACGAGACAGGCATATGCATTGAAGTGGAACCTCTTCGTCACCTGGTGCTCTTCTCGCCGAAAAGACCCCACGAAATGCTCAGTCGGGTCTGTGCTTTCCTTCCTCCAAAAAGGGTTGGAGCGAAGGCTGTCTCCCTCCACCCTGAAGGTCTATGTGGTCGCGATTTCGGCTCATCATGACCTGGTGGATTCAAAAACGGTAGGTCAGCACGACCTGGTCAGCAGGTTCCTTAGAGGAGCGAGGAGATTAAATCCTCCTCGTCCTCCTCATATACCCTCTTGGGATCTTGCAGTGGTTTTATCTGCCCTGCAGAAAGCTCCCTTTGAGCCTCTGCAGTCTGTGAAGCTGAAGTTCCTTTCAATGAAAGTGGCGCTCTTGATTGCTCTGGCTTCCATCAAGAGGGTAGGGGACCTGCAGGCATTTTTGGTTGACGAAGCGTGCCTGGAATTCAGGCCGGCCAATTCTCACGTGATCCTGAGACCCCGGCCTGGATACGTGCCCAAGGTTCCCACCACTCCCTTCAGGGATCAGGTGGTGAACCTGCAAGCACTGCCTGTGGAGGAGGCAGACCCAGCCTTGGCACTGCTCTGTCCAGTACGCGCCCTTCGTGCTTACGTAGACCGGACGCGGTGTTTCAGGACCTCAGACCAGCTCTTTGTCTGTTACGGAGGGCAGCAGAAAGGGAAGGCTCTCTCCAAGCAGAGGTTGTCTCACTGGATAGTGGACGCCATTGTCCTGGCATATCAGGTTCAGGGCATGCCATGCCCCCTTGGGGTTAGAGCACACTCCACTAGGAGTGTTGCTTCCTCTTGGGCTTTAGCGCATGGCGCCTCGCTGACAGACATTTGTAGAGCTGCAGGCTGGGTGACACCCAACACATTCGCAAGATTTTATTATCTCCGAGTGGAGCCTGTGTCCGTTCGAAGTGGCCAGTAACTGGACAGGCTCAGGTGTCTTCGCTTGCTGCGCCATTCCACTCCACGGACTGGATGCGTGCGCATTTTCTCTCAGGTGAGCTTCCCAGTAAGCCCTGAGCTCCTCCAGCACTGCTGATGTCAACACCAGAGTGCATGCCCGCTTGGTCAGCCCTCGTGTTCGGCTAGGTGCCTTCGTGTGCATGGTTCCCCTGTTGGGCAACCCCCACATGTGTATTTCCACGGTAAGTCTCTCTGAGCACATGTCTTCCCTTGGCAAGACACCTTGCCACACCTGGGGTTGAAAAACTTTCCACCTGCGGCTGGATACCCCAGAGTGCTCCATATGCAGTCCCTACGGGGGTCATATGTGTATTCTTAAGTCCTCCCTTCGGGCAGGCATTGTGTTGCATTTCTCCACGTGGGATATGCTTCCCAGTGTACCTTGGTATCAGCGTTGAGCCTAGCCCCTCGTTCGTGCTAAGACTCACGGCAGGGAGCCCTGGTCAGCGCAGGACGCTGGAAGACAGCCGTCGTGGCGAGATTGTATTGGGACCCCCATTTCGTCAGTAACTGACGTAACTCGTAGTGTACTGACTGAAAGGGAACGTCTCGGTTACATATGTAACCCTCGTTCCCTGAAGGAAGGGAACGGAGACGTTACGTCCCCATGCCACTTCCGCTGTACCGCTGGAACGGCCGGACGCTCATGCCTCGGCTCTTCAGCAGGTAACATAATGCGAGATTGCCACGCAACGCCCTTTATACCCACGCGGTGGGGCGGGGTTGCGTTATGCAAATTCCGCAGACCCATGACATCTTCATGCCATTGGCTCGTTTTATATAGCTCAAAGGCGATTGGCTTCTAAGCGAAACCCCCATTTCGTCAGTAACTGACGTAACGTATCCGTTCCCTTCCTTCAGGGAACGAGGGTTACATATGTAACCGAGACGTTTTAAGGCAGCTAGGCTACTTTTCAAGTTCATTCAACAGAAACTTAAGTTGTGTGGGCAAATTACGTAGTTCAGTCTATTTTCTAACACTACATCTTAAAAGTTAACGTGTGAGCAGGGATGAGGAGAGATGAGAATCCAAATGCAGCTTGAACATTTATTAAACATAAACAGAGAAAATCCAAGAAGTCAAACAGGCAGGAGCACCACGACAGGCACATATACAAGAGCAACGACCAACAAACAACAACTAAAGCACTGGGGTATATACAACAAGGTTAATAAGATGACAAGAGGGAGTGGCTAAATGGGAAACACCTGGGAGAACTAATCAACATGAAAAACTACAAAGGACTACAAAACATGACATAACAAAAGAGTCCTCACAAGACAGGGAAACAGGCTGGAATCATGACACTGTCGATACTTGCAAAAGATATCAAAACTTTTTATTAGCAACGTTTCGGTCTCATGACCTTCAAGGTCAATGTTGCTAATAAAAAGTTTTGATATCTTTGGCAAGTATCGATAGTGTGCGGGATTTCCTTTAACTTTTGAGATTTTTGGATATTTTTTTATCCTCTTTCCTACGCACCTATCTATTACCAACAGGTGTGCGATGGTAATTCTCAATTAACTAACAGTACTACATAAAAATTAATCCTAGACATAACATTCAGAATGCTACTTTATTCAATTTCAAAAGTGACGGTAACCTTTTTGTTATGAATGTACTTAGTATTAAAACACTACCATGAGGCATAGTTATTTTTTACATATCCTAGCTCATGCATGATAATGTGCACCAGCACAACTGCAACATCGACAATCTCTTCTTCCAGGAACTCTTGGCTGCTTCCACCCTTCCTCTGCAACAACGAGAAGGCCAATATCAACTTTTGTAGCCTCTTCTTCTGACCGGTAGTCTAAAAAACATAATGAACATAATTTAGTAACTACGCAAGTACTGTTACTATATCAAACTTAATGTAATACCCTATGTTGGGATGATGTTTACCTAAATAGGAAAATCGAACTTAGAGCCATCTATGTATTAGTTATTAGACAATAGATATTTCAAAGTAATTTATTGTCAGTAGGCTGTATCGCTCAGGCATGTCATCAGGTAAAGACAAAAAAGAAGGAAAACCAGCCATATGGCAGAGGTTACTTAGCGGACACCTTGATGTGTCACTCTAACGGTAGTATTTACTATAGTACATTGCTATGTTCTGTGATATAACATGTAGTAAATTGATAAACTGGAGTAAATACTATAGTATACTTTAATATTACTATAGTGAGGTTCAAAAACACTATAGTACCTAGGAATTTTTACTACAGCTATACTGTATATTTTATTATTTTTTAAAACGGGAAAAAAAAGATTTCTTATGGGCCAAATATGTCCTACTGTAGCCTATAGGATCTATTTATGTTATGAATTGTACTTTTGGTTGTTTTCAGAGATGATAACAGACGTTTTATACTTGTGCTACAACTGTTTGGCCTGTGGTACAAAACTTTACACCTCTGTACCACCAACTATGTTAGTATGAGTGATGATGGCTCTTAATCTTGTAATTTATGATGTTGCTTATAATTGTTTAAAGGGTTAGTTCATCAAAAAAATGAAAATTCTGTCATTAATTACTCACCCTCATGTCATCCAAACCCATAAGACCTTTGTTTATCTTTGGAACACAAATTAAGATATTTTTGATGAAATCCGAGAGCTCTCTGACCCCTCCATAGACAGCAATATAATTAACACTTTCAAGGCCCAGAAAGGTAGTAAAAACATTGTTAAAATAGTCCATGTGACTCCAGTGGTTCAACCTTAATTTTATGAAGTGACGAGAATACTTTTTGTGTGCAAAAACAAACAAAAATAATGACTTTATTCAACAATTTCGTTCTAGCCTGTGCCAGTCTCCTAAGCAGTTTACGTTGTAAACAGTGCATCGCTTTCGGGTTCTACGTCAGCCGATGCTGTTCACGTGAGCACCACGACGTATGCGTGTGATGATGATGTGGGAGCTGCACTATATTTACAATGTATACTGCGTTGAACCACTGGAGTCACATGGACTATTTTAACGATGTTTTTACTACCTTTCTGGGCCTTGAAATTGTTAATTATATTGCTGTCTATGGAGGGATCAGAGAGCTCTCGGTTTTGATCAAAAATATCTTAATTTGTGTTCTGAAGATGAACGAAGGTCTTACGTGTTTGGAACGACATGAGGGTGAGTAATTAATTACAGAATTTTCATTTTTGGGTGAACTAACCCTTTAAAACAAGTGATACAAGTTGCTCCATCTTCATTCAGGTGCTGTACAGCAGTCAAATCCAGCATCGTCTGAGGCTGACATCAAGAAACACAAAGAACTATCTCCGGTCTGCTCCGGACAAATATGGGGGTATGGGATGCCAAAACGGCCGGACAGCTATTGATTTTTGTTCACCATCAGAATAGGTGCATTTCTTTTTGAATTTACATTTGTATTATTGATTTCAAATTTGCTGAATAAAAATTTTCTTTCATTGCATTGCTTTTGTATCGTTATTTTGGTGGTCCAAAGAACATTAGTGTGTGGATGTCAAATGGACGTCAAGTTTTTTGATTAGCATTTTTGACCAGTTTTTTGACGCCAATGTTTCATGTCAATTTTATGTTTTTTTTCAACATCAAGGTGCCCGCTGGGTATAATCAGGGCTTAAAAACGAGAAAAAAAAAATCTGTTCACTCAGAGCAAAATCAGTATTTTCATGCCTCAATCGTGGATGAGGTCCTGCACGCATTTTGGAGACTGTCTTGAAGTGCCCACGATAACAATATCGTGCATATTCATTATCGTGATATATCGTATTACTGTATACCGGCACATGTCTACACTCATGTACCTCTCATGCTCATTGGAAAAGCAAAGTCCGCTCAAATAACGCGCAGACATGAAATTTCTATGTAGTAGCCTACTTGTTTCTGTTTGCAATAGCCATACTGTGCTGTAACATGGTGTAGTATAGCCGTGCTGGGCAACGCTGGTAAAATGACGCTACCCTTTCATTCACTGATCTGTTCCACCCTATGCTTTGCTCACATGCTCTTATAATAATAGCTTTGTAGGAATACACATTATTTGGATAACTGGTGAAAAAAAATTAATCTGTTAAATATGACTGATGCACGTGCTGTGCACACAGACGCATACAAAACTTACGACGCAGAAAGCACTGGTCCATGCGTGCAGCACATGCATAATACAGTCCTCAGAGCAGGCTGTACCGGTGGTCGATTAGAATGAGTAAATATGCTGTTAGGATGTTAGGAGCGGCTGGGCTATTGTCAGCTCCCATCCAAATTACAGCAGACTTGCTGACCGCTACCATCTTTTATTCGGAAATTTAATCCCACGCTGCAAGAATTCTGATCGGGTCTTGCAGGTCCCCTCTATTTTAAAGGCTTAGGTCTATTTTTATTACCACAATAAAATATCTGATTACAAAATAATTTACCAATTACTTGATTACCAAAATAATCGTTAGTGACAGCCCTATTGGAGAGTATTCACTTAAATACAGTTTATGTCTTAAATGGGCGTAAATAGTGGGGAGAAAATATGATTTATTAGATCTGCATTTGGTCTTAAAGTGGCAGCAGTCTAATAAACCTGCTGACGATTGTGCCATTAATCTGAATAAAAAAACAAAAGGCATTACTCACAGCTCTTGAATTAATCTATCAATTTATATAGTGAAAACGTCTCTGTTACGTATGTAACGCTCGTTCCCTGAGGAGGGAACGGAGACGTTACGTCAGTGACTGACGAAATTGGGGTTTCGCTTAAAAGCCTATCCCTTCGAGTTCTACAAAATGAGCCAATGGCAAGAAATTGCCATGTGTCTGCGGAATTTGCATAGCGTAGCTCCACCCCACCTCGTGGGTATATAAGGAAGGACGCTGGCAATCTCGCATTATGTTACCTGCTGAGGAGCCGAGACTGAACTCCCGGCCGTTCCAGCGGTACAGCGGAAGTGGAAGAGGGACGTAACGTCTCCGTTCCCTCCAGAGGGAACGAGGGTTACATACGTAACCGAGACGTTCCCTTTCGTTCAGTCACTCCTAGTTACGTCAGTGACTGACGAAATGGGGGTCCAATCTAATTACGCCACCTCGGCTGTCTTCCAGTGCCCTGCGCAAGTCTGAGCTCCCTGTCGTGAGACTAGCACGGACAAAGGACTCGACTTAACACAGGAATACCAAGGTACACTGGGAAGCATATCCCACGTGGAAATATGCAACACAATGCCTGCCCGAAGGGAGGACTTAAGAATACACATATGACCCGCGAGTGGGATGCATATGGAACACACTGGGGTATCCAGCCCGAAAGGTGGAATGTTTCAACCCCAGGGGTGGCAAAGGGCTTGCCAAGGGAAAGACACCTGCTCAGAGAGGCTTACAGTGGAAATACACATGTGGGGGTTGCCCAGTGGGGGAACCATGCACATGGAGGCACCTAGCCTAACACAAGGGCTGACAGAGAGGGCATGCACTCTGGTGTCGGCATCAACAGTGCTGGAGGAACTCAGGGCTTCAGAGTAGGAAACTCACCTGAGGAAATATCGCACGTATCCAGTCCGTGGAGTGGAATGGCGAGCAAGCGATGACACCGAGCAGGTCCTAGTTACTGGCTACTGGAAGCGAGTACACGGGAGGACACTGGCTCCATTTGGAGATTGTAGAATCTCGCAAATGTATTGGGTGTCGCCCAGCCTGTAGCTCTGCAGATGTCTGTTAGCGAGGCGCCATGCACTAGCGCCCAGGAGGAGGCCACACTCAGGGTGGAGTGTGCCCTCACCTCTAGGGGGCATGGACGACCCTGTGTCTGGTAAGACAATGGCGTCCACTATTCAGTGAGACAACCTTTGCTTGGAGAGAGCCTTTCCCTTCAGCTTCCCACCATAACAGACAAAGAGCTGGTCTGAGGTCCTGAAACACTGCGTTCTGTCTACGTAAGCACGGAGAGCGTGTACTGGACAGAGCAGTGCCAAGGCTGGGTCTGCCTCCTCCAAGGGCAGCGCTTGCAGGTTCACCACCTGATCTCTAAAAAGGAGTGGTGGGAACCTTGGGCACATATCCAGGCCGGGGTCTCAGGATCACGTGAGAGTTAGCCGGCCCGAATTCCAGGCACGCTTCGTCAACCGAAAATGCCTGCAGGTCCATAGAAAGGAGAGGTTCGACCACAGGATGAAGGTCTGACGGCTGTCACTGGTACCCAGAGCGTGCCCGGTTGCCATGCCCATCTTGGGACTCGATCGCGAAGCTAGTGCTGAAGCAGCCTCATATGAAGCAGTGACCGCCGCTGCGGATGCCATATGCCCCAGGAGCCTCTGAAATAATTTCAGTGGAACCGCACTCTTGCCCTCGAATTGACGCAGGCTTGTAAGCTGCACGCACATGGCGACCGAGTCGATTTCCATACCGAGAAAAGGGATCCTCTGCACAGGGGAGAGTTTGCTCTTTTCCCAGTTGACCCGAAGGCCCAGACGGGCGAGGTGCCGGAGCACCAGGTCCCGCAAACCTGGTCTTGAGAGTGAGCTAGTATCAGCCAGTCGTCGAGATAGTTCAGGATGCGAATGCCTCGATGCCTGCCCCTCGAAGGCAAACCGCAGAAACGGTCTGTCGAGGAAGAATGGAGACATGAAAGTACGCGTCCTTCAGGTCGATCGCTGCAAACCAATCCAATGGACGAACGCATTCGAAAATGTGTTTGGCT
This sequence comes from Coreius guichenoti, assembly GCA_039654105.1. Classification (NCBI taxonomy): domain Eukaryota; kingdom Metazoa; phylum Chordata; class Actinopteri; order Cypriniformes; family Gobionidae; genus Coreius; species Coreius guichenoti. The sequence goes on from CM077187.1 coordinate 13,301,109, forward strand.
GTCAACATCTTCAATGGAAGACTGTGAAGGGTTCAGTTCAAGACGTGCAGGTCCAGGATTGGTCGTAACCCACCGGTTTTCTTGGGTACAATTAAGTAAGGGCTGTAGAAGCCGGACTTCATCTCGGCCGGAGGGACAGTCTCGATCGCACCCTTCACCAGCAAGGTAGCGACCTCCGCACGCATGACAGGGGCATTGACATCTACCATGGTATAGCGGACTCCCCGGAAGCGGGGAGGAGACTGTGCGAACTGAATCGCATAGCCGAGCCTGATGGTTCTCGCGAGCCAGCGGGACAGTTTGGGAAGCTCTAGCCAGGCTCCCAAGAGCTGAACCAGCGGGGTCATGCGAACCACATGAGTTCTTTCTTTAACCACATTAGGGTGCTGCTGACCCTGGGGCCAGCAGCGGAACAAAAGATTCTCCTCCGGCCCTCCACCGGGGGAAGGAGTGGCCCTGCTACCACCTCCTCAAAAGAACTGGAACCCATCTCTGAGTTGTCCGCGTCAGGAGCGCCGCTTCGCCTGCCGTTTGGCAGGCTGTGGGACTGGAGCGGACTGGGGCGGACTGAGGACGCCCTCGGCGGCGAGCAGGCTGAGGCGACTGAGTCGGCAGCTGGGTGGAGGCAGCAGCTGGCCGCCGGGGCAGTATATGTTTAATGGCCTTAGTCTGCTTCTGGGCGGCCGAGAACTGTTGGGCGAAGTCCTCGACCGCGCCACCGAAGAGGCCAGCCTGGGATATGGGAGCGTTGAGGAACCGGGTTCGCTCAGCCTCTCTCATATCGGCCAGGTTGAGCCACAGGTGTCTCTCCTGGACCACAGCTGTTGACATCACCTGACCCAGGGAGCGTGCGGTCACCTTCGTCGCCCGGAGGGCGAGGTCGGTGGCGGCACGCAGATCATTCATGAGAGCCCTGGGTCAGCTCTACCCTCGTGCATGTCCCTGAGCATCCTGGCCTGGTAGACCTGCCATGGCATGCAGTGAGGCGGCGGTCTGCCCCGCAGCTCTGTAGGACTTTGCCACCAAGGTAGACGAAAACCTACAGGCCTTGGAGGGGTGCTTAGGATCACCACGCCACGTTGAAGCACTCTGCGGACACAGTTGCATCGCAACAGAGCGTTCAACGGGGGGACCCCAGTGTACCCTTTAGCCGCGGCCCCGTCCAGGGTAGAGAAGGCGGAGGAGGCCGCCAAACGATCATGGGAAGACAACGGGGATTTCCAGGACCGCGTGACCTCCTCATGCACCTTGGAAAAGAAAGGTATTGGGGGCGGGGCCTCAGGACACGCTGCCCCCAAAAACCAATCATCCAGCCGCGAGCGCTCGGGACAGGGCGGAGGGTTCCACTCCAGCCCGAGGCTCGCTGCTGCCCGAGATAACATGGTTGTCAACTCCGGGTCGGACTCGGGCAATGCTGGCACGCCAGAAGGCGGCTGCATAGCCGAATCTTCATCCCCAGGGGACTCCAGCCCACCTTGAGATGCGATGATCGAGGAGCGCCAAGCGCCGAATCTGGAGCGCCGAACAAAACACACGGGGCGCCCGCAGACGGTTCCGGTGTTTCAGTCCGAACACTCGCGGGTAGCAGTGTGCAAGGGGGGGTGTGGCCCGAGGAATGATCGTTGGGGCTTTATTCCACACCGTAACTCTCAGGTCACCCTGGCCACCAGCCAAAGTATCACCTCTCGTGGAGGGGATAGATTGGGGTGTGGCAGAGGGGACTCTACCTCCATTACGGAGGTCATTGAGTCTCGACCGCAACATTGCGATGGTCATGTTCCCGCAGTGAGAACATGACTCATCCACAAATGCTGCTTGAGCGTGCTGTAAGCCCAAACACGTCAAGCAGTGATTGTGCCCATCAGACGGCGACAGAGATCGACTGCACCCAGAAGTGCACGGGCGAGACATCTTTAAAAAGACGTGCCACGCGCAAGCTCTTTTGTGAGAGGAAAGCTCTGCAGAGTGTTGAAGCGCCCAGGGAAACACACACAGCTGTTGCAGATCACTGCACAGACCAGCAGGCAGGCAATGTGAGATCGCTGGAACGCGCCGTCACACCAACACACTGGAGAACCGCTCGTCTCGAAGAACTGAAGAGAACTGAAGAATTTTCAGGCTTGCAGGAGTGAAGAATGCTCTTGGCTCCGAAGCAGAAACATAATGTGAGATTGCCAGCGTCCTTCCTTATATACCCACGAGGTGGGGTGGAGCTACGCTATGCAAATTCCGCAGACCCATAGCAATTTCTTGCCATTGGCTCGTTTTGTAGAACTCGAAGGTGATAGGCTTCTAAGCGAAACCCCCATTTCGTCAGTCACTGACAGAACTCGGAGTGACTGAACGAAAGGGAACTATGCAGTGTTATTTTACATTTGATTACTTTGATTAGGCCACATTACTTGGGTGAACAGTAATGTTAGTATAATTCTTGAAATTAAAGAACTGTTTATTTCATTTGTATCTTTGTTTTATTGTGTATTTATTGTATTTATTTTACCATTTGTTTGTAATTTCTTTGTTCTTGTTCTTATTATCTTATGTATATAAAACACAAAAAATGCCTGCACACTGGTCCATTTGCAGTATCGGTAAGAGTAGTAATACCGTTAAAACTTTAACGATACCCATCCCTAGTTAAGAGAAGGTAGATGGAGTATTTTGAGGAGCTGATGAAAGTAGAAAATGACAAGGCTGAACACCGGTCTTGAATTCCACAGAGGAGCTTCAGTAGGATATAAGGAAAAGCAATGACAGTGAATGGCAAAAGAGGAACAGACCTGGGACAGTTTATGTTGAGTGCAACATTTTGCTGGAGAGGCAGCTGCTGCTCCCTTTTGTTTACTGTTTATGTTTAATTAGGGGATATTAAAGTATAAGTTTTTATTAAATTAAAAAAAAACACTGCATTGTCTTCACTGTATTAATTAAAGATACAGTGATTTTAATTAAAGCTACTAAAGTTTTTCAGTCAAGAGCAGCGTGTGATTTTCATTTTCAACAATTTTGTGTATATTTGACCATTTAAGTGCAATAAACTGCAAAAGAGAACTCAATTCGGCACCCTGACATGACAGTTGACTTTCTGTGTGTGTGCTTCTGGTGTGTGTTGGATTGTCAAATCATACCGGTGTTGTGCTGAATTCTGTGACCCATCGAATTCTGTGACCCTAGGCACTGTATTGAGCTAATCCGACCTACTTTTTATTAGGCTGCTATGTTTTTAATGTAACTCAAACAACAAAAGAGAAACTCTCTCTGCTCTTGAATGAATAACTTTTGTAGCTTTAATAAGAATCAGTGTGTATTTCATTAATACAGTGAAGACTAAGCTGTTTTATTTTTACATTAGATTAATCTGTTTCTTACTTGAATGCTGCTTTTAAATATACCTACTGTGCCTGAAAAAGTTAAAGCAATTTATTTTATTTGTATCTTTCTTATATTGTATTTGTCATATTGTTTTCATCTTTGTTCTTTCTTAGTTTTAATAACAAAGATAAAATAATGAAATTCACAGTGCAGGTCAAACGTCTCGTTTCCATTCCAAATTACAGCACTATTATATACTATAGTTTAATATTTTTGTTTGATGACAAAAAGTTGGTTTTATATTTGATCACTGTCTAAATACTCTGGTAACTTCCAAAAAGACACCTGTTCAATCGATTCACTAAATTGTACCAAAATGTTTAATCTGTCTCACATAAAAAAATAAAAAAAAACACTGAATGCGATGCAGATATTTCCACATACATTTACATACATACATATGTGTCATAAATGATATAGCAATAACTTAAAGTTTATATCATCATGTGTGAAGATGCTGCCTTCACGTGCTATCGGAAATTTCCTCCCATTTCTAAAGTCGTGATTACGAGAGCATTGCATTTCAATTTTGACTTGAGAGGGCATTCATGTCCTATTTTTTATTTTTTACGATTACTCCGATAGCATGTGAAGGCAGCATTAGTCTTCAGGCTAAGCAGCCACCTTCTGAATTTTTTTGCAACCCATGGAGATAATGCACGTTGAATAAATTAGCAATTTAAGTAACAAGAAGCAGTATTAGTTAACAGGTTTTACAGATATTTAGCTTTAGTTTCCTGACTAGCAACTATATAATACGATTAGCCAAACTCGGCATCGATTAGCAACCATCAAGTTAGAAACGATGACACTGTAAACAATATTCAGACTAGATCACAATATATAATTTTTACAAGTAATTACATGAACAAATATTTACTTACCAAATTTGACGATGGTGGAAGATTATCTTGTTCCGATAAGCCCTCCATGTCCGCTTATGTCTTGGCTAACATTCCAGAAACGTTGTGGGCACATCCAAGACGTCGCTATTTTATCTCCAGAAAACTTTCCAGATAATTGGCTGACATGTATTATCTTTGTTAATGTTAAAATGCCATTTGGATATCATATGGGATATTTACTTCATCAAAGATTTTAAATGAATCGACGTTGTCATAATTTTATTTTCTTGGAGATATACTAAATTCTATAAAATATTTGCCAGCAAAAGGACACAACATATACCAAAAATTTTACTTAAATGGTGGTTATTCATAATATCTTATGTTTGTGAATGAAAGAGATTTATTGAATAGGGGCACGTACAAGACAAATTTGAACATTTAAAGTCGTCATTAAATCAAAACTGACCCTATTTACAGCCGGGTGCACACTGTGCGATTTTGGCCACGATTTGGCCATCTGAGACAAATTTTTCAAATCCTAAAAGATTCCTCTGATCCTAGGCTAAAATCTGTGGCCGTATTCACAAAACATCTTAAGGCTAAAAGTAGCTCTTAACTTGCCGATTTAGGAGAAACTCTTAAAAATAATAGGCGTGTCAGTCCTAATTTTAGGACTCCTAAATTTTTGCTCTAAGAGTATTTCACAAAGCATTTTAGCACTAAAACTAGCTCCTAAATCTGTGAAACGTTAGGAGTAGTCAAGAGGACTCCTAAGTCACTAAGACCAAATCACAAACAATCCTAATGGATGTTACTGCAATCAGCCTAAGCAATCCACTCAAAGACACTCTACACGATAGGCGATAGAACCTTGGGTGCTGAACCTTTTCTTCATAAATGCAATAGATATTTTGATTTATAGATTTTAATCTATGATAAAATGGCAAAAAGAAATCTTTAATAAATAAATAAATAAATAAATAATGTCCGATTACCTGTGGCAGTTGTTTTCACGAGTTCACACAAATGATCGAATAGAGTAAAAGACTATAAGCGTATTTGGCGTGCTGTTTGGCGAGCTTGGAATTTAGCCAAAACCCAGAGTTCTGAGGTGAAGTGAATAACACTGATTATCTCTTCATCACGGCACCTGTTAGTAAGTGGGATATATTAGGCAGCAAGTGAACATTGATGTGTTAGAAGCAGGAAAAATGGGCAAGCGTAAGGATTTGAGCGAGTTTGACAAGGGCCAAATTGTGATGGCTAGACGACTGGGTCAGAGCATCTCCAAAACTGCAAATCATATGGTGTGTTCCTGGTCTGCAGTGGTCAGTATCTATCAAAAGTGGTCCAAGGAAGGAACAGTGGTAAACCGGCAACAGGGTCATGGGCGGCCAAGGCTCATTGATGCACGTGGGGAGCAAAGGCTGGCCTGTGTGGTCCAATCAGTGTGATGCTTTGGGCAATGTTCTGCTGGGAAACCTTGGGTCCTGTGAATGTTACTTTGACACGTACCACCTACCTAAGCATTGTTACAGACCATGTACACCCTTTCATGGAAATGGTATTCTCTGGTGGCTGTGGTCTCTTTCAGCAGGATAATGCGCCCTGCCACAAAGCTCAGGTTCAGGAATGGTTTGAGGAGCACAACAACGAGTTTGAGGTGTTGACTTGGCCTCCAAATTCCCCAGATCTCAATCCAATCGAGCATCTGTGGGATGTGCTGAACGAACAAGTCCGATCCATGGAGGCCCCACCTCGCAACTTAAAGGACTTAAAGGATCTGCTGCTAACATCTTGGTGCCAGATACCACAGCACACCTTCCGGGGTCTAGTGGAGTCCATGCCTTGAAGGGTCAGGGCTGTTTTGGCAGCAAAAGGGGACCAACACAATATTAGGAAGGTGGTCATAATGTTATTTCTGATCGGTATAGCTATAAGCAGAGGGCCCAAGCCCCCGTGCCACCGCCACCCCGGTGGCTTAAGGGGAATATGCAGGAAATATGCATTTAAAGTGGTTAAGTATAAAAGGACTATATCAAAGTCATTTTAATATGCCACATTTACTGCTCCCAGCTGGTGCCACTATGACCATGAACCACAATAGCCACATCTATGAGATAATTTAAATTTAGATGAATTTCATGTCATATGATGTATCAAATATCAAAATACCAATATCAAAAGAGTGTGAAGTTATCATTTGTAGCTCAATATTTAGAAAGTCCAGAAGCATTTATCATAAAGTTTATATATATATATATATAAATATATCTTTACTGACCTAATTATTTAACTAATTATATAAAAATATGTTGTCTGTGCTGTACAAATGACAGGGTTAGGGGTTTGGGTTAGAGTGGTTACTGTAGGTGCAAAGGGGTGTGCTACAGAGCCTCTCCATTCAGTTATTATACAATGTCATTGTAAAAAAAAGTAATTTCAATGTAGCTAGCTACTTTTGTACTTGTAGTGTAGCTAACTACTTTTTCAGAAGGGTAGCTTGACTGTATCTCAACTACTTTAAATTATGAGTAGCTTGTCAAGCTAGTTTCAGAGTACACTGTAAACCCCAATAAGTTGGCAAAACTCAAAAAATTTGAGGTAATCAGTTGCATCAAATTTAAGTTAATAAATTTACCCTCGGTTTCACAGACAAGGCTTAAGCCTAGTCCCAGACTAAAATGCATGTTTGAGCTGTTTTAACTGAAAGCAACTTGCACTGACATGCCTTAAATTTCCAGTAAGCAGAACTTGCAGATTTTTATTTTGTACTCAAACATTGTATTGCTCTCAAAAAGAAAAAGAAAGTTCTAAATACTCAAAAAAGTTAATCTGATTGAACTCATTTGTTTAATTTGAGTTGGCTCAACTCAAACCAATTCATTATTTTGAGATTTAGGGTTTACAGCGTAGCTTCTCCAACACTGTGTGGTATAATTCACATTGTACCAAAGAATCCAGCACCTACTCACCCTACAAACAAAGCATTGTGGATGCCACAGAGCATTTAGGGCTGAGATGTAATTCTCCATGATGGGCTGGGAACAACCCTGACAACGAGAGGCAAAGAGGGCTAGAAAACACTGCTGGCAGTACTGCTTCCCTTCACGGTCATGAAAACCTGTGGAGAATAAGCATAGAGTTATTTGTCATCCTTGAGATCTACATTAGCAAGACACTTCCTAATTGAAAAAAAAGTTATTAAATTAATTATTATAAAAAAAACTTTCTTTTGAGTTATGAGCTAAATGTTGTTTGTCACTATGGCTGCATTCACACTTTCAACCAATTCCGATTTTTTTCACTGCCATCTGGCAAAAATCAAATCTTGAGATAGGAGTTTTTGCCATCTGATTGGAGCACTTTAAAAAAAATTCTAAATCTAATGTGTACCTAACCTCTGGTCATCTGATCTACACTTATAACTGTCGTAGGCCAGTAAGAGCTGTGCGTGTAAACCTCACTCCCCTGATCTCAAGAGGCGCTCTAGTGACTGACGCTAGAGGCTGTGGTCTTTAGCCTCCTTGTTAGAGCGCCCGCCTCCCACACCAGAGACCACGGTTTGAATCCCTCTCGGAGCGGGTCGAGTAGAACCGATTACATACTACTGTTCAAAAGTTTGGGGTCAGTGAGATTTTTTATTGTTTTTGAAAGAAGTCTTTTATGCTGACAAAGGCATATCAAAAACACAGTAAAACAGTATTTTAATGAAATTGTATTACAATTTAAAATAACTTTTCTATTTCAATATACCATATATTTTAAAATATAATTGTGCAGAACAGCCGCCTCCCCCTGGTATCAGCGCCACCTCGTCCCTTTGATCGTCACCCATAGGAAAGAAAAAAAAAAAGAGATCTATTTAACATCTCAAATGTTTCACCTGGACAAAAATGAATTTACTTTAAAATCAAATGGAGACTTTTGCTTGAGTCTCCTGCTTCTCACACTTGTCTCCTGAGACAAAAACTGTAACACTCTCACGACGGTCTCCTTTAAAGTTTTAGAAGAGATCTCAACAACATCACAGACTGTGCTCAGATTTTTCTCCTTACCTAGAGACTTTGGATTGCTCATATTTGTCTCCTCTAAAGTTTCAGAAGAGACCTCAACAACATCACACACTGTGCTCAGATTTTTCTCTGAATGGCTGGGCTGCCCTGCCTTGACCCTTAAGCACCACGATCGATGGGTAGGTGAGCCGCTCTAAGGCTGCATTTACACTGCAAGTCTTAATACACAGATCCGATCTTTTGTCCATATCCGATTTTTTGGCCAGCCTGTTTACATTCACTTTAGACACGACTGGTATACAATATCTGTGTGTGGCAAGCAGGATGAGGCCGAGGGGAGTGAGAACAGGGCGAGGCCGGTGGCGTGATTGATAATGAGCGTCACCTGCACGCCGTACCAGCGTCGTATCTCACGGAGGAGCTACGGGAGCATAAAAGGAGGAGCGACAACAGTGAAGGACGAGAGAGGTCCAGGCCTGGATTTTACGTTATGTTTTGTTTATGTGTGTGCGGCAGTCATCCGTGAGGGGCTGCCGCTTTTACTTTCAGTTTGTGTTTGTTCATTTTGATTATTAAAGTGTGTTGAATGTTTGCCAGTTCCCACCTCTTTTTGAATAAATTTTTTTTAATGAATTTGAATGAATTAACGAGAGAGAGAGAAAGTATAGCCTAATAGTGAAGCTTGTTGGTTTAATTACAGCGAAGTTATCACCTCATTGCTGAGAAATATAATGTAGCTTTCAGTAGTGAAGCTGTTTTATTTATAAAACTCATGGGGCAGAGGTTGAAAACCAGCTCCTGAATGTTTCTGTGTGTGTGCAATTTCTTTCCAGTTTCCACCTCAATAAAAAAGCTGCGACTGAGAGCATACAGGCACATCTGCTTCATAATACAACATTAAAAAGCTATCTTTGTGGGCAAACGTGTCACCCTCGCCTTGTGGTGGCTTGGAATTCAAAGGTGAATCACATATAGACGTAGGATTAGACGTAGGTCAGATGTCCAGATATCGGATATGTATCTGATTTAAAACCGCATTTGGAAGTGGCTTAGATTGGATGCAAGTGTGAATTTTCAAGTTGTTCCAAACCTGCATAAATTTCTTTGTTCTGCTGAACACAAAAGAAGATATTTGGAAGAATGTTTGTAACCAAGCAGATCTCGGCAGCCATTGACTACCATAGTGGGGGGAAAAAAAACTATGGTAGTCAATGGCTGCCGAGATCTGCTTGGTTACAAACATTCTTCCAAATATCTTCCTTTGTGTTCAGCAGAAGAAAGAAATTCATACAGGTTTGGGACAACTTGAGGGTGAGTAAATGATGACAGAATCTTCATTTTTGGTTGAACTAACCCTTTAATTGATACACGCATATGGTGGCTACTATAAGACCACAAGATCACATGAAGTTGCCATTTGGGACAGGGCAAATGTAGTTGGCTTCTTTTTGTTAGTAGCTTGTAGTGCAGCTAACTACTTTTTTTAAAGTGGTTGCAGGACTGTAATTTAACTGCTTCATATTATGAATGTCTTGTAGCCTAATAGTTGACAAAATGACATCTCAATACTATAAATATTTAATTATGATATATACTGGATACGTTGGATACGTAATAAAAAAACACAATATTGAAATTATTGATAATGGATCAAAATTGTGTTTTTTGGACAAAATAATTTTTCAAAATCCATGAATTAATTGGGTAACACTTTATTTTAAGGTGACGTAGTTAGACATTACTACATGTACTTACTCAAATAAGTACTGAGTAATATTAATTACTACAATGGCATTACTACATGTACTTACTATAGAGTTACGGTTAGTTTGGTTTAGGGTTAGTTACTTGTAATTATGCATAATTTACTGTTACTAGAGTAAGTACAATGTAACTTTGTCACCTTAAAATAAAGTGTAACCATTAATTGATCTGCACATACTATTATCTATTCATCCTCATGATTTATTATTCGATTTATTGATATCTCAATGGATTTCTTGACTTTTTTAATCTCAAATATGATCTGAAATCAACTACCTTTATCACCCCTTACCTTCATCTCCAAATGTACAGCTGCATTTCACACAGCTAAAGCATTCTGGATGCCAGTTTTTATCCAGCGCAGTCACCATTTTCTGAAGGGTAAAACAATAGGGGCAAGGTTAGAATAGAGCCAGATAATACATAAAGCTATGAGAGTTGATACTGGTTTACAAACAAGGATGAACAACTTCAAACTACACATTAAAGGGGAGTAATGCCAAAAACAATGTAATGTATGAGAAAACACTCAACAAATCTGTAATCCTTTCTCTATTTGTTCTAATGCTGTATTCCCTTCTTTCTTTTATGGACCACAAGGAAAATTTAAAAAAAAAAAGTCCTGCTCACACTAGTCCATATAATGGCAGTGAATAGCGACCAGCATTTTTTTAAAAAAAAGACTCAAAAGTATCACAGAATGATCCCATGCGACACGTGTAGTATTTTCCAAGTGTTCTGGGGGTACACCATATGAATTTTAAAGTATTATTTAACAAAAGTCCTAACCTTGGGCGTTAGTCTGTGCACGGTGCAACATGTGCTTTTGTGTGACTCTATAAGTGCTGCAGTTCACTCCGTCTCGTTGTGAGAAATCAAGATTATCAAAAATGCAACACGAAATACAATGCCTAGAAATCCCAAAAAAGTATACTTTCTTCACAGAATTAAATATCTCCGGACCAAAACTCCATTTGTCTGATGACAGTAGCGTTGCCTGTTTTAATTTTAGTTTTAGTCTAGTCTTTGTGTCAAGCTGTCATTTTAGTTTTTATTAGTTTTAGTCACGTTCATACTCTTTTTAGTCTAGTCAAGTTTCAGTCGACTAAACGTCGGAGCATTTTAGTCTTATTTTAGTCAGAATTATCCATGAATATTTTCGTCTAGTTTTAGTCGACGAAAACTGATGACATTTTAGTCTAGCTTTAGTCAATGAAAATTGTATTTTAGTCTCTTTTTAGTAATGCAATTCTATTTAACCCAGTCAATATAGTATAAGTACCTAGTAGTATAGACGAAACCAAAATCTTCTTTTAGCCAAACCCATCTTATTATATTATTGTTACCTTATAGACTCAATAATACATCCATTCCAGACACGGAAGACGGTCTGATTTGAATTTACAACATATTTATTTTACCAACCAAACATGTTAGAAGTACACACACATAAATTTAAATAAAAAAAATAAAAACATTGAGATGTCTCTTAAGGTTCGTGGTGTTTTTTCCTGTGATTTTGTGGCCGCATTTCTCCCCATCTTTTTCCACAACACATTCCGTTTTCTTTTCCACTTCTATGTAATCAAAGTTTTTCCAAATGTCGTTTCTTCTTTTTCTCCCAAAAGTCCTATTCGGATCCTAATTGTTTCTCACGTGGAAGTCCGTAAAAATACATTTGCATGCCACCTCAGTGATAAAACTCGTGCATTCGGATGGCGATTCGGTGGAGCAGCGAGTTTTGTGATCCTGCGCACCTGGGAACGCGCTGCTCACATGGTCAATAACATGACTGTATGCTGTAAATAAAATGTCATATGCTTGGTATAATAAGAATAAATGCATATTTAATTTAATAATAGGAAAATAATATCCTAATAATTATTTAAATCTGTTTAAAAATAGGAAGATATAGACGCACATTATAGTTAAAATGGTTTTCTGTCTTGTATTTTATCTCAAAATAAAGGGTGTAATTTTATTCCACATGGAAATGAGCGGAAATAAGCTAATACAGCCTCTTATTTACATGAGGTAAACATAATGCTGCTTGGTTATTTTAACATATATAATTGCTGCCGTAATAACGGCCCATTTCAAATGTTTACATGCTTTTCTTCTTTTTATTTTTTGAGCGGTGATGAAATATATTGCTCTTGTAAATACTTGCCAGCATTTCAGTAATAAAAGTCTAGATCTTTAAAATGCATCCAAATTACAGCGAAGCCCACCCGTACGGTGCTCTGCAGGGTTCAAAAAGGATATAAACAGTGAATTTTGAAGTGATATATTCTTGAAAACTCAGAGATGTGGATTCGGACGGCAATTAAATCACCACACGACCTTGGTGTTTGTCTAAAAACTGTAGGTAATTCGGCCGGGGATTTTTACGCGGGTGGTGGGAGAAAAACACTGACATTCTGGATTCGGACGGCCCCCTGTAATTGATGAAAATACCTTACGACCCCACGAGAAACAATTACCGTCCGAAAGTAATTGAGACGAACTAAAGACGAACCCATCGGCCATCGGTCCCTTTCTCTGTGTCAGACTTAACTTTGTTTGTTGTCGTTTACAGTAACACCGCAACTGCATCTTCTAAATAATGCCGCGAGTGGGGCTTGAAGAGAGTGACGTCGCCTGCGTCTGCGCAGTGCGACCTGATACAGCCCCTGAAGTGAGACAGAAATACTGCAAAATAATAATAATAACGCGACTAAACGAGACGAAATAACGTTATAACATTTCGTCTCGTCTCGTTTTGGTCAACGAAAATAAAGAGACATTTTAGCATAGTATTTAGTTGTAAACCACATTTAGTCTCGTTTTTATTCGTCAACAATATTGCATTATGCATTTAATTATAGTCATCGTCACATGACCAGCATTTACGTTGCGTCTCGTCTCGTTTTCGTCACGATATTTAGTCATAATTTTCGTTGACGAAAGCAACACTAGATGACAGTCAGAATGAGTTGACAGATGTGAACGCAATAACTTCTTGTTATGACGAGCACAATGGATATATTCACCTCAGAGAAGAAGGTACATGGATTGTATTTTGTGTCATGTTGTTGAAGCACCAAGAATAGCAGTGCTGTTATGAGAACAGTGTGGAAAAACAAATGGTAAGGTCACATTAAGATCAGCTGATCCTCTGTCATTCTCATATAATCACATGAAAAACATTGATATACATTGTCAAAGCTGGATCCTGCGAGGCCCCTGGACATATGTCTTGGAAGATCCCCCAACACCCACCTTCCCTATATTAGCAGACCCTTGTCCTTAAGTGTGGGATACATTTTTAGTACATTGTTGTTGTGTAAACGTACCCGTATTCTTACTCAAGAGATTGCTACTCAAAACTTCCTTGTTAGTCCAAAAAAAGCTTTATTGAAACCAAGCTGCCAGAATGACTAATTTTGGAATGTGTCACATTATGACATTATAGAGTGATGAAAGGCCGCATCTGCAGAAAAAGATCAAAGCCTACTTCTACATCATTGCCTCTTTAGCCCCACCCAACAATTTGCGCTCGTCATGTAGTAGTAAATATGAGTGGGAAGCAAACACAGGATTACTTCAGCAACAAAACGATAGAGAAGCCATCTTTGCAGTGCAAAGTTGTTGAAAAACGTCTCAGGTTACGAATATAACCATTGTTCCCTGAGAAGGGAATGAGACGCTGCATCGATGATGAGATTTTGGGGAACACCTCTGCGTGACTGTCATTTGAAGCACGTCTGCAACTAGTCCAATCTTGATTGGCGCTGCGTCATCTCGTGGTGTGTGATGGCGAACCACGGAAGCTATAAAGGGAAGCCGGCAGAAAGCAGCGTTAGCTTCTGAAAGGCTGAGGCAAGTCGCTCACAGGCATGCTGGAAGTATGGCAAAGGGACGCAGCGTATCATTCCCTTCTTTCGAGGGAACTTGTGCTGCATCGATGATGACACTTTGGGGAATGAAATACCCACTGTGCCATACTGGCAAATGCCAGTCCTAGTGTGAGGAGGATGGAAGCCCTGCAAAACTGTAGATCGTGCTACATTAGTTGGCACTTTAGGCACATACCAAAGTCTCGGATGTAAGAAGGCTTTGACCCCACCTGGCCCTGCAAATCTCCTACTCTTTTAAGGGACATAACAGCCAACAGGAAAGCCATTTTAAACGTGAGAAACTTCTCAGAGCTAGGGTCAATTGGTTTGAAGGGAGCCAGTGACAGCCCTTCCAGAACCACGGCCAAATCCCAGGCTAGGACCCTCTCATGAGCCGCAGGCCTCATCCTCAGTGCACCACGCAGGAAACTAATAACCAAGTGGTGACTCCCCAAAGACCCATCACTTACAGGTACGTAGAAGGCAGCTATGGCTGCCACTTAAACCTTAAGCGTTGAGTGGGAAAGGCAGACAGAAAAACAGTCCTGAAGGAACTCCAGCACTGAAACCACTGGGCAGTCAACTGGGTCTACCTGGTGTTTTCTGCACCATGAAGTGAAAACTCTCAACTTCAAGGCATACAGTTTCCTCGTGGAGGGAACTCCAGAGCTTAAGATGGTCTCTGCAACCTCGGTTGAGAAACCAGCACTTATGAGCTGATTTCCCTAAGGGGAACGAACCGTACCGCTCTCCACCCACGGTTTAGCACGTACTTGCGCCGCAGTTCATCTCAAATCTGACAACGCATATAATATGGTTTGTTGAAAATAACAACACGTAAAACAGATGGTTCCACTAATGTATGTTTCTGTCGATGGATACACATGCTGACTCCTCAATAATATATTACAACAGCGGTAATCAAAAAACATGGACAAAACAGTCACTCTTTGTAAACTTTGTTCAATGCGAGTGCTGTCGTGTGCTCGAACATGAGCAGTCATTTTCGCCGTCATCACCCGGGTGTTGATAACGCGCAAGCACAGGTGAGACCTGAACAGCACACGTTGCTATCTATGTTTAAACTAAACTCATTTAAGCCTTGCCAATTTAAACATTCAAGAGCCAGAAGACATGAATGAGAACCTGCGTGCACTGTGAGAAGATTTGTGCGTGCGCTTATCCGAAACGCGCACGCGTCTCAGACAGCACGCAAATATTGAGTTCTCTTTTGAGTCTTGCACTTGAATGGACAAATTCACACAAAAATTATGTCAACATACCCGTCTTGATGAGTATCCTAGCACAGTGGTTCTCAACTCCAGTCCTCGGGACCCACTGCTCTGCACATTTTGTATGTCTCTCTTATCTGACAAACTCAGTTCAGTTCATGGAACTCTCTACCAACGAGCTGATGATCGGAATCAGGTGTGTTAAATAAGGGAGACATACAAAATGTGCAGAGCAGTGGGTCCTGAGGACTGGAGTTGAGAACCACTGTCCTAGCAGACATAGTCTGTTATGCCTTAAGTGAACTTATACAGTCGAGAAAGACAACGCATGTGTACAGTATCTGTATTTTGGCTTTGTGCATTATGTCTTAAAGTGACAGCAGCCTAATATTACTGCTGTCTGTATGTACAAAAGACAAGGAAATCACTCACTGCTCTTGATTGAATAGCTTTTGTAACTTTAATAAGGATTAATCTTTAATTTATACAGTCAAATATGCAATGTTATTTTATATTTGATTACTTTATTCAATTTCTGTACCTGAAAACTAATGTTAGACCTATCTGAAAAACCTGAAAAGCACTGTTTATTTTATTTGTATTTTTTCTCTATTGTATTTATTTGCGCTGTTGCTTGTAGTTAGATTATTTGCTATTTTCTTTATTTTTATTTGACAGAAGTCCTTTTTTTCCTGAACATAGCACATACCGAACCATACTGAAACCGTGAACCTAAAAACGTGATACAAACCAAACCGTGAGCAATTTTAACTGTTAAACCCCTAATGTGGACCAATGAGAAGTCCTATCCTTCCTGAGCTTGGTACCAGAGGTCTTCTTCTTTCCCTCTAAGAGGTGTCTGGCTCTTGTCCTAGCATCTTTATCTGATGGTGTTAGAGGGGTCCTGCCATAAACTGGGCCCTGGAATGTGCGGTTCACCACAGAGTGTTACGGCAGAAGATGGAACCTGAAACTGCATAGCATCCCAGAAGCAGCGAAAGAGAATGTTCACAAGGAGGTGATTCGCTTAAGTGGCCAATTTGTGGATTATTTGTTATGTTTTCAATTCAAAAGTGAATGAAAGATAATAATTAGAGGCTAATGGTCAGTTATTCTAGTTTTATTGTTTTTAATGGGTGCTGATCTTGATTCATTCTGATTCTTAGTTCCTGTTCCCTATATTCACCAAAAGGTTTTCTTTATATTTACATTTGTTCAATTTGTTTGTGAGGGGGTTGCTAATAATATCAAAAGAAAAGCATTATTTCTATTTGCTAGACAATACAGGGCTGATTTCTGTTACATACAAGAAGTTCATTCAGGTAATGATGATGCCATATTCTGGAATGCTCAGTGGGGGACTTCAATATGGTTTTCTCATAGTTCCGAACATTCAGCTGGGGTAATAACACTTAAGAATATGTTTAATCATGTTTAAGAATTGTGCAATCATTATGATTCAGAAGGTCACTTTGTTTGTTTGCTACTCAATTGTAATGATATGTTTATTATTACAGCTAATGTTTACAGGTACAATAGGAAGTGAGAAAATGACAATCTTAGAATCATAGAAAATACATTTAAAAGGTTAGTTGGAAAAATCCAAATACTTACATAATAATGGGAGGAGATTTTAATATTGTTCAGGACTAGGCTGTAGTGAAATGGCCACCAGGTAGACCAAACTCAACAAATACTAATCTCAAAAACTTTATGGTTAAATATAATTTTTTAGATATTTGGAGAACTAAATGTCCTAATAGAATAGCCTTGACATCGAGTAACAAATCAGGCTCTAGTCTGTCTAGAATAGACTACTGGTTAATTTCTGTAAATTTGACAAAAATAGGGTAGATGTAAAGATGAAAAAAATGCCTTTAGAACAAATTGGGAAGTTTTAAAGCTTGAAATTGGCAAATATATGAGAAAATGGTTTCTTTATGGCCAAAAGTAAAGCCAAATAAATTAGAATAATAACAAGAATAACAAATTTGTCTCAGAGACATCCAGATTCTCTTCTAGAGGAATAAAAATTACGCATATTTGCGTAGGCCCCGGGGCTAGCTGTGCGCTAGTGCATCCGTGCTGAGGGGAGCCTCGGTCAGGGTGTACCACAGAGCACAATAGGAGGATTCCTGGGAGGCGAACAGGTCTATCTGTGCCTCGCCAAATCGACTCCATATCAGCTGGACCACATGGGGATGGAGTCTCCATTCTCCACGGTGTGAGACGTGTCGTGAGAATGCACACAGCGCCCCACCCTGTCCTGAAGGCATCTGTTGTGACAACAATATGCCTAGGGAAACCCTGCCCGTAGAAACGCAAGGTCCTACCGAAAGCTGAATGGGCGGCGACTGATCGGTGTGATGGCCATCTGATGTGTGCCAAGGTGCCATGCCCATATGGGGACTCGAGTCTGAAGCCAATGCTGTAGCAGTCTTATATGCATCAACCCTAGTGACATGACCGCAGCTGAGGATGCTATATGCCACAGGAGACTGAAAATATTTTAGTGGAACCGCTGTCTTGCGCTTGAACAATTTCAAGCAGTCCAGCAGTGACTGAGGACGGTCTTGGGAAAGATGTGCTGTCATGGCGGCCAAGTCCAACTCCACACAGAGAAAAGAGATGCTCTGCACAGGGGAGAGCTTACTCTTTTCCCCATTGATCCGAAGTCCCAATCTTCAGTTTCTTTCCGCAGAACATCAGTGTCCTCACCTCGTACTGCAGAACAGCAGTGTCCTCGCCTCATACTGAGGTGAAAAAGACACGGCTGAATCTGGGCAGAGACGCCTGGGGAACTGAATCTCGTCCTTCGCTAGAAGGTTCACGATTTCTTTCCGCAGAACAGCGGTGTCCTCGCCTCGTACTGAGATGAAAAAGAAATGACAGAATCTGGGCAGACGCCTTGGGAACTGAATCTAGTAGCCGAGCCAGATTTTCCTGAGCAGCCAACGTGTCGAGTTGGGAAGTGCTAACCACATGCCCAGACTCCGCACGAGTGGCACTAGAGGGACAATATCCGGGTTACCCGTGGTGGGGAGCTCAAGGTGAGGCGGAGCAAGGCTCGTCATGTCGGGAGGCTTTGCGTCCTGTAAAATCCGTGATGAACGGTGCACAACAGCACCTACCTTGGTCCAGAGGCCCATAGTGGTGGAGGTGAGTGACGGGGAGAGAAGCTGAGCCTGTTTGAGGCAGGTCGCACTGTCCTGTGTGTGGACCTGATGCAACAAAAGCGGAAGGTGAAGAGTTTGCGTCCACC
Source organism: Coreius guichenoti (assembly GCA_039654105.1). Lineage (NCBI taxonomy): Eukaryota > Metazoa > Chordata > Actinopteri > Cypriniformes > Gobionidae > Coreius > Coreius guichenoti. The sequence goes on from CM077187.1 coordinate 13,319,481, forward strand.
AAGGTTCTGGTGCGGTTGTCTGGTGTCTGGCCGTCGTGCAGACGAGAGCCAAAACCACCATGAGTGAGTGTGTGTGTGTGACCGAGGGAAAGAGGAAACTGCTCTTTTTGTGAGTTTGTGAAATAAGGAAGAGTTGGAGTGGAGGAGGAACTGGGTTTCTGGAAAAATTGTTGCAGGAGTGAGGTATTGTCACAGTCACCAGCTCAGTCACCCTCAACACTACACTTCCCAGAATCCCTCCGGCTCACCACCTGCACCCATTCATCAATCTCCTGCACCTGCAAGTCATCACCCTCGTTATCACTCATCAGCACTCCCTATATCAGCAGTCACCATCCTCACCACAGTTGTCTGATTTCTGTTGTGTTTAGTGTGTTTCGCCTGCCTGTTTGCCTGTCTAAAGAATATTATTATTAAAACCTGTTGTTGAACTTCAGTCATAGTCTTCATCTGTCTGTCTGCCTGCCTGCCTGCAACCACCTGTGACAGGTATGCAGCTGTTTATATATGCTTGCTCTAGCGTTGTGATTTGTTGGAATAAATGAACATGCTTCTACAGAACTTTTGCTTAGAATGAAGATGATATCATCTTCATTCAGCTCCAGTACAGCTGTAAGTTCTTGAATATAACACTTAAATGTATACCTACATTGAGTATGGGCTTGTTGCATTGCGCGCAGTGAGGTGAGTACAGGGTGAAGTAGTCGGGCTCACAGTATGGTCGACCATCTTTCTCAAAGAAATTACAATTGCCAAGCTCACACTCACACTCAGAGCAAACAAAATGCTCCGGATGCCAAACACGTCCCAGAGCTGTTACCACCTAAGAAATATGGGAAGAAGATGCATTTTTAAAATTACTATCAGTACTAAAATGAGAATTGCACATAAATACAGTACAACATTAACCATCCACCTTTTTATTTCTCATTCATTTTCTCCAGGCATTAAAAAAATCAATAAAGAGTTCTAAGCAGGGCTTGACATTAACTTTTTTGCTCCCCAGCCACTGTGGCTAATGGTTTTCCAAAGTTACTAGCCAAAATTTTGTTGTTGGGAAATTTGTTGTTGTCTATATGTGAATGACCAATGTACACCCTCAAATCAAGTCTACATGAAATGTATAACATCAAACGTCATCAAATAGGCCTATTTAGCTCCGATAAGGTTGTGTGTAAAGCTCCTTAATTTAGACTGAGAAACACTAACAGTTGCTTGTCTGGGGAAAAAAAAAAAGAAAATATTTTTTTTTGGTGTAAATATAATTTATTCTCAAGCAATATTCTCATCAGTGTTCTATCAGCTATGACATATTTACATTTAGCATATTTTGTGTATGAGCCCATATAGTAGCCTAGTGAAATACATATCCATATTTTCATATGATTTGACAGTTTATTTTATTAAATATCAAAAATATACAAGGTGTGCATCATACCTGACACCCAGGTGAACACTTTATAGCTGGTTTTATGACTGTAAGTCATTCTCTTCAAATGCTATTGAAGTTCGGAATGTGTATACCAATGTCGTATGTAACTTTAGAGACGGTCCTTAAATTCGCGAATATCTAACGTCCAGCGTCAAGCCAACTTTATGCCAGTCACATCAGATGCGCTATGGTTCTGCTGTGATCTTTGAAACTATTTTCGCTGCTGAAATAGAACAAAAACAGTCAATCGCTGTATGATGAATGAATCTCCTGCGTACATCGCACGTACATCTCTGCTTTTGTTGTTTATGATGAGACTGCAGATTTCAGTGAGTGAGACAAATCTGAACAAAACTCTGGCGTTTCAGCGATAACTAATCTAAACGCTTCTGATTATTAGATATTGCATTCATAAGCTCAACAGAATCGCGTGTGATTGCTTATAATGTGCAACGCGATTATAACAGATGCCTTTTGAGAAGTCTACAATAAAATTCAACCTGCCAAATTGGCTAGTGGGACTGACTGTGTTACACGCCATAGCTGAAATCCACCCACAGTTGGCGGGCGTTAATGTCAAGCCCTGGTTCTAAGCCATTAATCATACCAACCAGTTCAAAAATGAAACACAAACATTACAAACTATTTGAAGCAAAACATATATATGAAAACTGGACAAAGTAAAAGTAAATTATTACTTTTCTATGGAGAAAATAAATGAGAATTTTACTTACAGACCTAAGTAAATACTTTGATAGTACTTCTAATAAGAAAACATGAGAAAAAATTATGGCTATTGACCACAAGTTAAGCTACTTATTAATTCAGGATTTATTAAAGAATTTCACCTGTCCTACAACTGGTTTCTGACAAGTGGAACAGTTTCCCTTAGAGGAGGTAGGCACTCCCTGTCTGCTCAGATCTGATTGCAGGAGACCCAACATGCTGTCCAATGAGCCTCCAGAGGATGCAGGGGGTGGAGAAGTTGTTTGCTGTGGTGAAGATGCCACAGGTACTGTTGGCTGATACAAAAAAATTACTCAACAATTACAGAATATTAATATTTTTTAAGTAAATAAACGTGAAGAAAAAAAGGTGAAGTGTAAATAAACTCTCTTCTAAAACCCACTGGCATAGAATGTGCGCAGCAAAGCGAGCATTTTCACTTAATTTCTATGGGAGTTGAGTTTCATGCTCACACGGTGAATTGTCACTGACAGCGGACCAGAGAAAGCATTAAGAGCGGCCGAGCGTGTAAAAAGTTTAGGCAGTTTTTAACTTTATGCAAATATCAAGTGAAAAACGTGGGTGGCAGTCAATCGCTGTGAGGTTCACGTAGTGACATCTGTCTTGAGCGTTTAAAAATACGCAAGTTGCATCTGCGGCATGCGTGTTGCAGTAGCGCTGTCATATCTGGCTATGTTATATAGCCCATAACGCTCTCACATGGTTATTTGATTTACCATTTTGGGAGGAGTAAAAAATATGTGGTTTCAACAACCAGATGCATTTACACCTGTCCAGTTTTGTTTGGAATGCGTCTCAAACCACCTCCTGATTGGATTTAAATCAATCTCGAAAGCGTTTCGGACGGCATTTACACCTGGCCTCTTCACAATCGGATAGCTATATGATCAGAAAAAACGCATGAAGTGAACAGGTGTAAAAAGGCCCATAGATGACGGGAGCTCAATACTTGCGGCATTGGACGGGTAAGCCTTGCTGGCGGTCAGACAGGTATACTCGCGCTGGCTGTTCGACCAGAAGGGCTCTCGCAGCATCCGACGGGAGCTCAATACTCACAGCATTGGACGGGTGCTCACGTTTGTCGTTCGTCTGGAAGGGCTCACTCAGTATCCGACAGGAGCTCAATACTCACAGCATCGGATGGGCAAGCCCCGCCAGCAGTTGAACAGGGATATAGTTTGGCTGTTTTGACCGGAGGGCTCTCACAGTGTTCTACGGGAGTCCAATACTCACAGCATCAGATGGATAAGTCCTGCCAGCAGTTGAAACGGCAGCAGTTGCATATAGGGGTGAGCTTTTCTCAATTGCAGGGATAGTTGGATAAGCCAAAGTGTACAAAGGGTGCAGAGAGCAGATTGGATGGGCTGACAACTGCGCAATGGAGCCAAACGTCATCAGATGGGAACAACTCAATCTCTGACATAGCGGCAATTAGGCGGGTCCAAGTGCAGAAAACTGTCGAGGAACATAGGTGAGTCTATGTATATACAGGCCTCCTCTAGTGCTGATTGGGTAGATCATTTGAATGTGCCCCTCCCGAACTTTGTTAATAAAACATCTTAAAAATGCGGAAAGAATTTATAGACAAAGTGAAGATACGACAGGTTGCATGCTGAGACGGTGGCGCCATCACAAGATTACTCGCAGCTACTGATACTGAAATTGATACCTGCTTATCGTTTGCTTAAATCATTGAAATCTTGAGGGTGAAAGAATGATATGGAGAAGAGAAAATAAAAATAGAAGGGACCCTACCGGGATAAACTAAATGCCAATGCCAAGCAACGATATTTGGACAAATGAAAGACTATAAACAACATAAAACCATATGACTTGGCAGCCAGAGACCCCAAAGCACTACCTCCACTTACATAACCGGACATTGCGAACTACATTGTTTTTGCATAAACTTTGCGTGTTACAAACTGAATTTAATCAACATTGAATAACAATAATAATAAGCAGCAGACGTTAGCGTGAGGCTGCCTCCGCTAGTGTCGCAGTCCCAGTCCACACTCCCTTTTCCTCTCGCTATCTCTAACTATCTACCCTACCCGTGGCCGTATTTCACCCTCCAGCTTCCTTCCTTCGCTACTCTCCCTGCTCCTTCCCCGGGCCCAGGGGCCAACTAAAACGTGAGGCTGCCTCCGCAAACGGACGATATATTATTTTATAGTATTATATGCAGTGATAAAGGCTATGTCGATTAGCATTGCATTATAAATAGGTTTATACTTTATTATTATGAAAATACAAGAGAAGGCTTGAAGAACTCACATACACCATATATTGCGGCAGTCGAGTATTTATGTTCTTCATTTTTAATCAGTCAAAGCGTTTGTATCTTCTTTTTATTCAGCTAAGATAGGTTGATGCCTTTGCCCACATTAGGGATTTCCTGGAACGTTATAAGCAGGGTTTGAAATTAACACCCACCAACCCTAACGCTGTCAAATCACTAGACAATTTGGCGGGTTACTTATGTTCACTCACTCTGCTGGGGAAGTTTGTGTAAGCCAAATCTGCGCAGATTTAGCGCAAATACTCAACTTGTGAGTCATCATGATATATTAAATACAGCGTATTGCTCAGAATCTGCGCATATCTGGCTTGCTTGAACATACGCATCACCTCGCAATAAATAACGGTGCGCTTATCATTTGCATTGAAGCAATAGCGAAGATGAAAAAAAACATAATAATGTGGCGATACTTGCCTGGGGTAACTAACACCAATGAAAAAAGGAAAGACCCGCCAAGCAACGAAGGAAACCAAGAAAGGAAAATTTGAAGTTTTAATACCATTGGCAAACTGGGCACGAGTGACAGACCACAGGTTTTGTCCCGTGTGGTATTTAATGTTCTTTGTACTGTATTGATCTGTCCACCAAAAATAATTTTTTGGTGATGAAGATGAAAGGCTAAGGGAGGAGATGGCTGGATGACAGGATTTTGTCTGAATAAGAAATGAATGTATGAAATCCAAATTTTATAATAAATAAATATATTTATAAAAGGCAAACCCAATTTTACAGTGCTTAAGAAGGAGATTAAAATGTGCATAGATGTGATATCAAAATCTAAAAATAGCAAAGCAATTAAAACAACTGCAATATGATGTTCTTCATTTAACATTTTCATATAAAAAGTATCTATTTATGCTTGTTCAACAATATATAGATACGTACCCTCTCTGTTGTACTTTCTTTCTCTTTTCCTTTTCTCTCTTTTTTAATTTCTGTTGTATTGTGAAGCATGTGATGTTCTTCTGACATAATATGGAAGTTACCCTTGTAGGTTTGCAGTGTGTGTGTTCACTACTCACTACTCCTAATGTGTGTGTGCACTAACTTGGATGGGTTAAATGCAAAGGACAAATTCTGAGTATGGGTTACCATACTTGGCCATCACAGGTCACTTTAACTTTAATTTACATGCTATTTGTTGATAATAAAGCATTAAAAAAGCAATTGAAAAAAAAAAAAAAAAATATATATATATATATATATATATATATATATATATATACACTCACCTAAAGGATTATTAGGAACACCTGTTCAATTTCTCATTAATGCAATTATCTAATCAACCAATCACATGGCAGTTGCTTCAATGCATTTAGGGGTGTGGTCCTGGTCAAGACAATCTCCTGAACTCCAAACTGAATGTCAGAATGGGAAAGAAAGGTGATTTAAACAATTTTGAGCGTGGCATGGTTGTTGGTGCCAGACGGGCCAGTCTGAGTATTTCACAATCTGCTCAGTTACTGGGATTTTCACGCACAACCATTTCTAGAGTTTACAAAGAATGGTGTGAAAAGGGAAAAACATCCAGTATGCGGCAGTCCTGTGGGCGAAAATGCCTTGTTGATGCTAGAGGTCAGAGGAGAATGGGCCGACTGATTCAAGCTGATAGAAGAGCAACTTTGACTGAAATAACCACTCGTTACAACCGAGGTATGCAGCAAAGCATTTGTGAAGCCACAACACAACCTTGAGGCGGATGGGCTACAACAGCAGAAGACCCCACCGGGTACCACTCATCTCCACTACAAATAGGAAAAAGAGGCTACAATTTGCACAAGCTCACCAAAATTGGACAGTTGAAGACTGGAAAAATGTTGCCTGGTCTGATGAGTCTCGATTTCTGTTGAGACATTCAGATGGTAGAGTCAGAATTTGGCGTAAACAGAATGAGAACATGGATCCATCATGCCTTGTTACCACTGTGCAGGCTGGTGGTGGTGGTGTAATGGTGTGGGGGATGTTTTCTTGGCACACTTTAGGCCCCTTAGTGTCAACTGGGCATCGTTTAAATGCCACGGCCTACCTGAGCATTGTTTCTGACCATGTCCATCCCTTTATGACCACCATGTACCCATCCTCTGATGGCTACTTCCAGCAGGATAATGCACCATGTCACAAAGCTCGAATCATTTCAAACTGGTTTCTTGAACATGACAATGAGTTCACTGTACTAAAATGGCCCCCACAGTCACCAGATCTCAACCCAATAGAGCATCTTTGGGATGTGGTGGAACGGGAGCTTCGTGCCCTGGATGTGCATCCCACAAATCTCCATCAACTGCAAGATGCTATCCTATCAATATGGGCCAACATTTCTAAAGAATGCTTTCAGTACCTTGTTGAATCAATGCCACGTAGAATTAAGGCAGTTCTGAAGGCGAAAGGGGGTCAAACACAGTATTAGTATGGTGTTCCTAATAATCCTTTAGGTGAGTGTATATAAGCTGTGACGTAGTTAATCTGGTTTATTTTTTTTATTTTGGCTAGTAGAAGCTCTGAATGGCCGGTAACTTAAAAATTTAGTAGCCAAATTGGCCGGTGAGTGAAAAAGTTAATTTCAAACCCTGGTTATAAGTTATATTACTTCTGTGAGGCGTATCGAGTTTTTGCGCGAGGGCGCCCTCCGGCTTCCAGTATGAATGAAACCGACGTGTGTTTTGTTCCCTTTCAGTCAGTACTCTACGAGTTACGTCAGTTACTGGCGGAATGGGGGTTTCGCTTTGAAGCCAGTCGCCTTCGAGATCTACAAAACGAGCCAATGGCATGACAATGCCATGGCTCTGCGGAATTTGCATAGCGCAACTCCGCCCCACCTCGTGGGTATATAAGGAGCTGCGCGTACAATCTTGCATTACGTTTCTGCTTCGGAGCTGAGTGTTCACTTGCCTTCCTGAGCTTTCCTACTCTTCAAGACGAGCGTCTCTCCAGACTGTTGGTGTTACGGCGCGTTCCAGCGAGTTCCGCATTCCTGTATGATCTGTGCAGTGATCCAGCACAGCGTGTGTGTTCTCCCTGGGCGCTTCGGCAGTTCTGCAGAGTAAAACTCCTCTCTGAAAGAGCTACACGTGGCACGTCTGTTTCAAGATGTTTCGCCCGTGTGTTTCTGGGTGCGGTCGGCTGGTTAGTCCGTCTGACGGGCATGATCGCTGTTTGGCGTGCTTGGGCCTCGTGCACGCTGAGTGCGCGCTCGTGGATGAGTCATGTTCTCACCGCGGGAACATGACCATCGCAATGTTGCAGTCAAGACTCCATGATCTCCGTCTAGGAGGGAGAGTCCCCTCTACCACACCCCAATCTATCTCCTCTACGAGAGGGGATACTTTGGCTAGTGGTCAGGGTGACTTGAGGGTCACGCTCTCTCAGTCAGGTGATGTCCACTTGTGTGGTCCAGGGACGACATCTATGGCTCAACCTGGCAAATATGCGAGAGGCTGAGCAAATGCGTTTCCTCAACTCTCCTATCTCCCAGGCTGGGCTATTCGGCGGGCGGTCGAGGACTTTGCCTGAGGCTATAAAGCATATTCTGCCCCGGCGGCCAGCTGCTACCTCCACCCAGCCACCGGCACAGACGCATCAGCCTGCTCCCCGCCGAGGGCGCCCTCCTGCGGCTCCCGCCCCTCCCGCCCGGCCCCAGCAGCAGCCTTCACCCGGGCCAGGACGCGGAGGAGGTCGCAGGAAGGCAGCCCAGCCTGTCTCCGCCCGAAGCATGCCAAACGGCAGACCAAGCGGTGTTCCTGAGACGGGCCGCTCGGAGGTGAACACAGCTCTTTCCCAGGAGATGGTAACAGGGCCACTCCTTGACTCCTCCGGTGGAGGGCCGGCGGCACCCTATTCATGGTTAAAGAAAGAGCTGACATGTTCACCCCCGAGCCCCCAGAGAGCACGGATTACAGTGTGCGACGCACAGCCTCGCCGCTCTTGTCCCCCTCTGTCGCCAGACCCCTGTCAGAGCAGGCCACAGTGAAACGCTGGTCCTTCCCTGGCCCCCTCTGTCAGGGCGCGGAACTCGACCCTGCCCACACCTCGGGACGCTCCAATGCCTTCCATGTCTGGGCCGGTCATTCCGCTTCGCTGCCCCATCGTGGGTACTCCTGTCGTTCGCATGATCCCGCTGGTTCAGTTTTTGGGAGCCTGGCTAGAGCTTCCCAATCTGTCCCGCTGGCTCGCTCGCACGATCAAGTTCGGCTATGCAATTCAGTTCGCACGGTCTCCTCCCCGGTTTCAGGGAGTCCGCTATACCATGGTGGGTGGCAATGTCATGTGTGCGGAGATCGACACCCTACTGGCGAAGGGTGCGGTTGAGATTGTCCCTCCAGCCGAGATGAAGTCCGGCTTCTACAGCCCCTACTTCATTGTACCCAAGAACGGTGGGTTACGACCAATCCTGGACCTGCACATCTTGAACCGAACCCTTCACAGGCTTCCATTCAAGATGTTGACAGCCAAATGCATTTTCGAATGCGTTCGTCCATCGGATTGGTTTGCAGCGATCGACCTGAAGGACGCGTACTTTCATGTCTCCATTCTTCCTCGACACAGACCATTTCTACGGTTTGCCTTCGAGGGGCAGGCATACCAGTACACAGTTCTCCCATTCGGGTTAGCCCTGTCTCCTCACGTCTTCACGATAGTCGTCGAGGCAGCCCTTGTGCCACTCAGGCAACACGGGGTTCGCATCCTGAACTCGATGACTGGCTGATACTAGCTCACTCTCGAGATCAGATTTGCGAACACAGGGACCTGGTGCTCCGGCACCTCGCCCGTCTGGGCCTTCGGGTCAACTGGGAAAAGAGCAAACTCTCCCCCGTGAAGAGGTATGGAAATCGACTCGGTCGCCATGTATGCGCAGCTTGCGAGCGTGCACAGTCACTGCTGACTTGCCTTCGCCAATTCGAGGACAAGAGTGCAGTTCCACTGAAGTTATTACAGAGGCTCCTGGGGCATATGCCATCCGCAGTGGCGGTCACGCCACTCGGACTGCTTCATATGAGACCGCTTCAGCACTGGCTTCGCGATCAAGTCCCGAGATGGGCATGGCAACAAGGCACGCTCCGGGTCCCAGTTACTCGCCTGCCATCAAACCTTCACCCCGTGGTCAAACCTCACTTTTCTATGGGCCGGAGTGCCCTTAGAATGAGTTTCCAGGCATGTTGTTGTATCAACAGATGCCTCTGCCACGGGCTGGGGTGCCATGTGCAATGGACATGCTGCCGCGGGCTCCTGGAAAGGACCCAAGCGCCTATGGCATTACAATTGCCTCGAGTTGCTGGCCGTACGTCTTGCTGGCCGTACGTCTTGCCCTGCACCGCTTTCGAGCCCTGCTGAAGGACAAACACGTACTGGTCCGTTCAGACAACACGGCGACAGTAGCGTACATCAACCGACAAGGTGGTCTACGCTCCCACCGGATGTCGCAACTCGCCCGCCATCTCCTCCTATGGAGTCAGAAGCATCTGAGGCCGCTTCGTTCCGTTCACATCCCGGGAGACCTGAATCATGCAGCTGACGAGCTCTCACGGTTTCAGCCACTTCCGGGGGAATGGAGACTCCATCACAGTCGGTTCAGCTGATTTGGGAACAGTTCGACGACGCACAGGTAGATCTGTTTGCCTCCCACGACTCTTCCCATTGCCGCTGATTTTACTCCTGACCGAGGGGACCCTCAGCACGGATGCACTAGCGCACAGCTGGCCGCGGGGCCGACGCAAGTATGCGTTTCCCCCAGTGAGCCTTCTCGCACAGGTCCTGTGCAAGATAAGGGAGGACAAGGAGCAGGTCCTTTTGGTAGCCCCATATTGGCCCGGCCGGACCTGGTTCTCCGAACTCATACTCCTTGCGACAGGCCCCTCCCTGGCCTATCCCTCTGAGGAAGTACCTTCTTTCTCAGAGACGGGGCACCCTTTGGCACCCACGTCCCGATCTATGGAACCTACACGTGTGGGCCCTGGACTGGACGCGGCAGGTTTGAGTACCCTACCACCACAGGTGGTGGCTACCATCACTTCCGCTAGGGCCTTGTCCACGAGACAGGCCTATGCGTTGAAGTGGAACCTCTTCGTCACCTGGTGCTCTTCTCGCCGAGAAGACCCCAGGAAATGCTCGATCGGGTCTGTGCTCTCCTTCCTCCAAAAAGGGTTGGATCGAAGGCTGTCTCCCTCCACCCTTAAGGTTTTTTACGTGGCCGCAATATCTGCACACCACGACCTTGTGGACTCAAAAACAATAGGACAGCACGACCTGGTCAGCAGGTTCCTTAGAGGAGCGAGGAGGATAAATCCGCCTCGCCCTCTACAGATGTCCTCTTGGGACCTCGCAGTAGTCTTATCTGCCCTGCAGAGAGCTCCCTTTGAGCCCTTGCAGTCCATTGAGTTGAAGTTCCTTTCTATGAAAGTGGCGCTCTTGATTGCCCTGGCTTCCATCAAGACGGTAGGGGACCTGCAGGCATTTTCGGTTGATGAAGCGTGCCTGGAAATTCGGGCCGGCTAACTCTCACGTGATCCTGAGACCCCGGCCTGGATATGTGCCCAAGGTTCCCACCACTCCTTTCAGAGATCAGGTGGTGAACCTGCAAGCGCTGCCCCTGGAGGAGGCAGACCCAGCCTTGGCACTGCTCTGTCCAGTACGCGCCCTTCGCGCTTACGTAGACAGGACGCAGTGTTTCAGGACCTCAGACCAGCTCTTTGTCTGTTACAGAGGGCAGCAGAAAGGGAAGGCTCTCTCCAAGCAGAGATTGTCTCACTGGATAATGGACACCATTGTCCTGGCATATCAGGTTCAGGGCCTGCCATGCCCCCCAGGGGTTAAGGCACACTCCACTAGGAGTGTAGCCTCCTCTTGGGCTTTAGCGCATGGCACCTCGCTAACAGACATTTGTAGAGCTGCAGGCTGGGCGACACCCAACACTTTTGCGAGATTCTATAATCTCCGTGTACTCGCTCCAAGTGGCCAGTAACTGGATAGGCTCAGGCGTCTTCGCTTGCTGCGCCATTCCACTCCACGGACTGGATACGTGCGCTATTCACTCAGGTGAGTTTCTCAGTAAGCCCTGAGTTCCTCCAGCACTGTTGACGTCGACACCAGAGTGCATGCCCAGTTGGTCAGCCCTCGTGTTAGGCTAGGTGCCTCCATGTGCATGGTTCCCCTGTTGGGCAACCCCCACATGTGTATTTCCACGGTAAGTCTCTTCGAGCACGTGTCTTCCCTTGGCAAGACACCTTGCCACTCCTGGGGTTGAAACATTCCACCTGAGGCTGGATACCCCAGTGTGCTCCATATGCAGCCCATACGTGGGTCATATGCGTATTCTGTATGTCCTCCCTGCGGGCAGGGATTGGTTTGCATTTCTCCACATGGGATATGCTTCCCAGTGTACCTTGGTATTTGCGTTAAGCCTAGCCCTTCGTCCATGCTAAGCTCACGGCAGGGATCTCAGGTCAGCGCAGGACGCTGGAAGACAGCCGTTGTGGCGAGATTAGATTGGGAACCCCCATTCCGTCAGTAACTGATGTAACTCGTAGTGTACTGACTGAAAGGGAACGTCTCGATTACGTATGTAACCCTCGTTTCCTGAAGGAAGGGAACGGAGACGTTACGTCCCCATGCCACAACCGCTGTACCGCTGGTACGGCTGGGGCGCTCAGCCTCGGCTCCTCAGCAGGTAAACATAATGCGAGATTGCACGCACAGCTCCTTATATACCCATGAGGTGGGGCAGAGTTCATCGTCATGCCATTGGCTCGTTTTGTAGATCTCGAAGGCGATTGGCTTCTAAGCGAAACCCCCATTCCGTCAGTAACTGACGTAACGTCTCCGTTCCCTTCCTTCAGGGAACGAGGGTTACATACGTAAACCAAGACGTTCTCAGTAATGCTCACTCCATTTTATTTTGGGGAAAAAAAATAGGAAAAATAATACTTCTCTATAAAGAAATTAAGTGATACTCCATATGTTTTTCTCCAGTGTACAAAAGTGTTTAGGAGTCCCCCCCCCCACCACCACAGTGGATGCATAAGAGGCTCATATTTTATATTAAAGACATGAACTCTTGAATTTGCAATATATGGGGCAAAAAATGCCCGTTTTAGTTTTTGTCTCATATTTACATCATATGATATAGTTAAGCTATATCACACATGCAATGAGTGCAATATCACACGAGTGCTGTTTTTCTGTCCAGAATAACAGAATTTTATACAACAGCTCAATGAATAAGAATTAATATTGTGTTATTTTAGATACAATATTGCTCAATTTTGAAAATATAAAGACAAAGCAGACCTGTTCTTCTCCGAGCAACACACAGCATTTCATTTCTGAATCCGCATTTTGAACGAATCAGGTGAACCAAGCTTGTTGGACTTGAAGCGGCGATGCACAGACCGAACGGTGTATAACATCAAAGTACCGCGAGAGCGATTCAAAAGCATACAGAGCCATCTGCTCTCTATTCGCTCTTGCGGTACTTTGTTGTCATACACCGATCAGCCTGTGCAGTGCCGCTTCAAGTCCAACAAGCCTAATGATTCAATGGACCATTCATAAAGAGAACCATTTAGGCCTATTTCACTCCTGAATGAATGAATGACTCGATGACTTAATCATTGAGACATTTACCGCCACCTACTGGCAGTTTTAGTTCCTTATTTAGAGTATAATTTCAATAAAAAAAAAAAAAAAATTAAAAAAAAAAATATATATATACATATATATATATATATTTCCATAGTAAAAAAACAAAAAAAACATTAAAGGTATAGTTCACCCAAAAATTTTAATTCAGTCATCATTTACTCACCCTCATGGTCCAAAAGATTATGTGTAATAAATTCTAAATTCTATGTTGAATCACATAAAATATTTCTTGCTGAAGCTACTTTTTGTAATGTCTATGATGCTTTACACAATAATGACTTTAAATGATCATGTAATTAATTAGATTAAAAATTTAGCTTGACAGCCCTAATATATATATATATATGTTTTAAAAAAAATAATAAATCGCAATTTTAACCAGAAAAATCCTAATTTTAGCCTCCTTCGGTTTTCTCAGGTGCTCCGAACTCGCCATCCCCTCCAGCTTCAACCCAAAAAACCATCCTACAATTTTGGATCTATCAGTGTTAGACAGTGAATCCATCTCTTACTTCATCAAACAAAGCAAAACAGATCAAGCTAAAAAAAGCCACTTCATCATCAAACAAAGCAAAACAGATCAAGCTAAAAAAAGGCCACGTCAATTAACATCTTCAATCTGCCGTCACCTATTCAGCCGTACCATTGTCTTCTGTTTTATGCTTCAGAAGCTCTCAAGTCAAATCCCCAACTGACCCATTCTTCGTGGATGACTCCGACCGCCCTGTACCGAGTTTTTGGTTCCATCCAATCCCAGCTGACAATTTTTAAGAAGCTTTTAAGAAGCTTTTAAGAACTACATCAAATCCAACCATTTCCACATTAGAGAAGCCCAACAAACCCTAATCAGTTAACACTAACTTGCGCCTCTTGTGCTTCTGTTTGACTAGCCGGCGGGGCTTGCCCATCTGATGTCTTGAGCTGCGGGCTCCCAACGGCTGTCCAGCAATTATTTGCTTTTTTTGGAGGAGTGCTCTGGGTTCGGGCCAAATTCCAAGCTCTGAGCCCTTTCCTTGGACAGCACGCCAAATATGCATATTTTATACTATATCTGATTATATGTAACGTAATTGCAGAGATGTAATTCGGGAGGAGCACGTTCAGATAATCTACCCAATCAGCGTGAAAGTAGGCTTATATATAGAGCCGACTTACCTCTGTTCCACAACAGTTTTTCCAGCATCCCTCCTCCACCCCAAGGGGGGGGGTGTTCTGGGTTCAGGCCAAATTCTGAGCTCAGAGCCCTCTCCTTGGACAGCACGTCAAATACGCATATTTTATACTACATCTGATTATATGTAGTGTGAACTCGTGAAACTTTCTGAAGGATTTTTTTATCCAAACTGCCCCGTCGTTTTAGAAAATAGTACAACGGCGATCACATCGACTATAATTCCTCTGATAATAAGTAAAATATCAGTAAGCCAATAGCAGTTACTAATTATTGAGTTACCAGTTTGAAAACATTTATTAATTTTGCATTTCCATCTGGTGGTTCTAGTGGTGCAAACATAACACACATCACCTTTAAATGCATAAAATGTGTATCAAACATACTGTGCTTTGAACTCTGAAGTCTGACAGAGACGCCATTAGTTTGTCCAGCTCTAATGTAGCAGATGTAGCTGAGGGTTTTGCTGAGCTAGAAACAGAAAAAAAAAAATCACCATTACTGTCCGACAGTCATTAATACTTATTGATTATATACTGTCTTCACCCATACGAATTTGATTTTTGTGAATTTAACTTTCCTCCAGAATGTTGACATTACTGCATACAAAGACATTTATTTAAATTAATATGTCTGCATGGATATGCCATCAGTTAGTAATACTACTACTATCTAGTTAGTATGTAGTTGGTATGTCTCATAAGAGATGGAGAATAATTATATAGAAAAATTTGTATACAGATCAATATATATATAGCAAATATATCAGTGTACTAACCAAGTAGAGGATGGACCAGACTTTGAAGACATATCATCTTTTTTGGTGCTGGGGAATTGAGCCAAAATCTCATCTAGGAAAGACAAAGGGACAACAAATGCTTCAGAGTAGTTCCGGAATGGAACGCTTGGGTGCAGCTTACTGAATACTGCTCACTAAATACTGGACACTGCCTACCCAGATAGCAAGGTGACATTGAAACAATTTTGAGTTTTGATTCAAACCATCATTTTGGTTGAGGCTGACATTTCAATGTTAAAAGTATGTTGGATCAGCAATGAAATTTTGATCAAAGAAAACAGCACACGTAGGTGAAAAAAAGTGATATTGAACTAACATTGATTTGTAGCTGAGATGATCATAAGATCATGCAGATATGTATCTCTGCAGAACACCAGTGGGTTTTCCAATAGTTGCTCCAATCCTTTGGGGGCTTGGTTTAGGGGTGGCCCTATGTGATTTTAGCAAGTAAGGTAATGCGGTTAAAAAACACCCATCTTGTCTCGGTTACGTAGGATAACCTCCGTTCACTGATGGAGGGAATGATACATGGTGTCGAAGGCTGACACTAGGGGTCACTCTTGGGAGCCCCAAACACCTCTGATGTATTCAGAAAAGGCCAATGAAATTGGCATGTGGAATTTGCATGTCTGGCCACGCCCCCGGATGTACGGGTATATAAGGACAGCATGCATCACATACTCAGGTTTGTGCTGAGGAACCAAGGTATGTCACAGTATATCACAGAATGGAGGTTACCTACGTTACGAGACGTTCCCTATCTGTCAGTCACTTCAACATGGTGTTGAATGCTGACATTAGGGGTGCCTATGGAAAATGCCACAACGAAGTTCTGGCAATGCAGATGTGTGCCGACTAACAGGTGCACCTTTACGACAACGTAACCTACCCAGCACCCCTCGTAAGCTCAGAGTAATTTTTACGTATTACAGTGATAAAAAAAAAAAGCTTACAGAAGATTTCCTTTTGACCTTTTCTGTTCTTTGTTTTGTTTTTTGTTTTTTTGAAAGAAAAACATCTACAACTGCACAGACCAGACTGCTGAAGAAGCACTCTGCCTCCTAAATGGGAGAGAGAACCACATCCTACCCTTGGGGAGTTTAATATGTGGAAGCACATCACATGGACTTACCTCTCGGTAAGTACCACATGTGGAAAGAAGTCACTGCAGTAGGTCCAACCTGAGAGGGGGGAGCTACTACAAACGATGCGACTGATGGCAGAGATAAAGCACTGCCTATGAGCAGACATGGGTTTTCCATTAGTGAAACTGTATTGTGGACAATACTTTATATGCTATTACCGACATGGAATCACTACATATGGAGCACCTAGCTCAGTATACTTGCTGACCCAAGGGGCATGCATCATGAGTACTGAGCCTGGCATCTAATTCCTCCACTGAATACGACTGCCTTAGGGTGCTAATCAAATTATATATCCATCCTAGGGAACTCACATAGACCGAAAAGTGCACATTATCACCTCCAGGAGGGGAAAGGTACTGTGTGCAAGCGGTACACCCAGCCAGTTGCCCACAGTTTTACCTGTTTGTACCTAGACCGCAGACTTTATAACCATCTCAGAACTGCTCGGGAGATAACAACAGATGCATTGTCCTCTTGTAATATACAATTGGTGAGTAGATACTTTGGTGGCTTAAGGCTCTGATTATTGTCAAACTGCCCTGATATTTGGAGAGATTCACTCACGTTATACATGTCAAATATAGATTTCAATATAAATTCTTACACTTAATATAAATTCTTCGCCCTAGGCTATTGGTGATGGAAAAAGAGGTTGTTTTTGATCTAAACATAATGCGTTAAATAGGTGTCTTAAAGGGCACCTATTATGCAAAATTCACATTTACATGGTGTTTGAACATAAATGTGTGTCAACAGTGTGTGTACACAACCACCCTATTAGGGCTGCAACAACTAGTCGATAATAATCGATAATGAAAATCATCGACAACGATTCTCATTATCGATTAGTCGGGTCTGCCACCAACTTCCACCAGTCGCGCCAAATTACAGCACTGAATAACACATTTCTATGGACAAAATGCATCTAAAAATAGTGGAGGAAACAGAGCGAGCTGCTGTGGGAAAGGTACATGATCCAAGCGCCCAAAACATGAGAATTCTTTATTTTAAGCTTCAAGCGAATGCATTAGCGTTTAACATACCGTCATGCACTTTGACAGTGTGCGTCCTCAGCGCAAACCGTTTATTTTACAGGTTATATCCACTGATCTATATAGAGAACAGTGGTTATATCCTCATGTGTAAATGCTACTAATTCATGTGAGTATTTCCATTTTGCATGAAAGCGCGTCCTGACAGTCTGTTAAACTTCAAACTTCACTGAACGAGCGCTGGGCGCACGCACGCGCGTCAAACAGACAGAACGCAGTCGAGAGGGAGACAAATATTCAGCACAAAAACATTAATTTAGCTGAAATATCTGCTGTTGGACGCTAAACTTTAGGTTTAAAAGTCAACATGTAATTCAAGTATTTTATGAGAGTAGTAACTGTAAAGGTATAACAGCGTGTAATTGAATATAAATGTAAGACGTTTCTTATAGCCTGACAGAAAATGACAGTAACAGTTACTGTGTCCATAGCGAATGTATGTGTGTTCCTGTAGAACATTCCTCTAATCTGTTAACACTGAGTGTTTTTGTTTTTCTTTAATATAATTTTAATGTAGGGATTTAAACAGTCCTTTTGCTTAGTAACTTTTTTTGCACATAATGTATAGCACAAACATACCCTTACGAAAATTAACCATGGTTCTATTAGATAGTAAAACCATGTTTTTTGGCGTAGCCTACTGATTACCATTTGTATAACCACACAAATACAATTATCAAAATAATCGTTAGTTGCAGCCCTACACCCTATAATGATAAAAATCCACCCACTCCTTTTTTTTAATTCCCATAAATCATAAGCAGTGTCTCAGAACAAGCTGTTTGCAGATTCCTGGCAAAGTGACGTCACTTTTTACAGGCCCCGCCCACGACTGTTGACGGACACTGCCGTATTAGCAAAGACCCTGCCCTGAGCGAGTTGTACACAGTCCGCCATTTTCTCCAGGCTGGAGCAGCTGTAGCGACAAGAATGTCTCATAAGCGATTGAGGTGTTTTGTGTTTTGTTGTTGGATGTAAGAGTGAACATTCTTCATGTACTCCTGACATCAGAGCCGCTGAAGACTCAGTGGATTAGTTTTATTTTTGAATGGAATACACCCCCCCCCCCCATATACTTACATTAGTTTATGTCTGCGCAAATCATTTTACACCAGAATGCTTTGTGAATGAATTTCAATACAAAGGGACAATACAAAACACAGGTTTTGCTAAAAAGTTGTCACTCAAGGATGGATCACTATTAACTGTTGGTGATCCAGCTTACAGTCTCCAGAGTGATACTGGATACGGCAGTAATAAAGGTGAGAGCATGCACTTTATTACAGTTCATCGGAGTTGATTTACGGATATAAAGATTACCAGTTTATTAAGCACCACCCGAAAAGGCATAAGGTCTGTATATATTTGTTTACTGTTAATTGTAGCTAGTGTTTCTGTGTACTTCGCTATGTATGTTGATGATAATGCAAGGAGAGAGAGAGTTTATGGATAATATTTTAATGCTCACTTGCACTGTGTTTTATTAAGCTCTTACAGTGATTTTCTGGAGTGAAAATGGACGCTTCATATTTTGTGTGAAGTACAATAAACGTCATAAAACTCATTGGTAAAGTTTTGTCCATCATTCGGACGGGGTCCGGTACAACAGGCTTGTACTAATATAGTGGATAAAAGCAAGACAACATAAGTTATAACCGTAATTAAATTAAAATATACATGTTCTATCTCCATGCAGCATATATTCACAGTTTCTGACATTATAGTGCGTCCTGACTCCTGACACCAAAGAATGAGCTCTTGAAGCTCCGCCCTCTTAGGCCGAGTGCAGCAGCTTATTTGCATTTAAAGGGACACACACTAAAACGGCACGTTTCTGCTCACCCCCCAAAAGTGGCAATTATAACATGCTATAAAAATTATCTATGAGGTATTTTGAGCTAAAACTTCACATACACAATCAGATCACACATCAGAGACTTATTTTAAATCTTGTAAAAAGGGGCATAATAGGTGCCCTTTAATGCCTCGTCTGCCTTTTCATTTTTTTTTTTTGCGCCACATTTTAAAACGCCATATCAAGTTAAAACTTCAACTTTTAAAAACGCATCTTGACACACTGCACTCTTTTCTATTTTGTTCAAATTTTTCAAAGCACAAACACATTCCTTCCTTTAGCTCACTTCAGTTTTAAAGCCCTCATTATCTGTTCAGGCCAGTAGGTGGGTCCATAGACATAATAAATACATAGACATATATGTCTATGGGATTGTCAGTCTGCAGGTTTCAATAAACCATTACTGAGTCAGCCACATATTGTAATGCAACTTCGAACTCATCCAGAAGCTCCATCGGGCGCAACAAGCGTGACAAGGAACGGGAGGTCCGTTGGGATTGGCCTGGCAGAAACACTGCCGTTGCTGCCCTCATATCGCCCTCAGTGCTAGCTGACGTGGCCTTGTGGATTCCCAAAGGACCAGTGTGGGGAACATCTGAGGTGACTCCCTCATTCACCAGAAAGGAGTCGCGACCGCAAAGTTGCCATGGTCATGTTCTTCCAATGAGGAAATGACCCATCCACGAAAGTTGTCTCTACATGCTTATGACCCAGACACGTGAGACAGAGATTGTGGCCATCTGAGGCAGGTAAGTATCTCCCGCAGCCAGAAACACACCAGCGTTAAGGCATCTTTAAAAAGATGCTTTTCTCTAGCGTTTTGCTCTTTTAGAGGAAAACTGCTCTTTTGCTGAAGCACCCAGGGTAAACTCTCACTACACTTAACTGTGAATGGGGTGGAGAGACCGCTCCAATGCGCTGTCGATTCCCAGCAAAGTTTCCAGCGAGATGAATGGTGAATTCATTCACTCGGCTCCAAAGAACAAATCTGTGTGATGCACGCTGGCCACCTTATATACCCGTATGTCCGGGGGCGTGGCCAGACATGCTAATTCCACACGCCAATTTCATTGGCCTTTTCTAAATATGTCAGAGGTGTATGAGGCTCCCAAGAGTGATCCCTAGTGTCAGCATTCAACACCACATCGAAGTGACTGACAGGGAACACCCATTTTGGTTTTGCATGTGCACTTCTCAGTATTCTAATTGATGCTTCCTCATTAGATAGAAACACAGGTGCATCCTATACAGAAGTCTTGTTTGTTGAACAACTTGACATACTTACATGACTTGAGCATGTGAGCAAGAATGTCACACTTTATACATAGCCCATGTCTTGCATCTATTACTCAGTGCTTGCAGAGCACCTTGTGTGCTTTCCTTTAGTAGGAGGAGTCAAGGCAGATGAGGATGGGCAATTAAAGGTAGGGTAGGTGATTTTCTGAGAGGCTAGCAATAGCAAGCTAGCTTTGAAAGCATAAGATCCCACCCTCCCTTCAGAGCGCTCCCTAAAGCCACTCCTCCAAAACACATGAACCTCATGTCTCAAAGCACATAACATTACAATAATAATGAACATAAAGAACTTAAAAATAATTGACCTGTACCACCTGACTGCTGCAGATTCATTTCAGTGTTGATAGTGTTGCCATTGAAATGCATAAACTCGAGTCACGACCCACTCGGATTCCATCTCTTCTAAATTACAGTAGTTATGGCGTAAACTCAGCATAAGCTCGTCGTTTTGGTTCAGGAGGAAATGTAAAAGGTGGCAGCTGTTTCGGTTGCGGTGTCAGTGACTGATGTCTGTTTAACTCTGCATAGCATGAAACGCGCTGATGACGTGTGATGTCTGCGCGAGCAGGGTGCGCGGAGGTATGAAAATACATACGTTGACAGGCAGGTAGGACATTGTATCGTTACATTCGGACCGAATGCAATGATTGGACGAACATTTTATGGTCATACACCTTCTACAGACAATATACTGTATATATACATATAAATACATTTATACCACACAACTTAGTGACTGCTATCAGGATATGAAGAGACTTTCAACCAGCATAACAAAAAATGTTTCTGGAACAAATCACCTACCCTGCCTGCCTCTGGGGTTGGCCGAGGCGCTGGCGCGATCACTTGCATTTTTTCCAGATAACTGCGAAATTATCTTAAAATACTAATTTTTTTGTCATACAGAAACAAGTATCGAATTCGATACAAGTATCTCAGTCTCTGTGACCATATCACCATATCACCGGCCATATCACCTCGATAAACAAAGCATCAAGCTTCATCGGATTCATCTGCTTTTCATCGAGTTTGGAAGAAGACACACTGTGAGGAATAGGCCTTGAGTTTACCTCAGAAGAAGAACGTGATTGATCCAGCAGAGGTAAGTAATTTAGTTGATAGTTGAACTATTGCCAGACTAAAATGTGTGACATCGATGGAAATCTGAAACATAGGCAGGTAGGCAACCTTTCGATGCTAAATAAATATAAATGTACGACAAAAGGATGTTTTTATGCTCTATAATATGAAACAGTACAATATAAAAGTAACATGAGTGTTTACATTGTAACATGATGAATATTAAAATGTTTAGACCAGTGTTTACTGTGAAATACCGTGTTTGTGGATATCTGCTCAAACGTAGATGATTACAATGTGCTAAACAATGTTTCATAGTGAGGAGCGGCTCGATCGGTTCAGTAAATGCTGCTCCATCTCTGCAAGTGCTGTGAGTTTGAGTCACTTACGATGTGCATTTGAAAAGCAAAAAGTGCCAAATGTTTTTTACTCACTTCATAACGCCAGTCAAGTGTCTGAAATAAATTCCATTTAGATCTAAAGTGGCTTCTTATCACAGAATGAGGCAGACAATATACTATTTTGAAGTATTCTATACTGTAATTACTGTTGTCGATTAGTATTGCATCATAAATATACTTTATTCTTATGAAAATACCTGAGATGGCTTGAAGAACACAGACAAACCATATATTGTCACTGTCGTGTGTTTATTGTCTTCATATTTAATAAGTCAAAGCGTTTCTATCTTCTTTTTATTCAGCTACAGCGATAGCTCATAGCTGGATGACTTTGTCCATATTAGGGAGTTCCTAGAATGTCATAAGTTATATTACTTCTGTGAGGCATATTTGGACTTTCTGCACGAAGGCGCCCTCCGGCTCAACAATGCTCACACGACCCTATTTTGGGTAAAAAACAAAACAAAAAAACATTTGAAGTAAACATATGATAATCCATATATTTGTCTGTACTGTAGTGTACTGAAGTGTTCCTTTCTAATGATTTATAGTTATAGGCTGCCTGCATGTATTATTATTATTATTATTATTATTATTGCTGTTGTTGTTTTTTGCAGCTCTACAAGTAGGAACAACAAACCTGGTGTTCTTTATATATTTTTTGTGAATTTTAATTTGCAATTTTAACCAGAAATATCGCAAATAGATTTTTTCCCCCAAATCGTGCAGCTCTAGTTGCTCCTGATATCAGCATGTTCACAGTTGTTTTGTTGTTTTTACAGGGACCAGATGCCACTGATGAGTCCTGCTGACTCAAACTTTCACACAAGTCTCTTCAAACTGTTTTTCTCTGAGAGTACTGTGCCAACATCAACAAGCTTCTACATGAACATGTAGGTAAAATAAGCTCCATCATTGACTACTGATGGCAGGGCAGTTTTTATGGCAAAAGAAAACAGCAAACACCTTGGAAATGACAGGTAAGTTTAACAGGAACTGTTTCAGGAATGGCACAAAGGTTGTGTGACTGTTCAAGTCTCTGTGTTCAGATCAGTGAATAATGTGCCTTTTTGTCCTTTATGTATATTTGGATTTTGTTGTGTTGCAAATAAAATACAAACATTTACAAAGCCATTATTTTAATCTCCTCAGATTCTTTCTTCTAGTTCCCTCACAGTCCCGCCTGATAGGGCCGCTATGGGGAGGGGTCATTGTCTTCCCAGGTGTGAAACACATCAATATTCATGATACAAATTACACAAAACATGTCTTACAATTTTTAAATCAATATATTGTTTTATGTGAATGAGTGGGCAGGATGATTTTCACATTGTTTTAAAGCAAAAATTCTAGGATCCAAGCTCCAAAAAGTTTTGTGAACAAATACAAACCCGATTCCAAAAAAGTTGGGACACTGTACAAATTGTGAATAAAAAAGGAATGCAATAATTTACAAATCTCATAAACTTATATTTTATTCACAATAGAATATAGATAACATATCAAATGTTGAAAGTGAGACATTTTGAAATGTCATGCCAAATATTGGCTCATTTTGGATTTCGTGACAGCTACACATTCCAAAAAAGTTGGGACAGGTAGCAATAAGAGGCCGGAAAAGTTAAATGTACATATAAGGAACAGCTGGAGGACCAATTTGCAACTTATTAGGTCAATTGGCAACATGATTGGGTATAAAAAGAGCCTCTCAGAGTGGCAGTGTCTCTCAGAAGTCAAGATGGGCAGAGGATCACCAATTCCCCCAATGCTGCGGCGAAAAATAGTGGAGCAATATCAGAAAGGAGTTTCTCAGAGAAAAATTGCAAAGAGTTTGAAGTTATCATCATCTACAGTGCATAATATCATACAAAGATTCAGAGAATCTGGAACAATCTCTGTGCGTAAGCGTCAAGGCCGGAAAACCATACTGGATGCCCGTGATCTTCGGGCCCTTAGACGGCACTGCATCACATACAGGAATGCTGCTGTAATGGAAATCACAACATGGGCTCAGGAATACTTCCAGAAAACGGTGTCGGTGAACACAATCCACCGTGCCATTCGCCGTTGCCGGCTAAAACTCTATAGGTCAAAAAAGAAGCCATATCTAAACATGATCCAGAAGCGCAGGCATTTTCTCTGGGCCAAGGCTCATTTAAAAATGGATTGTGGCAAAGTGGAAAACTGTTCTGTGGTCAGACGAATCAAAATTTGAAGTTCTTTTTGGAAAACTGGGACGCCATGTCATCTGGACTAAAGAGGACAAGGACAACCCAAGTTGTTATCAGCGCTCAGTTCAGAAGCCTGCATCTCTGATGGTATGGGGTTGCATGAGTGCGTGTGGCATGGGCAGCTTACACATCTGGAAAGGCACCATCAATGCTGAAAGGTATATCCAAGTTCTAGAACAACATATGCTCCATCCAGACGTCGTCTCTTTCAGGGAAGACTTTGCATTTTCCAACATGACAATGCCAGACCACATACTGCATCAATTACAACATCATGGCTGCGTAGAAGAAGGATCCGGGTACTGAAATGGCCAGCCTGCAGTCCAGATCTTTCACCCATAGAAAACATTTGGCGCATCATAAAGAGGAAGATGCGACAAAGAAGACCTAAGACAGTTGAGCAACTAGAAGCCTGTATTAGACAAGAATGGGACAACATTCCTATTCCTAAACTTGAGCAACTTGTCTCCTCAGTCCCCAGACGTTTGCAGACTGTTACAAAAAGAAGAGGGGATGCCACACAGTGGTAAACATGGCCTTGTCCCAACTTTTTTGAGATGTGTTGATGCCATGAAATTTAAAATCAACTTATTTTTCCCTTAAAATGATATATTTTATCAGTTTAAACATTTGATATGTCATCTATGTTGTATTCTGAATAAAATATTGAAATTTGAAACTTCCACATCATTGCATTCTGTTTTTATTCACAATTTGTACAGTGTCCCAACTTTTTTGGAATCGGGTTTGTATTCAGTATGGGTTTTATGGCTTTATTCTAGTGACTTAAAAAATATTTTTTTCACTTGCCACGCATAAACATAATTTTCTCAAAATTATAAACTTTTACATACAGTCTGCTCATATTATTGTAGCAGAGTTTGTGCTGAATGTGGTGTAATCAGACTTTTGCCATGAAAATGTTATAAGTAACAGAAATAAGCATGTCAAAACCCCTCCAAGGCCCAGAAAACACCTCAGACCCCAGAGGGTTAAATAAACGAGAAACACCCTCCTGATAATGGTGTCAATAGGTGTGTTTAACAAATCGGCAAGTTTTGCCGCTTGCAGTCGGGTTCAGAATTGAAAATGGAGCCGTCAAGTCAGAGACGTTCTGCTTTCTGTAGTGACATTCGCGCAGTGTTTGCGTGTCACACAGGAAGTGGATCAGATGCAATATTTGCCAAATACACAGACGTTTCAGACGTTTTCATGAAGCAACAGAAACACTTTTCATGTACTGCTTAATACAGCATTATCTGTACAAGAATAAAGTTCAACATAGTCAGTAAACAATTTTTATTAACAAGTTACTAAGAAGTCAGCACTCACCTGCAATGTTGAACTGTGTGGCATTAAGCTCCTGTAGTAAGTGATCGAGTTCACTCAGCCCCCCTCCCAGAACCGAGGCAGAGGAGAAAGCAGGAGGGTCTGCTGTGCGTGGGAAGCGTGGCTTACATACGGTACTGAGAAAAACACAAGATACAAAACAATCTATGAGTAAGGGCCTACCACAACACTCACAATCTTAATGTGTATTCCAAGGAATAGTTCTTTCAAAAATGAAAATTCTTATATATTATTCAGACCATTCAGACCATTGTCTTGTCAGATCTCGTCAGAACATGTGGTGTAGCACCTCGTCCAAACTCTTGTTATTTAAAAATCAGTCTACTGCAATGCCCTACCAGCCAGGCTTCCAGACAGTGTGACAAAGTCTCTGCAGTTAATCCAGAATATGGCAGCATGTTTGGTCTTCAATCAGCCAAAGAGGACCTACGTCATACCTCTCCTGATCTCATTCCACTGGTTCCCAGTAGGGGTGCTCACGAGACGAGACGAGACACGAGATTGGGTTCACGAGAACGAGACGAGACAAGATTTTTGCACAGTATTTTTAAGAAATCCTCAATGACAAAATTCATGACTGGAAAAATAGTCTGCCGGTGCATTTTGAAATGTTTTAACTAATCATCTTGTAATGAATGTCATTTCAGTTCTACTTTCTGAGTATGAATTATCAAATGCATTGAAAGACAACAATATACAAGTACTGTAAAAGGTTTTGCCACAAACTCAACTGACTGGCTTCTCCCCTGTATGATTTTACACGAGTCTCTTCAGACCTTACTGTACATAAATTATGAGCTTCCAGAACTTCTGACAGGCTGTGTGTGACCTCCTAATTGAACTCCTTTCCACAAATTGAACATATAAATAAAAACAGTATAAATAACAAAAATAAATAACAGTTTTTTCTTAGTCTTATTAAGTGCAAACTATAAGTGCAACCATAATCAAAGTACTCTCTCAATATTCAAAGTGCAAACAGAGACAAGAGCTAAGAGGTTGTTACAACTACACAGCCAAGCCTAAGATATCTTTGATATTGGGAGACTGGCTATTGTATGTCGCCTAATTTGCACGCATTAGGGAGCTCGCGTTTACTTTCGATTCACGATCGCACATACTCTGTGTATAGGGAGTGCCAGTGCTGAGCGTGCATTCTACAATAAGACATTTATCAGACGTTTAGGCTGCCAGAATCAAATTCAAGGCTTTAATACTGGCTTTCGGGACTGCCACTGGAACTGAACCATCCTACCTCAACACACTCTTACAAGTGTATGCCCCCTTCTGCCAGTTATGGTCACAGAACAAGCTTCTCAACCTGTTCCTTCACAACAAGCACAAAGTCAGTCCAAAACCTTTACCTTTTCTGCTCCTACAGTACATGGCGGAATGAGCTTTTCTGCAAACACTTAACCACTCCATGACTGTAAAACCAAGGCACTAAAGCTGAGTGCACATTGTACAATTTATAATAGTCCTTTACAACGATGCCAGACTGCATGAACATGATCCCCGCGTAAGCCATGTCACACTGTGGTATCTCAATTGTCATTAATTTCAAACTGTACAGCAGTCAAGATGTGGTAAAAATGCATGCAAGAAGACTCGTCCGGAGTTTTACATCGTCAGTCCGTGACATGTTCAGTGATGGTGAGCTGCATTTACATGTGGGATAGAAATGGTGGCTAGCAAACAAAAACAATCTCTAACATTAATTTTGATAATGGCTTTTCTTGAAAAAATGAAGATGATGTGTGTGGAGCAAGTGGTGGTTTGTTGTTATCTCAATTGCGTTATCAGATTCTGCGCTCCGATTGATTTTTGATTTGATGATTGTCGTAGGAGATGTCACACTGCAGGACTGTGCCTCAAAACTTGTGTCACTGCCAGAATTTTGTTGGAGCTAAAATTTGATCACAATGGTCATTAATTGGCTGTCTTCGAACGTCAAAATAGCGATCAAAGACTTCAGATTTTGGCCCACGATCAATGGAATATTTTCAGATTCTCAGAATTGGTCTCAGACGACCAAATCGTGGCCAAAATCGTAGTGTGAACACACACGCACACGTTGGGTTTTCATGTTTTATGGGGACATAGACATTATTTTTTATACTGTACAAACTGTATATTCTATCCCCTTACACCAACTCTAACCTTAAACCTACCCATCTCAGACAAACGCTCTGCTATTTTAGATTTTCAAAAAAGGTCATTCTGTATGATTTATAAGCTTTCCTCATGGGGACCAAAAAATATCCCCACAAGGTCAAAACTTACTGGTATTGCTATACTTGTGGGGAAATTTGGTCCCCATAACATAGGGAATACCAGGACCACACACACACACACACACATGTATAAAACCTTCCTCTTATTATTCCTTTATTTATTTGCATTTCACCTGTGCCCTAGCTTGTTTCCTAGTTTAGCTTTCTGATAAACCTGGTATTGTCACGTTCACCAGCTGGGCACTCCCTCTGGTTCATTGTCATTCTAACATGGACTACATTTCCCAGAACTCACTGCCCAGTCTCATCATCCCTGGTTGTTCTCAGCTGTTTCTCAGTACATTGTCAGTCCCTGCCTATATAAGCCTGGTTCATTCAATCACTCTTTGCGAAGTCTTGTATGTGCCTACACTGTATCTCTGAGCACAATCTCTCTGGTTTCCCGTCTCATGGTTTGGACCTTTTGCATGATTTATTGGACTACCCTGTTTTGCCTGTGTTTCCTGCTCTGTTTAGTTGTACTGCTTGCCTTGGTCTTGACCCGCTGCCTGATTTTATACTACGATTCTATGATTCTATACTACGATTACCCCTTAATAAAGACTGTGTTTGGATCCTCAACCCTGTGTATCAGAGCAGTTTCATGACAGGCATTGTACACTATGAATATTGTTGCTCTGTGACAAACTACTTATGCTCCTCAACTTTAAGTCGCTGTGGATAATAGCATATGCTAAATGCATAGATGTGTATAATAGACAGGCAGTTAGTGCCTTAAAAGCATTCTGATTGGCTAAACAAAGAATCTGGCTGTGGCCCACAGCCACATTTTATTTTGCCGTTTACAGAAACTAGAGCTGTCACAGAGAATGGCATGATTTATTTCAGGGGGTAGGGCAATTTTCTGCATACTATTCCATAAAGAATCCCTTACACCAACTTTAGTTGCACATACCCAGAGGAAAATATATTGCTCAAATGTTGCTTTTCTCAAGCTTCTCTCATGTTAGTACCAACAGTGTCTCAGACGTTTCTCCTAAAATGTATTAAAATAAATAAAAGTACACACAAATGAGACATAAGAAAGCTCTGAGAGAATGGGAGACAACATCTTTTTTATTGTCATGCTGTAAACACTTTCAAGACTCCTTTATAGGAACATGTTATTGCTAAGAGGTTGCTCTTTCTACACTCTGGAGACTTAGTTGGGATTCTCATATATCTTAGTATTAACAGTGTTTCAGATGTTTCTCCTAAAATTAAGAGACATGAGAAAGTTTCAAGAAAAAAGGAGCCAAAACTAAGAACGTGGTGTGAGAACATGGGATATCTTTATTGTCGTCTTGTCTTTTTCAAGACTCCAGTATAAAAAGTGTTTTTTTTTTTTTTTTTTATCAGAGGTTGCTCTTTATTTTTTTTTTCATTACATTTTTTTCATATTTAATGTACAAGAAAAGTTGGAGGAGGGACAAGAAACAAGGGAAGAGAAACGAGCAGTTAAGAACCTTCAGCTGGGATCTGAAATCATGTTGTCTGAGGTGCAGCTCTGCCAAATATCAGAGTGCTGACCACAAGGCTACAGCTCCAACAGAGGTTACTCTTTCTAAGTTCAGGATACTAAGTGGTGATTCCCATTTTATTTGTCAACTTTCATTAGGTATCAACACATTTAGTGACCCCTTTGCTCCACCGTGGCTTTCTAATCCTTCGGTTCTACCATGGTCTTAGCTTTCTGGCTCCACCAGGGTCCTCTATCCCTTTGGCTCCTCTACCTTGGTCCACCAATCCTCTGGCTCCACCTTGGTCATTAAAGCTTTGCCTTGGTCTTCACTTGGACTTTTATGGCTCCACCACAGTCTTCTGATATCCCGGCTCCACTATGCTCCTTTTTTTTCTCAGGCTTCGCCAAGGTTCTCCATCCATACTGGCATGGGACATATGCTCTCCCTTGGTGGGATGCTTCTAGTGCTGGGCGGTATACCGGTTCATATCGAATACCAGTGTTTATTTATGTTATGATATGAATTTGTATTATACCGCAATATGTCATACCGGTGTATGTTGCTTAAACAACGTTAGGAACGCAGCGCAGCGCGACATTGTTTGAGAGGGGTCCCTTTTCACTGTTGCACTGTAGTGAGGGCACAGCTGAGATCGTATAACAGCGGAGAATTCAAACAACGTGGCGCTCGCAACAGAGCGGTTTCTGCGCGGAGCGCCACGATGAGTTTAACAACACTCACCACATGGATCATAGATCAGATACAGACCGGAGTAAGCGCGTTTAAGTTTTTTATGGACATATTTCATATACTCTAGTGCTCTAAACATGAACCAGCACTGTGTATGCACACATATTTAATTACGTCTTCTTCAAATGAAACGTATGTGCAACTAAGGACACTGATACAGCCGTACGTCTGATCATGAACACATGACACAATGGATTATTCTGATACACAGAAGCCAATGATGTAGACCGAAAATTTAAAGAAGAATGGGCAAAAAAAGTAGCCTTTATTCTATTAGTGTTAAATTGACGTGTGTCGTTTGTTCAGAGACTGTAGTGCTCTTAAATGTACTGAAATTTTTAAGATCTAATAATATTTTTCTTCCGTATTTCTCCCTCGTTTTGGCAGTTTGTTGTTATATAGGGTTATATTTTTAAAATGCATCAAGGTGCCCTCAACTCTGTTTTTTGTCTCTGTGGTCATATTTTAACCCTCTGGAGTCTGAGCTGTTTTGGGGCCCTTTAGAAGCTTTGACATGCTCTGACATTTGTGCTTTTTTTCAGTTGCTTATAAACACATTAATGGCAAAAGTGTAATACACTGTATTCAGCACAAACTGGGCTACCATAATATGTGAGCAACGTATGTACATGCTTGTATTTTTGAGAGAATAATGTGTATGCGTGGTTTTTGAAAAAAATAAAATTTTTGTTTTAAAATTATAGAATGTTTAGACCAATGTTTACTGTGAAATACTGTGTTCGTGGATATCTGCTCAAACGTAGATGTTTATAATGTGCTAGACAATAATGTTTCATAGAGTAAATGGTCTCTGTAAGATGATGTGCATTTGAAAAGCAAAACGTGTCAAACATTACAGTTTTGCTCCAAACTCACTTCATAACATCGTAAGTATTTGAAATAATTTCCATTTGGGATCTGAAGTGGCTTCTTGTCACTGAATGAGGCAGAGAGTATATTATTTTGAAGTATTCTATATATAATTAATGCATGTCGATTAGAATTGCATCATAAATATAGTTTATTCTTATGAAAATACCCAAGATGGGTTGAAGAACACAGATAAACCATATATTGTCACGGTCGTGTTTATTGTCTTCATATTTAATAAGTCAAAGCGTTTCTATCTTTTTATTCAGGTACAGCGATAGTTGTATTAGGGACAGGGAACATCATATAAGTGACATTACATCTGTGAGGCATATTTGGACTTATTACACTAGGGTGTCCTCCGGCTTCCATTATGAACCAAACATACATAACATTTCTATTGATTTATAGTTATAGGCCTTTATAGACTGCATTTCCCCCCCCCCAAAGTTTTCTGTAAAGTAAAATTATTATTATTATTATTATTTTATGCAGCCCTACAAGTAGGCACAACAACCTGTTGTTTTTTATATTTTTTTGTGAATTTTAAATCACAATTTTAACCAGAAAAACCCCAAATCCCAAATCGTGCAACCCTGGTTGCTCCTGTACCAAAATCAGCAAGCTTCTGCATGAACATGGTAAAATGAAAAAGCAAACACCTTGGAAATGACAGGTATGTTGAACAGGAACTGTTTCAAGAATGGCACAAAGGTATGTGACTGTTCCAGTCTCTGTTTTCAGATCAGTGTGCTCAATAATATGTCTTTTTGTCCTTCGTTATGTATATTTGGATTGAGTTGTGTTGTAAATAAAATACAAACAATGAAAAAGCCATTCTTTTAATCTTCTCACATTCTTTGTTCGAGTTCCCTCACAGTCCCATTCAGCTGATAGGGCTATTAGGGGAGGGGTCTTTGTCTTCCCAGGTGTGAAACACATCAATATTCATGATGATTCATTAAATTCTAGACTACAAGATACATTTTTTTTCAAAAGTCTTATATCTAAATATTCAGTATAGGTTTTATAGCCTTATTACAGTGACTTGCATTTTTTTTTCACAAACCACGCATAAACGTAAATTTCTCAAACTACAAACTTTTATATACATGCTGCTCACATATTATTGTAGCAGAGTTTGTGCTGAATACAGTGTAATCAGACTTCAGCCAAGAAAATGTTATAAGTAACAGAAATAAGCACAAATGTCAGGGCATGTCAAAACACCTCCAGGGCCCAGAAAACACCTCAGACCCCAGAGGGTTAATGTACGGCACTGTATATGCAGCATATGTTCCAAACACACTAAAAAGTGATTAAATATGTGTATGAAGTTTAGTTTGATATAAATACTTTTTGTTTAACAAATGTACCATTAGTGTACCAGTGCTTCATGGTTGTTGCATAATCTTTTTAATTTGTTAACATGGCAAAGTTCATCTTTTAAACCCCAGTTTTATTGCATTTAAATATAGGTCATGATTTCCTCTGTTAAATCACCGTGTAACAAAACACTGTCTATGCGCTCAAAATATGACAATGTCTATGCTTTTCAAATATGACAATGCATGTAATGTGTTCAGATTACTAAGAGTGAATGTAATATTTTATAAATTAAAACAAAAACACTGATCATAGTTTTTCTCAATCGATTTGACACATTTCTCCAAATGAATGTAGTTGCTCTCCAAACAATTAACACCGCAAACTAAACACACTCCTATGTTGGCAAAACAGTTCAGTATTCACTGCATAATGAAGCACTGCAGTTTATTCTAGTAATGCATTTATCAAAAATAAATACTGACATCAAAACTACAAGTGTATTCTCTGTTGATTTGAATATATATATATGAATGAAAATACATGTTCTACGTGTGTTCTTTAATCATGTTCTTCAAAGTTCTTTAATGACAAGCTTAGTTGTATAACGATGAGCTTTCGCCCAATAAAAAAAAAATAATAATAAAATAAATAAATAAATAAATCTACTGCTCTATAACTTTATAGATCTTGCCTCTCATTTACATCTGGTAAAAGAATTTCAACATCACAGCATATATTTGCACGAGTCATGCATCATGAGAAAAAAAAAGCCGTGAATGCCAGATCCATCCTTGTGCCTCAACTTTTCCAAAGCCTCTTCCAACGCTTGAAGAAGACTTATTTGGTTGTAAGGGTTGCGATCATATACTTTCCATCTCCAAGAGGAGAATATGCTGGAAGGAACACCTTCCTGAAATTTAAGTGATACTCAAACCACTCTTGCACCAGTGAAATTGGACATTGTCCCACACAATTTCGCTCAATTTGCTCCTGATCACCCTACAGAAAGTGGATTTCATTGAGGGAGTTTAAAAATCTGTGTCGTGCGACCCCAAGACAGCATTGTGTGCTACAACACCAGTGGATTGTAGCACTTGTTGTCCAGGGATGATGTTTATATTGGGCTGAACTCTCTGTCCAGCTTCTCTCAAGGAAAGATCATAATTTATGACATGGTCAATTAGGGTGGCTCTGATTTAATTTGAAACCCATCTGTACCCTATCCTTTCTCCTGTTACATTTTGCTCTCCCCTTCCCCTCTGTCCATGTCTTATATTTTCTTCTCTTGCTCTTTCCACTAAAACCATTGCCGTCCACTTTACCATCTCTTCTCACTCTACTCCTCTTCCTACATTCTCAGCTCTTCTTGCTTCTACATCCTCAGCTCCCTCTTAAATATTACCCTTTCTCTATCCTCTCCAAAACCTCTCACTCTTACACCTCTTCCTTTTCCCATCACCCCCACAAAAAAATTTGTACACCATGTTTTGGGAACATTATGCATATGCATATGATTTGTAATTTGTATGAAATGAATGAAAACTTACAATATGTTTAGGACAATTACAAAGTGTTCAGATCACTGTGTTAATTGTTTTGAGAGCAGTAATCTGAGTTTGGAGAAGTGTCAAATCGACTGAGAAAAACTGTAAATGTAAAATGATAAGGAAATATGGTTAGTGTTATGCTTAATTGTTGACATACAGTAAGAACATAGAACTTATGTTGAGAATAGAATGTATGTGCATAGGGCAAATCAAGTGTCAGATCATGTAAACTCACTTCTGTCTTTATTTGAACCATGTACCATGTGTGAAAATCAATGTATTATTCAGGACATTACATTCTCAGGTGCTAAAATACCTGTAAAGTTTGTCTGGGTTAGAGTTCTGAGAGCCGTTCGACGTCATCGCAGCAGAAACAGTCTATGAAACAGATGAATAGAAATCATATGACTCTGAAACGAATGAATATATATTGCTTAGAAACATTACATCAGATGTATGCTGGTTTTTAAATGCTGCTCATGGCATACTTGTTGCGGGGTGTATGCTGGAGGGAGTGGCCGGTTCTGGGCAGGATCCTGAACACTGGCTGGGGGATCAGAGTTTACTGGAGGGTCAGAGGTCAGTAGGACAGGATAGCGACCCAGAGGAAAGGCTGAATTTTCCAGATCAGCAAGCAGGGCATCTACAAAGACAAAAACATCATGTAAAAATAGTAAGGCAAGACTCTGAGGGGCTCTTTTTTCTTTTTTAATTTTAATTATCTTTGAGTTTATAATGAAGGATTGTGGAAAACTTGACAGGAGAAAGAACAGAACTGGGACATGATCCAGGCCTCAAGAATGGAATCCCCCCCAAGCACAGCTCTATACTGTATGTAAGTTTTATATCCACAACTGTCAGTATATGTACAAAACTCTACTGATATATAGATCTCATAGAGCCGAATAACTTCTGCACTACAAGTCATATGGTCCTCCCAACACAAAGTCGGCTATTTGGGGCTAAATGACGACACTAGGGTCAAATGACAGCTATCGAGGGGTAGGCTAGAGCCTTCTGATGCGGTTGGATGATTGGTTTCCGGGAAGAAAGGAACCAGGGGGGAAACATGGGGAGCTCACAAAGTCATGGAAGGCACCTTTTACTGCCTGGTCATGTTTCACGGGCTCCTCCGCCCTCACTACCCTCGACGGTGGGGCAGCCAGGGGGTACACAGAGATTCCCCAGGTGGAGCATGTGGTCGAGGTGAACTTGTGCCCACAGAGCGCCACCACCTAGCAGAATCGTCCTAAGCTCCTGTCCAGGTCCTGTAAGACTACTTCTTCCCTAGGGAGGAAGGCTTACAGTGCCGCTGGACAGGCCGCCTCTGCCCTGCATGCCATGGCCATCCTGTAGTCCATCAAGTCAAGTCAAAATTTATTTCTATAGCACATTTAAAAGACAAGTATACTGCACAACAAAGCTCTTACTGTATTTACATCATGTTTGCTGTTAGTTATGGTGAAAGCAATTTGTGAGAGACAGAAATCGCTTTGCAATGATGAGATCACTGTGTCTCAATGCTAATTGCTGCAACTTTTCATGTGATGGGAAAAGATCTAAATATAATGCTATAATCTTTTCAGGATTCGCTAATCTCAACAGTTGTAATAGTAAAAACGAAGTAAAAGTAATCGAGAGGGTTCCACATATAATACATATTTCAAAGATATCAGCCAATCACAGCAGTGGGAGTTTACACTGAAGTCTCCCAGCAGACACACCCCTTCAAACAGAGCGTTCAAGCCAGAGGGCTAAAATCAGGATAGAAAAATGCCTTTTATTTCTAAACTATGACATTTTATGATGTAAAAATCATACTAACATTATAAGTGCACTTCAAGAAACATAAAATAATAAAACAAATCCATTTTAAATCAATAGAAAAGAAGGATTTAGCAAAAACCTCCACTATCTCTTCAATGTTTAATTTGTCAGAGAAGTTAGTTTGAGTTATTCTTGTTTCATTCAACCTTCTACTGCCAGTTTATTTTTTAGAGTACTATCACAGACAGAGCAAGTGGAGGTGGGAGAAACACAGAGAGATTCAAACACAATTGGCAAATGGACTGAAATAACAGCATCAATCACTCTCAGATTTGTTATGGGAAAACCATGTGACAACACCACATCCAATGTGTGCCCCAAATTATGAGTAGGGTGTTACGTCCTTGCGTTGTTAATGGGTTTTTTTTTCTCTCTCTGAGTCTCTTTTTTACTTTCACTTTCTTAGTCATGTTCTATTGGCCCACGCTGCCCACCTGGTCCCCGTGTTCCTGTAACGTCAACGGCCAGCTCTCCAATCCGGCCAGTGCCCCGTGGTATAAAAGTGGAGAGTGGACGCCACTCGCGAGGCCCTAGACGCTGTGAACTTTGTTCTGTGTGACAGAATCACTATACACAGGCATTAAATAGGCTGTGTGTCCTGTGTGTTAGTAATTGTGTGTAACAGGCTTGTGTACGGTCTCATCTCCATTTGTTCTATCTCTGTTATTGCGCTAGTCATATCCATGTCCATAAAGGGACAGGTAAGAAAGTCGCGTGACATACTTTGTGCACTGTAAGGCCAGAATAACTAGCAGATGCCAGACTGTCTGATCGAGGAACGAGGACTCCCTGAGAAAACAAAGGAAATTAACATCTGAACTCACTCTTGTGCATTTATCGTCTCCATCCGAGATGACATCACACCGAGTTAATCATCGAAAGATCACCTTAATTTACATGTCTTTCCCTTCACTGCCTCGACCCCCATCTCTCCTCCAGAATTCACCCAAAATCTATATGGTTTAATGTGAACAAGTACGATACAGTATTATACATGTTTGATATCATTGGAAATGTCTCAGTGCGACTGGTAAAAAGGTCTCATCCCCACAGAAGTAAACAAAAAAGGAATAAAGGTTTTAAGAGTTTAGAGATATTTTGCTTATTGGATGATGGGTGTATCTCTGGCCAATTGGTCTTTACCTCCTGTCGTCAATACAGGTCTATAGGACTTGATTAATGCTAATTCCCATTGTTAACACGTGTTTACATTTTGAAAGAGTTTTGCATCTTGGTCTGGTATTTAAAGAGATGTTGCAAAGAGGTCAGGGCGTGAACCTTTACATCGGTCAGCCCGTAAAGCTGAGTGTCTACTAGATGCTCAGCGTTATGTAATTTTTAGAAGTTAGGTATCCATATTTTATTCTTTACTTCAGAGCATTTGATGTTATGTATGGATTATCTTTGAATTGACTATGTAATTTGCATGATACATTTACCTGACTAATAATAAATTGTTACACTAATTTATTCTGATTTACTCTGGAATTATTAACTATCTCTAGTAGATTATGAACGGGTATAATTTCAACAAAGGGTTAAACTGAATAATTAAATGTGTAGTTAGTTAAACTATTTCAGAATTAGCTACACCTCAGCTATTACTGCTACAAAGCAAAATTACTCTTGACTAGAAATAATTAAGAGGTGGTAAGATTAAAATCTAAAACTAAGATACAGAATGATAGTGATGTTGTTACTATAGTTTTTGTTAAGAAAACACACAATTTAATGTTTCTGAGTGGCTCAGCTGAGCCCATGGGTGTACGCCCACTCGGAGAACACAGACTTTCTCTCCCTGTTTAGCCAAATAAGTAGCACAAACTTAATCTATCACATCTTGGAAATCAGCTAAAAATGGCCACTTTGCCTTCATTTAGTCTTTAAAAAGACTAAATGGAAGATAGACGTTTGAAAATCTGAGAAACAGTGAATGTGCATTGCATCAGCCCTGAGACAAACAAAACATGAGAATGCAATCTGTGAATACATAAAAAAAAAAAAATACTATTGAGATAATACGGCATTATTTTATGGTACTGGCCATAACCGCTGGTTATTGTTTCAACCTTAACTAAGTTGTTATATAGTCGATTGTAGGGGGCTACATGGGTACTTTTTAACAATAGCAAACATGGGTGGCATTGTTAAACCGCTTTAGCCATAACCTCTGGTTAATGATCGGACTGGCGAGTTTGTGATCATGGGCCCACACAACGGCCGGTGTGAGGACCCTGTGCGACTCTGAGAACCTAATGAATGATTTCAATAAAAGTAAAGAGTTGAATAGAATAAATCAAACGTTTATTCATATTTATGAATTATTAAATATCTTTGGAAACCTTTTCATTAATGGAGTCAGATGAAATAACGAAGTAATACATAATAAAGAAATGTATTTAATTTAATCTTGTTCTGTTGCGTAAAAGGAAAGACAGTAACACGCAGATAACCCTTCATCCGTGCCATTGGCAAGGGTGGATCACCTACAATTCGATTTCATTGGTCCACTACCCAGTGCCAAAAGGGGAGGGGGTTGTGCATTTATTTTTTGCCTTGAAACACGACCAGAAGTGTGGCACAGATAATAGCAGACCAACTCATCCTTCGCTGGGGCACACCATGTAAAATTGAATCAGATCAGGGAAGTAAATTTACAAGGAGGGTGTAAAATGCCAAACATCAGGCAGAAGTACCACAGCCTTTTGCAGGTCACAAGAGATCGGCACTAACCAAATGTGTGAATGACACCGTAAAACAACAATTGCTAAGCAGACGACACCAACACAGGTGAACTAATTTATGCCCACAGATCTGGCTGTAATGCCATGGGGATCAACCCATCGGAATTCATGAAGGGCACACCAGACTGATGTTTTAGAGCTCCGACTAACACATTAGCATTAGTTACGTATACTTAGACTGTAGAGGCTAGTGGACCTAATGGGTCTTCCGTTTAGAGCAACAAGAAGTTGTTAGACCAATCTAAATAGGGTGAGCCTCAACTCCTGATTATTGTAATATTATTCTAATTACGTGTACGTGGGAAACCACGGTATGATTATGTAAAGTTACAATAAGAGGAAGTTAAGTTGGTCACTTGGTTCTATGGTAATGGTCATGGCCTCTGATTAGATATAGTCTTGCATTAATTAAGTGGGTTCAGATCTAAGGGGACTGAAGAAAAAAATATTCTAGAATGATCAACGTGGAGCACGGGCATCTAGGATATCAGTTAATCTCCACTGACCAAGACTGACGAATTTGTGGTAAAGAGATCGTAACCCGGCCGGTGCGAGACCGCAAATCTACGCTCAGGTTAGTAGCGGATTAGAGCACAGTTTTGGTGAAGCATACAGTATGAGTGATAAAAGCTCTGATTAATCCAGAAAAATTCACCAGCAGAACTGGGGTCTCTAATGCTCACAGCAGACTGTGAAGGATCAACTGCAAGAGCAGGTGTCACACACTGTACTGAAACAACAGTAGCAATTCAGATCTGGCCGATGAAACTCGGTTTCATGTGACATCTGGGATGAAAATTGCAATAGGCATAATGGTGCAATTCAAATAAGTCCACGTCTGACTGTGAAGCTGTTGATAATGTCAGAATTAACTGTGGTTCTCTCTGCATTTCTGTCTCAGGTTGACCACTGCAATTCCTTGGAGGACGGATGCCAGGAAGGTGTTTGACTCCAACTGCATCAGAACCAGGACAACGGAATTGTTAGAACATAACCTGAAATGTGGGAGATGGGTGCGGAGACACTTGATGGGGCCATTTCACACCTCACAGTATGTCTATATGGCCTCCCAGTGTAGCACTGGAACGAAATTATGCAACACAGATTGTTATAAGATTAGATTCCACCCATCTCCTAGACATGAACACAGAGCACACACCTCCACTATACACTCACTTCATCAACATCTGGTATAGATACAGACTATCCAGGCTGAACACTACAAATCATAGAAGACAAAGATGGCTTAGATTCCAAAAGTGTTACCTCACTAAACATCTATTGTCCATCTACACATGAACATAGCTTCACACACATAGGGACAGTAAAGTTAACCCCATGATGACAGTCTAACGAGGACACACATAGCATACGCTATTTACAACCGTCTACCAACTCATGGGAAAACACTGTATTACACATATGCATGGCTAGTCACAAACTGATGATGCAAATTCTCAAGCAGAGACAGACCTGCTATTAAAATTCAAAGTGTCTAAACTTTCTGGTTATTGGGGTGGTTGGCAAACCAGAGGGCCCCTGGTTTCTCAACATATCACTAATAACAGAAACATTATCAAAGCAGATAGATCTGAAGCGCAAGCACTTCAATCAATCAACTACAAATTGACAATTTGAACATACCATCGACTGTGACTTAGCCAGCATGCAGCATAACACACACGCATCAAACTGTTTGCAAGGAATGCACAATCTCCATTCTTGGATGACTTAACATGTTCTAAGTCACTTCTTAGAAATCTTAGATCTGCATAGGTGACTTGCATTGGAAGATTCCTGAACAAACACAGTGGTTATTATAATATACACTCACCTAAAGGATTATTAGGAACACCTGTTCAATTTCTCATTAATGCAATTATCTAATCAACCAATCACATGGCAGTTGCTTCAATGCATTTAGGGGTGTGGTCCTGGTCAAGACAATCTCCTGAACTCCAAACTGAATGTCAGAATGGGAAAGAAAGGTGATTTAAGCAATTTTGAGCGTGGCATGGTTGTTGGTGCCAGACAGGGCCGGTCTGAGTATTTCACAATCTGCTCAGTTACTGGGATTTTCACGCACAACCATTTCTAGAGTTTACAAAGAATGGTGTGAAAAGGGAAAAACATCCAGTATGCGGCAGTCCTGTGGGCGAAAATGCCTTGTTGATGCTAGAGGTCAGAGGAGAATGGGCCGACTGATTCAAGCTGATAGAAGAGCAACTTTGACTGAAATAACCACTCGTTACAACCGAGGTATGCAGCAAAGCATTTGTGAAGCCACAACACGCACAACCTTGAGGCGGATGGGCTACAACAGCAGAAGACCCCACCGGGTACCACTCATCTCCACTACAAATAGGAAAAAGAGGCTACAATTTGCACGAGCTCACCAAAATTGGACAGTTGAAGACTGGAAAAATGTTGCCAGGTCTGATGAGTCTCGATTTCTGTTGAGACATTCAGATGGTTGAGTCAGAATTTTGCGTAAACAGAATGAGAACATGGATCCATCATGCCTTGTTACCACTGTGCAGGCTGGTGGTGGTGGTGTAATGGTGTGGGGGATGTTTTCTTGGCACACTTTAGGCCCCTTAGTGCCAATTGGGCATCGTTTAAATGCCACGGCCTACCTGAGCATTGTTTCTGACCATGTCCATCCCTTTATGACCACCATGTACCCATCCTCTGATGGCTACTTCCAGCAGGATAATGCACCATGTCACAAAGCTCGAATCATTTCAAATTGGTTTCTTGAACATGACAATGAGTTCACTGTGCTAAAATGGCCCCCACAGTCACCAGATCTCAACCCAATAGAGCATCTTTGGGATGTGGTGGAACGGGAGCTTCGTGCCCTGGATGTGCATCCCACAAATCTCCATCAACTGCAAGATGCTATCCTATCAATATGGGCCAACATTTCTAAAGAATGCTTTCAGCACCTTGTTGAATCAATGCCACGTAGAATTAAGGCAGTTCTGAAGGCAAAAGGGGGTCAAACACAGTATTAGTATGGTGTTCCTAATAATCCTTTAGGTGAGTGTATATATATACACACACCTTGATTATTGTGATTGAACATTATTAGGATGTTTATTGATGCATACCATCTATTTAAATATATAGTTGCACTGACTTTTTCAGTAATTCAGACCAAGAATACTTAAATTCCACTACCACTCCATCACAGTGATAGTGAAGAATTAGATGCTTAAATGAGACCACCCTACCATTTATGACCTTGAAAAACACTTGAGACCAGATGTACCAATCGCACTTGCTGACATGAACCCACATTGTTTTTGTTTTCTTGCATTATGTGTTCTTATGCATTTCTCTACGGCTTCAAGTTCAGTGTTCAGTCGTTAAGTGGCCATTAAGATGCTTTTCATGTGTCACAAACCAAACAGTGTGTAACGATGGAGAAGCCTTCCACCTGTTGAAGTCTGCCCAGATAACCGCACTGTTGAAGGTGAGAGGATTGGACAAGGAGGGTCAGATTATCATCAGGAAGGTGCCACAGAAGCAGAAGTTTCTCCATGAAGGAGTGACACGTTAACTTAACAAGTCACAAGGTCCCAGACTGACTCTGAACTAGGGCTGGGACAATAAATCGATGCATCACGATTCGTGGATCGTTTCAGAGATTTTCCGAATGCATCGCGATTCTCTCTTGAATCGATTCTGAGCTTAGTTTTTAACAGCAGATGGCGCTCTAGGCTAGTTGTTAACCGCACGCTCAAATACTCACAAAGAAGAGTGCTGAAGATCGCTTGTGCGTTCGGCTGAGTCTGAGAATATACTAGCACTTCAGAATGCTTTTATTAATGTAAACAGCCCACTGCAAACACCCTTGTAATTCGCTTCAACCTTTTTGAACTTGAATGATTATTTTATAGAAGGTTCAAGTGGTGTGTGTAAGGGATTGGAAACAAGCAGAGCCAATATGGCTTTTTCTAAAGCACGTAGTGCCATCTGCTGTTAAAAACTAAGCTCAGAATTGATTCGAGAGAGAATCGCGATGCATTCGGAAAATCTCAAAATCGATCCAGAATAATTTCTCGTTTTGCGATGCATCGATTTATTGTCCCAGCCCTACTATGAACTGTGCTTACATGCTGTGCTGAACCACAGGTAGAAAACCTGAACACATTCATCCACCTGCTGAACTCAAGCTACACACACCTGGTGAGACTGGGTGTCCTGCAGGTGAACACAGAACCCTCTGAAGGTCTCTACAGCTGCTAACATTACAAAGCAAATTCTGAGCTACATCTCAAGAACTACAATAAACGTCTAACAGTGACCCCATGGGACCCACCAGAATTTGACCCAAGGGGTCAAGAGGTGGACTGTAAGGCCAGAATAACTAGCAGATGCCAGACTGTCTGATCGAGGAACGAGGACTCCCTGAGAAAACAAGGGAAATTAACATCTGAACTCTTGTGCATTTAGCGTCTCCATCCGAGATGACATCACACCGAGTTAATCATCGAAAGATCACCTTAATTTACATGTCTTTCCCTTCACTGCCTCGACCCCCATCTCTCCTCCAGAATTCACCCAAAATCTATATGGTTTAATGTGAACAAGTACGATACAGTATTATACATGTTTGATATCATTGGAAATGTCTCAGTGCGACTGGTAAAAAGGTCTCATCCCCACAGAAGTAAACAAAAAAGGAATAAAGGTTAATAGTTTAGAGATATTTTGCTTATTGGATGATGGGTGTATCTCTGGCCAATTGGTCTTTACCTCCTGTCGTCAATACAGGTCTATAGGACTTGATTAATGCTAATTCCCATTGTTAACACGTGTTTACATTTTGAAAGGGTTTTGCATCTTGGTCTGGTATTTAAAGAGATGTTGCAAAGAGGTCAGGGCGCGAACCTTTACATTGGTCAGCCCGTAACGCTGAGTGTCTACTAGATGCTCAGCGTTATGTAATTTTTAGAAGTCAGGTATCCATATTTTATTCTTTACTTCAGAGCATTTGATGTTATGTATGGATTATCTTTGAATTGATTATGTAATTGGCATGATGCATTTACCTGACTAATAATAAATTGTTACACTAATTTATTCTGACTTACTCTGGAATTATTAACTATCTCTAGTAGATTATGAACGGGTATAATTTCAACAAAGGGTTAAACTGAATAATTAAATGTGTAGTTAAACTATTAAATATAAATGACCAAATAACCAATTGGCATTCTAACCTAAATTCGAAGTCACTGATAAAATGGAGTCAGATAAAGATAAATTGAAACTAAATTACTTTGCCCCGCTGAAAAGACTGAACCCGCAAGAAACCTTCACCCACCAATTGTAAGCCTCCATTGGGACGATTGGGCGGCCTTACATGCACACACAGGTATTCACTTTGTATTAGATACACTAGTTTAGGGGCGAGTTCCACCCATTGTATTTCTGCGTTTGGGTAACTAGTGTAGGTCAGGTAGTGCGTCGGGACGCGAAGATTCTTTTTATTTCATCATTTTCTTTTGGTAGTTATGTTAGACTGGGCCATAAGTTAGTGTCGATTTTGTTTTGTGTATTTCTTTGATTTGGATGCCGCCCACGTTCCTTCTCCAATGCTCTCAACTTGTCTCACCTTTTGTGGTTTCTGTTTGCCAGCTGTGTTCACATCTGTATACATCTGAATATAGTATTACTTGTTTTTTTGTTTTTTTTTTGTTATTGTAA
This sequence comes from Coreius guichenoti, assembly GCA_039654105.1. Lineage (NCBI taxonomy): Eukaryota > Metazoa > Chordata > Actinopteri > Cypriniformes > Gobionidae > Coreius > Coreius guichenoti. The sequence continues at coordinate 13,363,503 of CM077187.1, forward strand.
ATACATTCCTCTATAATCATGCTAAATATCATAGATATCTAATTCACTTTCTTTTGTAAATAAAACACTTATTTGCAGTTCAGTTCAGCATTGTCTCCGTGCTTTTACTCCTCACCTGGTTATGTTATGTGTATGCAAATATGGGAATCTCCTAAATAAATGTTACTCCCCTTTACCCCTTGATTGACCACCTTCAAGTGAGGTGATAGTTTTACCTACAGTCACCAAAATTAGTACATATATTATTCTCATCAAGCCAGTCAACTTCAGTTAAAATGACCGTTAAATGAATGAAAACAGGTTTTTTGGTTGAACAAATGCTTTATTACAACAAACTTGAAACCATTTGTTTTTGTTTATTAAAAAACTAAATTTAATAATTGATTATGAAGTAGATTAACAACTTATTTTTATCAATAATTTATTAAAATGTTTAAGAATGAGTCTTAAGAAATGTATTTTATTCAGAAAATTTAGTTTTCTTTTTATGATTTAATATATATATATATATATTACGGTGGTTATCAAATGAAAATGTAACAAACCTTTATCCTTTTATTTTTTGGCAAAGTGCTGCAAAACAGATTTACTAAATTAAACCATGGAAAAAAAACATATATATTCCTTAATGTTTAGCTAAATAAATTGTATGATTACTAATATTTTGACAAGTACATTCTATTGTAGGCCTACAATAGTAATATATTTCTGTCATAATTTCTTCTAGTTAAACCGAACTTTTATTTTGATGGGTTGTAGTGAAGACCTGTTTCAGGGTGTATTTGACAATGGCTTTCTCAAATAAAATTATGAAAATGCAGAACAGTTTTAGATACTAAGGGACAGATTTACTAACGCAACTAGCGTAAACCTGCTTTTGGCGTTAAAAACTACTGTCAGGATTTACTAAAGACATGCAGTGAAAAATTTGCGCTGAAAAGGCGTGGACAGTTATTTTTGACATTATTGCATATGCATTTGTAGGAGTTTCCCTTTCACACACAAAATTTATGGGAGGAGAGAATTTAAATGAATTGCGCATGGTGATTTACTTTGAAGTAAATGCAAGTAAATGTGAAGTTTTGCACTAGTCAATTTACTGGTATTTACACCATTATTTACTGCCCCAAAAAAGCATGTCTTAAACCAGGCCACAGTTCCAATTACTTAGGGCACTAAAGAGACATTTCTACTGACTCTGAAAGACACCAAGACACACGCAAACACACATGTACTTACTGTAATAACAGTAAATTATGCAAAATTACAACCAAGCAACCCTAAACCAAACCCTAATTATACATGATGTTAATTAATATTACTCCGTACTTAAATGCAGTGGTATAAAGCACGACGCCACTGGACTCTAGAGCAGTGGAGACGTGTTCTCTGGAGTGTCGAATCATGCTTCTCGGTCTGGCAATCTGATGGACGAGTCTGGGTTTGGCGGTTGCCAGGAGAACAGTACTTGCCTGACTGCATTGTGCCAAGTGTAAAGTTTGGTGGAGGGGGGGATTATGGTGTTAGGTTGTTTTTCAGGGGTTGGGTTTAGCCCCTTAGTTCAAGTGAAAGGAAATCTTAATGCTTCAGCATACCAAGACATTTTGGACAATTTCATGCTCCCAACTTTGTGGGAACAGTTTGGGGATGGCCCCTTCCTGCACAAAGCAAGGTCCATAAAGACATGGATGAGTAAGTTTGGTGAGGAGGAACTTGACTGGCCTGCTGCAGAGTCCTGACCTCAACCCGATAGAACACTTTTGGGATGAATTAGAGCGGAGACTGCGAGCCAGACCTTCTCGTCCAACATCAGTGCCTGACCTAACAAATTCGCTTCTAGGCGTATAGTCAAAAATTCCCATAAACACACTCCTTAACCTTGTGGAAAGCCTTCCCAGAAGAGTTGAAGCTGTTATAGCTGCAAAGGGTGGGCCAACTCCATATTAAACCCTATAGATTAAGAATGGGATGTCATTAAAGTTCATGTGCATGTAAAGGCAGGCGTCCCAAAGCTTTTGGCAATACAGTGTATGTAACAATAACACTGTAAAATAAAGTATAACCACATTCTTACAGCTTACACACTTTCCATTACAGTATATTAGGAATAAGAATTATCATTACAATGCAGCTCTATGTCTTAACGTTCTCATGTTTGGAGAAACTGGCTGTGTTGCTGGGCTTGCAACTTGCAAGGGACACACTTCTCAATACTTAGGTCACTTTTTTTTTTTTAAAACTGTTCACACAGTGAGCACAACAGAAATCTAAGTGAGCTAAACTGTGGATCATTTATCATTGCGTTGGCACAAAATGCACTCAATGACGACATCTTTCAAATGACTTGAATTATTTTCTCACTTCGACACAACAACCGCCAAAACTCTGTGTACTGTACCTACAGGCCAATTTGCACATGCTTACATACTGTTTTCAAAACTGTTAAACTTAAGTTCAAAACAATAACATAATACAAAACTGAATAAGACAGAAAATTGCTAGAACATTTCTACAGTAATATTGTAATGAAATATATTCTGATTCTTAAAAATAAAATACTAACAAGTAACAAAGCAATTAGATGACACTGAACACCTACACAAGTGTTAGTCTTTCAATTTCATTACCATCCATTTAAAAGGGGAAACTTAGGAATACTTTTGTACTGTAATGTAAACATGGACCATGTAACATATACTGCAGTGAATTATAAGCAGTAAAGAGTGTCAGTCTTGTAAAGAAATTTTACAAAAGAATACACTGTATAATGTTACCTGATGTTTGTGTTTTTTAGGTCTGTGTTTTATGATTGACAAAGTGTTTGTTGGTTGAAAACCTTTGCTAGTGTAATGGAAGAATTACTTGATTTGACATGTATGAAGTGTTTTGGTAGTTTTAGTGCATTTTGAATGTGAAATGAACTGCTGTGCCAAGATGAAAGTTGGTTAGAAGAACTGTGTGAAGAGTTGACCTGAAAAAAAATGACCTAAGTATTGAGAAATGTGTCCTAGCGATTGTAAAAAAACTGTAATAAGATTGTGGAAACATTGCAGAATTTTTGCTTTTGAGATAGGAGGGACAGATTACTTCGAAACAATGCTTTAATATACAGTGTCTGTCTGTGTGACAAACACATGACTCGTGACAGAAAGCCGTTTCAGACAGCGCTTGAATGGACAAAAACACACAAAATTATGCCAAATGGCCATTTTGTCGAGTATCCTCGCAAGGACAGTTAAATGAGTTGAATGAGTTAAATGAAGTCTTAAATGAACGTAAAGAGTTGTGTGAGAAAATGTGTTTTAGTACCGCGTCATATACGGCAGGTCTAAAAGTGACAGCAGCCTAATAAACCCGCTGTTGTCATCATAAGGATCAAAAGAACAAAAGAAAATGACAAAATCACTCACTGCTTGTCACGTTGTGCTCGCAGGCAGACAGACGAAGACAGATGAATAAGGTTCAAAATGTAGTTTAATCTAAGGTAACAGGCAGACAGGTAAACTAAACGCATAGCACAACTAATCATAACGGTGATCGGACTTAAATAGCAAACACAAATGAGGATGATGAATAGAACACAGCTGACACATATGAACTAACAACAAGGAGCAGGAAAACTGAACAAAGGAACACATGATGAACATGAAAACAAACTAAAAGTCCATGATAATGAAACTAACAGAACATAATGCTGACACTGCTCTTGACTGAATAACATTTGTAGCTTTAATAATGATTAATTTATTAGGGCCCGAGCACCGATGGTGTGAGGACCCTATTGGAATTGCTTGGTCTATTATTCTTCTTCTCCGAAATGATGCACATTTTTGAGGGCCTAAATATGCTCGAAAACTCATGAAACTTTGCACACGCGTTAGAAGTGGTGAAAATTTACGTCTGATATGGGTTTCAGAATTAGGTGAAAATGGCTCAATAGCGCCACTTGCAAAATTTAAATTAAGCACAGCTCGCGCTACGTTTCACATACAAGTATGAAATTCGGTAGACACATGTAACAGCCCAGTACCTAAAAAAAAGTCCCTGGGAGCAAAATCTGAAAACCCAACAGGAAGTGAGATATTTAGAATTTTCTCTGCAAGGGTTCATTTTTGCAGTTTTTGCACATTTCCAGACGTTGTACTTTAAAGGGGACATATCATGAAAACCTGACTTTTTCCATGTTTAAGTGCTATAATCGTGTCCCCGGTGCATCTACCAACCCAGAAAACGTGAAAAAGGACAACCCAGTAACTTTGTTTTGGTAAGCCTTTTTCTACAAGCATTTGAAAAAACGAGCCGCTCAGATTTCTCCCCCCTTCTGACGTAGGAAGGGGATCTATTATGTTACAGGCCCTTAATCTGCACGTTTCCACCCACGGCGCTGACAGACTGTTCCGTATTACCATAGTTTCCGCCTTCAGCCAGTTGTACAATGTCCGCCATTTTCTCCGCGCTTGAGCAGCTATAGCGACCACAATGTCTTGTAAGCAATGCAGGTGCATTGCCTGAACATAGGACAATTCAAGGCAGGTTTTGCTAAAAAGTTAAAGCTCTTGAGTTTTCCCTGAAGGTTGTGTCTGTGGCGGCCTGACAAAGTTCGATGTTTCGCCATGAAAAGGTTGTTGTATCAGTTGTATCAGTTGTTGTAACTCGGGCATACAATGTCCGATCTGCACCAAACTTCACATGTAAGTTATGAGTCCTGGCCTGATGACATCTACATGCCAATATTCAGTTACAGTCATAGTGCCACCTGCGGGCAACAGGAAATGTCATGTTTTACACTGTGATTAGCTCCTCATTGAGATTTAACCAGAACAACATCATATTTGGTCAGTCTAATCTTAAGGCCTTAGCGATGTTAAATTGCACAGATCTTGAGTTTTCGCTGAAAGGTGTGTCCGTGGCGGCCTGACAAAGTATGTTTCACCATGAAACAGGAAGCTGTTGTAAGTCAGGCATACAATGTCCAACCTGCCCCAAACTTCACATGTTTTATTAGAGTCCTGGCCTGAAGACATACATGCCAATATTCAGTTAGTCATAGCGCCACCTGTTGGCAACAGGAAATGGCATGCTTTACTCTGTAATTTACTCCCTGAAACACATTTAAATATGCCATGATATATCAAACATGCTAGAACACGTTAAATCATGCAACACTTGGCTAAGTGCTAATGTATGTGATTTATGCCACGAAACAGGAAGTTGTTGTAACTCAGGCATACAATGTCCGATCTGCCCCAGACTTCACATGTTTGAAAAGAGTCCTGGCCTGAAGACATCTACATGACAATATTCAGTTATAGTAATAGCGCCACCCACTGGCAACAGGAAGTGACTTGTTTAACAATGTGATGCACTATAGCAACATACTAACATATGCAATTGAGTACTAAACATGCTAGAAACATTCTAAAACATGCTAGCAACATTTCGCTGAATGATAAAGCATGCTATTATTGTCATGAAACAGGAAGTTGTTGTAACTCAAGCATACAATGTCCATTCTGCCTCAGACTTCACGTTTGACAAGTGCCCTGGCCTGAAGACATCTACATGCCAAAATGTAGTTATAGTCATAGCGCCACCAGCTGGTAGCAGGAAGGGTGGCAAATACAAATGACTGACGTAGTCCTCCTATTTTTATATACTTAAATGCATATTGTCCACTGTGCTCTGTTTTCCTAAGCCACCGGGTGGCACGGGTGCGAGGGCCCTTTCATCGCTGCTTGCAGCTTTAATATTTAATTTATAATTTATTTAGTGAAGACTGTGAAGTGTTTGATAACTTTATTCAATTTCTGTATACATCCTACCTGTTAGACCTACCTGAAAATCTTAAAGCACTGTTTTTGTGCATTCTGACAGGGTAAGTAAAAATCTGAACTGGTTTGACTGGGCCAACAGAAAAAATGAAGCCCTGATATATCGAAGAGCACAGGTACATGTAACATTTATTACAATGGGTTTATGTGAAGATTGTTTTAAGTTCACTTAAATTAAAAGTTGTTATATATTGTAAAGCCTAATAAATGTTAAAATTGATAGCTTTTAATTATACTGTAATGCTGAATGCCTATAATTAATGGCTAAAATTGAGAAAAATCAATTTGTCAAGCCCTATTCGGACGGTAATTGTTTCTCGTGGGGTCGTAAGGTATTTTCATCATTGACAGGGGCTAGTCTGTGATTTTATTGCTGTCGGAATCCAGAATGTCAGTGTTTTTCTCCCACCACCCGCGTAAAAATCCCCAGCCGAATTACCTACTGTTTTTTGACAAACACCAAGGTCGTGTGGTAATTTAATCGCCGCCCGAATCCACATCTCTGAGTTTTCAAAAATATATCACTTCAAAATTCACTGTTTATATCCTTTTTGACCACTGCAGAGCACCGTACGGTTGCGCTTCACTGTAATTTGGATGCATTTTAAAGATCTAGCCTTTTATTACTGAAATGCTGGCAAGTATTTACAAGAGCAATATATCATCACCGCTCAAAAAGAAAAAAAAGAAGAAGAAAAGCACGTAAACATTTGAAATGGGCCATTAGCAGCAATTATATAGTATGTTAACATAACCAAGCAGCATTATGTTTACCTCATGTAAATAAGAGGCTGTATTAACTTATTTCGGCTCATTTCCATGTGGAATAAAATTACATCCTTTATTTTGAGATAAAATACAAGACAGAAAACTATTTTAACTATAATGCGCGTCTATATATCTTCCTATTTTTAAACAGATTTAAATATTTAAATAATAATTAGGATATTATTTTCCTATTATCAAATTAAATATGCATTTATTCTTATTATACCAAGCATATGACATTTTATTTACAGCATACAATCATGTTATTGACCACGTGAGCAGCGCGTTCCCAGGTGCGCAGGATCACAAAACTCGCTGCTCCACCGTGAATAAATCGCCATCCGAATGCACGAGTTTTATCACTGAGCTGGCATGCAAATTTATTTTTACGGACATCCACGTGAGAAACAATTACCGTCTGAATAGGGCTATAGAGACATCAGTAGCAGTATTGGTAATATTGGTATTGATACTGGCCTTCTTTCATAAAAAGATGCCATTAAACAAATATTTAAAATACCATCTTTATGTTCTTTCTACATTAATTTGGAAATTAAATATGAAAATATTATAATATAAAAATATATTAAAAAAACATTAATGTTAGGTGTGATTAATCGTGATTAATTACAGAAAAATGTGTGATTAATTAGTTAATCGATTTTTCATCGATTGACAGCTCTAATATATACACTCACCTAAAGGATTATTAGGAACACCTGTTCAATTTCTCATTAATGCAATTATCTAATCAACCAATCACATGGCAGTTGCTTCAATGCATTTAGGGGTGTGGTCCTGGGCAAGACAATCTCCTGAACTCCAAACTGAATGTCAGAATGGGAAAGAAAGGTGATTTAAGCAATTTTGAGCGTGGCATGGTTGTTGGTGCCAGACGGGCCGGTCTGAGTATTTCACAATCTGCTCAGTTACTGGGATTTTCACGCACAACCATTTCTAGAGTTTACAAAGAATGGTGTGAAAAGGGAAAAACATCCAGTATGCGGCAGTCCTGTGGGCGAAAAGGCCTTGTTGATGCTAGAGGTCAGAGGAGAATGGGCCGACTGATTCAAGCTGATAGAAGAGCAACTTTGACTGAAATAACCACTCGTTACAACCGAGGTATGCAGCAAAGCATTTGTGAAGCCACAACACGCACAACCTTGAGGCGGATGGGCTACAACAGCAGAAGACCCCACCGGGTACCACTCATCTCCACTACAAATAGGAAAAAGAGGCTACAATTTGCACGAGCTCACCAAAATTGGACAGTTGAAGACTGGAAAAATGTTGCCTGGTCTGATGAGTCTCGATTTCTGTTGAGACATTCAGATGGTAGAGTCAGAATTTGGCGTAAACAGAATGAGAACATGGATCCATCATGCCTTGTTACCACTGTGCAGGCTGGTGGTGGTGGTGTAATGGTGTGGGGGATGTTTTCTTGGCACACTTTAGGCCCCTTAGTGCCAGTTGGGCATCGTTTAAATGCCACGGCCTACCTGAGCATTGTTTCTGACCATGTCCATCCCTTTATGACCACCATGTACCCATCCTCTGATGGCTACTTCCAGCAGGATAATGCACCATGTCACAAAGCTCGAATCATTTCAAATTGGTTTCTTGAACATGACAGTGAGTTCACTGTACTAAAATGGCCCCCACAGTCACCAGATCTCAACCCAATAGAGCATCTTTGGGATGTGGTGGAACGGGAGCTTTGTGCCCTGGATGTGCATCCCACAAATCTCCATCAACTGCAAGATGCTATCCTATCAATATGGGCCAACATTTCTAAAGAATGCTTTCAGCACCTTGTTGAATCAATGCCACGTAGAATTAAGGCAGTTCTGAAGGCGAAAGGGGGTCAAACACAGTATTAGTATGGTGTTCCTAATAATCCTTTAGGTGAGTGTATATATATATATATATATTCCTTCTAAATAAATGCCACCTTGATATTTTGCTGTTTAAGACAACCAACTTCATGAGTGTCGCAAATCTTTGTCTATGGTGCAGCTATGAAAAGCAAGAAAGGAGTTTTTGTTGTTGTATTTGACTTAAATTCTAAAAACAGTGAAAGCAAACAAAAAGGAAAAACAATGTACAGATAATTACAGAGTTACATCTACAACAGGATGTTATGAGTAAATGACTTTGGCTGTATTTACAGCACATATTTTTACATACACTTTAAAACTTAGATTTTAGTCAGACTAAAACAATCATTTGTCTTTTTAAAATGTCATGAAATGCATAAGTCAGACTAAAATCTAAATATTCTGGAAATGGAAGGGCAAGTCAAGAGCAGTGGGTCATCCATGCATTTCATGCATACGTCATAAGTCATATAGCCTGCTTGCAAGTTGTTGTACCATGCTTGTTGTATAGTGATTTATAGTGTTGAAATAACAAAACATGCAAAGCAAATTGCTGTGAATGTGCATACACATCAATAGGAGGACAAACAGACAGACAGAAAACTACGTACCAAACAAAACAATACGGGGACTGAGAGGGTAGTTAGATGTATCAGACACTCCTGAAGAGAGACAGACAGACTATGAGACCATAGACACACATCAGCTAGCACAGCAAAAACTACAACCAACAGCCTGTTTGTACATTACAGAGGCAAAAAAATGAAATGTGTCCAGTGAGTGTGAATGCAGGTGTGCTTGTACACCATATGAAATGTTAATGTGAGATGCTTTAATGAAATCAATTAATTAATAAATTCTTAATCTGAAGAATTAAGACGGCTAATTATTAAAATCAAATCAACACCAAATACTAAGGTACAGTATATGTAAATTATGCACAAGATAACTTCTCTACTCTCTACTGTCTAACACTATTGTGGATTTAATGTAATCAGTGAACTCTTTGTTGTTGTTTTTTCTAAACACACTTTATATTAATATGCATTCAACACTCATCACTGACCCGACAGCCATAACTATATAGTGCTATATTAATTACAAATAAAAATGTCGTTAGTAAATGTCGTTACTTTCAGTGACATTACATTTCTTACCCTACACGGAAGTCAAAGGCCCCACATTGGTGTTACATATCAACAAGCACAAGAAGATGAATGTATTTTTCCAGAATACTTTTTTGTTGGTTTGTAAAGTGTGCTTGAATGAACAAAACATATTACTAGATCACCCTGGATGAATTTAGTTCATGTAGAAGTTATTTTATCATCCAGTTCAACAAATCATTCTGTATAATAGATGGTTTGTGCACTGTGCTCATATAAGGAGCTAAAATTCTTCTCTCTTGGAATTCTAACCATATTTAGAGCAGCATGTCTGTTTGGCTTGGCTTAATTCTGCCACAAAGCAACCCACTCAACAATCATGCAGTATACTCTGATAAATATCCTTCAAAAGCTCTGCACATGAGTAGAAGGGTAATTTATTTAACCCACAATAATAAATCAGTCAATAATGTTATATTTGACATTACAAATCAAATTTGCCGAGCATTTTGACATTTAAAATGGCAATTTGTCACATTTGTAGCAAAAAAGTGCTGCAGTATGTGTAATAGTATATGTGTATATGTGTCAATATTATCATAAATTAAAATACAATACCGTACAAAAGTTTAGGGTCGGTAAGATTTTTTTTAATGTTTTTGAAAGACGTCACTTATGCTCATCAAGGTTGCATTTAAAATAGAATAAAACAGTAATATTGTGAAATATTATTACAATTTAAAAATAATGTTCTTAATACGTTCTTTTTAACTTTCTATTCATCAAAAAAATGTATCACTGAAAAAAATGGATCACTGTTTTTACAAATATATGAAGCAGCACAACTATTTTCAACATTGATAATAATAAGAAATGTTTCTTAAGCAGCAAATCAGCATACTAGAATGATTTCTGTAGGATGTGACACAGAAGACTTAAGTAATGATGCTGAAAATTCAGCTTTGTCATCACAGGAATAAATTACATCTTTAAATATATTAAAATAGAAAAGTTATTTTAAATTGTAATAATAATTCACAATATTACTGTATTTTTAATCAAATTAATGATGTACCATTGTATTTTGAATACATCATCATAATACTTTTTTGTCTACTCCATGTTTACATCCAAATTTGCACAGATGGGGATTTCTATAAGAATGTTACTAAAACAAACAAAACTAAAACGAGACAAATAAATGTCCCCATCTTCAGGAAGAATTATCCACATAAAACCTATGTGGTGGCGGGTGAAAGGGCGGGTGTTTCTTCATAGGATCCATTAAGTATTTTTATAGTCCTCAAACGTTACCAGATGTGGGATGTATGTGACTGATACAATTTGCCCACTCTCAGGACGAATATGTGACTCTTGAAAACTGCCAAGAACTTATGTATCAATGTGAGCAGAATTTATCTTTAGAATTCTGTTGGACAGATGTAGCCTACGTGTCTGTTTTCGGAAAGTATGCATCCGTCTCCATCTAGCTCATCTTTCTCTAGAGCTCATCAGCGTGCTTTTAGAAACCGTTTAATGCTATGTGGATATGTTTTCAACAAGTTCCTCTGCCCTTTTCCAAGCCCTATTCTGCATTTTCATTTACATTCCTATATGGCTTACTGCAATGTATTCAAAGGAAATTTTAGGAAAGTAGGCTATAATAAAGAATTAGACATTACATACCTAAATCGTCCATCAGTGTAAAGAAAGAGAGAAGGGGAAAAAAAAGTCAAATTGATACGACTTCCCGATGAAAGTATCTGAGAAATAGGCTATGTCTGGTAATCTTTTAACAGCTCGTGCCGAAGTTTCCAGGCTGGGAGTTGTCCTCGGACTGTGCAGTTTTCTTATTCCACAGGACGTAACGGTTCAGAGGGGCGGATCTAGTTACATTTCCAGCCCATATTTGGAATTGAAAATTGCGCGTTCGTTGTTCATAATGATGACTACTGGGAGATTACAATAATAAAGCACGTACTGTATTACTGACAGTGTTATTAAATCAGTTGGTTTTGGCCCAGCTTGTTTAATTCTTTAGCATATAATCTACAAACAAAAAAGTACCATATTGGTTTTTCCAAGTTCCACGAATTGATCATTCAGCTCACAGTTATTGGCTAAGTGTTATTTAACTCACAACAGCTGGTTTTAGCATAGTTAGCCTAAATAATTAGCTAGCATACTAATAAAAAGGGGTAACTGTACTGCCTTTTTTATATGCAAGCCTATCATGGTATTATTTATAACTTTGGAGTGTAATGTAAACATGGACTATGCATTTAAAATAAGAACTATAAGTACCAGTAGCTACTAGTTTGTAGCATGGTTACACTTCAAGACAAAACATGAAGTACAACTACATTTATTTACAAACCCGATTCCAAAAAAGTTGGGACACTGTACAAATTGTGAATAAAAACAGAATGCAATGATGTGGAAGGTTCAAATTTCAATATTTTATTCAAAATACAACATAGATGACATATCAAATGTTTAAACTGAGAAAATGTATCATTTTAAGGGAAAAATAAGTTGATTTTAAATTTCATGGCATCAACACATCTCAAAAAAGTTGGGACAAGGCCATGTTTACCACTGTGTGGCATCCCCTCTTCTTTTTATAACAGTCTGCAAACGTCTGGGGACTGAGGAGACAAGTTGCTCAAGTTTAGGAATAGGAATGTTGTCCCATTCTTGTCTAATACAGGCTTCTAGTTGCTCAACTGTCTTAGGTCTTCTTTGTCGCATCTTCCTCTTTATGATGCGTCAAATGTTTTCTATGGGTGAAAGATCTGGACTGCAGGCTGGCCATTTCAGTACCCAGATCCTTCTTCTACGCAGCCATGATGTTGTAACTGATGCAGTATGTGGTCTGGCATTGTCATGTTGGAAAATGCAAGGTCTTCCCTGAAAGAGACGACGTCTGGATGGGAGCATATGTTGTTCTAGAACTTGGATATACCTTTCAGCATTGATGGTGCCTTTCCAGATGTGTAAGCTGCCCATGCCACACGCACTCATGCAACCCCATACCATCAGAGATGCAGGCTTCTGAACTGAGCGCTGATAACAACTTGGGTTGTCCTTGTCCTCTTTAGTCCGGATGACATGGCGTCCCAGTTTTCCAAAAAGAACTTCAAATTTGATTCGTCTGACCACAGAACAGTTTTCCACTTTGCCACAGTCCATTTTAAATGAGCCTTGGCCCAGAGAAAACGTCTGCGCTTCTAGATCATGTTTAGATATGGCTTCTTTTTTGACCTATAGAGTTTTAGCCGGCAACGGCGAATGGCACGGTGGATTGTGTTCACCGACAATGTTTTCTGGAAGTATTCCTGAGCCCATGTTGTGATTTCCATTACAGTAGCATTCCTGTATGTGATGCAGTGCCGTCTAAGGGCCCGAAGATCACGGGCATCCAGTATGGTTTTCCGGCCTTGACCCTTACGCACAGAGATTGTTCCAGATTCTCTGAATCTTTGGATGATATTATGCACTGTAGATGATGATAACTTCAAACTCTTTGCAATTTTTCTCTGAGAAACTCCTTTCTGATATTGCTCCACTATTTTTCGCCGCAGCATTGGGGGAATTGGTGATCCTCTGCCCATCTTGACTTCTGAGAGACACTGCCACTCTGAGAGGCTCTTTTTATACCCAATCATGTTGCCAATTGACCTAATAAGTTGCAAATTGGTCCTCCAGCTGTTCCTTATATGTACATTTAACTTTTCCGGCCTCTTATTGCTACCTGTCCCAACTTTTTTGGAATGTGTAGCTCTCATGAAATCCAAAATGAGCCAATATTTGGCATGACATTTCAAAATGTCTCACTTTCAACATTTGATATGTTATATATATTCTATTGTGAATAAAATATAAGTTTATGAGATTTGTAAATTATTGCATTCCTTTTTTATTCACAATTTGTACAGTGTCCCAACTTTTTTGGAATCGGGTTTGTACATGTACATTCGCTTAGAAAAAAAATATTCCATTTCATTGATGTGACATGGAAAACAACATGATTTTACTCACCTAATGACTAAATAAGGTTGCCAAATAAAGAAAGTAACACATACATGTTTTATTCATGTTTTTAGTGTGCAATCCTTCAAAAAAAAAAACAAAAAAAAAAAACAACAAAAAAAAAACAACAACAAAAAAACACTTTCATTGGTCTGATACTAACTTTCTTTCTGGTAGTTATGCAACAAACTAACCAACCCCCCTTAAAGTGTCATGATAATATGAAAAAAAACCCACCACTTTAGGATTTAATAAAGATATGGCGAAACGATGCAGGGAGGCAGAAGAGAAGGGATGGTGGCAGGATGAGACCACGGGATGGTAATGGTGGGGCAACGTCCGATGGCGCAGACCAAGAGCCTCCCAGAGGAGCCAAGATGTTGCTGGTAAGGCTGTCGACTTCTGGGTGACGACACAGTGTGCTTGCAGGCAGACAGATGAATAAAGTTCCAAACGTAGTTTAATCACAAGTAATCCAAGACAGGCAATCACACAACACAACACAACACAACACAACACAACACAACACAACACAACACAACACAACACAACACAACACAACACAACACAACACAACACAACACAACACAACAGTGACCGGATAAGGAGTGCAGAAGAAGGAACAACTTAAGTAGTGAACACAAACGAGGATGATTAATAACACACAGCTGACACATATGAGCTAATAATGATGGTAACTATGGAGACAGGCAAGTGGAGGGAGTCAGAACAAAGAAACACGTGACAAATGAAAACAAACTGAAAGTCCAATAACAAAACTAAGCACAATGGTGACACACAGCAGTGTGTATACAGTGGGGAGAATAGGTATTTGATACACTGCCGATTTTGCATGTTTGCCCACTTACAAAGCATGTAGAAATCTGTAATTTTTATCATAGGTACTCTTCAACTGTGAGTGACGGAATCTAAAACAAAAATCCAGAAAATCACATTGTATGATTTTTAAGTAATTAATTTGTATTTTATTGCATGACATAAGTATTTGATACATCAGAAAAGCAGAACTTAATCTTTGGTACAGAAACTTTTGTTTGCAATTAGAGAGATCATACGTTTCCTGTAGTTCTTGACCAGGTTTGCACACACTGCAGCAGGGATTTTGGCCCACTCCTCCATACAGACCTTCTCCAGATCCTTCAGGTTTCGGGGCTGTCGCTGGGCAATATGGACTTTCAGCTCCCTCCAAAGATTTTCTATTGAGTTCAGGTCTGGAGACTGGCTAGGCCACTCCAGGACCTTGAGATGCTTTTTACGGAGCCACTCCTTAGTTGCCCTGGCTGTGTGTTTCGGGTCGTTGTCATGCTGGAAGACCCAGCCACGACCCATCTTCAATGCTCTTACTGAGGGAAGGAGGTTGTTGGCCAAGATCTCGCGATACATGGCCCCATCCATCCACCCCTCAATACGGTGCAGTCGTCCTGTCCCCTTTGCAGAAAAGTATCCCCAAAGAATGATGTTTCCACCTCTATGCTTCGCGGTTGGGATGGTGTTCTTGGGGTTGTACTCATCCTTCTTCCTCCAAACACAAAAAGCTATATTTTTGTCTCATCAGACCACATGACCTTCTCCCATTCCTCCTCTGGATCATCCAGATGGTCATTGGCAAACTTCAGACGGGCCTGGACATGCGCTGGCTTGAGCAGGGGGACCTTGCGTGCACTGCAGGATTTTAATCCATGACGGCGTAGTGTGTTACTAATGGTTTTCTTTGAGACTGTGGTCCCAGCTCTCTTCAGATCATTGACCAGGTCCTGCCGTGTAGTTCTGGGCTGATCCCTCACCTTCCTCATGATCATTGATGGCCCATGAGGTGAGATCTTGCATGGTGCCCCAGACCGAGGGAGATTGACCGTCATCTTGAACTTCTTCCATTTTCTAATAATTGCGCCAACAGTTGTTGCCTTCTCACCAAGCTGCTTGCCTATTGTCCTGTAGCCTATCCCAGCCTTGTGCAGGTCTACAATTTTATCCCTGATGTCCTTACACCGCTCTCTGGTCTTGGCTATTGTGGAGAGGTTGGAGTCTGTTTGATTGTGTGGACACGTGTCTTTTATACAGGTAACAAGTTCAAACAGGTGCAGTTAATACAGGTAATGAGTGGAGAACAGGAGGGCTTCTTAAAGAAAAACTAACAGGTCTGTGAGAGCTGGAATTCTTACTGGTTGGTAGGTGATCAAATACTTATGTCATGCAATAAAATGCAAATTATTTAAAAATCATACAATGTGATTTTCTGGATTTTTGTTTTAGATTCCATCTCTCACAGTTGAAGTGCACCTATGATAAAAATTACAGACCTCTACATGCTTTGTAAGTAGGAAAACCTGCAAAATCGGCAGTGTATCAAATACTTGTTCTCCCCACTGTATGTCAAATTTCCCCATATTAATAATAATAATCCTCATACTTTTGCTAATTATGTCTTCTCCATATACACATTTGTAAATAAAAACCCCATGAGTAACTTTTAGCTTTGTGGTTGATCAATTTAACCACTTATAATTCTTTTAACGTTGTGGTTAGCTTGTAGAATTTAATTAAAACCTTGTGAAAGTGCTATAGGGTAGCTAATTTCACAATCTCATTTCACAATGTTTCTAACCATATAGAGCATTGTGTGTTTTGTGGAAAAAGATTAAGGTTTACATGCATTAATTCATGCATGTCAAAAACATAAACATTTCTCATTGTGTTTTAATACTAATGTCTGGTTAAAGTTATGCAGGCTATAAAATGAGAAAGCGGGATGACAAAATAATCACAACTGAAACTTTATTATGCCACCACAGATACATTCATACAAGTTATCAGATGAAACTGCTAAAAGACCATCAAAGCAAAACAGAAGTAGCCTATAATTAAAACTAACAAAAAAACACTATGGCTGTTGGCTCACTAACGACAGGCCACTGACATCTGTAATGAGGTATACAGCCACTGATACCTTACTGTATCTCCAAAACGCAGCAGCTAGAGTTCTTAGTAGAACCAGGGAGTAGAACTCCCTATTAAACACTGTATACATTTTAAAATCTTGCTGATTACTTACAAAGCATTAAATGGTTTAGCTCCCCAGTACTTGAGCGAGCTCTTAACGCATTATACTCTTTCACGTCTATAGCAGTCTCAAAATTCTGGACAGTTGATAATACCTAGAATATCAAAATCAACTGCAGGCGGTAGATCCTTTTCCTATTTAGCACCTAAACTCTGGAACAGTTTTCCTAGCATTGTTCGGGAAGCAGACACACTCTGTCAGTTTAAATCTAGACTAAAAACACATCTCTTTAACCTGGCATACACATAGAACATTATGACATTTTTATTATTCAAATCAGTTAAATGATTGTTAGGCTGCATTAACTAGGTCAGCCGGAACCGGGAACACTTCCCATAACACATGATGTACTTGTTTACATCATAAGAAGAATGGCATCTATGCTAATATTAGTCTCTCTGTTTATTCCAAGGTTTACTGCAGTCATCCGGGCCGTATCCAGATCCGATGGTGGACCTGTGCCTAGACACGACCACAACTCATCCCCGAAGTGTCTGCAGAGATTGCGTCAACTAGACTCTCCCGTGTGGGCCTCATCGACACGACAGCCAGTAGCACTGATCCTCAACAAACCCGTCTCCGGCGTGATGACTCCGATCTTTAACCAGATGGAACTGGACAAATATTCTGAATGTTCCGATCTAATCTGACTTCTGACCTGTAATGTTGCCTGAATCATAATCATACACTGTTCGGTCGTTGGCCAGAGGAGAACTGGCCACCCGACTGAGCCTGGATTCTCCCAAGGTTTTTTTTTTTCTCCATTCTGTCACCTGATGGAGTTTTGGTTCCTTGCCACCGTCGCCTCTGTCGCCTTTGGCTTGCTTAGTTGGGGACACTAAATATTCAACTATATTACTGATCTGCCTGTATTGACACCACATGCGAATTGAACTGAGCTGGACGATGACATCACTGTTTACTTTAGACAATCAACTGTGTTTATGTAAACCTTGTGTGTATTTGACAGTATTAGCGCAATCAGACGCGAAATATAAAGTCCAGTCGGGCACTGTTTGACAGGCTTTTAGTGAGCGCATGCGCTTCGGGTGTATTTGCTCAGAAAAAGCGCATGTCAGAACAGCATGCAAATGAAATGTTTAATCAGTAAGGCTTTAAAGCAAATAATGAACTTTTGTGATTGCGAATAAGTGCAGTGTCCCGTGAGTGTAACTCTACTGCTGCGTTAACATGTGATGTGAATGTACCCAGAGCCGACCCGCCCAATAAACGAACTAAGTGGCTGCTTAGGGCCCCGCTGCCATTAGGCCCCCAAGAGCACATGAAATGACTGCTTGATTACAGCGCACATTCTATCAGTTGGAGTTCTGGCGCCTTCGTCCCAATACTGTACAACTTGATGTACATTCACATCACGTTAACGCAGCGGTAGAGTTAAGGGCCTTTCAGACAGGATGCGGAATGTGCTGCGCTGCGCTGCGCTGGCCACTGGGTTCAGCGTAGCCCTGCAGATACAAAGCGATTTGCGCTACGCTGGCCAGAGAAAAGTCGGCGGAGTTTTCAAAACTAGCGGGAGTTCTATATGTCTAGTCATTTGATTGTTGTTCCACCTTTTGGTCAGCAGCAAAATATGTATCTGTCCCGTGCTAAGACGACCGCAAACTTGTATTGTATAGCTCCGGAAATGCTGACACACACAGTACTAGCAGTTCATCCATTTTGCTTTCTGCGCTTGCTGGGATGCCCCGTTTCTATTGGCCGCAGGTATTCGTCACAAAGCGCAGCGGCGAAAGTTTAATTATTTTGAACTTTGACCACGGCGTGCGCGCAAGCTCGCCAATGATGCGCTCCGCTGCGTGTGCACTTTGGTTGACGCAGCAACAAACCATCCTCGCGCAGTGCAAGCCATTGAAATAACGGGCTCAAAGGGAGGACTCTGAAGTGCCCTGAGCACCAGAGCTAGGTCCCAAGAGGGTAACGAGTTAGGACGAGGAGGATTTAGCCTCCTCGCACCTCTGAGGAACCGGACGATTAGGTTGTGCTTCCCTACGGACTTACCTTTGACTGCGTCATGATATGCCGCAATTGCTGCAACATACACTTTGAGGGTGGAGGGAGACAAGAGGGAGCTCTAGCAGAAGTGATGGTGTCTACCACAGCCTGTGGCAGGCCACCTAGAACTTCCGCGTCCCGTCCAGGGACCAGACATGGAGCTTCCAGAGGTCTGGACGCGGGTGCCATAGAGTGCCCCGTCCCTGAGAAAGTAGGTCCTTCCTCAGAGGAATGGGCCAGGGAGGGGCTGTCGCGAGGAGTATGAGTTGGGCCAATAGGGCGCAACTAACAAGACCTGCTCCTCGTCCTCCCTGACTTTGCACAGTGTCTGTGCAAGAAGGCTCACTGGGGGAAACGCATACTTGCGCAGGTCCCGGGGCCAGCTGTGCGCCAGTGCATCCGTGCCGAGGGAATAGTACAACCGGCAATGGGTCGAGTCCGGAGAGGCAAACAGGTCTACCTGTGCGGCTCCGAAGAGGTCCCATATCAGCTGGACCACCTGGGAATGGAGTCACCACTCTCCCGGAGGTGTCGACTGTTTTGAGAGCTCGTTGGCTGTCCGATTGTGCGCACCAGGGATGTGAATGGCCCGAAGCAAACTCAGATGCTTCTGACTCCAAAGGAGGAGATGGCGGGCGAGTTGCAGCATGCGGCGGGAGCGTAGACCACCCTGTTTGTTGATGTATGCAACGGTCGCAGTGCTGTCCGTACGGACCAGAACGTGCTTGCCATGTAGCGGCTTGATAGGCCGTGAAGCCAGTGCTGAAGCGGTCTCATATGAAGCAATCCGAGCGGCGTTACCGCGGCTGCAGATGCCATATGCCCCAGGAGCCTCTGCAAAAGTTGCAGTGGGACCGTTGTCCTGCCATTGAACGTATTCAAGCAGTTCAACACTGACCAGACGCAGTCCGGTTGACTGAATCCAGCTCCATACTGAGACAAGAGATCCCCTGCGTGGGGCAGAGTTTGCTCTTCTCTCGGTTGACCCGAAGTCCCAACAGGCGACTGAACACCATGTCCCTGTGTTCACACAACTGATCCCGAGACTGAGCCAATATGAGCCAGTCGTTGAGATAATTGAGGATGCGAATGCCGCGTTCTCTGAGCGGAACAATGGCTGCCTCCGCAACTTTTGTGAAGACGTGAGGCGACAGGGACAGCCCGAATGGGAGGACTTTCGTCTTTCAGGTCAATCGCTGCAAACCAATCTCGGGGACAGATGCATTCAAAAATGCGTTTCTGCGTTAACATCTTGAACGGGAGCTTGTGCAGGGCCCGATTCAGGACACGCAGATCCAAGATTGGCCGTAATGCACTGCTTTTCTTGGGTACAATGAAATAGGGGCTGTAGAACCCCGACCTCATATCGGCTGGAGGAACCGGCTCCACTTGAGGTGAAGTGGATGCCCCTGTACTTGGGAGGGCGCCAGGCAGATGCCTGGGGAGCGCCAGCCAGGCCCCCAGAGACCGAACAAATGGGTGGAGGCAGCAGCTGGTCGTCGGGGCAGGATGTTTTTTAAACCTCCTCCGTCTGCTTCTGGGCCACCGAGAACTGCTAGCCGAAGTTCTTGATGGCGTCGCCGAAGAGGCCATCCTGACAGATAGGGGCGTTGAGGAACCAAACTTTGTCGGGCTCACGCATATCTGCCAGGTTTAGCCACAGGTGGCGTTCCTGGACCACTAGTGTGGACATCGCCCGACCCAGGGAGCGTGCAGTGACTTTCGTCGCCCGGAGAGCAAGGTCCGTCGCCGCACGCAGTTCCTGCATAACCCCTGGGTCGGAACTACCCTTGTGCATTAAGAGTGCAGGACAGAGGTGACCTGCCAGTGGCACTGCCACCCCACCATCAAGGGTAGTGAGAGAGGGGAAAACTTATACAGATTATGGCCCACTTGGTGTTCCATATTTTGGCACCAAATAGTTCCATACTGCTAAGTTTTCCAATGCACATCCGGGAAAAAAGTCACGGGGGCAGGCAAGGCGATTTACGTGTTGCACTACGCCTCAGCCACCCGGGAAAGCATGGCTGTCAACCGCTGACCGTGCTATATCACCCGCACCAGATCCAGAGACGTCAACTCCAAAGGCAGACTCGTAGTAACACTCTTCGTAGGAAACAACACTGGAAATCACAGCAATTGTTCGGCTCCGAAGCATAAAGCAAAGATGCAGTGCTTCCACTTCCTTATTTATACCCGCGCTGCGGGGAGGAACGTGGAATGCGTGAACCGCATGCCAATGTTCATTGGCTTGTTTTAAAACACTCGAAGTAGATTGGTCTCTGAAAATGATCCCCAATTCATCGGTCAGTTCTGACGTACTGTACGTCGAACATGACCGGCTGAAAGGGAACTGACTTTTTACACATTGATATTAGATTTTGACATTATATATTGTTTAAGTAAGCAATAAGTTACAAGAGTTGTATCATGAATAAGTCACGGATGAAGGGCATTGTTAGGCATGACACGAAGCGGAGTGCCTGCAACCCCTGGCTTCAGCCGTGACTTATTCACGATACAGCACCTCTCGTACTTTATTGCTTTTATAAAACGGTTACAACACAATACAAATATTAAAGCAAAAATATATGTATCAATGCAACTTTCATGAAGTAAAATCACTAAAAGCCTTCCTTCCACCAGAAAAGAATAGTCCCTGACTGTGAACAGCAACCACTGATCTATATAAATGTAGATCAGTGACAGCAACAGAAGTTACATTATTACGCCATTAGATGGCGGCAAATACTGTCTTTATGAGTGAGTCACTTAGTAGCGAAGACTTTTATATTGAAAGGACTGAAACTTGTTGTGTGAACACGGGAACAAGACGCAACTGACAAATGCTTTGACTAGCATCAGTGTCAGGATACGGGAAAACGTCTCCGGTTACTAACGTATTCTCGGTTCCCTGAAATACTGAAACCTTATTGAATAACGCCGTTGTTCTACAATGGCCAATGGTGATCAAGCGCATTGCATCAGAATCTTGCGACTGAAAGCGAGCGTAAGCTCACAAAAAACCCTGAGTAATAGTGTTTAGGGTATGAAATGCGATGTCTCGTTCCCTCATCTCAGGGAACCAAGGTTACGTTAGTAACCGGAGACGTTCCCTTTCGATTTCGGTCACATTGCGTCAAAAATGCTTTTGGGGAACTCTTTTGCTTAGCATAAACCAAGCTAATAGCCCATGTGAAGTGCTTCACAACAGGAAAACACTGTTTAGTTCATTCAAGTTGCACAAGCAGGACATATCTGAACGATAGTTACATCCCACTAATACAAAAGACCCATCCTACTGGACCTAGTTGAACATCGCAATGACAGGGGTTCAAAACAGGTGCCTCATATTCAGCGAAACATCACGTTCAGCTGAAATAAGTTATGCGGACACAGAGCCCATACTCAAGCGATAACGGCTGCGCTGATATAAGGGCTCATGCAGTATCTATATGGCCTAAAGTAGGTGCTTCATAACAGGAAGACACCACGTTAGCTTAGCAACAAGTCGTATAGACAGAGCTCATTCCTAGGCGACAATAGTTTCACTGATGTAAGCTGCAAGGCCTATCGGACCTTGTTGAATCACCGCTGTATCAGCAGTTCAACAATGAGGTCTGTGAGGCAGCGGCACTCTTTTGTATGACAAAAGAGTGAAGCGGACCTAGTTGAAACACCGCACACACAAGTAGAGGGGACGATGCACGCCTGGCCGCTATGGGCGTGCTCTTTTACGTTAAGGACAGAGAAGTAGCACAAGCCGGCATTTAAACAGAATACTTCGCTTTTGGAGAAGGAAAGCAATGTTAATAGAGTATAAGCACTGCTCGATTTAGCAAATGATTTAATGGAGTATAAGAACTGCGAAGGGAATGAATCTCCTGCAGCTGGCTCACTTGGAGTGAAAGTTATAATCTGGGCTCTGAACGGAGTCAAGAGGACTTTAAGGTACATAACCCCTTTTTGGTTTTAGCACCACTCTACAGTAATTTGGGCCAAATTCCATGCAAGACTCAATTTAACTGACAGAGCGTGCATGTACGTAACCCACTGGCTTGACTGATGCGAGGACGAGCAGAAACGCTGTCTTTAGAGAGAGTGCTTTCAATGATGCTCAAACGGGAAATCTGTCAAACTTTTAACACCAAAGCCAGGTCTGTGGGGCCGTAGGAGGATGCGGCGGGTTAAGACTTTCTTGCGCCGCATAGCAATTTAAACACCATTCGTGCCAACTGGGCGATTATCTATAAATCACCATGGAAGACTGATATAGCAGTTACATATACTTTGAGCGTGGAGGGCGTACGGCCGCCAAATGCTCCTGCCAGAAAAGTGGAACAACTGGGATCAGTCAATTCACAGGACCCACAGTCTGTTCGCTACACCAGCTCTCAAAGACTTTCCACTTTTGAGCATACAGACGCCTAGTAGAAAAGGGCTCTTGCTTCAGTAAGTTTTTAACACAAGCTGTGTTAGCGTGACTGATGCCGGTGCGCTTAGTTCAGGGTTGGGATGCCAGATTGAACCCCCCGCATGAGAGAGGAAGTCCAGCTGTGGGCTAGGGCAGCGGTGGGCTAGGGCATCACTGCAGTGTGGAAAGAACAGTGGTCAGCAAGCGTTTCTCTGTTGATGCAAACAGATCCACTTCCACTGGGCCGAAAATGTTCCAAACCATTTTCATTGTCGGAGTGTGTAGTCTCCACTCTCCTAGCACTACAGCATGTCCGCCCCACAGTTCAAATAGCCGTGGACGTGGACAGCTCGAATTGACAGGAGATGTTGATCTGCCCACAACAACAGAAAGCTCTTTGCAAGCTTCAGCAGGGGGGGAGACACTAGTTGATACCTCCATAATGATTTAAGCATGCTACCATAATCTGACAAAACAGAGCGTAAAATCACTCGAGAGCTAGTTGAACTGCTCTCATTTCTAGACAGTTTATGTGCCACACTTCCGGTCCGCCGGAAGTTAGATATTTTACTTTACACTCACCTAAAGGATTATTAGGAACACCTGTTCAATTTCTCATTAATGCAATTATCTAATCAACCAATCACATGGCAGTTGCTTCAATGCATTTAGGGGTGTGGTCCTGGTCAAGACAATCTCCTGAACTCCAAACTGAATGTCAGAATGGGAAAGAAAGGTGATTTAAGCAATTTTGAGCGTGGCATGGTTGTTGGTGCCAGACGGGCCGGTCTGAGTATTTCACAATCTGCTCAGTTACTGGGATTTTCACGCACAACCATTTCTAGAGTTTACAAAGAATGGTGTGAAAAGGGAAAAACATCCAGTATGCGGCAGTCCTGTGGGCGAAAATGCCTTGTTGATGCTAGAGGTCAGAGGAGAATGGGCCGACTGATTCAAGCTGATAGAAGAGCAACTTTGACTGAAATAACCACTCGTTACAACCGAGGTATGCAGCAAAGCATTTGTGAAGCCACAACACGCACAACCTTGAGGCGGATGGGCTACAACAGCAGAAGACCCCACCGGGTACCACTCATCTCCACTACAAATAGGAAAAAGAGGCTACAATTTGCACAAGCTCACCAAAATTGGACAGTTGAAGACTGGAAAAATGTTGCCTGGTCTGATGAGTCTCGATTTCTGTTGAGACATTCAGATGGTAGAGTCAGAATTTGGCGTAAACAGAATGAGAACATGGATCCATCATGCCTTGTTACCACTGTGCAGGCTGGTGGTGGTGGTGTAATGGTGTGGGGAATGTTTTCTTGGCACACTTTAGGCCCCTTAGTGCCAATTGGGCATCGTTTAAATGCCACGGCCTACCTGAGCATTGTTTCTGACCATGTCCATCCCTTTATGACCACCATGTACCCATCCTCTGATGGCTACTTCCAGCAGGATAATGCACCATGTCACAAAGCTCGAATCATTTCAAATTGGTTTCTTGAACATGACAATGAGTTCACTGTACTAAAATGGCCCCCACAGTCACCAGATCTCAACCCAATAGAGCATCTTTGGGATGTGGTGGAACGGGAGCTTCGTGCCCTGGATGTGCATCCCACAAATCTCCATCAACTGCAAGATGCTATCCTATCAATATGGGCCAACATTTCTAAAGAATGCTTTCAGCACCTTGTTGAATCAATGCCACGTAGAATTAAGGCAGTTCTGAAGGCGAAAGGGGGTCAAACACAGTATTAGTATGGTGTTCCTAATAATCCTTTAGGTGAGTGTATAACGTGTTAAATATGGATATTTTTCTTACACAAACCCATCGATTCACTTCAGAAGGCCTTTATTAACCCCCCGAAGCCGTGTGGATTACTTTTATAATGGATGGATGCACTTTTTGGCATTCAAATTTCGGGCTGCCATTATAAAGCTTGGAAGAGCCAGGACATTTTTTAATGTAACTCCGATTGTATTCGTCTGAAAGAAGATGTCATATACAACTAGGATGGCTTGAGGGTGAGTAAATCATGGGCTAATTTTCATTTTTGGGTGAACTATCCCTTTAACTGAACATACAGAAAAAGAAAAATGTTTTTTTACCCAATTAGTTCACCCAAAAATGAAAATTCTGTCATTAATTACTCACCCTTATGATGTTCCAAACCTGTAAGATTTTTGTTAATTTTTGGAACACGAATGAAGATCTTTTTAATGAAATCTGAGAGCTTTCTCTCCCTCTGTTAACAGCCTATGCAACTACCATTTTCAAGGTCCAGAAAAGTAGTATAGACATCATAAAAGTAACACCATGTCCTAACCAAATGCGATAAGATTCTAGCAACAAGCTGTTTTTCAGTCCACACCAACGCGATGTGACCACGTGATGCGATAATCAATCAAAAACCACAGCCAATCAGAAGAGCTTGTGGGCTGGCTCTCTTGGCAAGCACACAGCAGTCACACTGAAATGGTGTAATATTTATGAATTTGATTATGTACGTAATCAAAATGAATGTTGTTGACGTAGTAAATACAGTCCAGCGCTTCAGAGTTACGTCAGAACACCGGCTTAGCATTGGCCTAAGCTGTTCACGTGAGCACCACGACGCATGCGTGTGATGCTGATGCAGGAGCTGACCAACGTAAACTGCGTAGGGGACTGACACAGACGTGAAGAAAATGTTGAATAAAGTCGTTATTTTTGTTTGTTTTTTTATGCACAAAAAGTATTCGCGTCGCTTCATAAAATTAAGGTTGAACCACTGGAGTCACATGGACTATTTTAACTATGTCTTTACTACCTTTCTAGGCCTTGAAAGTGTTAATTAAATTGCTGTCTATGGAGGGATCAGAGAGCTCTCGGATTTCATAAAAAAAAAATATGAAAGAAGGTTTTACGGGTTTGAAACGACATGAGGGTGAGGAATTAATGACAGAATTTTCATTTTTGGGTGGACTAATCCTTTTCCTATTGTGTTCTCTTAGGGTAAGGACACACCAAACAGACGGCAAAGAACTACCGCTGATGAAAGCCGACTGTGTTGTCACTTGTGTTGGGGCAAAAAAGCTGCGCTTGTACACTCTGAACGGACTACAGCCGACTGTCAACAGCAACTTGCGTTCTGCGCCTGTGTATAAGGAGACCGCTTTCTATTGCTTTATAGATATTCGTCTATATTCGTCATTCAGAAAGGGAAACCGTCATTCAGAAAGGCTGCAGATACACAAACCGTAAACAAAGTAGCGCCTGCTTACCGTTTTGAATAACAATCATGCTGATCACTTTCTCTATTCCACTTCGCTCATATTCACACTCAGGTGAGATGATGTAAAATTAGAACAGCCGTCTGTCTGTACTGTCTTGACTTCTTTGCTCACTGGAACATTTCAGTCTACTATTGACTATAAGTCTTTAGCAATTGTTAAGGATACAAGCAGCAACCCTGTCTTTGTATTCTATTTGTTTGCTGCTTTATTTTTGTATTGTATTGCATTTGAAAATGAAAAAATATATACGGTCTTTACCCATTGAACGCATTTAAGAATGTTTACATAATATAAAAATAAACCATTTTCAATGAGTATATACAAACCCGATTCCAAAAAAAGTTGGGACTGTACAAATTGTGAATAAAAAAGGAATACAATAATTTACAAATCTCAAACTTATATTTTATTCACAATAGAATATAGATAACATATCAAATGTTGAAAGTGAGACATTTTGAAATGTCATGCCAAATATTGGCTCATTTTGGATTTCATGAGAGCTACATGTGTAGCCCATGGAATGCTACTGTAATGGAAATCACAACATGGGCTCAGGAATACTTCCAGAAAACATTGTCGGTGAACACAATCCACCGTGCCATGTGCCATTCGCCGTTGCCGGCTAAAACTCTATAGGTCAAAAAAGAAGCCATATCTAAACATGATCCAGAAGCGCAGGCGTTTTCTCTGGGCCAAGGCTCATTTAAAATGGACTGTGGCAAAGCGGAAAACTGTTCTGTGGTCAGACGAATCAAAATTTGAAGTTCTTTTTGGAAAACTGGGACGCCATGTCATCCGGACTAAAGAGGACAAGAACAACCCAAGTTGTCATCAGCGCTCAGTTCAGAAGCCTGCATCTCTGATGGTATGGGGTTGCATGAGTGCGTGTGGCATGGGCAGCTTACACATCTGGAAAGGCACCATCAATGCTGTAAAGTATATCCAAGTTCTAGAACGACATATGCTCCCATCCAGACGTCGTCTCTTTCAGGGAAGACTTTGCATTTTCCAACATGACAATGCCAGACCACATACTGCATCAATTACAACATCATGGCTGCGTAGAAGGAGGATCCGGGTACTGAAATGGCCAGCCTGCAGTCCAGATCTTTCACCCATAGAAAACATTTGGCGCATCATAAAGAGGAAGATGCGACAAAGAAGACCTAAGACAGTTGAGCAACTAGAAGCCTGTATTAGACAAGAATGGGACAACATTCCTATTCCTAAACTTGAGCAACTTGTCTCCTCAGTCCCCAGACGTTTGCAGACTGTTATAAAAAGAAGAGGGGATGCCACACAGTGGTAAACATGGCCTTGTCCCAACTTTTTTGAGATGTGTTGATGCCATGAAATTTAAAATCAACTGATTTTTCCCTTAAAATGATACATTTTCTCAGTTTAAACATTTGATATGTCATCTATGTTGTATTCTGAATAAAATATTGAAATTTGAAACTTCCACATCATTGCATTCTGTTTTTATTCACAATTTGTACAGTGTCCCAACTTTTTTGGAATTGGGTTTGTATTGTTTTTGATTGATTTGCTACCAAGGATATGCTATAATTTTATAGAAATTTCTGCACAAGGATTGTACGTGAAAGTACAGAAAATGTACTGTAAATCTACAGAATTTTCAGTTTCAGAGTTAAAGGAAATGTCTGTAACTATAACTGAAAATGTACTGGTTAAATTTTTTTTTTTTTTACAGTGTATGTGAATTTTGACCATGTAAATGTACCAGTCAAGTTAATAAATACATACTAAAAAAAAAAAAAAAAAAAAAAAGCTTTGTATTGCATTCATTTTGTTAAACTGATTAAAGCACACCTGACACAAACCTGTGTGATTTATGACACATTTAGTGTGTTAAATATTTTAACACACTGTCTGTATTAAGAATAACACTGGATAAGTTAAAACACAAAATGTGTTGTCCTTAACTAGACACACAGGTGTGTTAAGAAATAACACAGGTTGTGTTGTTTTTAACACATCCTTTTTGAGAGTGTAGCGAACCAGAAAAATAAGGACTGTAAAACCCTGTTTCACGCTGAGAGATAAGCACTCTACAGCTGGCTTTGCCAGGAGGTTGTGCTGTATCTACACACTTTGTGAATGTGCATGACAGGCTTTAGGGTAGAACTGCAAATTAATACACTTTGTAAGTTCGAAGGCAGAACTCAGAAAGCGCCTGTGATGAGAGGCTTTCTGATTATGCAGTGTACAGTAAGACAGCGGACTCGCCAGCGTCTCTTGCCGAGTTCACACTGCCCAATTTTAGCCCCGATTTTGACTCGCCGACAGGTTTTTGCGAAATCGCCGACAAATGCCCGAAATCATAGGCAAATCGGTGCTCGTGCACGTGAGTGACAATCACGCAGTGTGAATGATCAAAGACGCGATCAGAGAGAATCGCTGATGAGTCGCCGACGCCCATGAGATATCTGTCATGCTAAATATCTGGACCTGTCGGCGATTCAAAATCCTGCTGTGTGAAATGTGTTCTGACTGAAAATTGCATCGGCGATGACCCACAGCCAATGAAAGAGCAAAATACAGGGCAGCGGGAAGTTCGGGGAGGAGTTATAGACCAAAATATCAGTATTTTAATAGATATATTTACAAATGTATCAAACAGAAACAAAGCACAAACATTTGCTTGACCAGCTGCAAACAGCAGCACATTGCAAAATTATTTATTTACCTCAAACTCTCTTTGCAGAACACACAATCTCGCTCCCTGTGTCTCCCCAACCATTTCAATTCGTGTATCATTCGTTTAGTCGTTTTTTGATTTAATATTGAAAGTAGAAAAATCTGAAAAACGAAAAAACAAGATTTCGGCTTGATTTGTCGTTTTTTTTCCTTCAGAGTTATAAAAATGAATAAACAGTTTGAACATTCGATTTCTACACGTGGGCGGGAATTAAACGCCCCTTTCTGCTGATTGGTCAGCCGAAAATCAAACTATTCCGTCATCAGTTCTTCCTCAGTTCCGCACAGCAGAATAAAAGTCCTGCGCTGCTACAGCTGTACGGATTCTTAACGCATTTATTGCAACTACATTTCATATTTTTCTCATCAAACAACCAGAGTAACGAATGGCTCGACACAACCCGTACCGGGGCACAGCCTAGACAGGGCTTTCTTCTGTGTAGATAAAAATTCACCTCTTTGCATCAGCTGGCAGGATACATGACGGCTGTCATAGCCTATCTTGGTTAAGTAAATAAATAAATAAATAAAATAAAATAAAATAAAATAAAATAAAATAAATAAATAAATAAATAAAATAAATATTTTAAACAGTAATACAAAAAGGAAAGAATAATGCGTTGCAGTTAGACAACCGGAGAACAACAGAGATATTAAAATACATACTTTATTTTATGATTTGTGCCTTGTTTTATTAAAATTGATTATAACTGATATCTCAAAAGGATGCTTGTGCGCAGCGCAAGCTGCTAAACACTCGTACACAGGACTGCAACACAAGATTTTCATCAAAGCTTGTAATAACTTGCCATTTCGGTTTGTTTCTCACCAGAGCGCTTGGAATATGGCACGAGTTGCATATATGGATTATTTTACGACATATTTGCAAAAAAGGCAAATGCGAGCAGGACATTTGTTTGTGTGTGTGTTCCGAAAAAAGAAGGTAATAAGCAGAACAACGCCAAGTTAGTTACCCTAGTTCACACAGTTCCAATAAATTGCGATGGGTTAAATAAACAAACTAAATAAGCAGATAAACGCACCAGTCAGGCGCAGACCACTGAAGTGTTCAGGAAATACGCAGCAGTTACTTTGAGTTTATTTCATATTGAGTAATAGTGAATTTGTCTACACCAAAATAAATGTCCAATGACCCCCTTATAATTAGGCTATAACAGTGATTAAGCCCAAAGTTAATGTGGGTGGGGGTAATGAACACAATATATAGCTATAATGCATCCTATGCATTTTGTAATAATACAGCACATTTTATAATTGACCGTATTTGCCAGAAAAGTCGCACGGAGTGTAAGTCACATGAGAGACAAACACGCGAACGTTGCATTGTAACTGCATTTTATTATTAGCCTACATTCAGAAGTAGTGTAACGCACCGGTAAATAAAATACAACATTAACATTATAAACACTATTAACATATAGGCTACGCATATTTTACTTCCCCTCACAGTATGACAAATCCTTAAATGAATAGTATTCAGAAAACAACAAGCATGAAAAATATAAGTAGCCATATAATAAAAATATATATAGAAGCCTATATAAAAATATATATATAGAAGCCTATATAAAAATATATTATGCCATTTATTACAAACAACATTTATTTTAAACACCAAGCATAAATTAATTTATTTAAATTGAAACTGTATCGACGCTGGGCTCGTGCATCTCTCATTCGGTCCAAAGTTTCCATATTTACAATGTAACATTTGGATGCTATTATACTATTTATGTAAAGAAGGCTTCATACTTCAGTCGAGTCCCATACGCATATAGGCTAAATCGGAATCTTCACATGCAGATATATGAGTTTTGAATAACAGCACGTAGGCCTACTGGCTGGCACAGCCTTAATATTGTACAATAGACAAATTAAATTAAGCAGAATAACTTTTTATATGTTTGGTTTTATTTTGATAATGATGTCATCTCATTTCAGCTTAACATATAGCTTCGAAGTGTTAGCATAACGGTTAGCAGCTGTAGGCTACTACAGGACGGAAAACTTAAGCAAACGTTTTAAAAGGTAAAATTTTCATATTTTAAACATTACAAGATGAACAGTGGTTATTGTAGCTAATGTCTACTAATCTAAAACTATGACCGACGAAAGAGAACTCAAAGCTGCCTCTGAGGAAATCCACGCAGCTAAGCGTTGCCATGGATACATGCTGCGCGTACCTTAAAGAACGACGTCACTCGGTCACGTGCATTTGATAGATACTCGCTTTTATCTCCCAGTGTGGCTATATTTCACTTGTTTTTTGTTTGTTTTTTGTTATTTGAACTGCATGTGCTATAAGTCTTAAGTGCAGTAATTAAAATAATATTTTTCCTAAAAATAACTTTTCTTGAATAAAACCAGTCGCCTTCACCTGACCAACAGTTTGACAGGTAAATGGGAAGGAAAATGTTATTTGTCTTACCTGTGTTATTTTCCCACTTTCTTTCCAGCAATGTGCTTTTTCATTCTTCACATTTTCATTGGCTGCATTCATCAGTTGAAGTCGATTCCTTCTTTTAGAGCTCCTGAGATTCAACCTTATTTTCTTCATGCATGTGGAATACATAATAAATTGTAGCCTATGTTCAATTATATTATTAAAAGGTATCGTGTTTTGATGTTTAAATTATAACTGCTGAAAACAAACTCGTGTTTTGATGACATCTTTAATTAGTGATACTGATAAGTTAGTAAGTAACAGGAAAGTTATTTGTAACATTAACTTAGGCCTACAATTCATTCAAATCATATTTTTACTATAGGCCTACTTTATTTGCACTAAAATGTCAATGGTTTTTGCATAAACTTTCCATTATCACTGTTAATTTATTTTAAGTAATAAACAAATCCCCTTTTAAATCCAATATGGGTTTATTTTAGTTACATTTTTCGTTTGTCTGAGTTACAAGGTGTCAGGTCTGATGATAAAAGGCAATGCACGGGCGACTGGATTTTGCAAGTGTTATGGAAATGGCAGGTGAGGGGCGCAATAGACGTTCGCAAACTGGCCTTGACAAATGTCCTCGGAACGTCCGCCAGCGAACGTTACAAAGCGGACCAAACGCGGACGTCCGCCAGCGAACGTTACAAAGCGGACCAAATGCGGACGTCCGCCAAAAGTCCGCCAGCGAACGTTATAAATCGGACCTAAACGGACGTTCGCAACGTCCGGGGGACGTCCCCTGTTTGCTGGGATGTTATGTGAGCGCGCGAGGCGCCATCACTTGGATTTTTTCCGCATTCGAAACAGTAAAATCTTTATTTTATTTGTGTACATTCAAAATGACTACAAAATGTCATGCCTTTG
This sequence comes from Coreius guichenoti, assembly GCA_039654105.1. Taxonomy (NCBI): domain Eukaryota; kingdom Metazoa; phylum Chordata; class Actinopteri; order Cypriniformes; family Gobionidae; genus Coreius; species Coreius guichenoti. The sequence continues at coordinate 13,395,966 of CM077187.1, forward strand.
AAAAATAAAGAAAACAAGGATGCGCTGCTTTAGCGCGTCTCGGTCTCCTTGAACATCTTTCTGGCGCACACCACAAACACGAACTAAATACAGCGAATACTGGACGCACCTACTTTAAAAAGTCAACATTTCGATTGTTTGACGTTAAATGCATTATATAAGTCACTTTGGAATAAATCATGATTTTTAAAAAACGTGACTTTACAGTCCGGGAAATACAGTAGGATACAGCAAATTATTTCGCGGACCCCCTGGCACTTTGCTGGTCTAAAATCGCTGGTCTACACAGAAGAAAGCCCTGTCTAGGCTCTGCCCCGGTACGGGTTGTGTCGAGCCATTCGTTAGTCTGGTTGTTTGATGAGAATGTGTTGCAATAAACGCGTTAAGAATCCGTACAGCTGTAGCAGCGCAGGACTTTTATTCTGCTGTGCGGAACTGAGGAAGAACTAATGACGGAATAGTTTGATCTTCGACTGACCAATCAGCAGAAAGGGGCGTTTAATTCCCGCCCACGTGTAGAAATCGAATACTCAAACTGTTTATTCTTTTTTCTACCTCTGAACGAAAAAAAAAAAAAATAATAATAATCAAGCCGAAATCTCGTTTTTTCGTTTTTCTGAAAAAAAAAAAGAAAAAAAAGAAAAACGAGCTGTTTTCTCATTTTTCTACTTTCAATATTAAATAAAAAAAAAAAATAATAATAATAATAATAATCTTCCGCCATAATCTTTTTTCCTTTTCGCTGCTAATCAGCACACAGACAATTTGGATCGCAAACTTCCTGCAGTTTATCATAATAACAATTCCAGTCTCGCGCGAGAACTCCGGTCTGATGCACGTGTGATCTCGCGTTGTTTAGGCTACTTGTCACATCTCACATGTGGTTGTGAAACGTAGTTTGCGCACCGGAGAGAGTTGTCGGTGATTCTTCCTATTGTGAAGTCATGCAGTGTGAAACCTCCTGTCGCCGATCCATCGTGCAGTGTGAACAGAACAGCAACTGAATGCTACCCCAGATAGTCATGCAGTGTGAAAAGAACTGTGATCCGACGAGTTTGAAAATCGTGCAGTCTGAACTCGGCACGGATCCTAGAGAGGCACGACCTCTATCTCGCATTTCGCGAGAAGTGTTAAACTCCACTCGTGGGGTGTTTTGAGCTGATACAACAGACATAACGCCATTGGAACAGGGCGGTCTGCTAATAAACTGTAGTGCACATCTACTTATCACTGTCTTTTCTAAGATGCCCGGCAGAGCCTGCCATGCATCTGCATGTCTGGACCTTTGCTCAGTACAGAGGCAGAGCAGTCCGCTGCGTGAAGCGAGGTGCGAGTGGCACAATGTGTTTTACTTTATTGCATTTCTTTATCGGAAAAGCATAGTCATGGCAAAAGACAATCAGCTCCGTTGCCCAGCATATAGGGAAACGTGAGACAGATGCGTGGATTTTACAGCCGGCTTATGGAAGCAGCAACACAGCTGTGGTTTATCATGAAAAGGCTTAACGACGGCAACGCCAGTGTAGCAGACATCGCAAGAAGATACACACACACACACACACACACACACACACACACACACACACACACACACACACACACGCGAGAACAGCGGCCCAGTTCTGTGATTTATCATGAAAATGCTATGAACGATGGCAATGCCGGTGTATATAGCAGACAGCGCAAGCAGCACTACACACCCACATGAGAACAGCGGCACAGCCGGAGCTCATGAAAGGCTATAAACGGCGGCAATGCCGGTGTAGCAGACAGCGCAAGCAGCTACACACCCACACATGAGAACAGCTGCAGCTCGAGCTATCGAGGACGGCTTCTGTGGGCGTGGTCCAGAGAAAAGCAGCAAGAGTTATGCTCGACGGGAGGTCATGGGACCTGCACAGGTGCTGCTAGACTTGCTTGATGTAATCTACTAAATTTTTGAAGTTCTCACCGGAACGCTGATGGGGATCAGCGCAAAAGAGCGTCGTCCACTTGTAAGCACTGACTCAACGGCGAGAGAGGCTTCTTGTATGAATTATCTTGAAGGAGTAAGATTCTGAAACAATGACGCTTAGCATCGACTTATATAGGGAGCGAGCCCGCCCTTATTTCGCACACTTGAACGCCATTGGCCGTTGTAGAACAACTGCGTTATTCAATAAGGTTTCAGTATTGAAAAAAAAGCATGTTCGATGCTGTTGAAGTGACTGAAATCGAAAGGGATCCCCTTTACTGTTAAAAGGACAAGATATCACAGCGGACATTGAAACAGATTTTTTTTTTATTATGAACATAGGACTGACCTGAAGGAATATGCTTAATCTGAATGCTTAATCAACTGTTGGGTTAAGCAGTCATAGCCATGTTTTTTCACAGCTATTGACCAATAAGAATCAAAGACTGAAACTAACCGTTTTATAAAAAAATATGAACAGTAGGGTACAACGGGGCTAAAGGCACACCTTAAAGGGATAATTCACCCAAAAATCTGTCAATTTCTTTCTTCTGCTGAACACAACGTAAGGTATTTGGAAGAATGTTTGTAACCAAGCAGATCTCGGCAGCCATTGACTACCATAGTATTTTCCCCCCCACTATGGTAGTCAATGGCTGCCGAGATCTGCTTGGTTACAAACATTCTTCCAAATACCTTCCTTTGTGTACAGCAGAACAAAGAAATTTACAGGTTTGTAAAAACTTGAGCGTGACTAAATGATGACAGAATTTTCTAAAGGGTGAACTATCCATTTAAGAAAAATGTGCTTTTCATTACTCCCATAGTGATTGCAGAAAAATATATATATGTTTGTGTTGAACATTTATGGAGCAACAGATTTTGTGCGAAAATAAATCATAAAAGTAGTTTATTTTGTTTAAAAATCTTGTAAATGTATGGGGTGGCGAGGGGGGCCTTTTACCCCACACACAGGGTAAAAGGCTCACATGGGGCAAAAGGCACACAGTATAGATACAAATACTTTAGCTAAAATAATAGGTTTTTAATAATGTCTAAGTTAATACTTGTTCAAAACAATCACTTTTGCAAAGTGCAAAAACTATTTTTTTTGTTTATTTTGATAAATAAAATAATTCATTTTGTTTAATAAATATGCTGTCATTAAAATGTTAATATAGAAATATATTTTAAAAATATAGAAAAAAATATTTTAAAAAGTAAAGATTCTGAAAGCATTGAAGGAGTTATTATTATATCTTATAATAATTTAATATAGATTTATAGTAGTAACAATATATATTTTATTATATTATATGATTAATATATATTTTTTTAAATATCATGGTTTCATTATAAATATGGTTATTATCTCTAACGTTGACACCCTTAATATATATTTACAATCTGAATCTAACCATGTCATGTCAACAAATGGAAAAGTCAGCTAACTATTTATTATCATGTTAATTATTGTGCCTTTAGCCCCAACAGCAGGGGCGCCTTTTACCCCAAATACCATACTTGCACATATTCTTTAGTTATTGAAAAACTTGCTTTAATTACATTAAGAAGTCATCAAGATGAAATGAAAATCATTAAGACCTTTGTCTCTAAAATATATTCAATCATTTTAGCGATTCTTATTTGCTACTTAAATCTACAACATTTTTAATTTAAAAATGTAAATGTTTAACATTAATTTAAAATTTTATTCTTAAATGTAACTTATCTTGTAAATAGTTGTACGAAGTACTGTAAGTAAAAATGTATAGAACAATTGATTTTGTTTCATTTACAAATTAATTGACATGACAAAAATAAATGTAAAGAATAATTTATTTTATTTCATTTATAAATTATAACTTGCACAACAAAAATAATGTAAAACAATTTCTTCTGTTTCATTTACACATTTTAACTTGCATTACAAAAATAAACAATTCACAGAAATAAAACAAAAGCATGATTTTGTTTCATTTACAAATTTTAATTTACACATAACCAAAATGTTATTTCTCTACTAATCTCTCAAGAAGAGAAAACAATCTGTCCATTTACTCCCTGCTCTCCTCTCCTCTGTCTCTCTCTGAAATGTCATGTCCTGCCTAATTAGCTCGATCAGCTCATCCTCTGAGTCTCTTTTTCTCTTGGCTGATGCTGGTGCTGGCTCCTCCTCATCTTGGTCATCCACTGCTGAACTTGGCCCTGGTGTGTCCTCAGGGATGGAGGCAATTAGGACAGGGGGTTGTTGGAATGCCTCTGTCCCAACACTTCATCCATGAGGACAAACCATGGCCAAGCTGCAGCAGTGGGTTTCCCACTCACTCCCTCACCTGTTCCAGGACACTTGCAATCCTAAGGCAGAGCAAATAAAGCATGGCTGTTAACAAAAACAACAACAACAACAACAACAGCACAATAAAGATGTGTCTATTAATTTGCATACATTGTATTTTTTTTTGTCATTTTTTTTTTTTTTACCTGCAAGGGAGTGACCTTTCCCAGCAGGCCCATTTTCTCCAGAATTGTCCTAAAACAAGAGAAAAAGGAAACACTTATGAAATATTTTATGACAGGGGTGCAATCTTAAGAAGATTAGAAAATATGACACAGCAGTACATGCAAACAAAATACACCAGAATTCATATTTCTGGATACTCATATTTGGCTAAAACATTTTTACACACAGCTTGCATGACGGCACTTCAAAAAACAACAAAGTGAAAGACAATTGCCTGGTTGTCTTATTGTTGTGGGCTTTGTATAGACCTATTTTGTGTTTGCAAACAGCGATTATGTTTTTTTGTGGGCGGAGCCTACCTGGTTGCAGAAAATGACAGTTCTGCTGTAGCAATCTGTGGCGGCCATGGAATAAAAGACTAAAAAAAGTTCATTTTGAGTTTATATCTCACAATTCTGACTCTTTTCCCCTTAGAATTGTGATATAAACTCACAATAGCGAGTTATAAAGTCCGAACTGGGAGATATAAACACGCAAATGCAAAAAAAAAGAGTCAAGAATTGTGAGATAAAAATGTTATATGCTATGTTTAAAAGTTATCTATGTAAAATGTTATATGTTTAAATATTATTTCATACTGTAACTGCTATGTATGTATGTCCCCTATGAACTGCATATGTGAATATTATGTAGACTTACTGTTTACATCAAATTCATGCTTTAATAGTAGACTAATCATTGCAGGTTTCATCAGTCCAGTCTGTGACTTGCAACATAAACGTCTGCATTTAGCTTCAAAGGGTTCTTCAACGACGGAATTCTATAAAAATGAAGACCGTATTTTTTGCATTCTGATTCTGACATACAAAGGCACAACAAAATATTTTTCTCTTATTCTGTGGATTTTGCCCATTTTCCTCCACTTGTTACGCTATTTTTCTGCAGCCACTATGCGTACGCAGCTGCAAGTGACGTAACTGTGACGTCTGCTCCAAATGGGTCTATAGGCTGAGAGCTAATCGTTATAATACACAAGAGAGCCTAGTGGAAATGCTTATGCTTATAATTGTGCTCTTATAAACTATTCTAACTCAAACGTTCTGGGAAAATGTTTTTAGATAATAACTGAGAGTTTGCGGAAGCTTAGTGATGGTGATATTGAATTCGTGGGACCGTGGATTCGTTTATAGCCTACCTTTAGCTTTTTACTTCTGGCGACTGCATTTAGGCTTCAAAATTCATAAAAGTTGTGTTCATCTGTGATAATTATCTTGATGGCCAAAACGTGTAAGTATCATAAACTTTTGTTGATCACAGAGCTTGTTTTTAGCGATAATCTAAAAGCCTATGGGAAAATCCTATTGGGTTTTTCTCGAGGGAACTAGTGTGATGCTAACTGCTGGTTGGTCTACAAAGTGACTTTATACCTGCACCACTCTATTTGAACAGCTATTATGGGAGTGGAGGGGAGCCAAGATGGCAGCGGAGTGAATGGTCACGTTTTTTAAGCGTCGTTTTTTTAAGTAGTTTGAGGAGTTTAAAGCTAACAAGCTGAAATTTGAGTATGTAAAGTTCGGATTGTGATAATTTATGTTTTTTATCTCTATATTTTTTTGGCAATATTTAACTTCTGACTTGATATAATGGGCAAAAAAAGGAAAAATCAGTCCCTTCAAGAAAGCACCTTGTGGAAGAGCGCTGCATGGAGTCGCTGACCTGGAGAATATTAATCTTTAGACAGAAATCGGTGCCAATGAAGAGGTTTTTGCAAGATCTGTTTGCTCTACTCCATCCAAGAATCTAGCAAAGGGCATAAACAAAGTTTTGTTATCTACACTCCTTGACGCGATCCAGAAGCTAACTGCTAAAGTGGATGAAACGCACAATTAGATGATCTCCATTGATAAAACAGTTGCCGTTTCTTGCGGAACAAGTCAAACTGTCTGAGAAGGTCTCCCATATGAGTGAAGAGGTCAAAATGCATGCTATTAATATCGTTCAACTTGAAAAGGAGAACAAGGAACTGCGGGCTGAAAATATATGTCTGAAAGAAAACTTTGATGAAATGCAACGGTACTCACGTAGATGGAATCTCAAGCTACAAGCGGTCAGTTCCCAGTTACAAGAATGATGTTCCCCAGTATCCAGAACAAATTGGATGGCGTAATTGATGTTGTATACCGCCTGGGGCAAAGGAGATCCGACGGAGCACCTCGTAACATCATCATGTGTTTTACCATGCAAACCTACAGAGACATGGTATGCGAAAGATTCTCGCTATCTAAAGGAAAACACTTTATTCAAGCTAGAGCCAAAATATGGCCGCTAGTCAAGAAGGCTCACGAGGAGGGGAAGAAGGTCTCATGCAAGGGTCCCCATGCTTTTGTTGCTGGGAAAAAACTCCATGTACCATGTACTACGTTTTTATATTTGCAGATTGCCTTCATGAAGCAACTTGATTTGAATTTAAGTCATGAAGTGCACGTGGACAGATTTTCATGTTTGCAGACTGCCTTCATGGAGCGATAGCTTCTGAGTTGCACATCATCAGTTTCTCATTTACAAACGGTCTTCAAGGAGCAACTGCATTTAAATTTAAGCTTCAAAATCTTCTGTGAGTTCTTGTTATTGTTCTGGGTTTTATTGTTATTATTCAAGTTACTTTTTCCTGCGCACGGGATGCACTTGTGCCTCTCTGTATTGGAGCCTTTCGTATTATAATACTACTTTTGCGCAATGAAAGATTATTAATAGCCTTTCTTGTTCTGCCCTATCTATAATATGTTGCTGCCTCATTAAAAAGCTGCGCTATACATTTAAAATAAATGTCTTTTAATTTCTTAGTATATAGGCCCTATTTCTATAAATATATTTACTTGTTTTTCATGAATGTATTTTACAACGTGTAACATTTTACCAGATTTAGTGCTACACATTCACTTTTATTTGTTCCCCACTAAATGTTTAGATTTTATACAATTATTATGCACTCATGATTTTTCTAGAGTAACTTTTGCTGCTGAATTATCCACTAATCTAGTTTATCCACCATCTAGTTTATAGTAGTATTTTTGTCATAAATTGTGATTTATATATTTTTTTAATTTGTTGTTTTTCTTTATAATGAAGTTGTCTGTATTTAGTAGATTGTGTTTAACACACAAAAGAGTGATTATCTATTAATGCATGCTATTATGCATGCTATTAATATCGTTCAACTTGAAAAGGAGAATAAGGAACTGCGGGCTGAAAATATATGTCTGAAAGAAAGCTTTGATGAAATGCAACGGTACTCACGTAGATGGAATTTATATATGTATATATTTATATAAATTTATATATTTTTCAACACACTGAGGTATAGAAATTCTACATTGAATTTTTAAACAAAACTGCACTGGTATCGGCCGATATTTTTGGTATCGGATCGGATCGGTTCTGAAAAAAATGGTATCGGTGCATCCCTAGTTTGGAGAACACCTGACAAGAGATCAGAGACCATTCCTCCATACAGAATCTCTCCAGATCCTTCAGATTCCCAGCTCCATGTTGGTGCTTCTTCTCTTCAGTTCAACCCACTCATTTTCTATAGAGTTCAGGTCAGGGAACTGGGATGGTCATGGCAGAAGCTTCATTTTGTGTTCAGTGACACATTTGTGTGTTGATTTTGATGTTTGTTTTGGATCATTGTCCTGATGGAAGATCCAACCATGGCCCATTATAAGATTTCTAGCAGAGGCCGTCAGGTTTTGATTTTTTATCTGTTGTATTTGCTAGAATCCATGATACCATGTATCTGAACAAGATGTCCAGGACCTCCAGCAAAAAAATAGGCCCACAACATTAAAGATCCAGCGGTATTTTTAACCATGGGCATGGGGTACTTTTTATCCCTGTTTGCACCAAATCAGTTTGGTGGATTTGCTGCCAGAAAGCTCTTTTTATAGTTTCATCTGACCACAGAACCAGGTCCCTTTTGAATTTCCAGTCGTGTCTGACGACTAAATATGCTGGTGTTTGTTATTGGATGAGCAAGAAGGATTTTTCTTGAAACCCTCCCAAACATGTGGTGATGTAGGGGTTGTTTGATTGTTTTTTTTTTTAGGCTTTCTGACCCCAAGACTCAACTAATCTCTGCGATTCTCCATCTGTGATCCTTGGAGAGTCTTTGGACACTCAAACTCTCCTCCTCGCCGTGCATTAAGACAATATAGACACACATCCTCTTCCAGGCAGATTGGTAACATCTTTAGTTGATTGGAACTTCTTAATTATTGCCCTGATGGTGGAAATGGGAATTTTCAATGCTTTAGCTATTTTCTTACAGCCACTTTCTATTTTGTGAAGCTCAACAATCTTTTGCTGCACATCAGAACTATATTCTTTGGTTTTACTCATTGTGATGAATGATTAACTCTTTCCCCGCCAGTGTTTTTAAAAAAAGTTGCCAGGGTTTTTGATCATTTTCACAAAAATGTAATGGCCCATAGAATATTTTGTTGTATGAATATCTGAGCATGCAATATATCAAAAGAAAGAGCAGACCCTCTGCTTTTAAACAAAAAAAACGTTTTAATCTAGCTTCATGCATTCCTTTTCTATCAACACTTGAATATGGGTAAGTTTCATAAAAAAAGCAACATTTTTAACAAAAAGCTGAGAAAAATCACGTTTTTGTCAAAGACTACATCCAAATCAGATTCAGAACGATGATCAAACACAGATGGAGTAGATCGAGTCCATCAACACCCCTAATGCTTGCACAGTCTATAGCTCGCCCTGGGTCGACATTTCATTCAGTAACATTAGATAGTTTTGATTTATATGCTGTTTAATGTTGGTGATCACGTTATTAGGGCCCGAGCACCGATGGTGTGAGGACCCTGTTGGAATTGCTCAGCCTATTATTATTCTTCTCCCAAATGAATCGCATTTTTGATGGCCTAAACATGCTCGAAAACTCATGAAACTTTGCACACGCGTGAAAAGTGGTGAAAAGTGGTGAAAAGTGGGTTTCAGAATTAGGCGTGGCAAAATGGCTCGATAGCGCCACCTAAAACATTTCAACAAAGTGCCCCTCCCGCTACGTTTCACATACAGGTGTGAAATTCGGTAGACACATGTAAAAGCCCAATACCTACAAAAAAGTCTCCTGGTATGAAATCTGAAAACCAACAGGAAGTGAGATATTTTGAATTTTCTTTGCAAAATTGTTGCAAATTTTGCCATTTCCAGACGTTGTACTTCAACGAACTCCTCCTAGAGATTTAATCAGATCAACATAATATTTGCACAGTCTAATCTAAAGGCCTTTGTGATGTTAAATTGTGAAGATCTTGAGTTTTCCCTGAAGGGCGTGTCCGTGGCGGCCTGACAAATTTCGATGTTTCGCCATGAAACAGGAAGTTGTTGTAACTCGAACATACAATTTCCGATCTGCCCCAAACTTCACATGTATTATTAGAGTCCTGGCCCGAAGACATCTACACGCCAATATTCAGTTACAGGCATAGCGCCACCTGTGGGCAACAGAAAAGACCATGTTTTACACTGTGATGAGTATCCTCATTGAGATTTAACCAGATCAACATCATATTTGGTCAGTCTAATCTTAAGGTCTTGGTGATGTTAAATTGTGAAGATCTTGAGTTTTCCCTGAAGGGTGTGTCCGTGGCGGCCTGTCAAAGTCTGATGTTTCGCCATGACACAGGAAGCTGTTGTAAGTCAGGCATACAATGTCCGATACACCCCAAACTTCACATGTTTGATAAGAGTCCTGGCCTGAAGACATCTACATGCCAATATTAGTTAGTCATAGCGCCACCTGCTGGCAACAGGAAATGGCATGCTTTACACTGTAATTCCCTCCCAGAAACACATTTAAATATACCATCAAGTCCCAAACATGCTAGAAACACATTAAATTAAGCAAAACTTGGCTAAGTGCTAATGTCTGCGATTTATGTATGCGATTTACGCCACAATTTACGATTTACGCTTGATCTGCCCCAAACTTCACACGTTTGATAATAGTCCAGGCCTAAAGACATCTACATGCCAATATTCGGTTATAGTCAAAGCGCCACCTGCTGGCAGCAGGAAGTGTGGCACATTGAAGTGACTTTGCCATATTTCTCCTATATTTACCCACTTAAATGCATGTCGCCCACTATTCACTGTTTTCCTGAGGCCACTGGGTGGCGGTGCTCCCGGGTGCGAGGGCCCTTTCATCGCTGCTTGCAGCTTTAATTTTACATATGCATCTGCTTACATACAATTGCTTGTTTTTTGCGTCTTCTTCGCCTGTGTTTTGATCAGGAGATTCTGTACTCATTCAGAAGATGTGTAATAGCGCCCCCTAGCGTATAACAGTGAAAACACAGAAACCCGGAAAATTCAGTGTTTGGCGGGGAATAAGTTAAGGGAATTTGGCCTTTGTGTTTCCTCATATTTATACTCCTGTTAAACAAGACGTCATAGCTAGACAATTTCATGTTCCTAGTCACCCTGGTGTGCTAAAAAATGTAAATATTAATGGGAATATACTTCAGAGATATTTTACTCATAAAAAATTCTAGGGGTGCCAATAATTGTGGCCAACGTGTTTTGGAGAAAAACATTTATTTTATAATGTGATTTTCCCCCGACTTTCCTTTTACTTCAATGAAAGGTTACATTTTTGCAAATTTTTTAAATGATAGATCAAAAGGATAAACAATGCAGATTTATTTTTTACAGCCATCTTTGATCATATTTACCAGGGGTGCCAATAATTCTGACCACAACTGTAAATAATTGGGAATCATGTTAAAAAAAAACAGTGCACATTTAATTTATCTATTATAACTTTTGTTGTTTTGGTCGCTTGGCTGTTTCCTTATAAAGGTCCAGAAATTTGTCAAGTTTTTTCTTTCGTCAAGTTTTTCGCAAGGTGTCTTTTTTAATTATATGATGTCATTATGTTGCTGTCTTGCCGCCAGCCAATCGCTGCATTTCTGATTGTGGTTTCGAGTATCGATCATAGACTGTAAATAAATATGGACGTAGTGTCCGTGACGTCACCCGTAGGTTTCTGAAGACCATTTTTGAAGCCTAAAGTCGGCTGTTGCCATCTTGGCAGCGCGTCACCGCGCGTCACTCCCGGATAACTGAAAATGGGCAAAAAGAGGCGGGACATGGGTGGAGCTGAGGTGACTGGTTGCTGAAACCACGCCCGCCTAGCTCGACCATAGTGGCAATACACCTGTCACTCAAGTGGCCACGCCCTTAATTATGCAGAACTTTAAGGCTTAATATAATTTAAACGGATGAGTTATAAAAAAAAAAAAAAAAAAAATCATCCCTCTCACAGTTATCATGAAGGGCAAAATTGGCTGTATAGACCAAAACCACTTTTTGCACCAGGCTGTAAACATATTTCTTTCTGCTGTAAAGTTGGGCATTTTAACATGGGGGAGATACAGATTTGACTCCCTTTTGAGGCTTGTCTCTATCGGCCAGTCGATGAATTGCAGTTTAAGTCACTTCCGTGTTGGCTTAAGGAGAGACCGCGGGAGGTTGCCGCTTGGTATGATGCATCTGCCCTCGTCAGGAGACATGAGAACGCGCAGCAATCACAGACAACTTAATCCAGATATTTTAATTAAATCCGCAAATTCGTCTGAAGAACCAAATTAGCCAGAGTTAAGTTATTTATCACGATTAGAAGATCTGCCATCTGCCAAATCATCTCAGATGTATTAAGCGAATGGACCCCCTGAACGCGATCTGACACTCTGTCAATTTGTTAAAGGACTTCACGAAGATCAATCAAACAGCGACAGTCAGATAATGAACTAATGAAATTACCGTACAATCCCCACAATAAAATAATATATGCGATAGTTAACGTTTCCCGGCTAAACGACTTGTGTCACAATAACGTAACAACAAACACTAAATTCATTTGAACTTAAATTCTATTAAGATCTACATGTAAACAACAAATAAAGTACGTGTTAGAACAAGAAATTGTTTTTCTCACCAATTCAGCGGTTGTTTATCCACCATTCACGGCTACACAACTCTCCACAGTTGTATGCAAACAGCTATAAAAAAGCAAGAAGAAGAACACTCTCCACTATCCCACAATGCACTGAGAACGCACACGGTGTTACGTCATCGCCCGCTCCTGAAGCATTTGAATGCGTGTGGCGCGAGATATGATTAATAATAATATACTTTGAATACGAACCAAGAGCAACACACAATGTAGGTATATAACGTTTCTGAAACTTAATGTATGTAAATATTTGTGACAAAAGAGCCCTTTGAAGGAGTGCATTTGTTTTTATGGTTACTTTCTGAATGGTTCACGTTATCATCATAACTGCTTCAATTCCGATAGGAATGTTTCTTTTTTTATCTGAACGCACGTAATTGGCTACTGCTACGTCAGTATTTGTTTTATCTGTCGATGTACAGTAGCACAGATTTTGTTTAAAAATTATTTTAAATATTCTCCCAAATTATCATTCATGGTATAATTTACACAATTTATACATTAATTTGTACCACAAAGTGCTGTTTTATTTTTGCTAATCTTATCTAGTAACTGTTACGTTGGACAAATGCGATGGTAATACTATGTGTTTGGACATTTACCCTGGTAACACATGATATTCTGTGATGTAGGCCGACTGTGCTGGTGTTCCGTGTACTATAAGTTAAAAAGTAACAAATGTGGTTACCGTTATGGTAATCATCAAGACATTTGTCGTCAAATCAGTTGTCGCTAACAAAAATACCATGGTATTGCCATGTTTTGGTAATGGTAATCATTCAGTATCATGGTGTATCACAGTACCGTCTGATACCATCAAAGTACCATTTTACTGCCACAATATTTTTTGTAAGAGTACCTAATAGTATTGTCAGCTTAGTCATTGATGGTTGAAATATATTTGTTTTGGCATTGTATTCTTTATTTCTGCATTTATATTTTCATGTAAAAGTCATATTTAACACCCCATCTCGTGTTCTGTTATAGGTTAGTGCATATTGATGTGGAGCATCTGGATGAGCAGTCAGCATTCACAATTCCATAATTTGAATTTTGTCTTATGAAAATTTGTCAAACCTACATTTACATTAGAAGAACTATATATTTTCTATGTCGTCTTCTTATCAGACATCAGTGGTTAGCACCCCTCTCCCTCTGCCTACCCACTTCTCTCATGCCCAGCAGTCCTTTTCCCTAAAGAAACGGAGAACTCCCTTCTCTTCCTCATCATCTTCGTCCCTGTCTCCATTATCTCATTCTTTACCACCACGGCCACCATCTAAAGGATGCCCCCCGCTCAGTCGAGTGTTCCTCCATCACCCCACTCCGTGGACGCCCCTGTCACGGTCCCTTATAGAGTCACCCCCTCCTCGCTCTGTGTACGACCCGTCTCGACTGCGGTCTTTTTTCAGCCAGTGCTTTACCAACCTGGGCCTGATTGGACGAGGTTCCTTTGGGGAGGTTTTCAAGGTGAGACACGCTAAATGCCTTCTAAGGGTTTATGTGGCATACTACCATTCATACTATTTCTGCAGGATGTATACTTCTATTTCCAGTGAGAAGTAATATCAACCACTATCTTTTTCTGCCCAATGTCTCTGCATTTTTACACAATATTGGTTTAAAAAAAATGTTAAGTAACTAATTATTTTTCAAAATAACTAGACTTGATTCGTTGAAGTAAAGGTGCACAACGGCTGTACTCTGAAACTGATACATACGAAATGATGCATTTTCAGATAATGGTGATGTTTCAAGATCATCAGTGAACACACTAAGGATATTGTGTTCTTTTGGATGTTCTTCAGATGACCGTCCTTTGGATGAGATGTTAAACCAAGGTCCCGACTCTCTGTCATCATAAAACATCCCATGGCACTTCTCGTAAAGAGTAGGGGTGTAACCCCGGTGTCCTGGCCGAATTCCCTCATTGGCCCTTGTCTATCATGGCCTCTTAATAATCCCCTTCCATTGAATTGGTTCTATCACTCTACTCTCTTCTCCGCTTAAAGCTGGTGTGTGGATGCTGCACACTGGTGGTGGTTGAGGAGAGACCCCTGATCCTATTGTAAAGCACTTTGAGGGTACAGTTGTATCTAAAAGGGCTATATAAATGCATTCATTAATTCATTTTTGTCTGTCAGGTGGTGAGTCTTTTGGACGGTTGCCAGTACGCTGTCAAGCGTTCAGTGCAGCGGTTCCGTGGTGAGGTTGAACGAGCAAAAAGCATTACTGAGGCTTGGAATCATGAGAGACTACTGCCACACCCTTATGTGCTGGGCTTCATTGCAGCTTGGGAGGAGGCTGGTCACCTCTACATCCAGACTGAACTCTGCTGTACCAGCCTACAGCTGTACGCTGAGGAAACGCCATTTCACACTGGTATACAGCAAACTACACAAGAAAACCTCTCTCACCAATGACCGCAACAAAAGACTGGTCTATATTAAAACATTGATTTTTTTTTTTTTAAATATTTTTTTTAGTTATTTATTTTTTTTTGCATTGCATTGCAAATATACGTTACTGAAGCAAAGTGTGTGTGTATTTTGTGTTGTACCAGGTGAGACAAGTGCCTGGACATACCTGTGTGACATGCTTTCAGCGCTCGACCACTTGCACGCTCATGGGTTTGCCCATATGGACATCAAACCAGCAAATATTTTCATTACAAAGTCTGGACGGCTCAAACTTGGAGACTTTGGCTTGTTGATCCAGCTTCCTAGAGATGTCCAAAAACAAATGATAGAGGAAAAGAGAGAAATGAAGAGAGAGGATGATTTACAGGAAGGAGACCCCAGATATTTGGCCCCTGAGCTATTGAGAGGGGAGTATGGGACTGCTGCAGACATCTTTAGGTTGGTGAATGTTATACTGGTTTATATTTAAATGTGAATGGTAAGAACCAAATAAGTTATTTTGTGATTTTGTATAAAGAGATATCTTTTTTTTCTCTTCTCTTTTAGTTTGGGTGTTTCCATCCTGGAGTTGGCCTGTAACATTGAGGTTCCTAAAGGAGGAGATGACTGGCAGCAGCTCCGAAAGGGTCACTTACCAGCAGAATTCACTAATGGTACTGTAGATTATAATCTCATGTGGCTAAATGAAATGCTTAAAATATTCTTGATATACTTTGGTTTCGCACAATGTCCTTAAAGTGCTTGAAATTAAAAAGGAATACTGTATGTGGTTTGCATACACACGACACAAATATATATTTTGAAAAAAAGTATTAATTCTTTAATTATAAATCTTTATTTATATTTTACGATATGTATGATAATCACAATATTCCCACGCAGTTCTCAAATCACGCTAAACTGAATGAATATGAAAAGCGTTTTTACCTGGTGTTTAAGAGCGAAGAAAAACAAAGAACTGCACTTTTGTTTTGGAGTCTCAGAATTACAGTTACATTCTCTGAATTATTCAAATCCAATCATATTATGTCACGGATTGCCCCGCGTAAATTTGTATTTTAGGTCTACACTTCAGGACTCATGCTGCGGTCAGAGTCAATGCCATACTGGGTAGTAATGTAACCACATTCAAGATCTGTTAATTCTGAAACAAGCTAAAATGGATAAATGTAAATCTGCACTTTTTAATTATCCAGGAACTAAGAATGCGCTGTGAATTCTTGTTGTATAACATGCTGCTACAGTATATTCACATTTGCAAAGATTTCAAACAAACTTCTTTCACGTTGTCATTATGGGTATTGTTTGTAGAATTTTGAGTAAAATAATGAATTTAATCCATTTTGGAATAAGGCTGTAACATAACAAAATGTGGAAAAAGTGAAGCGCTTTGAATACTTTCCGGATGCACTGTAGTTGTGCACTTAAAGTTTACTACTGTTACACTTATAGTACACTTATACGTATACTTTTATATACTAAAAGTGGGCCAATTTAGTCCCAAGCAGTATTTAAATAGTACACTTACAAGTTTACTACTAGTACACATTGATATTAGTTTACTTACTACATAAAGTATACTTAAAAATATACTATTACTTAAGTATACTTCATAAAATGAACTTGAAGTATACTTCTTTTTCATAAGGGTAGTCACTCATCTCAATTCATCACAATCTCAAAGTTCTGGGATAATCATTAAAGCAGTCTACACTGTACAATTAATCTTTTATTTAGCGTACATAAACAAGAGAGGGTGAGAGTGCAGAACTCAGCACTGGACAAAAACTCTGGCGTGGTGAGTGGGTCCTAACTTAAACATCTAATTGGCCATTGTGTTCAAGAAATCAACAAATATGTCTGTGATTGACTACATTGCTCAGCTCTGCAAAAACACATTGTAAATAGAAATCTTAGATGCAGGGCTCCGAACCAGTTCAAGGAACGAAAACAGGGGGGGGTATATTTGAAGTGCTTCCACTTTTGGATGCAATATATTCTAGCAAAATTATTGCGCTTAGTGCAAAATTATTGCACTAAGATTCTAATGTGCATGATTAACATTTAAGCACACAGACAGCATGGTATATTAGGCTGTTGTCACTTTAGGACCTAATACACAGATCCAGTATATTGACACACATGCCTTTTTTAGACCCAAATAGTTGCCCTACATACTACCATTTGTGTATGTGTGTGTTTCAGTGCTATCAGAAGACATGCAGTATATGCTACAGCTTATGCTAACCCCAGAGCCCTACAAAAGAGCCACAGCACAGCAGCTGCTCTCTCTGCCCACTGTGTGCAAACGCAAGTGGAAACGGCAGGTTTCCCTCTGCATCATTGAGAGCTTTCTGTCCTTATTCCACTGGTGTCAGGTAAGCATTACATGTCAGTGTGTATATATCCTGTTTACAGAAAAGGTGAAGTTAAAAAGCACCCTGCTCATTCATGTGCTTAAGTATTTATCTGGGATATTTGCTCTGTATTAACCCTTTGGGGTCGACGGCCGTGCCGGTGCACTGCATTCTCCTGGATTTTTTTCCTCATAACAGCGGAAACAACCTAAAATACGAATTTTTGATAATACAGATAAGTGTAAGACATCGTTAGAAACTGTAAACTTTTATTTGTGTACACACAATAACAACAAAACATTGAAATCGCCCACGTGTGGCACGCAAACCTGTAAATGCTCCTATCACCTCGATAAACAAAGCATCAAGCTTCGTCAGGTCTAGTGGAGGATATCAATTTTGCGAGTAAGGGTGCGTCTCAATCAGCTCCCTAGTTCAGTAGTCAGGGCACTGATCAGGGAGTCGGCCACATTCATGTACACGATATACTGATTCACGACCTAGGAAGCTAGGGAGCTGATTGAGATGCATCCAGGACATTCACAGATAGCGTGTTCTCTTTTGTCTTGTCGTGCTTGAATGGTTTAAAAGCATTTGCATGAATAAGAGTGTGATCATATAATGTAACGCTAGTCCAAGGATGATGCGTTAAAAATACGCGTTAATCTGAAAAAATTAATTTATCTATCTTTTTTTGTTTTGTTTTGTTTTGTTTTATCAGCACTTGAATGTGGGTAACTTTCATTTAAAAAAACAAAAAAAACATTATGAACAAAAAGCTGAGAAATTCACGTTTTTGTCAAAAGCTTCATCTGGATCAGATTAAGTATGATGATAAAAACATAGAGTAGATCAAACCCATCAACACCCTCAAAGCTTGCACATATACCATATACTTGTCACGAGACGAGTGTTGCGTTTTTTAACGGTCCGCCTAGAAACAAGTCGCTTATAACGTGCATTTGAAAAAGCAACACGTCAAACATATTTCCAAACATGAGAAGCATTGTCATGTTTAATCAATCGAAGTGTTTCAATCTTCTGTTTATTCAGCTCACCGATAGTATGATGTTCATAGGGATTTCCTGTAATGACGTGCGCTACTGTACTGCTGCGGCACATATTTGGAGTACCTTGCGTGAGAGCGCCCTCTGGCTTGCAGATGGAGCAGCATTTACTACTGATCACAGCCGTGCTGTGCATTAAATAATCGCAGCCTTTGCCAAATCGATTTTATCATGCAGCCCTAGTTCAGGGGTAGAAAATGGATCAACTGCTTGAATATTCGATTTCCACATGAAAAGCTCCTTTCCGCTGATTGGTCAACCAAAGGTCAGCCCGTGCCACTTTCAGTTCTTCTTCCACAGTTCTGTGTAGGGCTGTGTGATTAATCTAAATCGTAATAAAATCGCAATGTGAGCATGCACGATTTTTAAACCGCAGAAAAGCAAGATTTTTCCACCATCCCCCTAAAGGATTGTTCACATGTCGCATCTATGCCCTTTCTCCTTTCAAAAAGCGACCGGGAGCATGCGGTCCTGTGGTGTCTGCTCTTGCTAAGCAATCATGAGCCACGTTCTCCATGAAGACAAGGAAGTTTCAGCAACGGATAAATGGATTTCCAGCCCTTGCATGCGCTCTGCTACTAGATATATTTATGAAGATGAGGGAAAAACCCCCCTGTACAGCTATCATCAGCTGTTCGTCCATTTTGGCTGAGCTTTCAATGTTGTTACGGAAAGGGTGAAGCTGGTTCTTGTCACATGGCCTGCGGTGCGCTTGCGGCATTCTGAAAAGTTGAGATTTTTTTATCATCTCGCTGCGGCGCGGATGTGCCTGGAAAAAATGTGCGTGTCTACATTTAAAATAATGAACTTGAGCACGCAAAAGACGCAACGTGAACTGTTGTGTGCAATCTGAATGCAGCGCGCCTTAATCTAGCGCAAGAGCAGAACAGAGTCTGTTTACCATTACGCCATGGAAGAAAACACAGAAACAGGCAAGGTGAATTCAGGGCAGGATAAGGACCAAAAAAAAAAAGGAGAGATGATGTATCAGGTCCAGGTAATTTGCGAGACCTGTCTTTCACTGCGGCAAAACAGAGTATTAAGGGCCATTCACACAGAACGCATTTTTGCGGTTAAAAACACGAGACACTGGTCTAGAGATGCATTTTTTTTTTTTTTTTTTTTTTTTTTTTTTTTAAACTTCTTTTACTATGAGCACCACGTAGAACGTTGTGTAATGTGCGAAATGTTGCAAAAGACGCGAAAAAGATTCTTCCAAACCATGTATACAAAAATCGATAATACAGGCATTTGCGAACTGCACAAATATGAAAAGAGTTCAAAAAGGCATAAAGAAATAACGTCACAATATAATTTATGCAAAAATATTGTGCCCGCAAATATTGGCAATAAAGCCAGCTTCCCAAAAAATTATGCACACAAGTATGCGTGTAAGGAAATATTGTTTCAAAATCGTGATTAAAATTGAAATCGCAATATTAATTACAAAAAATATATATATATATATATTTTTTTTTGTCCATATCGCACAGCCTTAGTTCTGTGCAACAGATAATAGTCCTCCGCTGCTATAGTTGGATGAATTCTTAAAGTCTTTATTACAAAAATCTCTCTCTCATCAAACAGCCGGACTAAGGAATGCTTTGACACAAACCTCACTGGGCAGAGCCTAGAAAGGGCTTTCCTTTCTATAGGCATGGGTTCGACAACAACTTTAACAATTAACAACTTTTAATCAATCTTCACATAAACCCATTATAATAAATGTCATATTTACCTGTGGCCTTCATATATAATCAGTATACAGAAATTGAATAAAATGATCAAACACTTTACAGTCATAACTGCATAAATTATAAATTAAATGTAGATTAATCCTTAGTAAAGCTACAATTTTTCTCTGTTACCTTTGTTCTTTGATTAACATTTAATGACAGACAGCATTAGTGGCTGCTGTCACTTTAAGATCTGCCGCTGCCGAACATGACGCAGGTCTGACGCGCTGTCACAAGCATCTCATTTTCTCACAACTTTAAGTTCATTTAAGACGTTATTTAACTAATTTAAGACTGCTTTTTTGAGAATGCTCGACAAAACGGGCATTTTGGCATAATTCTGTGTGTTATTGTTTGTTCAAGCATGAAAGAACTAGATTCTGGCATGCGTCTTTCTGTGCGTTGTGTGTGTGTGTCACATAGACAGGAACGTAGACAATATTTATTACGTCTATGGACAGGACATTCACAGACAGCGCATTCTCTTTTTTGACTTGTTGCGCTTGAATGGTTTAAAAGCACTTACATGAATGTAACCTGTATTGTAACACTAGCCAAAGGATTACAGAAAAAACGGATGCTGCGTTAATTGCGTTAAATATTTTTAATGCATTAAAATGAAAAAATTCATTGTATGTGTTAACACGCTAATTTTGACAGCACTAATTATAATTTAATGTATATGATGGCATGATACCAAACTAAATCTGAAGGCCTTATCTCAAGGCTTTGATATGTTGACACAATTTTGTGTATGTCATTTTCACCCCACACTGACCGGACCACATCAATTTAGTGATAGCGCCACCTATTGGTCAAAAGTGATAAGCAATGAAATCATATTACAAGTGGTTTTATTTATTATTTTTTTCAACCATTTTGCCTAAAATCATCTACAGATGTTTTTAATTAGTCATTTTTGCAGTTAGTGTGCTTGGCCCCTTAATCACTGCTTGCAGCTATATTAATTATTATTAGTGTTATTATATTATTCTTGGTGTGAACAGACCTTAAAAGCTTATTCAAGTATGTTTTGTTAAACAGGATTTTTTTTTTTTTCTCCCTCCAACAGTCCCTCCTTACAGCCGGTTGGAATTGTATATCTTCTCTCAATCTGCTGTTTACCTCGGTCTATGAGTCCTCATCAGCCTGTACTCCTCCAAGAGAGCGGTGTGAGGGAGATGCGGACATGTGCAACATTCCCTTAGACTCAGAAAGCCCCCTCCATAACTGTGTGTTCCTTCCAGACAGCCATGAACACTCTCCCACCTTTACCCACAGGTACAATGCACACAAATTACAAATTAAAAGGACAAAAAACAAAAATAGTGACATAATCGTTATATTGCACCGACAATAACATCTGTAAAAGTTTCATTAACCTAATTTATATAGGGATAAGTTTTTCTTTCTTTTTAAAATTTAAATTCTTAAATTTAAAAATGGACTGTTCTAAACGGCAGCCCTCATTGACCCATTGTCAGAACAAAGAAACTTCAAACTGATGAGAGTCAGCAATTAGAACGGGAACACAAAGGAGCCATGCCAATACAACAATAAATGTAGGCTTGACTTTTGAGAGGTGACGACAACTCTAATTTTGTTTTTAATTTTGGTCTAAACCACAGCACATTTAAAATTTGCTCAGATTACATTTTTACTGAAATACACTTTGTTGTAAGTTGTTACTGTTAGTAGGTCTTGGTGCAGCATAATCATGATGTAAAAGAACTACTCTAGTGACATTCAATGTTTTCAACCACAGGTGGTGATATAGAGATTAAAGTTCCGTAGTGCAGCTTTAAAATAATCGTACGTTGAATTGTTGCAATCCTTCTGAAAAGTCAGGAAAGCCAATAAAATTCCCTTTACCAGGTCCCATCAGAAAAAAAAAAAAAAGTTAAATAATTATTGTCTGGTATCCAAAACCAGTTAATGTTTCAATACTTAGCCAGACGTCGTCTGATCACACAAATTACAAGTGTTACTATGCCATACTGCTTCACAACATCTAATCCCTTAAAACTTTAAAATTGAGACATTACCCTTATTTCTAACTTGTTAAGAGAAATATCCCAATTTTTCCCAAAATTGTTGGTCTAAACATGCTAGACTAGTTGAGACGCCTCTCGATGTCCCGTTTGCCCAGCGTTACATAGTGGAAATATTGAGAAAAATGAGGGGAAACATGGAGAAATTATTGCAACGTATCTGTTGAGTTCTTGTAAGTAATTTTAGATTAATAAATTAAACCCCCGTGAAGTCATTTGCAAACATTCATGGTGGAATTTAATTATAATCGAAGATCAACAAGTAACCCTAAACTGTTTGTGTTAACTACAGTTAAAAATGTAAATTAATCGCAATCTTTTTACTGCCCTTATTTTTATCTAAAAAGATTGATGCGTGCGTTTAAATGCCATTGGCTCATGTGATAGTAATAATATATCTTAGTAGTATTTTAAGTGATATAATAGATTCTATAAACAACTATAAGAGATAATTTTCGGCTTTCTCCAGCACTCTGCACTGGCATAAAGCGAAACTGGAAATGTCTATGCCCACACTCGCTGATCGGAAATTGCCTATTAGCAGGGCTTGACATAAAAAATTTTGCCCACCAGCCACTGTGGCTAGTGGTTTTCCAAAGTTACTAACCACTCAGCATTTTCACTGGCCATAATTTTGACATCGATTCCATGGGGAAAAACTGCCATATAGATATTTTTTTAATAAAAAAAAAAAATATATATATATATTAGGAAGCAACTTAATACGGACATGACGACAGGGAGGTGACGACGGTGCGTAAATCGAGTTACCCCTCCCACTTCTGCTAGTTTCACTGCAAATTTTAAAAAAAAATAAATTTATTTCTTATCCCGTGCGAATTGGCCATCGATGTCCTGTGGTAAAATTACATTACTCCATCTACCCTTGTAAAACTAATCCCGTCCGAATAGGGCTTTAGATGACAAACATTTAAGATGCTTGCTCACCCATGGCTTACTATTTGGATATAGCTTAACAACTTTGTCAGGAATGACAGAATCAACACAATAAGTTACCCAAGAACTGACTACATCATTAACCTCATAGATATCAGCAGATAAATCCATGAACATATTCCATAAGGTGCAATCCGAAATAGTCGAATGTTTTTACATTATTCATCTCAGGGTTCGTACAACCTTTTGAGAGTGAAATTAAAGCTCTTTTCAAGGGCTTTCAAGTGTTTTACACTTTTTCCAGCACTTTAAAGCTCTAAGTATTTTCCAATTTTAATGTTACTTCTAATGTGATGATTTGTGAAACAAAAAGTTTAAAGATGTAGGAACTAACACTTCGTGGCAAAAAAAAAAAAAATTACACACAAAAGCTTCTCCTAAAAGACGTAGCCGTTATTATTGTAGTTGTTTTCTATTAACAGTTCCAATTATGTTAGAATGTAAACGAAGGCCAAAGCTTTTCCTCCTCTGGGCTGCTAACTAGGGGTGGGGGAAATAAAATCGATACAGCATAGTATCGCGATATTTTGTGGGGGGATATTTTATCGATACAAGGACAGCAAGCATCTATATTTTCAGGAACCGTTCGTATTGTAATGGCAGCTCGTATTGTGCAAAATTTTACAGTAAGCTTTGCGCTTATAATGTGGGAAATAATAATAATAATAATAATAATAATAATTTGAAATGTTTCTTTCAGACTATAATCTCACAAACAGCGCATCACTCTCTCACACACGTGCGCAGTGAGCTGTGTGTGCAGGAAGCGCGTTCTCGCATATTTCTGAACGTGGACCGCTCTGTCCATGTTTGTGTTAGTTGCGTGTTGATTTGACACACGTGCAAGCCAGCTGCGCACTGCAATGCAACAGAACTTTGCTTGCAATTACAATCAAAGCTGTCTATATTATGCCATATCTACACTGTCTGCGCGCTCGTTCATTATACAACACAATAGTCTTACTGCGATAGTCGGTGTTGCCGGTGTTCAGCCGCAACACTGGTAACATCACTTGCCTCCCGCGGCACCGCCCCCACCGTCATTTTGATTTTGTAAAATTTTTATTTTATTTATTTATTTTTTTAAATAGTAGTACAAATCATTTAGGTCAGTTAGAGAACAGACAATACAAATAAAAACTGAACGTGCAGTGTGAGCCGAACGAGAGTCGCAGCACAGACCAGCAGCAGGAGTGAGATCTCATTCATCACGAGTGAGGAGCTGAATGACAAGATGACGGTGGAAGATTTGGTTTCAGTGCGAGAAGTAAAAGTGCCTTTTTAAGTGAGTTTATCATTGTAATGTTTTGTTGTTGTGTTTTTCATTAAGAATAACAACAAACCCACCATTCAAGCAATTGCGCCGAATTAGCGCTAATTCTAAAGTGAAAGTAAAATGCGCACGGCATTCATAATGGCCGTATTAATATGTTATTGTGATATGCTGAGTATTGCATAGTATCGCAATAATAATATTGTATAGTGGCTTAAGTATCGCGATAATATCGTATCGTGGGGCCTCTGACGATTCCCACCCCTACTGCTAACTAACATTACAGTATCGATGTAGTTTACTGTAGCTTTTGTAAGCTCTTGCTTTTTTAAGGCTGTTCACCACCCCTTAGGGAAATTATCCATGATTTTGTGATCGATTACTGTTTGGATTACCATAGTTTTCTGACAAATATGATTAAATGGTAGATAACATTGTGTCTATAAGAAAATTACAAAAGCAACATACCACTGTAAAATGTCCTGTGAAATCCATGCTGGAAAAAGCTGCAGTTTTGGAGATGCTCTGACCCAGTCGTCTAGCCATCACAAATTGGCCTTTGTCAAACTCGCGCAAATCCTTATGCTTGTCCATTTTTCCTGCTTCTAACACATCAACATTCAACATCAATGTTCACTTGCTGCCTAATATATCCCACCCACTAACAGGTGCCATGATAGAGATAATCAGTGTTATTCACTTCACCTGTCATAATGTTATGTCTGATCGGTGTGTGTATAAAATATATATATATTTTATATATAAAAATAATATGCCAAATCTTTGACATGAGGTATGTGTGTGTTGACGAAAAAGGTGCGTCTCCAGCTGTTTCTTGAAAATTCAGCTCGGGTTGAGAGAGGCTGGTCATTCCACCAGCTTGGAACAGTCAAGATAAAGGTCCGTGGTTTTGTGCCTCTTTGTGATGGCACCACAAGGCGCCGTTCACTTGCAGAACGCAAGCTTCTGAAGGGCACATAGGTCTAATTTAAGTAGTGAGTTTAGATATAGGTGTGCAGAGCCAGTGGTTGTTCTTAGGTAAACATCAGTGTCTTGAATTTGATGCAAGCGTCAATTTGCAACCAGTGCAATTTTATGAGGAGAGGTGTGACACTCTCTTGGGCTCTTGCGGAAGTGTTCTGGATCAGTTGCAGAGGTGTGACAGTGCATGCTGGAAGGCCTGGCAAAAGAGCATTACAATAGTCCAGTCTGGTGGAACATGAGCTTGGACAAGGAGTTGTGTAGCATGCTCCGATAGGAAGGACCTGATCCTCCTAATGTTGTATAAGGCAGGACCGGGCAGTTCTAGCAATGTGGTCTGTGAAGTTTAACTGATCATCAGTCACAACTTTAAGGTTCCTGGCTGTCCTGGATGGAGTTATGGTTGACAAACCTAGCTGAATGGAGAAGTTTTGATGAAGTGTTGGGTTGGCTGAGACCACATTCTAAGAAGTCAGACTCATAAAGTCATGGCGGTGGACTTGTACCAGCAAGCAACCAAATGGCAACGCACCAGCAATCACCAGTAACACCCTAGCAAATGCACAGCTAGCTGACCACCTAGCAATCACATACTACCAAGGGACACCGTAATGGTGGATGGTTAAGATGATTCCGGGGCCCAGCAACAACAGGATACCTGGAAGCTGTTGAGTAGGGCCGGATCTCGAGCGACCCTCTCCTCTGGTCCGTACCTCTCTCATTCCACGAGTTATGACCCCTCCGATGTGGGAGTCCACGTTGTAATACCAGATGAATCGATGGTAGAAATTGGCCAAACCCAGGAAAATACTCTTTATAGTGGTGGGAAGTTGCCAGGTGAGTACTGCACTGACTTTCCCTGGGTCCATCTACACGTCCTTGGGGCTGATGTTTTAGCCCAGGAATTGAATGGTAGGTTAATGGAATTCACAATTTTCTGTTTTCAGGAATATACTGTGCTTGTGTAGCTTTT
This sequence comes from Coreius guichenoti, assembly GCA_039654105.1. Taxonomy (NCBI): domain Eukaryota; kingdom Metazoa; phylum Chordata; class Actinopteri; order Cypriniformes; family Gobionidae; genus Coreius; species Coreius guichenoti. The sequence goes on from CM077187.1 coordinate 13,422,240, forward strand.
CCAACACCAGCAACACTTGCTGCCATTGGTCGATCAGGTTTCAGGAGAAGATGAGGAATTCATCAATGTACACAAGGTTGCATTGATGGAGGTACTCCTGAAACACTTTGTTCATGAATCCTTGGAATATGGAGGGAGCGTTTGCCAGGCCATACTGCATGGCATAATATTCGTAGTGCCCTGTGGCGGTCACAAAGTCAGTCTCGTGTCCCTTCTGTAGCTGAACAAGGTTGTAGGCACTGCAGATGTCCAGCTGGGTGAGTACAGTTGAACCCCAGAGGAGTTCCAGGGAGGCAGGGATCAGAGGAAGAGGATGCCTGTATTTGATGGTAACATTGTGATACAGACAGGAACAGACTGAGCCAGCGAGGTGCTGGTGGACTGTAGCCTGCAGGTGTGGCCGTCTCTCCATGCCAGGACCTCACCGGTGGACCAGGAGAGTTTGGATGAATGAGTATTAACCATGGACATCCCAGGATGATATCAGGATGATTTTGGCTTGATCTGTGGAGAGGCGTTGCAGCTACATCTGACTCCGCAAAGGAGTGCGGTGGATTTCTGCTTCACTACTTGCTCATGCTAGAGTAGAGCACTGGGTTGACCATGGGACTGGCTGAACTGACAGATGGGAAAGAAATGACAGAGGAGGTGCTCTGTGCAGAGGTGTGCAATGGCAGTGTGTGTGCTAGTTGTGGATCGACCGAATGAACCTCAGAGCAAGAGCAAAACAAAGATGTTCCAACTTAGCGAAAGGGTCCATGGATGATGGTGAAGGCGTTCCTGCTGGGTCCTTCTTGTGCAGTCTGGTATTCTGGATCACACAGAAACAGATGTATGAACCCAGATGCAGAAGTTTATTGTAGACAACCAAACAAGTAAGTGACAATTCAAACAGAGATTGAGACTTTACTTTGATATTAATGATGTTCTTGTTGACTGGGAGACCAGCATCTGTAGAACACACAGAAAAATAAACGGAGCATCACAAGGAGGAAAATAGAGGATTACTCAACGAGATAAAACAGATGAAGTTCAGTTTTCATCAGGATACCACAGGTAAGTATTTAGAGATCTGTGTAGTCCGAGGATAGCTGAACAATACCAGACGCTGGTTGAATGTTCAGGTGAGTATTTGTGCAGGATGTTGATTGCTATGTGATTGGGGCAGGTGATTAGTATTCTGGGGAGATGGAGCGTTGTGTTCTTGGAGAGGGAGTCACGGTGTAACCGTGACGAGGGATACTTGCTATGAAGCGGTTATTGCTGCTGCTCTGTTGTTCCTGCTAAGTGGAACAGAGTCCAAAGTGGAACGTTTCAGTTACGAACCTTACGGGTCTTTGCTATCGGATATACCGGACTGTATATGACATTGGCCTCTCGATCTTGCTTGGAGAAAGAGCAGGAGGAAACGGGTTGGGATATCCATCCAATGGAAAGCACACCTGCGGGGGATGATGCATGGTAAACCTTGAATTTTAATACAATATAGTGCAATATAGTAACAGAGGCTTTTAATAATATTTATTGTATAGGCCAGTGGTTCCCAACCACATTCCTGGAGGCCCCCCAGCACTGCACATTTTGCATGTCTCCTCAATCAAACACACCGGATTCAGGTCATCAGCTCATTAGTAGCGACTCCAAGACCTGATGTGGGTGTGTCAAACAAAGGAGACATGCAAAATGTGCACTGTTGGGGGGCCTCCAGGACCGTGGTTGGGATAGGCTATTCAAATACATTTCTGAAGCTAAACACAGATATATGTTAATGTTTAATATTTCGATACATAAAGAAATATATATTTTTGTGTTTGGTCAGTTACCTGTGTCTGCAGTGTGCAGTAGACACACCCACATCAACGACTTCAGTATGTCTTATCCTCTCCGAAAAGACCATAAACATTACAGATAACATCTGAAGTAACTATTAATTTACATACATATATCGTAAAACTAATCCTGCAAGACCGAGATGCTGCAAATCGGGTGATTTTAGGTCAATGTTTTGGCTGTAAGTCAATGATGCCCTCTGTCGGTAGGGAATAGTAAGATGGCCGCTCGAACACTTCCGGTGGCTTCACCGCCTGATGGCAGTTTACAAACCCGATTCCAAAAAAGTTGGGACACTACAAATTGTGAATAAAAAAGGAATGCAATAATTTACAAATCTCATAAACTTATATTTTATTCACAATAGAATATAGATAACATATCAAATGTTGAAAGTGAGACATTTTGAAATGTCATGCCAAATATTGGCTCATTTTGGATTTCATGAGAGCTACACATTCCAAAAAAGTTGGGACAGGTAGCAATAAGAGGCCGGAAAAGTTAAATGTACATATAAGGAACAGCTTGAGGACCAATTTGCAACTTATTAGGTCAATTGGCAACATGATTGGGTATAAAAAGAGCCTCTCAGAGTGGCAGTGTCTCTCAGAAGTCAAGATGGGCAGAGGATCACCAATTCCCCCAATGCTGCGGCGAAAAATAGTGGAGCAATATCAGAAAGGAGTTTCTCAGAGAAAAATTGCGAAGAGTTTGAAGTTATCATCATGTACAGTGCATAATATCATCCAAAGATTCAGAGAATCTGGAACAATCTCTGTGCGTAAGGGTCAAGGCCGGAAAACCATACTGGATGCCCGTGATCTTCGGGCCCTTAGACGGCACTGCATCACATACAGGAATGCTACTGTAATGGAAATCACAACATGGGCTCAGGAATCCTTCCAGAAAACATTGTCGGTGAACACAATCCACCGTGCCACTCGCCGTTGCCGGCTAAAACTCTATAGGTCAAAAAAGAAGCCATATCTAAACATGATCCAGAAGCGCAGGGGTTTTCTCTGGACTAAGGCTCATTTAAAATGGACTGTGGCAAAGTGGAAAACTGTTCTGTGGTCAGACAAATCAAAATTTGAAGTTCTTTTTGGAAAACTGGGACGCCATGTCATCCGGACTAAAGAGGACAAGGACAACCCAAGTTGTTATCAGCGCTCAGTTCAGAAGCCTGCATCTCTGATGGTATGGGGTTGCATGAGTGCATGTGGCATGGCCAGCTTACACATCTGGAAAGGCACCATCAATGCTGAAAGGTATATCCAAGTTCTAGAACAACATATGCTCCCATCCAGACGTCGTCTCTTTCAGGGAAGACCTTGCATTTTCCAACATGACAATGCCAGACCACATACTGCATCAATTACAACATCATGGCTGCGTAGAAGAAGGATCCGGGTACTGAAATGGCCAGCCTGCAGTCCAGATCTTTCACCCATAGAAAACATTTGGCGCATCATAAAGAGGAAGATGCGACAAAGAAGACCTAAGACAGTTGAGCAACTAGAAGCCTGTATTAGACAAGAATGGGACAACATTCCTATTCCTAAACTTGAGCAACTTGTCTCCTCAGTCCCCAGACGTTTGCAGACTGTTATAAAAAGAAGAGGGGATGCCACACAGTGGTAAACATGGCCTTGTCCCAACTTTTTTGAGATGTGTTGATGCCATGAAATTTAAAATCAACTTATTTTTCCCTTAAAATGATACATTTTTCTCAGTTTAAACATTTGAAATGTCATCTATGTTGTGTTCTGAATAAAATATTGAAATTTGAAACTTCCACATCATTGCATTCTGTTTTTATTCGCAATTTGTACAGTGTCCCAACTTTTTTGGAATCAGGTTTGTAGAACGCAATGAGCAATCCAGTCATTTATATAGATCAGTGGACTCCACTCATATACATGGTCACACTTTGATCATGCTAGTGCTTACCTATGAGCTAGTGCTTACCTATGGTGCTTACCTATGAGCTAGTGCTTACCTATGGTTTTACCATCTCTGAGATTGAAATATCGGATACAATGATCTCAGACCATAAGCCTATTTTATTTTCTTTGTCCCTCCCAGATGTGTTCTCTTCATCTGCCAATGCTCAAACACGTGCTTAATACTATTCTTCTCAATTTCATGTGAATTTTAATGAGCTTTTTAATGAACGGAGTTCACAATTGTCGCTGGACTCAGCGATTCAACATCTGGAGCTGCTAAATGACGCATGGCTGGATGTTTTAAATTAATCTGCTCCTTTTGAAAGTTTTTAAACCAAAATCTAGACCTGATCGGTGGCAAACCTCTGGGACTCGTTTAAGACAAGCTTGTAGAAAAGCAGAGCGGAAAAAGGACAGACTTCAAACATCATATAACTGCCTAGTGGCCTACCAGACTGCTGCAAAGTCTGCAAAAGCTGCTTATTTTTCTAATATAATTTATAATAACCATCATAGACCAAAGGTCCTGTTCTCAGTCATAAATGCTGCCTTAAATTCACCTGTCAGTAATTTTCCAAATCCCTCAAATGCACTATGTGAAAGCTTCTTGAGTTTCTTTATTGATAAAATCTCTAATTTAAGGCCTCAGATGTTAGCTTCATATAATGATCCTTTTGCATTTACTCTGCTGCTAGCCTTGTGGGAGATTTTTGATCCCATTTCCTTACAATCCTTTACTGAAACTATTGCCACTCTCAAACCATCTTTCTGTCATCATGATGTAATACACCTGTGTTTTTTTTTTTTTTTTAAACTGTTTATAGAGTCTACTGACGCAGGCCTGCTATCATTTCTGAACAAATGTTTATTAACCGGTTTTGTCCCTGCACGCCTGAAAATGGCCACCGTCACTCCATTACACAAGAAGCCTTCCTTTAGATACTGTTTTAAATAATTATCTCTGTGGTTCCTTTTATTTCTAAGGTACTAAGGTATTTTCAGTCTGGTTTTAAGTCTTTTCACAGCACAAAATCTGCTCTTCTGAGAGTGCTAAATGACATCTTAGTTGCTACCAATGCTGGTGACTCTGTGGTTTTAGTTTTCTTAGACTTGACTGCAGCTTTTGATACTGTTGATCACTTGTTGCTCTTATCTAGATTGGAATCCTATGTGGGGTTAAAAGGTTCGGTTTTAATCTTCAGGGTTTTTTTTTTTCTTATTTATCTGACAGATATTTTTTGTCAGGATTGGCAGTTTTACCTCCTCTGCTGCTCACCTTGAAACTGGACTTCCCCAGGGCTCAATTTTAGCTCCCTCACTTTTCTCCCTGTACATGCTTCCCTTAGGTTCGATTTTGAGAAGGCATGGTGTATCTTTTCATTTTTTACCTTGATGAGGTAAAGCTTTGGCTGGCAAGTCATTTTTAAACTTTGAACAATTCTAAGACTGAGGTTATAGTTCATCTGACAAAATTGAGTTCGATAACACCACTCTAGGTAATTTGTCTGTTTTTAATACCAAATGTGTACGGAACCTTGGAGTTCTTCTAGATAGTCGATTAACTTAGATAAACAGGTGTCCTCTGTTGTCACTCCTAGCTTCTTTTAACATTTCTTGCCCGAAAAATCTCTTGCGACAGCTATCCATGCTTTTATTTCCTCCCGCTTTGATTATTGCAATTCTCTGTACTGCAGAATTTCCAAGTCCCAGGTCGTTCGTCTTCAGTTGGTTCAAAATGCTGCGGCCAAATTTCTCAAGAAAAGCCGTAAATTTGGCTTGATTTATAAAATTTAAATGTTTACATAATTTTGCTCCTAGTTATCTGTCTGAACTATTGCATCCCTGTAGCCTGGCCAGAGACTTAATATCTGGTAACCTAAATCTACTTACTGTTCCTTGCACAAGGTTAAAACGCAGAGGAGATCTAGATTGTGGAATAGCTTGCCAGTACAACTTAGAGTAGCTCCTTCTATATCAGTTTTTAGACCTCTTCTGAAAACCTATTTGTTTACCAATTTTTAAAAGCTAAGGAAATGTTGTTACTTTGTTTGTTTTTATTTTTATTTTGTTTATTTGATCTATTTGTTTTCTTAGTTTAAAATTTGTTAGTGTTTCTTCTTTTAGCTTGTACAGCACTTTGGTCAGTCCTTAAATGTGCTTTATAAATAAAAGAAATGAAATGAACTGAACTGATTTGTAACCTCCATCACTTACTGGTTATACTTGGCACAAGGGATGATCTACCGGTATGCTATTGTGCAATGAAAATGACCCCATAGCACCATCTAGCGCCAAAGTTGAATGCTTTAAAATTTCTATATCTTCCTAACAATATAAATATGTATGATTCAGCACATAACTGAATACATTTCAGAACTATAAGGAGTGTAATAATGTAAGACGCTCTTCTTTGTAAGTCTACATGAAATGTATTGTAAAAACACAAATACAGTGAGTGTGCAAAAATATAGGACATTACAATCATGATGGGGAATTTTACAGACTATTCTCACTCACTTTTTCTGCATAAAATGTAAAAATCGACTACATTCTGTTTTTGTTTTTTTCTTCATTTGTACAGAGTCCAGGCGAGCTTATCTGTTGGCAGTACCTCTACGCCACTGCCAAACACACACATCGAACCCACACACACATCAACGCACAGCCAGTGCACACACACTGCCTCCAGAATCCATTCCAGCAGCAGCTTGAGTCTGATTCATCACAGCTCCCAGCGTAGTCTTACAGACTCGCCCAGCAGCCGAAAGAGAAGCTGGATCTCCACCGACTTGTCTGATAAAAGCAACTTTGAGCCAAAGAACTTGCTCAGCCTCTTTGATGAGACCACCCTAGAAAGCAAGCCTTGAGTTGTGAATACAACACTCTTATTAGTATATAGTGACTATATTTCTAATTTAGTTGCCGTCTGTCATGTTGTAAGAAAAACATTTAAAGGCATTTAAGATGTTTAAACCTGGTTTGATGATTTGGCTGAAATCAGTTTTACTACTTTCAAAGGGTTGATGAAAATCTGTAGTGGGCAGCATGATATAATATATGTGTAGAAGCCACTGAAATCATGTTCAAATTTGGCATATATGCATAAACCCAATCCCTTTTGCGGCTAATATATCCAGATTAAAGTCAGTTTCAGGTCGTATTTAAATAAAATAAAAATATTAAATTGTAAGTCTAAGTATTTATTGAATGCATTGTTAAATAAACAACTCCGTTGTTGATTCCATTAAAACTGAAATAAAAGTTGAGGAATTTTCTGTTGTCTGTATAATTTTTTTATAGAATTTGTCCAGTTTTAATATGATGGCAATTTGCATGCTTAATCGGTTGTGCAAAGGGCATAATTTTTTGTTAACCAATTAAAACTACAGTGAATGTAGTTGTAAGATATTATTTCTATTAAACATACACATTTCTTGGCTAAACTGTACCGAAATATAGATGAAACATGATCATTGCGATGCATCAAAGGCAGCTCTAACCCATATGTTTTGGTCATGCTCTAAACTGAGACAATTTTGGTTTTGAGATTTTAAACTCAGCTTTTAAATTAAGAATTCACCCCAACCCAATAATGGTTCTGTTTTGTGTCAGAGGTGATGACGTTCAAATAGTTAAAGAAAATGCCTTGGCTTTTTCAACATTAATAGTTAGAAGTAGAATCAGGAAGATCAGACCATTCCTAACAGCATGCAACACAGCTTCTCGCCCAGGCCCTGGTCATTTCTAGGTTTGACTACTGCAATGCGCTTTTGGCTGGACTTCCATCGTGTGCGATCAAAATGCTTCAAATGATTCAGAACGCAGCGGCACGTCTGCTCTAAGCAATGTCCAAAACGTAGTATTTCAGGCACTTTTTGTGATTTTTCGCCTCTTCATGACGGATCGCTTCCTGAGTTGTAAGTTGCTTTGGATAAAAGCATCTGCTAAATGAATAAATGTAAATGTAAATTCTAGAGTGGAAATACCCCAATCCACCTAAATTGTCATTATGGCTTAATGATCTAATGATGATTCTAAAAACCGGAAAAAAATCCCTGTTATTTTTTATTTTTCCTGGCATTTGGGGTTTTGGGATGGGAATTTTTGGGTAGAAAAGGTGTAAAAGCAATGCCTTTAGAAGTGTTTTTGTCACTGAATATTTTTTATGTACCTTGTATAATTAAAAAAAAATAAAAAATCTTTCCAAATCAGTATAGTATAGTGGTATGACCAAAATAAATGGAAAATAGTTTATGTTGTAAACTCAGTTCTGAATTTCTTTAAGGACTGTTTTACAAGACAAAAATTGTATACCTTTTTCCAATTGAAATGTTCCAATTGAATTCAAATATTCTGAATAAAAGTTTCAGGATATCTTGCTCTTCCTGTGAAATGCTCTCTGCTAACATATGCAGATCTGTCTCCATTGTGGTATACAACACTAACACCTAAATATGCTTACTGTACACTATCCCTTAGCCTTGCCCCCGATCATGCCATAATTACTCACCCTCATGTCGTTCCAAACCCGTAAGACCTTCATTCATCTTCGGAACACAAATTAAGATATTTTTGTAGAGTATAGACTGCAACGTTATAACACTTTCAAGGCCCAGAAAGGTAGTAAAGACATCGCTAAAATAGTGTGACTACAGTGGTTCAACCTTAATGTTATGAAGCGACAAGAATACTTTTTGTGTGCAAAAAAAACAAAACAAAAATAGCGTCTTCATTCAACTATTTATTCTCTTCCGTGTCAGTCTCTTGATGCTGCCGACGCTGCCAACGTTGCAGTCTATGGGGGGTCAGAAAGCTCTTGGATTTCATCAAAAATATCTTAATTTGTGTTCCGAAGATGAACGAAGGTCTGGGGTTTGGAACGACATGAGGGTGAGTAATTAATGACAGAATTTTCATTTTTGGGTGAACTAACCCTTGAAAGAAACTGACAGAAAAAGATTAGACTTAAAATATGTGACCCGTGCTAGCAAAATGAGTCATAATGAGCACATTTTCAAAAATGAGTTGTTATTTTCACCTTTTAACCTTCAAAATCATGTATGATTTGTTGGAATCAGACAAAAAACACACCAAGTCAAAACGTCTCGGTTACGTATGTAACCCTCGTTCCCTGAAGGAAGGGAACGGAGACGTTACGTCAGTTACTGACGAAATGGGGGTTTCGCTTAGAAGCCAATCGCCTTTGAGCTCTACAAAACGAGCCAATGGCATGAAGATGCCATGGGTCTGCGGAATTTGCATAATGCAACCCCGCCCCACCGCGTGGGTATAAAGGGCGTTGCGTGGCAATCTCGCATTATGTTACCTGCTGAAGAGCCGAGGCATGAGCGTCCGGCCGTTCCAGCGGTACAGAGGAAGTGGCATGGGGACGTAACGTCTCCGTTCCCTTCCTTCAGGGAACGAGGGTTACATACGTAACCGAGACGTTCCCTTTCAGTCAGTACACTATGAGTTACGTCAGTTACTGACGAAATGGGGGTCCCAATACAATCTCGCCACGACGGCTGTCTACCAGCGTCCTGCGCTGACCAGGGCTCCCTGCCGTGAGTCTTAGCACGAACGAGGGGCTAGGCTCAACGCTGATACCAAGGTACACTGGGAAGCATATCCCACGTGGAGAAATGCAACACAATGCCTGCCCGAAGGGAGGATTTAAGAATACACATATGACCCCCGTAGGGACTGCATATGGAGCACTCTGGGGTATCCAGCCGCAGGTGGAAAGTTTTTCAACCCCAGGTGTGGCAAGATGTCTTGCCAAGGGAAGACACATGCTCAGAGAGACTTACCGTGGAAATACACATGTGGGGGTTGCCCAACGGGGGAACCATGCACACGGAGGCACCTAGCCGAACACGAGGGCTGACCAAGCGGTCATGCACTCTGGTGTCGACATCAGCAGTGCTGGAGGAGCTCAGGGCTTACTGGGAAGCTCACCTGAGAGAAAATGCGCACGCATCCAGTCCGTGGAATGGAATGGCGCAGCAAGCGAAGACACCTGAGCCTGTCCAGTTACTGGCCACTTGGGGCGAGTACACGAGCGGACACAGGCTCCACTCGGAGATTATAAAATCTTGCGAATGTGTAGGGTGTCGCCCAGCCTGCAGCTCTACAAATGTCTGTCAGCGAGGCGCCACGCGCTAAAGCCCATGAGGAAGCAACACTCCTAGTGGAGTGTGCTCTAACCCCAAGGGGGCATGGCATGCCCTGAACCTGATATGCCAGGACAATGGCGTCCACTATCCAGTGAGACAACCTCTGCTTGGAGAGAGCCTTCCCTTTCTGCTGCCCTTCGTAACAGACAAAGAGCTGGTCTGAGGTCCTGAAACACTGCGTCCAGTCTACGTAAGCGCGAAGGGCGCGTACTGGACAGAGCAGTGCCAAGGCTGGGTCTGCCTCCTCCACAGGCAGCGCTTGCAGGTTCACCACCTGATCCCTGAAGGGAGTGGTGGGAACCTTGGGCACGTATCCAGGCCGGGGTCTCAGGATCACGTGAGAATTGGCCGGCCCGAATTCCAGGCACGCTTCGTCAACCGAAAATGCCTGCAGGTCCCCTACCCTCTTGATGGAAGCCAGAGCAATCAAGAGCACCACTTTCATTGAAAGGAACTTCAGCTCCACAGACTGCAGAGGCTCAAAGGGAGCTTTCTGCAGGGCAGATAAAACCACTGCAAGATCCCAAGAGGGTATTTGAGGAGGACGAGGAGGATTTAATCTCCTCGCTCCTGTAAGGAACCTGCTGACCAGGTCGTGCTGACCTACCGTTTTTGAATCCACCAGGTCATGATGAGCCGAAATTGCGGCCACATAGACCTTCAGGGTGGAGGGAGACAGCCTTCGCTCCAACCCTTCTTGGAGGAAGGAAAGCACAGACCCGATTGAGCATTTCGTGGGGTCTTCTCGGCGAGAAGAGCACCAGGTGACGAAGAGGTTCCACTTCAACACATAGGCCTGTCTCGTGGACAAGGCCCTAGCGGAAGTGATGGTAGCCGCCACCTGAGGTGGCAGGGTACTCAAACCTACCGGTCGGGACGTGGGTGCCATACGGTGCCCCGTCTCTGAGTAAGGAGGTCCTTCCTCAGAGGGATCGACCAGGGAGGGGCTGTCGCAAGGAGTATGAGTTCTGAGAACCAGGTCCGGCCGGGCCAATATGGGGCGACCAAAAGGACCTGCTCCCTGACCTCCCTGATCTTGCACAGAACCTGTGCGAGTAGGCTCACTGGGGGAAACGCATACTTGCGTGGGCCCCGCGGCCAGCTGTGCGCTAGTGCATCCGTGCCGAGGGTCCCCTCGGTCAGGGAATAATACCAGCGGCAATGGGAAGAGTCGTGGGAGGCAAACAGATCTATCTGTGCGTCGCCAAACTGTTCCCAAATCAGCTGAACCGTCTCCATTCCCCCGGAAGCGGCTGAAACCGTGACAGCTCGTCGGCTGCACGATTCAGTTCTCCCGGGATGTGAACGGCATGAAGCGACCTCAGATGCTTCTGACTCCATAGGAGGAGATGGCGGGCGAGTTGCGACATCCGGCGGGAGCATAGACCACCTTGTCGGTTGATGTACGCTACTGTTGCCGTACTGTCTGAACGGACCAGTACATGCTTGTCCTTGAGCAAGGCTCGGAAGCGGTGCAGGGCAAGACGTACGGCCAGCAACTCGAGGCAATTGACATGCCATAGGCGCTGGGGTCCTTTCCAGGAGCCCGCGGCAGCATGTCCATTGCACATGGCGCCCCAGCCCGTGGCAGAGGCATCTGTTGTTACAACAACATGCCTGGAAATTCGTTCTAGGGGAACACCTGCCCGTAGAAAACTGAGGTTCGCCCACGGGGTGAAGGTCTGACGGCAGGCCCGAGTAACTGGGACCCGGAGCGTGCCGTGTAGCCATGCCCATCTCGGGACTCGATCGCGAAGCCAGTGCTGAAGCGGTCTCATATGAAGCAAACCGAGCGGCGTTACCGCGGCTGCGGATGCCATATGCCCCAGGAGCCTCTGAAAATATTTCAGTGGAACTGCACTCTTGCCCTTAGAACTGGCGAAGACAAGTCAGCAGTGACTGCGCGCGCTCGCTCGTAAGCTGCGCGTACATGGCGACCGAGTCGATTTCCATACCGAGAAAAGAGATCCTCTGCACTGGGGAGAGTTTGCTCTTTTCCCAGTTGACCCGAAGGCCCAGACGGGCGAGGTGCTGAAGCACCAGGTCCCTGTGTTCGCAAACCTGATCCCGAGAGTGGCCTAGAATCAGCCAGTCGTCGAGATAGTTCAGGATGCAAACCCCGTGTTGCCTGAGCGGCACAAGGGCTGCCTCGACGACCTTCGTAAAGATGCGAGGGGACAGGGCTAGCCCGAATGGGAGAACCGTGTACTGATATGCCTGCCCCTCGAAGGCAAACCGTAGAAACGGTGTCGAGGAAGAATGGAGACATGAAAGTACGCGTCCTTCAGGTCGATCGCTGCAAACCAATCCAATGGACGAACGCATTCGAAAATGTGTTTGGCTGTCAACATCCTGAATGGAAGCCTGTGAAGGATTCGGTTCAAGATGCGCAGGTCCAGGATTGGCCGTAACCCACCGGTTTTCTTGGGTACAATGAAGTAAGGGCTGTAGAGGCCGGACTCCATCTCGGCTGGAGGGACGATCTCGACCGCACCCTTCGCCAGTAGGGTGGCGACCTCCGCACGCATGACAGGGGCATTGCCACCCACCATGGTATAGCGGACTCCCCGAAAGTCCGCACGGGGAGGAGACCGTGCGAACTGAATCGCATAGCCAAACCTGATGGTGCGAGCGAGCCAACTGGACAGATTGGGAAGCGCTAGCCAGGCTCCCAGAAACTGTACCAGCGGGGTCAAGCGGACCACAGGCATACCCCCGATGGGGCAGCGAGGCGGAATGACCGGCCCAGACATGGGAGGCGTGGGAGCGTCCCGAGGTGTGGGCGGGGTCGAATTCCGCGCCCTGACAGGAGACCAGGGAAGGACCAGCGTTCCACGGGGGTCTCGTCTGCCAGGGAGCTGGCGACAGAGGGGGCCGAGAGTGGCGAGGCTGCTTGGCGTCGCACACTGCCAGCCGCGCCCTCTTGAGGCTCGGAGGTGAAAATGTCAGTTCTTTCTTTACAAGGATTCTCCCCCGGCCCTCCAGCGGGGGAAGGAGTGGCCCTGCTACCATCTCCTGAGAAAGAACCGAGTTCACCTCCGAGCCGCCCGTCTCAGGACCGCCGCTTAGACTGCCGTTTAGCAGGCTGGGGGGCTGGGACAGGCGGGGCTGCCTTCCTGCGGCGTCCTCCACGCCTTGGCCCGGGTGAAGGCTGCTGCTGGGGCTGAGCGGGAGGAGCGAGGGCCGCAGGAGGGCGGCCTCGGCGGGGAGCAGACTGAGGCCTCTGAGCCGGCGGCTGGGTGGAGGCAGCAGCAGGCCACCGGGGCAGAATATGTTTGATCGCCTCAGTCTGTTTCTGAGCGGTCGAGAACTGTTGGGCGAAGTCCTGGACCGCCCCGCTGAATAGCCCATCCTGGGAAATGGGAGAATTGAGGAAACGGGTTCGCTCAGATTCTCCCACATCAACCAGGTTGAGCCATAAGTGGCGCTCCTGGACCACAGAAGTGGACATCACCTGACCGAGAGAAAGAGCGGTCACCTTCGTCGCTCGTAGAGCGAGGTCGGTGGCCGCCCGCAGCTCCGGCATTAATGCGGGGTCAGCATTGCCCTCGTGCATGTCTCTGAGCACCTTGGCCTGGTAGACCTGAAGGGTGGCCATCGCATGCAGGGCGGACGCGGCTTGGCCCGCAGCTCTGTGGGTCTTCGCCACCAAAGTAGACGTAAACCCACAGGCCTTGGACAAGTGCTTTGGGTCACCACGCCATGTCCCGAGCGCTCTCGGCTAGATGGTTGGTATCTGGGGGCGGCCCCCAGATACCAACCATCTAGCCGATCGACATAGTATCCTCCGCCGGTGCGCCAAATGAAACGCAGGGCCCAGGACGGGAAACACCTGCGCCCTCATCTGGCAACACCACAGGTTGCAGTGTGCTAGAAGGGGGTGTGGCCCGAGGAGGATTCGTCGGGTTGGCCCACACCGTCACCCTCAAGTCACCCTGACCACCAGCCAAAGTATTCCCACTCGTGGAGGGAATAGATTGGGGTGTGGTAGAGGGGACTCTCCCTCCAGCACGGAGATCATGGAGTCTTGACCGCAACACTGCGATGGCCATGTTCCCGCAGTGGGAACATGACTCATCCATGAACGCGCGCTCGGCGTGCACGAGGCCCAAGCACGCCAAACAGCGATCATGCCCGTCAAACGGAGGAACCAGCCGACCGCACCCAGAAACGGAGCACGGGCGAGACATCTTGAAAAAGACGGGCCACGTGCAGCTCTTTTAGAGCTCTTATTTTGAGTCTTTGCTCTGCAGAATGCCGAAGCGCCTAGGGAGAACACACACGCTGTGCTAGATCACTGCACAGATCAGACAGGAATGCGGAACTCGCTAGAACGCGCCGTAACACCAACACTCTGGAGAGACACTCGTCTTGAAGAGAAAAACGCTCAGGCGGTAACACTCGGCTCTGAAGCAGAAACATAATGCGAGATTGCCACGCAACGCCCTTTATACCCACGCGGTGGGGCGGGGTTGCGTTATGCAAATTCCACAGACCCATGGCATCTTCATGCCATTGGCTCGTTTTGTAGAGCTCAAAGGCGACTGGCTTCTAAGCGAAACCCCCATTTCGTCAGTAACTGACGTAACTCGTAGTGTACTGACTGAAAGGGAACCAAATATCTATAGGAAAAATATATATATTTTTTTTGTTTCCATGATACCACAATTGTTTGATTAACATTAATGAAACAGACAGCCTATATATTAAGACCTACAGTACTGCACAAATCTAATATAATGTTACACATCAGATGTTTTTCACAAACAGTTAACTAAATGTTAATTTAAGACATAACAGATAATGCTTGCGTGAATACCAGTGGTGTAATGTAACGAAGTAATAATACTTCGTTACAGTACTTGAGTATTTTTTGGGAGAATCTGTACTTTACTTGAGTTTTTATATTTCTGTCAACTTTTACTTTTACTCCACTCCACTACACTCCGATACATTTTCCCAAAGCAATTTCGTTACGTACTACAAAATAAATTCGGAAGACTGCAAGGATGCATGTGCAAACAAGTGCTCGCACAAGCGCGGTTGATTTCATTTCCTGTGATGCATCCGTTGCTATAGCGACTGACACGTGAGGCTGCACGCTGCACAGAGCGGGACACTTCAAAAACGAATTTAAAACATAGACAACAAAATGGTATGTTATACACTACGGTACATGTTTTCCTATCACTATAAAGTAATTAATTTGTTGACTAGATGCTGTATTAATGCCATCGAGGCTGAGAGGATGCTAACATTAGTACCTCAAGCGGTTAAAACAACGTGACAAAAACACACGCAAGTCTGACCCAAATGTTTAATGTCACATTTGTTACCATCTATTTGCATTATTTTATATCCATCTGGACGCTTTTATGCAGTCGTTATGCAGCGAAGTGGCATATTTGATGCTAGTGACATGAGAAATCAAAACTGTATTGTCATGCAGCTTTATCGTCACTGTAACATATTTTGATTAGGTAATCATCAAGTGTTCTAAAATAAGCAAATAAACTGTGAAATATACATATAATATACATATACTGTGTCTAATTTCAATACTATGACTGTGTGAAGATTTATATGAAATGGTAACATTTTACAATAAGAGACCATTTTTAACATTAAAATGGTTGATAAAAGTATTGTTCATCAACATTTACTTATACATTTTAAAGTTACATTACATTACATTACATACTTGCATTAGTTACTGTACTATGAATTAACATGAATGATCAAGGTATAATTAATATATTAATATTTTTTATATTTAAAACTTACAATAAACAGTTTGCCATTTTTGTATTCAAAGAAAACAAAATGGAAGAAACAGAGTTAAAACTGACCACAATCTTGCACTTAAACTGTATAGAACAATTTTTAAATATTTTTTTTGCTCCTTTTGTGATTTGCATTTACTTGTACTTTTACTTTCAATACTTAAGTACGTTTAATATGCAAAAAATACTTTTCATACTTAAGTACAATAAATATCACATACTTTAAAACTTTTACTCAAGTAATATTCTAAACAGTGACTTTAACTTTTACCAAAGTCATTTTCTGGCAAGATATCTATACTTTTACTCAAGTGTGGCTTTTGAGTACTTTATCCACCACTGGTGAATTTCAATGAATTCTGTAATTCTGTGTATATGTCTAGGGATCGCGCGCTGTCTGAGGTGTCTTTGTGCGCTTCGGACGTGTCACTCAGTGCGAGTAAGATCATTTTGTTTACATCAGCATGAGTTTGAAAATCACATTTCATTGGTTCAGACTCATGCCATCGAGAATTCGCTATAAATATTCACAAAGTTGCTGCACTTTTACAACGATACCAAACTTGTGCTGAAGTGAAGCGGCAGTCGTCAAGAAGCGAGCAGAGAAAAACAGCATTTTTCATGGACAAAGGAAATGTACAAATAAAGATACTTTTATATGTTTAATTGCTATTTGGAGCATTGGGATCGCTAGGGATCGCTAATTGAACAAATTTTTGTGAAAACCTCAAATTCGACCAAAATTGACATTTTTCACTTGTTTTACCTGTAGCTCGTAATTAGCTTGTGCGCATTCCGACTCATTTTGCCAGCACGGGTCACATATGTCTAATGATTTTACAACACTGTTTGAATCAACAGTGAACTTACTTAAGCTAGACAATGACACTATTCTCTTCTAGATCTGCTGTACAGCCGAAAACAAACTTTGTTGCATTATTTTCCTGTTAGTGCTATAAGCTGCTTTGAAACAATATGTATTATAAAAAGCGCTATATAAATAAAGGTGACTTGACTTGACAACATTAGTATTACAGTCTTCATCTTTCAGTTGAAATGGGTGATAGTTTAGAATTTACTGTTTACCCCCAAAGCATCATAAATTCATCAAACTAAGAAAATATGTTTAATCAGAATTACTTGTTCTCAATATTTCACGTTCTGTTGGTGTTTTTTTTTTTAATGGACTTTTAGTTTATATTGCATTACTTCCTGTGTTTCCTTCTGTTGTCATGGTTTCTAGCTTGTGTTGATTGGTTGTCATGGTTATTAATTTGGCTCCACCTCGGCTCCTTGGTCTCCTGGTCCTTCTGTGTCGCCTGGTCTCTCAGTCCATCGGACTCCAACCGATCACGCCATCACCTTGGCAGGCCAAAAATCTAAATTTGGTTAAAATTTTTAGCTATTTTGACCCATTAAATCATTTAGCAGATAAGATCAGACATATTTGCTGGGTGTGGCCCATTATGACTTATGAGCACAAAAGTTATTTTTCATATGAAGAACAAGTAATTCTAAGGAAACATGATTAGTTTTATGAATTTCTGATGCTCAGGGGGCTAACAGTAAATTCTAAACTATTAACCATTTCAACTGAAGGATGAAGCCTGTAATACTGTTTTCTCAGGTTAAGAAATCTTTTAAGTCTAATCTTTTTCTATTAATTTCCATCAGTTTGAATAGTTGAATTACTTATTTAACAAATAAATTCACGGAGCCAGTTTATTTGTTCACTATGGTGTTATAAAAGATATGTTTATGTAGTGGTGTGAATAATAAAATACTTACAGTATGTGCTTGGCTGCAAGAATGTCATACAGAAAGCACATTCTCATAATCTGGCATCTCTGAAACACCCACAGCCCTAGAATTATTCAAGTTACTTTTTCTAACATGTCTTAATTTGACAATTTGTTCTGTGTAGTATTTTTTCATTGCAGTATTACTATATTATAATTTGTACCAATATATTATGATTAAAAACCTTTTTGCAGGCTAAAATAACATGCATACATAGAGTCATGTGAAAAAGAAAGAACAACCTATTGAATTCTATGGTTTTATGTATCAGTGGCTCTACAAGCAGTTGAATCATAGGGTGTACTTAGTTTGTCACCCATGGCTTTTTGATGGTGTAATTTGTTGTTGTTCTGAGGTTGTATTTACCTAATTTTAAGACCTGCTAGTGACCAGGTGATTTGTATTATTTTCTGATACGTAAAACCATAAAATTTTAAAGGGTGTAAGGGTGTCCTTTCTTTTTCACATTACTATATATATATATCTCAGGGGTGTACAGGTCCATGTAAGCTCGGAATACCCAAGCCATTCATGGTTATTATTAATGTGTACCATAAAGCTTACATGATAAAATGTTGGTAATACGTATGTAACTCTCCATCATTTATTAATTTGCCAAACAACAGTAATTTTCTTCAAATCTGCCACTCACTGAGCGTTCCAGGTAACCGGATCCACAGCAGCTTTGGCGCCTACACTCTGTTGTTATGTATTGTCATCATTATCCCGCATTCTCATTGGTTTGCTGGCATATGGGGGATTTCATGCACAGGGTAAGCAGTCTGTGAATCGCTCACCCAAGAGGAAAAATGTGATGTTACTGCCAGATCTCAATCACCAAAAATTACATTCAATTTGATACACAATTAACTATAACGGAAACCATTTTCATAGTATTTTATTTTCTTCGTAGTTAAATTTATTTTAAACGAAAACTTCTGTTAAAGACAGACCTAATGTAAGCAGACTTGCTGTAACTATCTGAGGCTGTTAAACGATAGTCTATGCGTTTGTTAATGTCATCAATTTGCGTTATTTCAACTTATTTTTACTAAGAATACGTATACTTCTATTTTTTTATACTTGCATTTATTCTAATATTTTATGTGTACGTGTCTAACCTAAATTACCAGTGACCAGTGATTTCTGATATGTAATGATTCGTGTACAGTGTCTAAAAATCGTTTATTGCTGTTAATGTGTTAGTAAATCAAACCAGTGATTAAACGGTCAACTTCACATTGTTTCTCTTAGTAGGATTAAATTATATATAGAAAGCGATCAAAGAACGCTCCCTTTGCAATCGCTGGAGTTGTCAATCAAACATAGCGAGTTTATCATTGAATGAGTTCTGGACTCACACCAAAATTCCTGTAATAATCAACAAATTATTTACATTGTGTTTGTACTGTTAGTTATGATGAAAGCAAATGCGATCATTTTTTGATAATGTGCGAGTTAAAATTTCACATTGGTGCGAGTGCATAATGTTAAGGTTGTTTTGGTACCTGGCTGGCACAATTACTCTGTTAACCAATCAGGTTTGATATTTTAGTACATATTTTATTTTACATATTTTATATTTTATATTCGTGTACAGAATACAGAGGAGTTCCAGTTGCTCACCCATTCACGTGTTATAAGCAGCCCCTGCCTTGGAACGGTGGTCAGCCGTGTACATTTTCGGGCTGTTTCCGGACGGGACATTTTCACTGTTGCACAGCGGTTTCCTGTCTGCCCGAGTGAATTGCGTTTGTAGCTCCACATAGCTCTATTTTCTATCTTTCTTGCTGTTTATTTTGCTTAATATAATTTAATCATCACAATATATCTGATATTATCTAAAATTGTCTGTCACATTGATCTGACATCGCTAGCTTTCATCTAAATCGCTATCGCTAGCACAACGCGCTAGCATTTCACTAGTCTGTTAACCTGCCATCCGTGCTTACCGTCTTTTTTCTCACGCGCGATCGCATGAGTCCATCAAACAACTGTGGTGAGTTGGTTCAGTCAGCAAACACGGTGAGTCATGTCATCTTCTCCTGTTATTGTCACTTGCACTGCCTGCCGTACGTATAGCATAGCCTTCTCTGTCAGCGAAGAGGGCTTCACATGTGATAAATGCAGGGAGATAGTCAGGCTGATGGAGAAGTTTTCAGAACTAGAGACACGCATCCAAACTTTAATCGAGGAAAGTAAAAATGCAAGGGCTTTAGATACTGCTTTGGATGCGACTAGCTTAGTGAACTCTGTACGTTGATTAGAACATCAAACAGGTTCTTCCCACTCAGTGACGCACCCACTGAGAATCCTGTTAAACAAAGCAGTGCTACGGTTATAAACACTACTTTATTAGGCATTATTTGCTGGAACTTTGATTAGCCAATTTTTATGTAGCTCAATACTGAGCCAAGCATCACTGAATTTGCACTTTCCTTGCACTGAGCGAGTTAAACAGCTCAACGCATCTTGATCATGCAGGGCCTGTGCATGATCACGATCCAGGCGCTCACGCTGTTTTTTTCCCCGATTTCCTCTCAATTAGTCTCGCGTAGCCAGACCTTCGGACTGACAGCAGAAGCCAACAATCCGTGGGCGTGACGTCTGAGGCTGAGACTAACCAATCAGTAGCGAGTTTTCTTTCTGGCTTTTGCAACATAAAAGCAAATTTTTGTAATAGCACCATTCTACTGTAACAAAATTTGGTTCAAATTTATTTCAAGCACTTTCAAGGACCTATGTTTGTTTTCACAGACTTTCCAGGCCTTGAATCCTTGTGTCTGAAATTTAGTACTTTCAAGAAGTATGGGAACCCTGGACAGTGCATTGTAGTATCCCTGAGGAAAAATTCCATTAATTCGTTGCTATAGGAGAGGAAGAATTGTCTAAACTTGTTAAATCATCTAAATCAACAACATGTATGTTAGACAGCTACTGAGAGAGATGCTTCCAGAGATCATAGATCCTCTTCTTAAAATCATTAATTCATCTTTGTCGTTAGGATATCGAAAACTTTTAAGCTGGATATTATTAAACCTCTTATTAAAAAAAAGCAACTTGATCCTAGAGAATTAGTCAATTACAGGCCAAACTCAAATCTACCCTTTCTGTCAAAAATACTACAAAAGGCAGTATCCTCACAACTATGTTCCTTTTTTATAAAGTAATGGCATCTGCAAGGATTTCCAGTCAGGATTTAGACCATATCATAGTAACTCATTAGAGTTACAAATGATTTGCTCTTTTCATCCAATCGTGGGTGTATCTCTGTATTAGTGTTACTGGATCTTAGTTCTGCATTTGATACCATCAACCACAACATTCTTTTGAATAGACTTGAAAATTATGTTGGCATTAGTGGAATTGCATTAGAATGGTTTAAATCATACTTATCTGACCGTTATCAGTTTGTAGCAATAAATGAAAAGATGTCATACTGATCACAAGTTCAGTATGGAGTACCGCAAGGCTCAGTACTAGTACCATTGCTTTTCACCCTGTACATAGTTTTCACTGTTACGCTGATGATACTCAGCTCTATATTTCTTCGCGCCCCGACAAAACTTACCAATTCACAAGATTAACGGAATGCATAGCTGATATAAAAAACTGGATGACAAGTAATTTCCTACTACTTTCTAATTATTGGAAAATTCCAATAATTATTTTTATAATTCCAATATAAAAAATTGGATGACTAGTAATTTCCTGCAACTTAATTCAGAAAAAACTGAATTTTTAATCATTGGACAAAAAAATTCCACAAGTAGTAACCTAGAATACTGTCTAACACTCGATGGCTGCTCTGTCAAGTCCTCGTCGTCAGTTAGGAACCTGGGTGTGCTCTTTGATACCAATCTCTCATTTGAAGGCCACGTTTCTAGCATCTGTAAAACTGCATTCTACCATCTTAAAAATATATCTAAATTACGGCACATGCTTTCAATGCAAAATGCTGAACAGTTAGTTCATGCGTTCATGACCTCAAGGCTAGATTATTGTAATGCTCTACTGGGTGGTTGCCCTGCTCGCTTAATAAATAAACTGCAGCTGGTCCAAAACGCAGCAGCTAGAGTTCTTACTAGAACCAGGAAGTATGACCATATTAGCCCGGTTCTGGCAACACTGCATTGGCTCCCTATTAAACATCGTATACATTTTAAAATCTTGCTGATTACTTACAAAGCACTAAATGGTTTAGCGCCCCAGTACTTGAGCGAGCTCTTAACGCATTATACTCCATCACGTTTATTGCGGTCTCAAAATTCTGGCCAGTTGATAATACCTAGAATATCAAAATCAACTGCAGGCGGTCGGTCCTTTTCCTATTTAGCACCTAAACTCTGGAACAGTCTTCCTAGCATTGTTCGGGAAGCAGACACACTCTGTCAGTTTAAATCTAGACTAAAAACACATCTCTTTACTATGGCATACACATAAAACATTTTTAATTTCTATTATTCAAATCAGTTAAATGATTGTTTTAGGCTGCATTAACTAGGTCAGCCGGAACCGGGAACACTCCCAATAATACCTGATGTACTCGTTACATCATAAGAAGAATGGCATCTACGCTAATGTTAGCCTCTCTGTTTATCCCGAGGTTTACTGCAGTCGGCCGGATCCGGGCCGTATCCAGACCAGATGGTGGACCTTAGCCTGGACATGACGACCATATCCCTGAAGTGTCTGTAGAGACAATAGTGTCAATTAAACTCCCCCCTGTAAATGCCGCATCGACACGACATCCTAATTAAACCCGTCCCCGGCGTGACAACTCCAATCTTTCGAATAATCCTACGAATATCTATTTATCTAATATGACTTCTGACCTGTAATGTTGCCAGAATCATAATCATACACTATTTGTTCGTCGGCCAGAGGAGAACTGGCACCCCGACTGAGCCTGGTTTCTCCCAAGGTTTTTTTTCTCCATTCTGGCCCTGAAGGAGTTTTGGTTCCTTGCCACCGTCGCCTTTGGCTTTTGGCTTGCTCAGTTGGGGACACCTAAATTTCAACTATATTACTGATCCGCCCGCATTGACACTATATGATAATTGAAATGAGCTGGATGACATCACCGTTTTCTCCAGAGCGGCTGTACAGCCGAATCAAATTCCGTTGCATTATTTTCCTGTTACCACTGTGAAGCTGCTTTGAAACAATTGCCATTGTGAAAAGCGCTATATAAATAAAGGTGATTTGATTTTGATTTGAAAAAAACCTCCGCACGTAGTAACCTAGAATACTGTCTAACACTTGATGGCTGCTCTGTCAAGTCTTCTTTGTAAGTTAGGAACCTGGGTGTGTCAGGTGAAACAGAGGACCCAAGAGCAAAGGCAGGTTTAATGACAATCTTTAATGAAGACAGAAACAAAGGCAGTCAGCCATGCAGAGGAAGCTGATCTGGAACAAACCTAAAAGTCAATAACTTGTTGGTGAAAGATCCAGGCTCCGTAGCGGACTGGCAGATAGAGCTACTCAGTCCCCAGTTGGCAGACACAGTACCACAGACAGCAGCGAGGATGGCGGCCACGAGCAGCAGGGTGACTGGGCAGAGAACAGGTATGACGAGCACAGCCAGACCAGACAGGACACGACTACGAAACCTGATCAATTGTAGAGTCACAAGTAGATAATGCGAAGACCACAGACACAGGCATACGCAACAACAATAATCTGACAAAGAAGCTGAGAGAACTGCAGAGTAAAGTAGCAGAGAGAATCACGGTAGAGAAGGAACAGGTGCGGTGGCAATCAGCGTGAGCGCTGATTGTGATGGCAAACAGCTGAGTGAAAGTAGTAGGAGAGAGAGAGATCAAACCCGACTCATGACAGGGTGTGCTCTTTGATACCAATCTTTCATTTGAAAGCCACGTTTCTAGCATCTGTAAAACCGCATTCTTCCATCGTAAAAATATATCTAAATTACGACATATGCTCTCAATGCAAACAGTTTGTTCATGCGTTCATGACCTCAAGGCTAGATTACTGTAATACTCTACTGGGTGGTTGCCTTGCACGTTTAATAAACAAACTCCAGCTGGTCCAAAACGCAGCAGCTAGAGTTCTTACTAGAACCAGGAAGTATGGCCATATTAGCCCGGTTCTGTCAACACTGTGTAGCGACTCGGCTACATATGTTAATAAATTAAATTAGCTCAATAGGGAATTATGGGTATTGATACTTAATTATTTATAATTAATCGTAACGTGTTATGATCAAATTATAAATCTCCAAATCACCCAAAAGGGAAATACCTAGCCTAAGTATTTGTGTAATATATATATACATATATATATATATAGTTAACAACAATGGATTGCAATTAACTACGAATATATATGCCAAATCAGTAGGCTACAGAATAACTTCATTCAAAATTCAACTGGTCCGTTCGTTTGACGAACCGACAGTACAATCTTTATCAACTCTCATGAAGTTTTATTCTTTCTATCAAATCTTCAGGAAGATTATCCTTCTGCCGCGAAGAATAACTTTCTGAACTAGATATTAAATAAAGTATTCAACGATATATGCAGGCTTGTAGCAAGATCTAAACATTAAAGTGACTATGTTTTGTGAGTGGCAACAATGACAATCAAACGTGGATACAATGGTTTTAATAATTGATACTATGAATACATACGACTAAATGAAGAATACATATATGTACAGAATAACGAAAAGTAGAGAAAGAGAAAGAAAGAAAGATCAAGAATGGCAATTTCACAAACAAGTAACCCGAAAGAGTCAGCAAAGAATAATATCACCTTAAACAGGGGCACAAATCTTAAACGTATCTAAAGCTTGATAGAATTTATACTTGCATGGGTTTTTTTGTGCTGAGTATAAGAGGATGTGTGCGAGGCTTCTCAGAGCGTTCTTTGAGCTGGAGCTTCTCTCTCTTCCGGAGATCGTGTCTCCGATCCGCGGGAAGTTTGAAGGTAGCTTGAGAGCGAGTGTTGCCAAAAAGGGGAGGAAGAGAAGATCGTCTCGTCTGAGTTTTTAGGAAGTTGACTGAGCGCTGAGATGATCGCGCTGAGATGGAGCACGCTGCGATGGAGCGCGTTGCCTGGCCGAACTTCAAAGGATCCAACCAACTAGACTGAGCCGCACAGCCAGGGCCTGAGCCCCTCCGGCCAGGGGACAAGCCGAGATGAGATGAAGGGAGGAAGATGCGAAGTTGACTGAGCAAAGATATGCTTGTGTTATTGCCCTTTAAAGTCCATTAACATACACCCATCTTTCCTGAAATGGCCAATCGTAGGTGTGGACTTTAGGCGGGAGAGAGTCCCTTTGTCTTGGTTTACAACCTAATGGCATGTCCTTATGGTGCTTTCAGAATTAGTACAGTTTTACTCCCAAGGGGCTAAACATACTAATGATGCATCTCATAATTAAATACTGGCACCGTTGATTAAGAAAAAGAAAGAGGAACATTTAGATACCAAACAAATTTTGGCTTGAAGGTATAAAAGCAGAAATACATCCTTTACACATTAAGCTTAACAAGCATTTAAAATGACCTTAACATTACACACATCATGACTTCGTAGAGTATAACATAGGGAACATGCGTACACATAGGAATATTTCATATACATTCTGAAATAGTTTAATTATAAAGGGGAATTAGGAGAATGTCCGTGCTATGCGTATTGGATTGAGTCTCTCCATGTCCAGGTCCTGGGTGTATGGGGGGAAAGACATGGTTAGAGCCATGGGACGAGATAGCGATCGCTTTTAAGTCGCCAGGGCTCTTCGAGGTGTTGTCTGCTTCGCATCGGCCAAGCCATAAAGATGACAAAGGGCAATTTAGCGTAGACTTAGTGGCACCAAGACATTAATTTATATGCGGCTAAAAGCTTTCTGACGCTTAGAGCAGAATCGATTCATCATGATCTAGTCCAGAGACCCCAGATGCTACAACTGCACTGGCTCCCTATTGAACATCGTATAAATTTTAAAATCTTGCTTATTACTTACAAAGCACTAAATTGTTTAGCTCCCCAGTACTTGAGCCCCAGTACTCTCCAGTACTCTTAACACATTCTAGTCCTTCACGTCTATTGCGGTCTTAAAATTCTGGCCAGTTGATAATACCTAGAATATCAAAATCAACCGCAGGCGGTAGATCC
The DNA here is from genome assembly GCA_039654105.1 of Coreius guichenoti. Lineage (NCBI taxonomy): Eukaryota > Metazoa > Chordata > Actinopteri > Cypriniformes > Gobionidae > Coreius > Coreius guichenoti. The sequence goes on from CM077187.1 coordinate 13,447,920, forward strand.
TTTTCCTATTTAGCACCTAAACTTTGGAACAGTCTTCCTAGCATTGTTCGGGAAGGGTTCGGGAGGTTTACTGTAGTCAGACAGATCTGGGCCGTATCCAGATCAGATGGTGGACCTGTGCCTAGACACGACCACAACCCATTTCTGAAGTGTCTGCAGAGATCGACACGACTTATTGACACGACTTATTGACAAGACAGCCAGTGGCACTGATCCCGTGAAGTGCTCTCCATTCCCTCCTTCATGGAATGAGGGTTACATATGGAACCGAGACGTTCCCTTTCAGTCGGTCACATTCGACGTCACGTCGGGAACGTCTGGGAGCTGCCCATTCCAGCGCCCTGCGTAAGACTCCTAATCCCCCTGCAACACCTGGGGGAAGATGGGACAGGGCTTACACCGAGACAGTCGCCCTTCCTTAGAGGGAAAGGGTCCCCTCGGTCAGGGAGTGAAACAGCTGGGAATGGGTCGTGTCCGGGGCGGCAAACAGGTCTACCTGTGCGGTCCAGAAGCGACTCCATATCAGCTGGACCACCTGAATCTCCACTCTCCCAGAAGCACTGGCTGTCGTGAGAGCTCGTCAGCTGCACAATTCAGCAAGCCCAGAATGTGAATGGCATGAAGCGACCTCAGATGCTTCTGACTCCATAGGAGGAGATGGCGGGTGAGTTGCCACATGCGACGATAGGAGTAGACCACCTTGATGGTTGATGATTGCAACGGTCGCAGTGCTGTCCATATGAACCAGTATGTGCTTGCCTCGTAGCGCCGTTTTGGAGCGGCCCAGCACAATACGTGCTGCATGCAACTTGAGGCAATTGATCTGCCAATGCAGTTGGGGTGCCGTCCAAACACCCGAAACTGCATGCCCATTGTACATGGCACCCCAGCTGGTGGTAGAGGCATCTGTGAACACAACAGCATGCCTGGACACTTGTTCTAGAGGAACTCCTGCCCATAGAAACGAAGGGTCTGACCACAGGCTGAAGGTTTGGCGTCAGGCCGGGGTGATTGTCACCCAGTGTGTGCTGCATTGCCACGCCCATCTCGGGACTCATATGAAGTAATCCCAGGGGTGTTACGGTGGCTGCGGATGCCATATGCCCCAGGTGCCTCTGAAAATTTTTCAGTCGGGCCGCCGTCCTGCCTTTGAACGAATTCAAGCAGTTCAACACGGACTGAACACATTCTTCTGTGAGGCGTGCTGTTGACTAAGTCCAACTCCATACCGAGGAAAGAGATCCTGTGCACAGGGGACAGTTTGCTCTTTTTCCAGTTGACCGAAAGCCTCAGCTGGCTGAGCTGTCTGAGCACCATGTCCCTGTGTTCGCACAACTGCTCTCGCCAGTCGTCGAGGTAGTTGAGGATGCAAACGCCATGTTCTCTCAGGGGAAACAAGGGCCGACCATCGTAAAGATGCAACAGGGACAGCCCGAAGGGGATGACTTTGTACTGAGCGCAAAGTGCACGAACGGTCTGTGTCGAGGCAGAATCGAGACATGGAATTATGCGTCCTTTAGGTTGATCGCTGCAAACCAATCTCGGGGACGGATGCATCCGAAGATGTGTTTCTGCGTTAACATCTTGAACGGGAGCCTGTGCAGGGCCCGGTTCAAGACTTGCAGATCCAAGATTGGCCGTAACCCACCGCCTTTCTTGGGTACAACGAAGTAGGAGCTGTAGAAGCCTGTCTTTATATCGGCTGGAGGGACCGGCTCTATCGTGTCCTTCGCCAGTAGGACTGCAATCTCCGCCCGTAACACAGAAGCACCCTCGTTCAGCACTGAGGTGCTAGAGCAGTGGGGGGCCCACAGAGATTGGCTTGGCGGGTTTGCCTCCACTGTGATCCTCAGGTCACCCTGGCTATTCACCGAAGTAGCCCTCTTCTGAATTTTTGGTCAAGAAGAGGAACTAGATCGGGGTAGAGGTGAGGGGACTCTACCTCGTTTGAGGTAATCAAGTCTCGACCGCAACTCTGAGATGGTCATCTTCCCGCAGTGGGTACATGACTCATCCACGAACGCTAACTCAGCGTGCTTTAAGCCCAGACACGTGAGACAGCGATCGTGACTGTCAGTCGGCGCCAGGTAACTACCACATCCAGAAACACATGGGTGGAATGAAATCTTTAAAAAGACGCAGTGTCACACCCGTGCTTGCTTTTTTAGGGAAAAGTGCTCTCTTACTAGTGCTAAAGCGCACAGGGAAATGGCTGCAACACAACTGCAGGGAATAGTGCAGCCCGCAGTGTGTAGGAAAGCTCTTTTAGGCTGTATGAACAGCTCGGGAAAATGCTCTTTGAAGAATGTGACCACTGCTGCAGCACCGGATGAAGAGGCTTCTTCCCAAAGAGTAGACTCGTTCAACAACACTCTCTCAGATGACTGGAGAACCATAGAACCGCTTGGCTCCGAAGCGAAAAGCTGAATGCGCATTGCATCTGCTTCCGCATTTATACCCACGCTGCGGGGCGGAGCGTGAGATGCAAATCTCGCATGCCAGTGTATTGGCTCGATTAGTTACATTCGAAGACGATTGGGCTCTCAGGCAAAATCCCAATTCGCCTGTGACATTCCCGACGTGACGTCAAACGTGACTGACTGAAAGGGAACTCTTGTCTTTTTCTATCAATTTGAATAACAAAATAAAGGCCTAGAACCAGTTCATCTGTAGGGAACTGAAAACATAGTTTTATATAATTTATTTAATAATGGACTGGTAAATTGTGAGCTTCAAATGATAACTTCTTACTCATTTGAACGTGAACTATAACATCTTCCCCCGGTTTCATAGACAAGGCTTAAGCTAGTCCTAGACTAAAATGCATGTTTGAGTTGTTTTAACTGAAAGAAACTTGCACAGATATATCTTAAAATATGTCAGTGGCATTGTTTTTTCTTAAGATGCACACCAGTAATGTTTTGTTCTAGGGCACGTTTATAAAAGTTACTTTAATGTCCTAATTGAACTAAGGCCTAATTCTGGCTTAATCTAAACTCTGTCTGTGAAACCGGGCCCCTATGACATGATATTCATCTAAATTTAAATTATCTCATGGATGTGGCTGTTGTGGTTCATGGTCATAGTGGCACCAGCTGCTGCAGTAAATGTGGCATATTCAAACGATTTTTACATAGTTCTTTTACATTTACCTGCTTTAAATGCATTCTAAATTCCCTAAAGCCACCAGGGTGGCTGTGGCGCCTGGGCTTGGGACCGTCATCGCTGCTTGCAGCTATATTATAAATTTATTTTAGTTAAATTTATAATATTACATTTCAACCATGTGTTATTGTTTTATCTTAAAATGACTTAAATACTAACAAAACTATATTTTCTAAATTGCCTAAATGACAAAATTTGTACAATAATAACTACATCATGACAATATCTTTATAGAAAAATCATAATACTGAACATGTTATTGCATTATCATGAGTCATATTTTTTCCTTACGAAAATGAACCATGGTTTTAACGCCAATGGTTTTACAGTGGATTGATTTCCATTTGTATGACTATAGTTTTACTACAAATTCCATGGTTTAACTATGGTTATTGTAGAAAAACCATGGTTAATTTGTGGTTACCATGGTTTAACTACAGTAACCATGGTTTTTGGGTTTATATGTAATAAAACCATGGTTAATTTTCATAAGGGTAATGTTGTTGTCTGCCCTAGCTCCCTCTGAACCTATTATAAAACCATGTGAATATTTGCCTGCTAAATCACTACTGTAACTTTACAATAGATAATAATGATGTCCTTTAGCATACAAGATTTCTGAGTGATGATAGTAATGGAGTGCTACTGCTAACAAAGGCAAAACTACAATAGCCTATTTACAGATGAAACTGACCTGCAACAGATCAGTAGTTTTGCCTCTCTGCTCCACCTGGGCGCTTCCACTTAATTCTCGAGTCTTTCGCATTGATTACTCTGATCGAAAGACACCTTTTGGCGGAGGCGTGGACACAAGCCGAATAGTAACGTTTGCCAGTCAAGACTAACTGATTCATGATTTATTAGAGATGCCACCAAATACAGATTAAAACTAAAGAAACAAGCCTGGTTTGAAAATGTAAGAAGTAGAAAGTACAGATATTTGTGATAAAAAAATGTGAAAGTAAAAAGTAAAGTACTGATACCAGAAAAATCTACTTAAGTACAGTAACAAAGTATTTGTACTTCATTACTTCCCATCTCTGGAGTTCTGTTTATGTTCGGTGATCAATGTTTATATGTGGATTAAACCGCTCAATTCATATGGATTCGTTTTACAATCTCTATGAACTTTTTGAAGCAACAAAGTGAAAGTTGTGTAGGCTGTCATTGGAGGGAAGGAAATCTCACGGATTTCATTTTGTGTTTCGAAGATGAGCGAAAGTCTTTCGGGTTTCGAATGACACGAGGGTGAGTAATTGATGGCAATTTTTTCATTTTTGGGTGAACTAACCCTTTAATGGCAACCAGTATGAAACAACATCATTCTGTGAACTGATGTGGCTTCTTATCACAGAATGAGGCAGAAATTATATTATTTTATAGTATTCTATACAGCGATAAAGGCTATGTTGATCCCCTGCTCCTGAGATAAGAGATTGATAGAAAATACCCAAGATGGTTTGAAGAACACAAACAAACCATATACCATTTGCATTTTATTCAGCTACATTCAGCTAGCTGGATATCTTCATTTTCGGGATTTCCTGGAACGTAATTTTTATTACATAATTTTTATTACTCTTAAGAGTCTCACTTGTGGACTAACTGCGCGTGTGCACCCTCCGGCGTAGAGTATGAATGAAACAAATTACAGAGTTTAGCGTTCCATAATGCTCATATCACCCTATTTTGGGTAAAAATAGAAAAAATACTGTTCTCTAAAGATATTTGAAGTAAACATACGATAATCCATAGGTTTTTATCCGAATGAGCACACTTTTGGACTAAAAGCCCAGATGGATGTAAATATAATTAAACACAGAAAGGCGTCAGCAGTTAACAGGTTAATGTAACATTTCCCATTTCAGGACTAGCAGAATAATTGGAACTTACTCTCTGCAAGATAATGGAGGCAGAGGTGGGTTAACAGTATTGCCTCCTGCGCTCACTGCTGACACCCCTAATTGACACGATAACGATATTTCATTTTTAAATATCACGATTATCGCAACAATCCTAGTTAAGACAGATGCCATGATGCTGCATGCACCTGAAAAATCAGCTACATCTGTATCCAGTGCCTTTATACCAAAATGATATAAGCTCTACAGTTCCACATTGTTGGTTCTTCTAAGTATGTTAAACAGCATTAAACCATTACATTTTTGTTTTTCACATAATAGACTGTTCTGTTCATTAGACTTTTAACTACATTTGAAAAGTTGAAAGCTCAAACACATGCAGTCAACCAGAGAGGACATGTAAATAAGTTAATGAAAAATGCTTGTTAAAAAAACAAAACATTAACACTTGTTTTTTTTTTCATGCCTGGAGGAGAATAAAAAAACATAGGAAAAAATCTGACTCAGCTTGTCATAATTAATTCATTAAATGGTTAATGAACTGTCATGTATGATATTCAAGAGACTGACAATACTAAACTCATCATCATAAAAAAAAAACAGAAACATCCTCACTTTCAACTGCTTTTATTTCCAGCAAATGTCTTAACATGTAAATATTTGTATGAACAAAAATATTCAATAACTGAGACATAAATTGAATGAAAGTTTCAAAGACATTTGACAAACAGAAATGTAATGAGTCCCTGAACAAAGGGAGGGTCAAAAATAAAAGTCTGGTGTGGCCACTAGCTGCTTTAAGTACTACAGTACATACATATCCTCATGGACTGCACCAGATTTTTGCCAGCTCTTGCTGTAAGATGTTACCCACTCTTCTACCAAGGCATTTGCAAGTTCTCAAACACATCTGGGGAGACATATGGTTACACATGGTACGGTCAGCTGTCCTGTCCATGTAACACTATCCTAAGCGTCATCTTTAGTGTCCTAAGTTACTGTAATTGTGACCTTAATTGTCTTCCACCTGTTGTAAAAACTGTTAGTGTCTTAAGAAGGAGTGTTCCATAGGTGCATGTGCAATAAATGTTTATGGCTCACTGAAAAAGCATGAAAAACCTTGTTTAAATTCTTTTCTGTAAAGATCTGTAAAGCTTATTTGGATTTTACAAAATTATCTTTAAAATACAGAATTCTGAAAGGGACTTTTGGCGAGTTTAGCTGCAATGAATGAGGTGAATTTAGCTGTGAGCTAAATTTTTAATGGAGTGAAATCAAACATTAGCAATCATTGTACAGTCACAGTTTTACTTTTGGCGAGTTTGGCTGCAATAAATGAGGTGAATTTAGCTGTGAGGTGAACTTTAACAAGTGAAATCAAACATTAGCAATCATTGTGCATTCCCAGTTTTATGTCATTTGACCAACATTCTATACTTTCAAATGCTGACAAATATGATTGTTTTTAATATCTTTTAATCACAGTAAGTGAAGCGTTATAAAGTTATATTCATTACAAACAGTAAGTGAAGCATTATAAAGAACATACATTAATTCCCTACCTTTCCAATTCATGTATTCTTAAACTAAAATTTTTAAGCTTTCTTAGCTTTTGCAAAGAACACACCAGTGACATCATCTACCCCCACCTTCATGTCTGGTGGCAGGTGGTAAATAGAAAGCTGCAACAGCTCATATCCACTGGCTTTCAGGCTAGCACAGACCTGAGACTCATCCAGAGGGACCACAGGGATGTACAGCCCTGGCGCACCCATGTAGAAGCTCTCTCCCAGGGCACCAATAAGTAGGAGGTATCCACCTTTTTTAAGCAGGCTGGAGATGTGGCCTAAGGCATTGGTAAAGGAAAGCAAGTCATGGCTTACACTCTCAAGGCAGAAAGATGAAACCAGACAGTCAGCTCCAGAAGGGGGCAAGAACCCTGGTGATAATGGGCAGGATTGGTGTACATCAAGGGGCAGCACATTAGACACAACTGAACGAAGACGTGCAGCTTTCTCTGCCCAAGCCGATGAACTAGAGAAAATCAAAAGGTCCAAGACACAATTAGATATTTGCTTCCCAATTGATTAAAATTAAATGTATTTTTTAACCACTTTGAAGATTTCATGCTTAAAATCTCCTCAATGCAATTTTTTTTATCTGTACGGTTCATACTTGCTTTTACGTTTGTCAGAATTAATGGCATTCACAGCCAATTTTACTTTTATAATATGACGTATTTCTGAATGAAACACAATATTCAACCAGAAAAAAACAATCTTGAGTAAGAAGCCATTCATCCATTACTGGCAGGGGAGTTATGCACTTATTAGTATTTTTGAAGGGGCACCAGTGAGGGGAGGGGGGTGGCAGTGATCGCCTCGCATTTTTATGTCTTATTATTTACATGGCGACACATCACATATAGGCTATTGGTTTTATTTAATTTTCCTTTTTTTATTCGAAACATTTCCAAACTTGTTAACTATATCATGAAAGATCTGATATTTCCATTCTCAAATTGGCCCACGTGTAAGTAAAAGTATTTTGTCGTTTAAACACCAGTTTATAGTCTAATGATGTTAGTTTATCTATAACGGGCGATGGGCGCCGCTGCAATTCAAAATTAGAGTTGTCAGATTTACAACACATACTACCAATTCTCCCGAAAGACATGAAAGCGAGTGGCTGATGAAGGGAAAAGAAACTAGGAAAAGAATTGAGTAAACTTCATAATTACGTAATCAGAGTGTATCTAATATCAATAAAACACATTGTCAAATTAAAGCTAAAGGATTAACATTGCTGCTTCCATAGACATCATGTGTTTATTTTACAAACTTTTTTTTTGTTGCTAGTTCGTCGTAGGTTACTTGACTGTAACCCTGTTCCCTGAAAAAACTGGAATGATGCTGTTTCATAACGCTAATGAGAACATTCTTTGTTCGACCGGTTGTGAAGCACGTTTGGCAAACTCGCCAAGAACTTGGCCTAAATAACCTCTGATGGTGACGTCATTGGAATGCGCGCTTGAGACAGGCTATAAATAGACGTGAAACAGACGCGCCCTCAGGTTATAACTTTGCCTGAAGAGACGACCAGACATGCCTACAGTGCGGCAATGAGGAGCAGTACTTCGTTCCCACTTTTTCAGGAAACAAGGTTACAGTCAATTAAGAGACATTCCCTATCAAAAGCTAAACTTGATGCTGTGTTTTATAACGCTAATGGGAACGAGAATACCAACACCACTGCACTGGAAGTGTCTGGATCCCCCAAGGTTGTGTAGTGTGTGAGGTCTCAGACGTGAGCTTGGGACGTTGACTCAAGGACATGAGAGCCCAGAGTAGCATTAACATACAAACTATAAAATTTGATAAATGTGTGCGGAGAGGACCAGCCTGCCGCATCACATACTTGTTGCAAGGGGGCACCTCTTGCCAAAGCCTTGGCCCATTCTACTCCTACATAGTGAATGGCGGAGGACAGAAGGCTTCAAGAATGACCAACTTTAGGAAGATAGTCAAGGTGAGGGTGCAAAACAGCTTTGACCAGTCCAGAGGCAAAGTCTAAGCAGGATGGCGAGACAGACATAGCCTGCAAATCCCCACTTCTCTTTAGAGAAGTAATAGCCATGAGAAAAAAACATCTTTATAGTCAGAAGCTTGACAGGAGCTGACTCTAGTGAATCAAAAAGGGGTCCCAACCAGGCCCTTGAGCACTGTGACTAAGTCCAATGAAGGGTATTACACCATCTTTCAAAAGCGCACCATCTGAGAGCATACCTTCTAGTGGAGGGAGCCCTAGCACTTAGAATAATCTCCACCACATCAGCTGGAAGCCCAGCATCGCTTAGTTGGTTCCCCTCAGGGGCCAAACATGAAGGTTCCAATCTGACATCGCTAGCTTTTAATCTAAATCACTATCACGCGTTAGCATTTCGCTAGCCTGTTAGCTTGCCATCTCTGCACTCGGGTCTCTTGTTTTCTGAGTTCAATAAACAACTGTGGTGAGTTGGATTAGTAAATAGACTCCATCAAACAACTGTGGTAAATTGGATTAACCAACAAATACGGTAAGCCATGTCTTCTTCTCCTGTCATTGTCACTTGCACTGCATGTTTCATGTTTAGTATATCTTTCTCCGTTGGCGAACAGGGCTTCACATGTGATAAATGTAAGGAGATAGTCAGGCTGACGGAGAAGATTTCAGAATTAGAGACACGCATCCAGACTTTATTTGAGAGTGGTGAGAATGTAACAGCTTTAGACACTGCTTTGGATGCGAATAGTTTAGTGAACTCTGTACATTGTTCGGTTCCGGCTGTAGAGCCCGTGCAGCAGGGCAACTGGGTGACGGTGAGACGGCATAGTCGCGGATCAAAAAAACACTCTTCCGTTGCGATTAGAACATCAAACAAGTTCTCCCCACTCAGTGATGCACCCACTGAGAATCCTGTTGAAAGTGCCCTAGTTATTGGCGATTCTATTACACGAACGTGAAAATAGAGATACCAGCCACCATAGTCACATGTTTACCGGGAGCCAGAGCGCCTGACATCAAAGCAAATTTAAAAGTGCTGGCTAATGCTAATCGTAAATTCTCTAAGATTATTATTCACATCGGCACAAATGATGTTCGACTTTGCCAGTCGGAGATCACCAAAATTAACATTAAAGAGGTGTGTAAACTCGCAAGTACAATGGCAGATGACGTTTTTTGCTCTGGTCCCCTCCCCGTTAAAAGGAGTAATGAGATACTTAGCAGACTATCATCACTCAATGGCTGGTTGTCTAAGTGGTGTCCGCAAAATAACATAGGGTTCATAGACAATTGGAAAAGCTTTTGGGGCAGACCTGACCTGTTGAAAAAAGATGGCATCCATCCTTCCTGGGATGGTGCCGCTCTTCTCTCTAGTAATTTGGCACATAGTCTTAGAGCTAAACCTTGACTAACTGGGGCCCAGGTCAGGAAGCAGACGGACTGGCTTACCCGACCGCCTGCTAGCTGTCTCACGTCACAGAAGTCAGATAAATCCCAGCACATAGAGACTCTTTCACCTAGATATTATCACATAGAGACTGTGTCTGTTCCACGAATGAGTAAATACAAAAAACCATCAAAACCATTCAACGGTAAAAATTTAATTGATGTCCAACAAATAAACAACAGATATAATACAGATGATCAAATGATAAAGCTCGGGCTGCTGAATATTCGATCCCTTTCCTTAAAAGCGCTTATTGTTAATGATATGATTACAGATCATAACCTAGATGTGCTGTGTTTGACAGAAACCTGGCTAAAACCTGACGATTACATTACTTTAAATGAGTCCACCCCCCAAGATTATTGTTATAAACACGAGCCACGTCTGAAAGGTAAAGGGGGTTGCTGTAATTTATAATAATATCTTCGGTATTACTCAGAAGTCCAGTTTCAAATATAATTCCTTTGAAGTTTTGGTGCTTTATGTAACGTTATGTAGTGAAATTGATAAATCCCGTTTGACATTTGTGCTGGCTACTGTATACAGGCCACCATGGCACCATACAGACTTTACCAGAGAGTTTCTATCAGAGTTAGTACTGGCTGCAGATAAAGTCCTAATTGTTGGTGATTTTAATATCCATGTAGACAATGAAAAAGACGCATTGGGATTGGCATTTAGAGACATTCTAAACTCTATTGGAGTAAGGCAACACGTGTCAGGACCCACTCATCGCCGTAATCATACTTTAGACCTAATACTGTCACATGGAATAAATGTTGATACCATTGAAATTCTGCAGCAGAGCGATGACATCTCAGATCATTACCTAGTATCATGTACACTTAATTTAGCAAAGGCTGCAAAGCCGTCCCCTCGCTTCGAATATGGTAGGACTATCACTGCTGCGACTAAAGATTGCTTTGTAAATAATCTTCCTCATCAGTTTCATCTCCTCAGCATCCCAGATAGCCTAGAGGAACTCGATGTTGCAACAGAAACTATTGACTCTCTCTTTTCCAGCACTTTAGACACAGTTGCTCCCGGCGCTTAAAGAAGATTAAAGAAAATAGTCCAACGCCGTGGTACAACGAGCACACCCGGGCCCTTAAAACAGCAGCCAGAAAAATGGAGCGCAGCTGGAAGAAAACAAAATTGGAAGTTTTTCGCATTTGGTGGAAAGAGAGCATGATTGCATACAGAAAGGCCGTAAAAACTGCTAGATCTGCTTATTTCTCGACTCTCTTAGAAGAAAACAAACACAACCCTAGGTATTTATTTGATACAGTGACTAAATTAACCAAAGATAAAGCTTCAACTTCTGATGTTTGTAAACAGCACAGCAGTAATGACTTTATGAACTTCTTTACTTGTAAGATTAATAATATTAGGAAAAAAATTATAACCATGCAGCCGTCTACTACAGTATCACATCAGAAAGTGCATTGTAGTGTCACTGAGGAAAAATTACATTCATTCACTGCTATAGGAGAAGAAGAATTGGCTAAACTCGTTAAATCATCAAAATCAACAACATGTATGCTCGACCCTATACCGACTAAACTACTAAAAGAGATGCTTCCAGAGGTCATAGATTCTCTTCTTAATATCATTAATTCATCCTTGACATTAGGATATGTACCGAAAACTTTTAAATTGGCTATTAAACCACTTGTTAAAAAACAGAATTAGTCAATTACAGGCCAATCTCAAATCTACCCTTTCTGTCAAAAATACTAGAAAAGGCAGTGTCCTCACAATTATGCTCCTTTTTAGAAAGAAATGGTATCTGTGAGGATTTCCAGTCAGGATTTAGACCGTATCATAGTACTGAGACTGCTCTCATTAGAGTTACAAATGATTTACTCTTATCATCCAATCGTGGTTGTATCTCTCTGTTAGTGTTACTCGATCTTAGCGCTGCATTCGATACTATCGACCACAACATTCTTTTGAATAGACTCGAAAATTATGTTGGCATTAGTGGAATTTCATTGGCATGGTTTAAATCATACTTATCTGACCGTTATCAGTTTGTAGCAGTAAATGAAGAGATGTCACACCGATCACAAGTTCAGTATGGAGTACCGCAGGGCTCAGTGCTAGGACCGTTGCTTTTCACCCTGTACATGCTACCACTGGGAGATATCATTAGGAAGCATGGCGTTAGTTTTCATTGTTATGCTGACGATACTCAGCTCTATATTTCTTCACGCCCTGACGAAACTTACCAATTCACAAGATTAACGTAATGCATAGCTGATATAAAAAATTGGATGACTAGTAATTTCCTGCAACTTAATTCAGAAAAAACTGAATTTTTTATCATTGGACAAAAAAACTCCACAAGTAGTAACCTAGAATACTGTCTAACACTCGATGGCTGCTCTGTCAAGTCCTCGTCGTCAGTTAGGAACCTGGGTGTGCTCTTTGATACCAATCTCTCATTTGAAAGCCACGCTTCTAGCATCTGTAAAACTGCATTCTGCCATCTTAAAAATATATCTAAATTACGGCACATGCTTTCAATGCAAAATGCTGAACAGTTAGTTCATGCGTTCATGACCTCAAGGCTAGATTATTGTAATGCTCTACTGGGTGGTTGCCCTGCTCGCTTAATAAATAAACTGCAGCTTGTCCAAAACGCAGCAGCTAGAGTTCTTACTGGAACCAGGAAGTATGACCATATTAGCCCGGTTCTGGCAACACTGCATTGGCTCCCTATTAAACATCGTATACATTTTAAAATCTTGCTGATTACTTACAAAGCACTAAATGGTTTAGCTCCCCAGTACTTGAGCGAGCTCTTAACGCATTATACTCCATCACGTCTATTGCGGTCTCAAAATTCTGGCCAGTTGATAATACCTAGAATATCAAAATCAACTGCAGGCGGTCGATCCTTTTCCTATTTAGCACCTAAACTCTGGAACAGTCTTCCTAGCATTGTTCGGGAAGCAGACACACTCTGTCAGTTTAAATCTAGACTAAAAACACATCTCTTTACTATGGCATACACATAAAACATTTTTAATTTATATTATTCAAATCAGTTAAATGATTGTTTTAGGCTGCATTAACTAGGTCAGCGGAACCGGGAACACTTCCCATAACACCTGATGTACTCGTTACATCATAAGAAGAATGACATCTACGCTAATGTTAGTCTCTCTGTTTATCCCGAGGTTTACTGCAGTCGGCCGGATCCGGGCCGTAACCGGACCAGATGGTGGACCTTAGCCTGGACATGACGAACGCATCCCTGAAGTGTCTGTAGAGACCGTGTCAATTAAACTCCCCCCTGTAAATGCCGCATCGACACGACATCCTCATTAAACCCGTCCCCGGCGTGACGACTCCAATCTTTCGAATAATCCTACGAATATCTATTGATCTAATATGACTTCTGACCTGTAATGTTGCCAGAATCATAATCATACACTATTTGTTCGTCAGCCAGAAGAGAACTGGCACCCCGACTGAGCCTGGCTTCTCCCAAGGTTTTTTTCTCCATTCTGGCCCTGAAGGAGTTTTGGTTCCTTGCCACCGTCGCCTTTGGCTCAGTTGGGGACACTTAAATTTCAACTATATTACTGATCTGCCTACTGATCTATATTACTGATCTTGACACTATATGATAATTGAAATGAGCTGGATGACATCACCGTTTTCACCAGAGCGGCTGTACAGCCGAATCAAATTCTGTTGCATTATTTTCCTGTTACCACTGTGAAGCTGCTTTGAAACAATTGGCATTGTAAAAAGCGCTATATAAATAACGGTGATTTGATTTTGATTTACTCAAACCGGCCGCGTCCTGTCCAGAACCCACACGTACAGATCTACCTGTGCGTCGCCGAACTGTTCCCAAATCAGCTGAACCGTCTGGGGATGGAGTCTCCATTCCCCAGGAAGTGGCTGAAACCGTGAGAACTCGTCGGCTGCACGATTCAGTTCTCCTGGAACGTGAATGGCTCGAAGCGATCTCAGATGCTTCTGACTCCATAGGAGGAGATGGCGGGTGAGTTGTGACATACGGCGGGAGCGCAGACCACCCTGATGGTTGATGTACGCTACTGTCGCTGTGTTGTTTGAACGGACTAGTACATGTTTGTCCTTCAGCAGCACTTGGAAACGGTGCAGAGCTAGACGTACAGCCAGCAACTCGAGGCAATTGACATGCCATAGGCGCTGGGGTCCTTTCCAGGAGCCCGTGGCAGCATGTCCATTACACATGGCATCCCTCAGTCTAAGGGCACTTCGGCCCGTAGAAAAGAGAGGTTCGACCACAGAGTGAAGGTTTGACGGCAGACCTGAGTGACTGGCACCCGGAGCATGCCTTGTTGCCATGCCCATCTCGGGACTCGATTGCGAAGCCAGTGCTGAAGCGGTCTCATATGAAGCAGTCTGAACGGCGTGACTGCGGATGCCATATGCCCCAGGAGCCTCTGAAATAACTTCAGTGGAACCGCACTTTTGCCCTCGAATTGACGCAAGTCAGCAGTGACTGCGCGCGCTTGGTCGTAAGCTGCGCGTACATGGCGACGAGTCGATTTCCATACCGAGAAAAGAGATCCTCTGCACGGGGGAGAGTTTGCTCTTTTCCCAGTTGACCCGAAGGCCCAGACGGGTGAGGTGCCGGAGCACCAGGTCCCTGTGTTCGCAAACCTGGTCTCGAGAGTGAGCTAGTATCAGCCAGTTGTCGAGATAGTTCAGGATGTGAACCCCGTGTTGCCTGAGTGGCACAAGGGCTGCCTCGACGACTTTCGTGAAGACGCGAGGAGACAGGGCTAACCCGAATGGGAGTACCGTGTACTGGTATGCCTGCCCCTCAAAGGCAAACCGTAGAAACGGTCTGTGTCGAGGAAGAATGGAGACATGAAAGTACGCATCCTTCAGGTCGATCGCTGCAAACCAATCCGACGGACGAACGCATTCGAAAATGCGTTTGGCTGTCAACATCTTGAATGGAAGCCTGTGAAGGGTTCAGTTCAAGACGCGCAGGTCCAGGACTGGTCGTAACCCACCGCTCTTCTTGGGTACAATGAAGTAGGGGCTGTAGAAGCCGGACTTCATCTCAACTGGAAGGACGACCTCGATCGCATCCTTCGCCAGTAGGGTGTTGACCACCGCACGCATGACAGGGGCATCGCCACCCACCATGGTATAGCGGACTCCCCGAAAGCGGGGAGGAGACCGTGCGAACTGAATCTTATAGCCGAGCCTGATCGTTCGAGCGAGCCAGCGGAACAGATTTGGAAGCTCTAGCCAGGCTCCCAAAAACTGAACCAGCGGGGTCATGCGAACCACAGGCATACCCACGATGGGGCAGCGAAGAGGAATGACCAGACGTGGGAGGCTTTGGGGCGTGGGCGGGGTCATGTTCCGCGTCCTGACAGAGGAGGCCAGGGAAGGACGAGCGTTCCGCGGCGGCCTCCTCTGACAGGGGTCTGGCGACAGAGGGGGATGAGAGCAGCGAGGCTTTGCGTCGCACGCTATCAACCGCACCCTTTTGGGGCTCGGAGGTAAACATGTCAGATCTTTCTTTAACCATGGATAGGGTGCTGCCGACTGTGAGGCCAGCGGTGGAAGGGGAAAACAAAAGATTCTCCCCCAGAGTGATCCTGCCACCATCTCCTGGGAAAGAGCTGTGTTCACCTCCGAGCTGCCCGTCTCAGGAGCCGGGTGAAGGCTTCTGCTGGGGCCGGGAGGGAGGGGCGGGAGCCGCAGGAGGGCACCCTCGACGGGGAGCAGGCTGAGGCGTCTGAACCGGCAGCTGGGTGGAGGCAGCAGCTGGCCGCCGGGCAGAATGTGCTTTATTGCCTCAGTCTGCTTCTGTGCGGCCGAGAACTGTTGGGCAAAGTCCTTGATTGTTCCACACCGTAACCCTCAGATCACCCTGACCACCAGCCAAAGTATCCCCTCTCGTGGAGGGGATAGATTGGGGTGTGGTAGAGGGTACTCTACCTCCTTGACGAAGGTCATGGAGTCTCGATCGCAACATTGGGAACATGAGTCATCCACGAACGCTCTCTCGGCGTGCACAATGCCCAAGCACATAAGACAGCGATCGTGCCCGTCAGACGGACTAACCAGCCGACCGCACCCAGAAACACACGGGTGAGACATCTTGAAAAAGACGTGCCACGTGTAGCTCTTTTAGAGAGGAGAAATACTCTGCAGAAATGCCTAAGCGCCCAGGGAGAACACACACGCTGTGCTGGATCACTGCACAGATCAGACAGGAATGCGGAACTCGCTGGAACGCGCCGTCACACAGACACTTTGGAGAGTTGCTCGTCTTGAAGAGAATAGCTCAGAAGGCAAGTGAACACTCGGCTCTGAAGCAGAAACATAATGCGAGATTGCACGCGCAGCTCCTTATATACCCACGAGGTTGGGCGGAGTTGCGCTATGCAAACTCCGCAGACCCATGGCATTGTTTTGCCATTGGCTCGTTTTGTAGAACTCTAAGGTGATAGGCTTCTAAGCGAAACCCCCATTCCGTCAGTCACTGACGTAACGAGGAGTGACTGACTGAAAGGGAACCCACGTCCTCAGCCCGGTCTGAAGAACACCAGAGCGAGCTTCAGCACCGGGCGCATGGACGTCACGATCAGGCGCACGCACAAGAGAAAGGGGAGGACCCATCTCTTGCCCCTCAGCAAGCAAGCCCCACAATCTTAACCCTTTACGCCCTGAAGGCATTTTTAGAGTTGTTTTTTTCTGAGTAACACAAAAGTAAAGATAACTCCAAAACTATAGCAAGGAGAGTCAAGAAGCTGGGTATTGTTTGATAGAAAACTTTTACAATTTTTAGAAAAACAAAATTCATTACATTTGAAGATTCTCATGCTGAGAAACTGCCAAGAAAAGACAAAAAAGTGTGCTCAAGGGAAATTCTACATATCTTTCTTTTTAGTCAAAGCCTAAAATAATTAAGGGTGTTGTATTCAACTCCGGCAGCGGTACACTTCGCCCCTCTTGAAAGAAAGCGAGCTTAGAGTGGGGTACTCTGATAGGAAATAACTCGCAGTGCTCATACTTGGCGCCCTAGAGAGCAAGAACAGCATGTTCTTCCCCCAACACTCCAAGCAAAATTCATGTGCATCATCCTCGAAGATGGGCTGTAAGCAGGGCGGCATGCATCTCTTAACAGACTCTCTCTGCATGATTAAAGATGTTAGAAAAGGCTGCCTAACAATTCTAACTCATACCAAAGGGGATAGGATAGAAAGTAGAGCAAACAGCAGCACACACAGCACACAATGCGGTCTCTGAAGACAAAGAAACCTGAGGGCGCATCTGCTTCACATCTATTTATAGCCTCTCGAGAGCTCGCATTCCAACGACGTCACCATCAAAGGTTATTTAGGCCAAATTCTTGGCGTGTTTGCCACACATGCTTCACAACCAGTCGAACAAAGAACGTGCTCATTATCAAATCAAATCAAATCAAATCAAATCACCTTTATTTATATAGCGCTTTTTACAATGGCAATTGTTTCAAAGCAGCTTCACAGTGGTAACAGGAAAATAATGCAACGGAATTTGATTCGGCTGTACAGCCGCTCTGGTGAAAACGGTGATGTCATCCAGCTCATTTCAATTATCATATAGTGTCAATGCGGGCAGATCAGTAATATAGTTGAAATTTAAGTGTCCCCAACTGACCAAGCCAAAAGCCAAAGGCGACGGTGGCAAGGAACCAAAACTCCTTCAGGGCCAGAATGGAGAAAAAAACCTTGGGAGAAACCAGGCTCAGTCGGGGTGCCAGTTCTCCTCTGGCCGACGAACAAATAGTGTATGATTATGATTCTGGCACATTACAGGTCAGAAGTCATATTAGATCAATAGATATTCGTAGGATTATTCGAAAGATTGGAGTCGTCACGCCGGGGACGGGTTTAATGAGGATGTCGTGTCGATGCGGCATTTACAGGGGGCAGTTTAATTGACACAGTCTCTACAGACACTTCAGGGATATGGTCGTCATGTCCAGGCTAAGGTCTACCATCTGGTCTGGATACGGCCCGGATCCGGCCGACTGCAGTAAACCTTGGGATAAACAGAGAGACTAACATTCTTCTTATGATGTAACGAGTACATCAGGTGTTATTGGAAGTGTTCCCGGTTCCGGCTGACCTAGTTAATGCAGCCTAAAACAATCATTTAACTGATTTGAATAATAGAAATTAAAAATGTTTTATGTGTATGCCATAGTAAAGAGATGTGTTTTTAGTCTAGATTTAAACTGACAGAGTGTGTCTGCTTCCCGAACAATGCTAGGAAGACTGTTCCAGAGTTTAGGTGCTAAATAGGAAAAGGATCGACCACCTGCAGTTGATTTTGATATTCTAGGTATTATCAACTGGCCAGAATTTTGAGACCGCAATAGACGTGATGGAGTATAATGCGTTAAGAGCTCGCTCAAGTACTGGGGAGCTAAACCATTTAGTGCTTTGTAAGTAATCAGCAAGATTTTAAAATGTATACGATGTTTAATAGGGAGCCAATGCAGTGTTGCCAGAACCGGGCTAATATTGTCATACTTCCTGGTTCTAGTAAGAACTCTAGCTGCTGCGTTTTGGACAAGCTGCAGTTTATTTATTAAGCGAGCAGGGCAACCACCCAGTAGAGCATTACAATAATCTAGCCTTGAGGTCATGAACGCATGAACTAACTGTTCAGCATTTTGCATTGAAAGCATGTGCCGTAATTTAGATATATTTTTAAGATGGTAGAATGCAGTTTACAGATGCTAGAAACGTGGCTTTCAAATGAGAGATTGGTATCAAAGAGCACACCCAGGTTCCTAACTGACGACGAGGACTTGACAGAGCAGCCATCGAGTGTTAGACAGTATTCTAGGTTACTACTTGTGGAGTTTTTTTGTCCAATGATTAAAAATTCAGTTTTTTCTGAATTAAGTTGCAGGAAATTACTAGTCATCCAATTTTTTATATCAGCTATGCATTCTGTTAATCTTGTGAATTGGTAAGTTTCGTCAGGGCGTGAAGAAATATAGAGCTGAGTATCGTCAGCATAACAATGAAAACTAACGCCATGCTTCCTAATAATATCTCCCAGTGGTAGCATGTACAGGGTGAAAAGCAACGGTCCTAGCACTGAGCCCTGCGGTACTCCATACTGAACTTGTGTTCGGTGTGACATCTCTTCATTTACTGCTACAAACTGATAATGGTCAGATAAGTATGATTTAAACCATGCCAATGAAATCCCACTAATGCCAACATAATTTTCGAGTCTATTCAAAAGAATGTTGTGGTCGATAGTATCGAATGCAGCGCTAAGATCGAGTAACACTAACAGAGAGATACAACCACAATCGGATGATAAGAGTAAATCATTTGTAACTCTAATGAGAGCAGTCTCAGTACTATGATACGGTCTAAATCCTGACTGGAAATCCTCACAGATACCATTTCTTTCTAAAAAGGAGCATAATTGTGAGGACACTGCCCTTTCTAGTATTTTTGACAGAAAGGGTAGATTTGAGATTGGCCTGTAATTGACTAATTTTGTAGGATCAAGTTGCGGTTTTTTAATAAGTGGTTTAATAATAGCCAACTTAAAAGTTTTCGGTACATATCCTAATGTCAAGGATGAATTAATGATATTAAGAAGAGGATCTATGACCTCTGGAAGCATCTCTTTTAGTAGTTTAGTCGGTATGGGGTCGAGCATACATGTTGTTGATTTTGATGATTTAACGAGTTTAGCCAATTCTTCTTCTCCTATAGCAGTGAATGAATGTAATTTTTCCTCAGTGACACTACAATGCACTGTCTGATGTGATACTGTAGTAGACGGCTGCATGGTTATAATTTTTTTCCTAATATTATCAATCTTACAAGTAAAGAAGTTCATTACTGCTGTGCTGTTTACAAACATCAGAAGGTGAAGCTTTATCTTTGGTTAATTTAGCCAATGTATCGAATAAATACCTAGGGTTGTGTTTGTTTTCTTCTAAGAGAGTCGAGAAATAAGCAGATCTAGCAGTTTTTAGGGCCTTTCTGTATGCAATCATGCTCTCTTTCCACGAAATGCGAAAAACTTCTAGTTTTGTTTTCTTCCAGCTGCGCTCCATTTTTCTGGCTGCTGTTTTAAGGGCCCGGGTGTGCTCGTTGTACCACGGCGTTGGACTATTTTCTTTAATCTTCTTTAAGCACCGGGGAGCAACTGTGTCTAAAGTGCTGGAAAAGAGAGAGTCAATAGTTTCTGTTGCAACATCGAGTTCCTCTAGGCTATCTGGGATGCTGAGGAGATGAAACTGATGAGGAAGATTATTTACAAAGCAATCTTTAGTCGCAGCAGTGATAGTCCTGCCATATTTGAAGCGAGGGGACGGCTTTGCAGCCTTTGCTAAATTAAGTGTACATGATACTAGGTAATGATCTGAGATGTCATCGCTCTGTTGCAGAATTTCAATGGTATCAACATTTATTCCATGTGACAGTATTAGGTCTAACGTATGATTACGGCGATGAGTGGGTCCTGACACGTGTTGCCTTACTCCAATAGAGTTTAGAATGTCTCTAAATGCCAATCCCAATGCGTCTTTTTCATTGTCTACATGGATATTAAAATCACCAACAATTAGGACTTTATCTGCAGCCAGTACTAACTCTGATAGAAAATCAGCAAATTCTCTGGTAAAGTCTGTATGGTGCCCTGGTGGCCTGTATACAGTAGCCAGCACAAATGTCAAACGGGATTTATCAATTTCACTACATAACGTTACATAAAGCACCAAAACTATAACTATACTATAACTATAACTATACTATAACTCAAACTATATTTGAAACTAGACTTCTGAGTAATACCGAAGATATTATTATAAATTACAGCAACACCTCCCCCTTTACCTTTCAGACGCGGCTCGTGTTTATAACAATAATCTTGAGGGGTGGACTCATTTAAAGTAATGTAATCATCAGGTTTCAGCCAGGTTTCTGTCAAACACAGCACACCTAGGTTATGATCTGTAATCATATCATTAACAATAAGCGCTTTTGAGGAAAGGAATCGAATATTCAGCAGCCCGAGCTTTATCATTTGATCATCTGTATTATATCTGTTGTTTATTTGTTGGACATCAATTAAATTTTTACCGTTGAATGGTTTTGATGGTTTTTTTGTATTTACTAATTTGTGGAACAGACACAGTCTCTATGTGATAATATCTAGGTGAAAGAGTCTCTATGTGCTGGGATTTATCTGACTTCTGTGACGTGAGACAGCTAGCAGGCGGTCGGGTAAGCCAGTCCGTCTGCTTCCTGACCTGGGCCCCAGTTAGTCAATGTTTAGCTCTAAGACTATGTGCCAAATTACTAGAGAGAAGAGCGGCACCATCCCAGGAAGGATGAATACCATCTTTTTTCAACAGGTCAGGTCTGCCCCAAAAGCTTTTCCAATTGTCTATGAACCCTATGTTATTTTGCGGACACCACTTAGACAACCAGCCATTGAGTGATGATAGTCTGCTAAGTATTTCATCACTCCTTTTAACGGGGAGGGGACCAGAGCAAAAAACGTCATCTGCCATCGTACTTGCGAGTTTACACACCTCTTTAATGTTAATTTTGGTGATCTCCGACTGGCGAAGTCGAACATCATTTGTGCCGACGTGAATAATAATCTTAGAGAATTTACGATTAGCATTAGCCAGCACTTTTAAATTTGCTTTGATGTCAGGCGCTCTGGCTCCCGGTAAACATGTGACTATGGTGGCTGGTGTCTCTATTTTCACGTTCCGTGTAATAGAATCGCCAATAACTAGGGCACTTTCAACAGGATTCTCAGTGGGTGCGTCACTGAGTTGGGAGAACCTGTTTGATGTTCTAATCGGAACGGAAGAGTGTTTTTTTTTATCCGCGACTATGCCGTCTCACCGTCACCCAGTTGCCCTGCTGCACGGGCTCTACAGCCGGAACCGAACAATGTACAGAGTTCACTAAGCTATTCGCATCCAAAGCAGTGTCTAAAGCTGTTACATTCTCACTACTCTCAAATAAAGTCTGGATGCGTGTCTCTAATTCTGAAATCTTTTCCGTCAGCCTGACTATCTCCTTACATTTATCACATTTATCAAGCCCTGTTCACCAACGGAGAAAGATATACTAAACATGAAACATGCAGTGCAAGTGACAATGACAGGAGAAGAAGAAGACATGGCTTACCATATTTGTTGATTAATCCAACTTACCACAGTTGTTTGATGGAGTCTATTTACTAATCCAACTCACCACAGTTGTTTAATGAACTCAGAAAACAAGAGACCCGAGTGCAGAGATGGCAAGCTAACAGGCTAGCGAAATGCTAACGCGTGATAGTGATTTAGATTAAAAGCTAGCGGTGTCAGATTTAATGTGGTAGGCAATATTAGACAATACACTCATTATTAGGAACATCTGTTCAATTTCTCATTAATGCAATTATCTAATCAACCAATCACATGGCAGTTGCTTCAATGCATTTAGGGGTGTGGTCCTGGTCAAGACAATCTCCTGAACTCCAAACTGAATGTCAGAATGGGAAAGAAAGGTGATTTAAGCAATTTTGAGCGTGGCATGGTTGTTGGTGCCAGACGGGCCGGTCTGAGTATTTCACAATCTGCTCAGTTACTGGGATTTTCACGCACAACCATTTCTAGAGTTTACAAAGAATGGTGTGAAAAGGGAAAAACATCCAGTATGCGGCAGTCCTTTGGGCGAAAATGCCTTGTTGATGCTAGAGGTCAGAGGAGAATGGGCCGACTGATTCAAGCTGATAGAAGAGCAACTTTGACTGAAATAACCACTCGTTACAACCGAGGTATGCAGCAAAGCATTTGTGAAGCCACAACACGCACAACCTTGAGGCGGATGGGCTACAACAGCAGAAGACCCCACCGGGTACCACTCATCTCCACTACAAATAGGAAAAAGAGGCTACAATTTGCACGAGCTCACCAAAATTGGACAGTTGAAGACTGGAAAAATGTTGCCTGGTCTGATGAGTCTCGATTTCTGTTGAGACATTCAGATGGTAGAGTCAGAATTTGGCGTAAACAGAATGAGAACATGGATCCATCATGCCTTGTTACCACTGTGCAGGCTGGTGGTGGTGGTGTAATGGTGTGGGGGATGTTTTCTTGGCACACTTTAGGCCCCTTAGTGCCAATTGGGCATCGTTTAAATGCCACGGCCTACCTGAGCATTGTTTCTGACCATGTCCATCCCTTTATGACCACCATGTACCCATCCTCTGATGGCTACTTCCAGCAGGATAATGCACCATGTCACAAAGCTCGAATCATTTCAAATTGGTTTCTTGAACATGAAAATGAGTTCACTGTACTAAAATGGCCCCCACAGTCACCAGATCTCAACCCAATAGAGCATCTTTGGGATGTGGTGGAACGGGAGCTTCGTGCCCTGGATGTGCATCCCACAAATCTCCATCAACTGCAAGATGCTATCCTATCAATATGGGCCAACATTTCTAAAGAATGCTTTCAGCACCTTGTTGAATCAATGCCACGTAGAATTAAGGCAGTTCTGAAGGCGAAAGGGGGTCAAACACAGTATTAGTATGGTGTTCCTAATAATCCTTTAGGTGAGTGTATATGGTGATGGGTAAATTATATTTAGCAGTTTAAACAACAGGGAACGATATCAAATAAAGATTCAAAAGCAAGCAAAGCACACGCGAGCACAGCAGTCAGCAGGACAAACAGGAGGCAGACAGGAGCCTTTAGCGTTATGAAACGCAGCATCAAGTGTATCTTAGGAAACTATATGTTTTTAAATATAAGAAACATAAAATAAACATTATATGGTTAAAACACTGAAGAGTTGTGATCTATGGTTGTGATTCATGACAGGTGAGCGTGTCCGTCTGCTTCAGCGCCAACCAAAGAGCGAACACAGATTTGAATTTAGCAGTTGATGACGTGCTGCACTGAACGTTTTAATCACACCTGGAAGCTGCATTCAAAATCCATTTGGCTCAAAAATCTGAGGGGGCACGTGCCCCATTAGTTTGAATGGGCATGACGTCTCTGATTACTGGCTAATCTGCAGCTCTGCTGGACAGGCTACAACTCCTCCTCCCACCAATGCTATTGTGACATATCCCCGATCTTTAAGCAGAATGAGCTGGAAGAAAATTTTTAATTGATATCAATCCACAATCATAAATCACACTATCTTTGACCAGAAGAGAACTGGCCCTCTGTCTGAACCTGGTTTCTCCCGAGATTTTTTCTCGATATCTGTCACCTGATAGAGTTTGGGTACTTTGCCACTGTCACCTTTGGCTTGATTAGTTGGGGTTTAAAAGACACTTAATATTCAGTAATATTATTGATTTGACTGCACTGACATTATTGAATGAGAAAAAAACTTGAACAATGATGATACCTATCACTGTTTTCTGCAGAGCAGCTAAATAGACTTTGCATCAACTTTCATAATTGACAAATGTTGACACTGTTATTGAACTGACCTGAATCAACATTGAACTGAGTTGAGCTGAATAACAACACTATTGTCTTATGTAGAGCTGCTTATAGCTTTACTGAAATTGTTTCATAATTAATGAACTTTACAGAGTTATTGAGATAAACTGAATCAACAATGATCTGACTTGTCAGAGCCAATAGCCTCGTGAGCAGCGCTCTGACATATACTGCAACTGCACCTCTGGTGACCTTCTGTAGAGCTCCTTTACCACAGAATTTAAATCTGTCTTATATTTAAAGAAGTTTGCATCATTGATTATTTTCATGTTTATTACTGTGAACACTCTAAAATTAGCTTTAAAGTTTGTATTCACTTGTATATCAAATAATTGCTGTACAGAAAATCTGTAGTTTCAACTTTTTAAATTACATTTAGCTACCATTGTACGAGGCCATATTGAAGTATCTCCTGTTAAGCGAGTGTTAAAATCAGCTTCCACTGTCATACTTACATTGTTGCTGGTGCTACGCGTTTGACTGAAGGTGAGACTGTAATGTCCGGCAGAGGAGACAGAAAGCAATTTATTTCTTTAATATCACTAACGCTATATATTGTCATCTGTTGAACCAGAATAGACCATTCATACCGTACTGATACCAGTTTTCTTCTTCCCACAGAGGCCAGAAGTCTGCTGCTCCTGCCACTTCCTAAATGTTTTATGTTTTTAACTTGCCATCAAATAAATTTATTTTATCTAGACTGTTTGTTTAATGTCCATACATTTCCTAAATAGCATTTTTTTTCTATATAAAAATATATAATTTATATATAATATATAATTTATATAAATTCAATTAATATATAAATAACATTTGATACAAGAAAAATGGATATAATAACCATTTATGAGGTAAAATTAACGCAGCATTTAGTCAAACTGAGCTGACATTGGGTTAAAGTCTGCAACCCAACCTGCTGGGTTAGTTTAACCCAGCATGTGTTCTGTCCAATATTTAGTCAGCACTTTTTAGAGTGAAGTGACTTTGAAACAATCTGTATTGTATAAAGCCTATAGAAATAAAGGTGTCTAGATTTCATGTGCACCATTAAAGCACATTAGAGCATATCAGAATGGCAATGGTTCTCTTTCAAATACATGGTTAATTGACCTTATTGCCTTTTATTACATCATAACTATCAATAAATTATTGGGCTAAATCAATGATTAAATCATAAATAGTCTATGCAGCCTAAGTCAGGGGCTAAAGTATTGCATTACTTTAGAGTAAATAAACATTCTTTAACTATTTACAACTTTAATTCTTTCTATTGGACAAGAAAAGGGAATCTCACCTGCGGCCCTCCAGTTCACACACATACTTGAAGTAAGCAGTCCAGTCTATACTACTCTTGCCCTCCTGTAGCCAGCTTTGCAGCTCTCTTCGATTCACCTCCAAAAAGTCAGACAGGATGACACGATCAAATCTCTCACAGCCACTCATGACCTGGTAAAGAGTGGGGCCAGATCCCACATCAACTAAAATGTCCCCCCTTATATCATCTGTAAAAGAGAGTGGATATTCAAGGTTAGCTGCAGTATTCAACTATCTGTTTATTCTTGAATTTCTCAGCAATAATAATTAGCAGAAATTAGCGTTAAATGATTGACTGGTTCATTTATAGGGCTAGTTAGTTTAATTGAAATTAGGTATGGTCAAGTGTCAAATAAAAGGTAAACTTCCATTGATGAAGTTAAAGTTGTTAGTAATTATTTAAAAATTGTCATGGTAAAACAGAGCTCCAATGTATAAAAATATGGAGTTTGTTAAACAGTAACCAGTATTGATACCTAAAAAGTTTTTTAAGCAATTTTAGCAAAGCAATTTTGATCTCCTCCATTCTTCTCACAACCTGCTTCATCACTTGAGGTTATAATGTTGTTTTCACTCAATAATAATTTGGTGTGAATTTGTCCATTCAAGTGCAAGAAGATGTGAAAGAGAACTCGCTTTAGTATTTGCGCGTGGTCTGAGACCTGGCTTTTTGAGCACATGCTTCAGATGTGTGCACACTAGGGCTGCAACAACTAATCGATAATAATCGATAATGAAAATCATCAATAACGATTCTCATTATCGATTAGTCGGGTCTGCCCGCTGTGCATGATAAGCTTCCACCAGTCGCGCCAAATTACAGCACTGAATAACGCATTTTTATGGACAAAATGTGCATCTAGAAATAGTGGAGTGAAAACAGAGTGAGCTGATGCAGGAAAGGTACGTGATCCAAGCGCCCAAAACATGAGAATTGTTTATTTTAAGCTTCAAGCGAATACATTAGTGTTTAACATACCCTGTCATGCGCTTTGGCAGATGTGTGTGTGCGTCCTCAGCGCAAAACGTTCATTTTATAAGTTATATCCACTGATCTATATAGAGAACAGTAGTTATATCCTTATCTGTAAATGTTACTAATTCACTCGAGTATTTCCATTTTGCATGAAAGCGCGTCCTCACACTAGTCTGCATTAAGCTTCAAACTTCACTGAACGAGCGCCGGAGCGGCGGGCGCGCGCATGCGCGTCAAACAGACGGAACGCAGTCGAGAGGGAGACCATTAATATTCAGAGCAAAAATATTCATTTAGCTGAAATATCTGCTGTTGGACGCTAAATTTAGTTTTAAAAGTCAACATGTAATTCAAGTATTTTATGAGAGTAGTAACTGTAAAGGAATAACAGCGTATAATTGAATATAAATGTAAGACGTTTCTACAGGATAAAGAAATGACAGTAACAGGTTACTGTGTCCATAGCGAATGTGTTTGTGTTCCTGCAGAACATTCCTCTTATCTGGTAACACTGAGTTTGTGTTTTTTTGTTCTTGTTTTTCTTTAATATCATTTTAATGTAGGGATTTAAACTCCTTTTGCTTAGTAACCTTTTTTGCACAATGTATAGCACAAACATACCCTTACGAAAATTAACCATGGTTTTATTATAGTAAAACCATGTTTTTATTATAATAAAACCATGTTTTTGCCGTATTGATTACCATTTGTATAACCATATAAATACCATATAGTTAAACTATGGATTTGAAGCAAAACAATGGTTAATTTGTGGTTACCATTGAATAACTAAAATAACCCTGTTATTTATTTATTATTATTATTATTATTATTATTATTGATTGTTTTGTTCGATGTAAAACCATGGTTAATTTATGTAATGGTAGATATATTCACTATGTATGTTTTCATAGCACTCAGCTGACACGTTTGTTTGAAGGACATCATTGGGCAGGATGTGGAATAGTGTGTTTTGTCAATAAAATAAAAAATGGGCTTTTTATCCGATTAACCGATTAAACTAAAAAATAATCGGCCAACTAATCGATTATCAAAATAATCTAAGTTGCAGCCCTAGTGCACACAGAAAACTGCTTATACAGCGCACAAATACTAAAGTGAGTTCTCTTTCACATCTTCCTCCGCTTAAATATATATATTGGCAAGGCTTAAAAAACTTTCGTGACAATGCAGCACTGGCCCAATCTGGACAGTGATAGTTCCGTCAACTGTCTTGAGTGTTTTTCACACTGGCCCCAGGCCATCGGGCAGTGCTTATTGTCCTGTCCTGGATAATTTCAGACAAATAAACGCAGCTTTATCCATATCAAATTTTCTGTTATCACATCCGTTAAAGTAAAACTTTAGATTTTCAGCCAAAATCTCGGTTCATCCCAGTTAATTTCTCTGAAGATCAGTTCTGGGAGGACACACTGATAGAGAAGCATGTCCATTGCATGCAACCTGTAGGTATAATGGCCATTCACTAAAGTCAACATTGCGCAACCAGCCATAGATATAGAATACCCTGCTGCATTTTTATTTTTAGCTATATATATATATATATATATATTTTTTTTTTTTTATTGCACTGTTTTTGTGCGGAACTGAGTGTTTGTGAAGAAATTAGTGTTTTCATAGGCTATTGAGTGAATAAAGGACAGAAATTTCCCTAAAAAATCTAACCAGTTAGAACTAGAAATCTGGCATCTGGCTCTTTTATTTAGAAGGCGGGACTTATTCTGCCATATTGCGATATATTATGATACAAGTTGGGAGTATTCAAAATACTTACTAAGTTGGGAGTATTCAAAAAACATGTTCGATATTTACGATTTGGGATTGCATGGGCTCCGATACGATCAGGAGCAGTGAAATAAGGTTTTTAATAAGGAGGGTTTTTTTGGACAAAAAGACATTTGTGACAACCATTGAATCGGGCCACACCCCCCGATCGCTTGGGGGTACAATTCGGGGGTCAAGATCGGGCTTAAAATCTTCAAGTGTGTGGTCAGCCTTAGCATGGCTCGCATGGACGATTAGCATGTAAAAGGCTGCGCAGCACGTGGTTGTGGTCACATTACAGATAATGAGCAGAGACATGAGAAACTGTACCTCTCGTTGATTTCATATGGATTACATAAACAGAGAATATTTGTTTTTGATATGAATTACTTAATTAATTTAGACACTTCAAGCTTTCCAAAGACATATCACTCATGTCTGTGTGGCAAGTATTCACTAAGTTACAGTTCATTTTCTGATGCGTTTCAGAATGGACTTCACTGAGAGAGACGGCAGAATGCGCGTCCTGTTTGTTTTCCTTATTTTGCGGGAAGCACAACATTTTCTTTTTATTGTACCCAAATAAAAGTAGTTTAGCACTTAACAGTTTCGAATTATGTATAACACATCGACGGAGTCTCCACGCAGGTCCAGGATTGGTCGTAACCCACCGCTCTTCTTGGGTACAATGAAGTAGGGGCTGTAGAAGCCGGACTTCATCTGAGCTGGAGGGACGGCCTCGATCGCACCCTTCGCCAGTAGAGTGGCGACCTCCGCACGCATAACAGGGGCATTGCCACCCACCATGGTATAGCGGACTCCCCAAAAGCGGAACTGAATTGCATAGCCGAGCCTGATCATCCGAGCGAGCCAGCGGGACAGAATCTCTAGCCAGGCTCCCAAAAACTGAACCAGTGGGGTCATCGGAACCACAGGCGTACCCACGATGGGGCAACGATGTGGAACGACCGGCCCCGACGTGGGAGGCGTAGCGTCCCAGTGTGGGGGCGTGGTCAAGTTCCACGTCTTGACAGAGGAGGCCAGGGAAGGACGAGCGTTCCGCGGCGGCCTGCTCTGACAGGGGTCTGGCGACAGAGGGGAACGAGAGCGGCGAGACATAGCGTCGCACACTGCCGTCTGTGCCCTTTTGGGCCTTGGTCAGTTCTTTAACAGATTTAGGGTACCACCGGCCGGGAGGCCAGCGGCAGGGAAGGGAGAACAAACGATTCTCCGGTGGAAGGAGTGGTCCTGCTACCATCTCCTGGGAAGAACTGAGCCCTAACTCCGAGCTGCCCGTCTCAGGAGTGCCGCTTGGCCTGGCGTTTGGCAGGCTGAGGGGCGGAGACGGGCTGTGCCGCCTTCCTGCGACCTCCTCCGCGCTTCGGCCCGGGTGAAGGCTGCTGCTTGGGCCGAGCGGGAGCCGCAGGAGGGCGGCCTCGGCGGGAAGCAGACTGAGGGGGCTGCACCAACGGCTGCGTGGAGGCAGCAGCTGGCCGTCATGGCAGAATGTGCTTGATCGTCTCAGTCTGCTTCTGGGCGGCCAAGAACTGTTGGGCAAAGTCCTCGACCGCACCGCCGAAGAGCCCAGCCTGGGATATGGGGGAGTTAAGGAAACGGGTTCTCTCAGCCTCCCGCATATCGGCCAGGTTGAGCCATAAATGACGTTCCTGGACCACACATATGGACATCACCTGGACCAGGGAACGCGCAGTAACCTTCGTCGCCCGTAGGGCGAGGTCGGTAGCAGTGCGCAGTTCGTTCATTAGCCCTGGGTCAGCTCTGCCCTTATGCATGTCCCTGAGCACCTTCGCCTGATAGACTTGAAGGATGGCCATGGCATGCAAGGCGGAGGCGGCCTGCCCCGCAGCTCTGTAGGTCTTTCCCACGAGAGTGGAAGAGAACCTGCAGGCCTTGGAGGAGTGCTTAGGGTCACCGCACCAGGTGGAAGGCTCTGCGGACACAGCTGCTTCGCAACAGAGCATTCCACCGGGGGGACCTCAGTGTACCGTTTGGCTGCCGCACCGTCAAGGGCAGAGAAGGCGGAGGAAGCCACCGGACCATGAAAAGTCAAAGGAGACTTCCACGACCTGGTGACTTCCTGATGCAGCTCCGGGAAGAAAGGCACTGGGGGCCCCCAGGAACTAATCGTCCAGCCTCGAGTGCTCGGGAGTGGGCGGAGGATACCACTCAAGCCCGATGCTCTCAGCTACCCGGGCAAGCATGGCCGTCAGCTCTGGATCAGACTCGGGCAACGCTGGCACCCCCGAAGGAGGCAGCGCAGCCGAATCCTCATCTCCAGAGGACTCAAGCCCACCTTGTGACGCTGTGAGCGACATGGCGTCATCCGCCGGAGCCCCGAATGAAATGCTGGGTCCCTGAGAGGAACCAGGCTCATCCGGAAGCTCCACGGCTTGCGGTGCAGAGGGGGGCGTGGCCCGAGGAAGACTCGTTGGGTTGTTCCACACCGTAACCCTCAGATCACCCTGGCCACCAGCCAAAGTATTCCCTCGCGAGGAGGAAATAGATTGGGGTGTGGCAGAGGGGACTCTACCTCCGCGGAGGTCATTGAGTCTTGATCTAAGGACTGTGATGGCAATGTTCCCGCAGTGAGAACATGACTCATCCACGAGCGCTGCCTGCGCGTGATTAAAGCCCAAACACGCGAGGCAGCGATCGTGGTCGTCAGGCGGATGGATCATGCGCCCACAACCAGAAACACAGAGATGAGACATCTTGAAAAAGACGTACCCGTGCAGCTCTTTTAGAAAGAGAAAGCTCTCTTAACAGTGCCGAAGTGCCCAGGGGAGAACACGAGCCGTGTGCAAAGTCACTGCACAGACAAGCAGCAGGAACATGAACCCCGCTGAAACGCGCCGTCACACCAACACCGCTAAAGAGAGAGACTCGTTGCTCGAATGAAGGCAAAGAGAAGCACATTAACACTTCGGCTCCGAAGCAGAAACATAATGCGAGATTGCACTCGCGGCTCCTTATATACCCACGCGGGTGAGCGGAGTTCGTGATGCAAATTCCGCAGACCCATGGTATTT
This sequence comes from Coreius guichenoti, assembly GCA_039654105.1. Classification (NCBI taxonomy): domain Eukaryota; kingdom Metazoa; phylum Chordata; class Actinopteri; order Cypriniformes; family Gobionidae; genus Coreius; species Coreius guichenoti. The sequence goes on from CM077187.1 coordinate 13,479,592, forward strand.
TCCATACCATTGGCTCGTTTTCTAATACTTGTAGGTGATAGGGCTTTCTAGCGAAACCCCCCATTCCGTCAGTCACTGACGTAACTCGTAGTGACTGACTGAAAGGGAACCCTCGTTCCCAGATATGTGAGACAGTGATCGTGGATGTCAAATGAGGATAGGGAACGATCGCATCCAGAAACACACGGGTGGAATGACATCTTTAAAAAGACGCAGTGTCACACCCGTTATGCTCTTTTAGGGAAATTAACTCTTTTAGTGCTGAAGCATGCAGGGAAAATGGCCGCAGCACAACTAGCAGATTTAATAGTTTAATAGTTATTTACAAAACAGCAACTGATGTAATTGGAAGTAAAGGGATAATGAGAAAGAAGGCTGTACCATGGTGGACAGAGGAGTGCAATGAAATTATCACACACAAAAAGCAATAGTGTTCTTAAAGTGAGGAAATCATATTCATTTGATGATTTTATTAAATATAAAACAGCACAAGCAATTGTTAGGAAAAAATCGGATGGCAAAAAATAATCATTGGAGGAATTTTTGTGATGAAATTGAAAAAGAAATTAATGAAATGTGGAGAATGATAAGAAAGATGGGAGGGGTCCAACCTAGTAGAGAGATTCCTGTTCTGATTAGTGAAGGAAAACAAGTTATATCCAACTCTGAAAAAACAGAAGTGTTGGCTGAAAATTTTGTCAAGGTCCACAGTAATAGAAATATATCAGAATAAATTAGGTTATCTAGAGAGAGAAAAAAACGAGAGAAAATCCAAATATTTTAGAGCAAAGAGGGTGTAGATGAAAGCATAGTGGATGAAGTTTTTACTGTGTATGAATGAAATCAGGCACTTGTAGGGGTGAGAAACACTTCTCCTGGTAAAGATAAAATATGCAATGTAATGATTACACATCTATCAGATAAGTCAAAGAATATTTTATTACATCTTTTTAATAGAGTATGGGAATTAAGAAAGCTTCCTCCTCTTGGAAACATGGCATAGTTATTCCAATTGTGTTAATGTCTAACCTTTGTAAACTAATAGAAATAATGGTAATGGTTAGACTGATTTATATACAGCAATCAAAAGGCCTTTTATGTCTACATCAGAGTGGTTTTAGAAAATGAAGAAGCACAATGGATGCAATTTTAAATTTAGAATCTTATATAAGAAAGGTCCAGGTCAATAATGAAGAATTAATTGGAGTGATTGGCTATGATATGATGTGGAAGGAAGGACTTTTAATCAAACTGGATATTATGAATATTAATGGGAAAATGTATAATTGGATAAAGTATTTTTTAATTGATAGAACCATTCAAGTAAGAGTGGGGTCCTCCTACTCAAAGGTATATGCAATCGGAAATGGTACCCCCCAAGGTGGTGTTTGCAGCCCATATTATTAAAAATGATATTTTTAATAATTTGGGCCTGGGATTGGGATTAAGTTGGGCCTGGGATTGGAAAGACGTTATATGCAGACGATGGTGCTTTATGGAAAAGGGGTAGAAATGTAGAAGAAAGCATGCAGAATGATATTAAAGAAGTAGAAATGTGGGCCAGTAATTGGGGATTTCGATTATCAGTGTAAAAAAACTAATAAGTTTAATATAATAAAAGTAATATGTTTTTCAAAAAAGAGACCCCTTCTATCAAATTAAAGTTATATGATCAAGAACTGAAACAAGAATCTGTAATCAGACTTTTAGGCATTTGGATGGATTCAAAAATAACAAATTGGAACACACATTCAACAGATAATAGATAAACATAAGAGAGGAATGAATGTTTCAAGTTGTTTGGCAGGTATATATTGGGGTACTGACCGGCAGTCTCTAAAAAACAATATACTGTGCACTCATAAGGTCTACAGTAGATTATGGGAGTATGATTTATGGAACAGCTTCAGCATCTCAGCTTGATAAAGTAAATAAAATACAAAATCAAGCATTAAGAATATGCTATGGAGAATTTAAAACATCACATATGTCAACTCTACAGGTTGAAATGTGTGAGATGCCATTAGAGTTTTGTTGGTTAAAACTTAAATTGGTATATTGGGCAACTGTAAAGGGGCATTCAGAAGTACAGTGCATCTGGAAAGTTTTCACAGCACTTCACTTTTTCCACATTTTATTTTAAAATGGATTAAATTCATTATTTTCCTCAAAATTCTACAAACAATACCCCATAATGACAACGTGAAAGAAGTTCATTTGAAATCTTTGCAAATTTATTAATAAAAAAAAAAAATGAAAAAAAATAAATAAATAATAATAATAAAAAAATAATCACATGTACATAAGTATTCACAGCCTTTGCTCAATAATTTGTTGAAGCACCTTTGGCACCAATTACAGCCTCAAGTCTTTTTGAGTATGATGCTACAACCTTGGCACACCTATTTTTGGGCAGTTTCTCCCATTCTTCTTTGCAGGACCTCTCAAGCTCCGTCAGGTTGGATGGGGAGCGTCGGTGCACAGCCATTTTCAGATCTCTCCAGAGATGTTCAATCGGGTTCAAGTCTGGGCTCTGGCTGGGCCACTCAAGGACATTCACAGAGTTGTCCCGTAGCCACTCCTTTGTTATCTTGGCTGTGTGCTTAGGGTCATTGTCCTGTTGGAAGATGAACCGTCGCCCCAGTCTGAGGTCCATAGCGCTCTGGAGCAGGTTTTCATCAAGGATGTCTCTGTACATTGCTGCATTCATCTTTCCCTCGATTCTGACTAGTCTCCCAGTTCCTGCCACTAAAAAAACATCCCCACAGCATGGTATTGGCCAGGTAATGAGCGGTGCATGGTTTCCTCCAGACATGACGCTTGCCATTCAGGCCAAAGAGTTCAATCTTTATTTCGTCAGACTAGAGAATTTTGTTTCTCATGGTCTGAGAGTCCTTCAGGTGCCTTTTGGCAGACTCCAGGCGGACTGTCATGTGTCTTTTACTGAGGAGTGGCTTCCGTCTGGCCACTCTACCATACAGGCCTGATTGGTGGAGTGCTGCAGAGATGGTTGTTCTTCTGGAAGGTTCTCCTCTTTCCACAGAGAAACGCTGGAGCTCTGTCAGAGTGACTATCGGGTTCTTGGTCACCTCCCTGACTAAGGCCCCCGATCGCTCAGTTTGGCCGGGCAGCCAGCTCTAAGAAGAGTCCTGGTGGTTCCAAACTTCTTCCATTTACAGATGATGGAGGCCACTGTGCTCATTGGGACCTTCAATGCTGCAGAAATTCAATCCTGTCTTGGAGGTCTACAGACAATTCCTTGGACTTCATTGCTTGGTTTGTGCTCTGACATGCACTGTTAACTGTGGGACCTTATATAGACAGGTGTGTGCCTTTCCAAATCATGTCCAAGCAACTGAATTTACCACAGGTGGACTCCAATCAAGTTGTAGAAACATCTTAAGGATGATCAGTGGAAACAGGACGCACCTGAGCTCAATTTTGAGTGTCATGGCAAAGGCTGTGTATACTTATGTACAGGTAATTTTTTTTTTTTTAATTTTTAATAAATTTGCAAAGATTTCAAACAAACTTCTTTCATGTTGTCATTATGGGGTATTGTTTGTAGAATTTTGAGCAATAAACTTTAATTTGTTTTGGACTAAGGCTGTAACATAACAAAATGTGGAAAAATTAAGTACCAGCAGATGGCAGCCTCGTCCCTCACTGTTTCCATAGACTCTGTTATTCCTGGACTTCATTTCCCAGTATCCTCTGCTCATTATTAGTTAACCTGTTTCACCTGTGTCTTGTTTTCTTGTGTTGATTGTTGATTGATAGCCAGCTGGTCTGGTTATCTTAATCTTAAATCTTAAATTAGATTTATTTGTTTTAAATTATGTTTGTATATGCACATTTTAAATGTCTGTGTAAGCATGCTGCAAATGTACTTTCCCTACGGGGATAAATAAACTGACTAACTAACTAACTAACTAAATAACTAACTCTTAGTTCATTTCCCTGTCTATTTAAATGCCTTTTGCCTCTGCATTCTTTATGAAGTCGTGTTTGTTTTGGTTGACACTTTCCGTTGGCATTTAGAGTAGTTCTTGTGTTTCTTATGTTTGATTTCTGCCTAAGTCTTGGATTCCCTGTTCCTGTCTGCCCTCCTTGGAGTGTATGTTATGTACGGACTGATTATATGTGCTTGACCCTCTGCCTGGTATGGACTATGACTTTGGATTATTCTTATTATTAAACTGCGTTTGGATTCTCACTCCTTCTGCTGTATGCTGTCATTACATTAATACCAAAATGTTACAGCCTGTAGTTGACTTTCAACTTCTAGTGAGTATAAATTATAAAAACAGACAAGAACCTAAAAACACAATAGTACATAAATATTTGGATCAGAAATACATATCAGTTATTTAGATATATACAGACGGATCTAAAGATCCTGAAACAGGACATACAGCATCAGCAGTGTATATACCAAGGTTTAGGTACAAAATAGCAAAAAAAGAACATCTAATCATATATCAGTCTATACAACAGAGATGCTTGTAATATTATTGGCTCTTCAGTGGCTGGAAAAGATCAATATACCTGAAGTGGTCATATGTTCGGACTCTATTGCAGCACTATCAAGTTTAAAGAGTGGAAAATCTTCAACTAGGCAAGACATTTTATCGGATACTTTACAAAGTTTGTTCAGATTACATTAAACAATAACAGTTATCTTCTTTGTATGGGTACCCACTCATATAGTGGTAGAAGGAAATTAAGTGGTGGATCAAATAGCAAAACAAGCATGCAGATGACATATAGTTTAATGTTCCCAATTAGTAAATTGGAAATAAAAGGGCTAATTAAAGGAGCTGTTGCAAAGAAAATGGGGCGATGAGAATAAAGGACATATAATAAAAGACGATATAATATAATAAAAAATAAATTAACTAGTTAATCACACATTTTTCAGTAATTAATCCTGATTATTCGCACCTAACATGTTAAGTTTTTAATATATTTTTATATTGATATAATTTCACATTTAATCTCCAAATAATGTATAAACAACATAAAGACAGTAGCCTATATTTTAAATATTTGTTTAATGGCATCTTTTTATGAAAGAAGGCATCACCAATATCAATACTGCTACTGATGTCTCTATGAAATAGATTTTTTTCCTCAATTTTAGTCATTAATTACAGCCATTCATCATTACAGTATAATTGAAAGCTATCAATTTTAACATTTATTAGGCTTTAAAAATATATACCAACTTTTAATTTAAGTGAACTTGAAACAATCTTCACATCTTGAAACAATTAACTACTTTTTTAACCAAGAATAATATCCTAGATAAATTTCAATCTAGTTTTAGGTGTGGACATAGTACTGAGTAAGCACTCTTACGGGTTGTGAATGATCTTTTGCTCATAAGTGAGGGAATCACGCAGTCCTAATTCTTTTGGATCTCTCAGCAGCGTTTGACACTATTGATCATTTGATTCTTTTTCACCGATTAAAGCAGTTTGTCGGAATCTAAGGATTGGTTTTTAAATGGTTCACATCTTATCTAGAGCAAAGATCGTTTACAGTGACGGTTGGTAATTGTTTTTCTCATTCAGCCCCTATTACAAGTGGGGTCCCACAAGGGTCCATTTTGGGCCCTGTCTTGTTTTCATTATATATGCTCCCTTTGGGAGTGATTTTTAAAAAATATGATATTTCTTCCCATTTATATGCAGATGACAAGCAGATATACTTGCCTAAACTAAGACCTAACTGTAATGTTTCCTGTGCAACACTCTGTATGTGTCTGGATGAAGTGAAAGATTGGATGGCTGATAATCTTGTTCAGTTGAATGAACGTAAAACAGAAATTATGATTTTTGGTCGTTTAGCTTTTAATAAGGCTGAAAGTGACATCCTAGGCCCTTGGGCTTGCTACCTACAGGGCCGAGTTTGGGAGAATTTGGGAGTCATTTTTGATTCATCGCTGAAGTTTGACACACAAATACAAACTGTAGTTCGGAATTGCTTCTTTTATTTGATGGCAATAGCCAAATTAAGATTGTTTCTTTTAACTAGCGACTTTTCTTTTATCTTTTTCTGTTTAGATTACTGTAATGCTGTTTATTCCGGGATTTGCCAGACTCATGTTGCATGCCTCCAGCTAGTGCAAAATGCTGCTGCTAGAATGCTTATGAAAGCTAAGAAAACTGATCATATTACTCCACTGTTATCCTCCTTAGGCTGACTACCAGTGCATTACAGGATCCAATACAAGGTCTTGACATTTGTTTTTAAGGCATTGCATGGAATGGCGCCAGATTATTTGGTTGAGATTATCAAGCCATACAAGTCAAATTTAATGCTGAGATCTTCAAATAAACTATTATTAACGATCCCAAGAGCACTTCTTAAATCTAAGGGTGACCGCGCTTTCGCTGTCGCTGACTCAAGATTATGGAATAACCTGCCTTTTGAGGTTAGATCGTCCCCGACGCTAAGTACCTTCAAGTGCCGCTTAAAGTCATACCTGTTCTCGCTCGCATTTTAAACTCTTAATGGATGTTTTATTGCTTGTTGTTTTTGTTTGTTCTTATTTTCATTTTGATTGATTTATCGTTTTATTTACTTGTAATGTACAGCACTTTGGAGTTACTGTATAGCTTGAAAAGTGCTCTATAAATATAATAAATAAATAAATAAATAAATACAAATACAAATAAACACATTGCAATAAATTTCACATTTACCTGTGTCCTTCAGTATATCAGGGCTTAATTTTTTCTTTTGGCCCAGTGTTATGGCAAATTTCAATAAATTATCACTTCTAAATAAGAGACAAATCTTTATATTTATAATAAATGGTTTATTTCCTTTGCAAAGGGGGCCAACAGTCGGCAGCCATCTCAAGCCATCTCTGTCTGCAGAGTGTTCACTGACACACAAAACAATCCTTTCCATTCTTATACCTCCCCTGACCTCCAAGGTCAGCACTAGCTTCTTCTGTAGTTTTCCACACACATAAAAAAGTCGGAGCACATACACAAATAACCCCATGTTTCATCCATCTTAACACCTAGGCCCTAAGATTTAGACAGTGACGCATAATGGACGGGCCATTATGCTTCTCTGTATGCATAATATTCTTTCATATATGGATATATGTACACAATAAATTCTCATGCATAATAATTAAAATGCATTTTCCTCTATGATTAAATTTTTCCACCACACCAGTCAGACCAGATCAGATTTTTACTTGCCCTGTCAAAATGCATTAAAAGTTATTGTTTTCGTTGTTTTTGACCCATGCAACCTTGTAAACAGTGCTTTAAAGTGCCCCTATTATGCTATTTTAAAGTTTCCTAATTTTTGTTTTGGAGGTCTCCAACAACAGGTTTACATGCATCAAAGGTCAAAAAACAGTTTCATTTTCTCATAATATACATTGCACATCACCACAATGTTCAATGATTCTCAATCGTCTCTCTAAATCCCTCCTTTCCACGAGCCTACTCTGCTCTGATTGGTCAAATGGCCCAGTCTGTTGTGATTGGTCTACCGCGTACAGTGTGTATTTCGGAAACAAACGCCCATTACTATAACTGAACTCCAGCTCTGTTCAGGAGGCTTCCTGAAGCTCAGCAATAGTACACACTGTAAAGACAGTAATGATGACATTGATTTTACAGCAATCCCAGCGCGAGTCCGAATCGATGATGAAACATTGGAAGAACTAGTTATTCAACCCGAACCTTGAACAGGATGTTTCTCAGTAATGCTACTCAGTTTGAGGTACATTATGAGATGTTTCAACTGTAATTCCTCACCATCAGCATTAGCAAGTGTGCTTCCATCAACCAACCTGTTTGTGTGTGTGTGTGTGTGTGTGTCTAATGTATTGCGTTGCACATGCAGGAACTGTATCAATAACAGTGCATACGTTAGCCCAGCTGATGTAAACATTAACGTTTGCAAAACAAATCTTGCTCCATCCTTTATCTTTACTCAAAGTAGTAAGAATGAGAGACAATCTGCATTAATAGACACAGTTTTAGGTAATACTGCAGCCCACAGCTGATTTACAGTAGTATTTCAGTTAGCCGGTTAGCCAGATACTTACACAATATGAAACACAATAAACACATTGTAGAGCACAGCGTCTTCTCGACATGATGCTATCCAGTATCAGCTGCAGTGTTCAAGGTTTCCCTGGTCTCTGCGCGGCGTGCGCGCGCAATAAGTGGACGGGCGATATGCTAATGTTTCGTCATGACCTCACAACGAAACGGCTTGCGAAGCGTTTGAAAAACGATTTGTTTAATTGACTCAGAGTCGGGACAATAACTTTATATATGCTGCACTTTCAGATTTAAAACTTTGCAGGATGTTTTCATTCACTTAGTTACTATGTTACACACTACATGAAAGGTAATTTTCAAAAATCCATAATAGGGGCTCTTTAAGATTTTTATAGGTAGTATATGTACATAAATTGAATCAAGTTATCAAACATTTCACAGTCTTCACTGCATAAATTATAAATTAAATATAGATTAATCCTTATTAAAAGTCCTACAAAAGTTATTTAGTCAAGAGCATGAGTGATTTTCTCTTTTTATTTTGTTCTTTGATTATCCTTGATAGACAGCAGCAGTTCTATTTAATTTCAGTCAACACGCCACAGTATGGGTCAGCCTCGCTAAGGGTGAGCTGTCAGGGGACGGTATATTAAATTAACCACGCCCCGCTTGCAATCACGTCTATAAATACAGGTGTTAACCAGCCAGCCCTTTCTCTTTTTTTCCTCCTGGCCATCAGTAGAGCTGTTCAACGGTAAGATTCACTTACGTTCTTCGCTATATCTGATGGATGGGAGCCTCTTTGCCTGTGAAGGTGGAAGCTTGGAAAGGAGCCTCTTTATGCTACCGGGTGGGTATGGTCTGTTCACGTTTAAAACGTGAGGTAAGTATTAAGCCAGCTAAAACATAAAATAGTATATATATATATATATATATATATATATATATATATATATATATATATATATATATATACACACTCACCTAAAGGATTATTAGGAACACCTGTTCAATTTCTCATTAATGCAATTATCTAATCAACCAATCACATGGCAGTTGCTTCAATGCATTTAGGGGTGTGGTCCTGGTCAAGACAATCTCCTGAACTCCAAACTGAATGTCAGAATGGGAAAGAAAGGTGATTTAAGCAATTTTGAGCGCTGCATGGTTGTTGGTGCCAGACGGGCCGGTCTGAGTATTTCACAATCTGCTCAGTTACTGGGATTTTCACGCACAACCATTTCTAGAGTTTACAAAGAATGGTGTGAAAAGGGAAAAACATCCAGTATGCGGCAGTCCTGTGGGCGAAAATGCCTTGTTGATGCTAGAGGTCAGACCTGAAATAACCACTCGTTACAACCGAGGTATGCAGCAAAGCATTTGTGAAGCCACAACACGCACAACCTTGAGGCGGATGGGCTACAACAGCAGAAGACCCCACCGGGTACCACTCATCTCCACTACAAATAGGAAAAAGAGGCTACAATTTGCACGAGCTCACCAAAATTGGACAGTTGAAGACTGGAAAAATGTTGCCTGGTCTCGATTTCTGTTGAGACATTCAGATGGTTGAGTCAGAATTTGGCGTAAACAGAATGAGAACATGGATCCATCATGCCTTGTTACCACTGTGCAGGCTGGTGGTGGTGGTGTAATGGTGTGGGGGATGTTTTCTTGGCACGCTTTAGGCCCCTTAGTGCCAATTGGGCATCGTTTAAATGCCACGGCCTACCTGAGCATTGTTTCTGACCATGTCCATCCCTTTATGACCACCATGTACCCATCCTCTGATGGCTACTTCCAGCAGGATAATGCACCATGTCACAAAGCTCGAATCATTTCAAATTGGTTTCTTGAACATGACAATGAGTTCACTGTGCCAAAATGGCCGCCACAGTCACCAGATCTCAACCCAATAGAGCATCTTTGGGATGTGGTGGAACGGGAGCTTCGTGCCCTGGATGTGCATCCCACAAATCTCCATCAATTGCAAGATGCTATCCTATCAATATGGGCCAACATTTCTAAAGAATGCTCAGCACCTTGTTGAATCAATGCCACGTAAAATTAAGGCAGTTCTGAAGGCGAAAGGGGGTCAAACACAGTATTAGTATGGTGTTCCTAATAATCCTTTAGGTGAGTGTATATACACTGTATATTATTAGTATAATATATAAACCCCATCACATGGTGAGATTTTACCTCTTACAGGTAAATTGGTAAATCATTTCTTTCATAGCTTGTCTGAAACAAAAGTTATGGTTATCTGAATTCGGCTGATCGCTATGATTTTCAGTAACGGAATTTTGAGAAAAACAGGTTTAAATAACTGTCACCCCCTTTTTTTCGCATAGACATGGAAATGCACTATCCAAACTTAAATGGCTGTAATTCAAGAATACTTTGGAACAACTTGGTCTTGATTTAAAGAAGATACTTGGCAGATTTTTTTAGAAGTGAAATAAATGATGAAAGTAAAATAGAAAAAAAGTTATAAAAGTTTAAGTTTTTGAAAATGTAAAAATATAATAGTTTTTTGTTATAATTTTATAATAATATGTATTTTTACAAAACATGTTTTACTCTAAAACTACAAGAAAATCAAAGCCAGAAATATGAACAAGTTGTGTTCCAAATTTTAGGTTGATATATCAAAAAATTAGCTTTCAGTAAGATTTTGTTTGGGCGCAGTACCAAACTTTGTCACTAGATGACAGCCAAGCTCCATTACTGACCATATAAAGGCGCCTCAATTTCCATATGGTTTGAGTGATCTGAACTATATATTTCTATCATTTACATATATTTTATGTAGTAGACATCCTATTCAGAATTAGTATGGGCAGTTTGGCAGTATTTGATTTGAATTCAACCTCTAATAAACATAAAAAGAACATGCATTATAGCTCACTGCTGCATCACAAATGGCGAATCTATCATTTTTTCCTTCATATTTAAATTCTATTATTTCTCGAAAAATTGACTGGATGTTATATTTTGAACATATGGCATGAAAACAAATTAGCTTTCTACCAATTTTTTACTTTTTTCCGTGTTCATCGCTCTTTCAAAATAAAGGTCTGAACTGAATATGAAAATATGAAAACTAGAATTTATAAGCTGCATCACTACACAAGGGGACTAGCTAACGTTACCCTGAAGAGAACAGCAACTTAGTAAGTAGTGAAATAAGTTTTCCATTGTTTATCATGGGCAGTCTCTGAACTAGTGATCACCCCAATGTATGTTTAGATCACACAACTAGTGTAAGTTACCCAAGAACAGCGCACCTTGCAGCATAGCTAAACTGACTCCTCCTCTTCAGTAACTTCTCCATCATCCGATCCTTCATCTCTGGATGTGAAATAATTCATTATAACATCGTTTAGGGCACTGACATCACCAGGATTGAGAAGATTGAGGCGAGCGAGATCATTTAAGCGAGCAGCTACTTCAGACTCCGTTGTTATGTGCTCCGCCATCTCACGATACGATAACGTTGTATTAAAAAAAAACTTTGCGTGCCATAGTTTACACAGGACTGGCGGGAAATGTGCATTGATACACCTTTATTCTACATGTTATGTGGTTTATTTTGATGGGTGAACTGTCTTTGTAGTGCTAAGAGAGCGAAAGCTATGGGCTATTTTTTTTTTTTTTTTTTGCACCTCCGCCGGGCGTGTAGAGAAAGACAGTTTATTCAGCTTGCCACTATAAATCGCTATTTTTCTGCAACAAAAAACATGAATTTTGCCAAAATATTTTTAGAGATGATAGACAAGATGATATAGAATAATAATTTAATGAAAACCCAATTTTGACAAAAAAAATTGACATTCAACCTATTTTTGACCTTCCTGAAAACGTCCCAGGGTTTTTCCAGATCGCATCACATATTATTGTTATTATTATTTAGCACAGATCACTCAATTTGCAAGGGTGCCTCTTCACCTGTAAGGCTGGGCATACACTGTGCAATTTCCGTCCGATTTTGAGCCGAATTCTGACTCGTGCGACTCTTTTTTTGGGTCGGGCCGATTTTCAGCTATGTCGTGCGCCGTTTGTCGGGCAGTGTTCATGCAGTGTACAGGGGGAAACGAGAGCCGATAAACCTCTCCCAACCGCCAGTTGGATGGTCGGATGAATTTCTGGCATGTCAGAAATTTTGGTCACCCCTCGTGAGGGTATCGCACCGTTGAAGCAGAGCCATGAATCGATTGTCCCAAACTCAGTGGTTTTTCCCTCACTGCGCATGCGCGAAAACAGAAGTTAAACCATTTCATCTTTAATGCAGCAAGAAAGAAAACAAAAAGAGGGAGATCTTAAAGTCTTAAAGTCCCTATTATGGATTTTTGAAAATTACCTTTCATGTAGTGTGTAACATAGTTCTAAGTGAATGAAAACATCCTGCAAAGTTTTAAATCTGAAAGTGCAGCGTATATAAAGTTATTGTCTCTCAAAAGTAAGAGTCAACTCTGAGTCAACTAAACGAATCATTTTTTAAACGAGTCGCAAGCCGTTTCGTTGTGACGTCACGATGAAACATTAGCATATTGCCCGTCCACTTATTGCGCCGCGCAGAGACCAGGGAAACCTTGAACACTGCAGCTGATACTGGATAGCATCATGTCGAGAAGACGCTGTGCTCTACAATGTGTTTATTGTGTTTCATATTGTGTAATAAACACACACACACAGGTTTGTTGATGGAAGCACACTTTCTAATGCTGATGGTGAGGAATTACAGTTGAAACATCTCATAATGTACCTCAAACTGAGTAGCATCACTGAGAAACGTCCTGCTCAAGGTTCGGGTTGAATAACTACAAACCCGATTCCAAAAAAGTTGGGACACTGTACAAATTGTGAATAAAAAAGGAATGCAATAATTTACAAATCTCATAAACTTATATTTTATTCACAATAGAATATAGATAACATATCAAATGTTGAAAGTGAGACATTTTGAAATGTCATGCCAAATATTGGCTCATTTTGGATTTCATGAGAGCTACACATTCCAAAAAAGTTGGGACAGGTAGCAATAAGAGGCCGGAAAAGTTAAATGTACATGTAAGGAACAGCTGGAGGACCAATTTGCAACTTATTAGGTCAATTGGCAACATGATTGGGTATAAAAAGAGCCTCTCAGAGTGGCAGTGTCTCTCAGAAGTCAAGATGGACAGAGGATCACCAATTCCCCCAATGCTGTGGCGAAAAATAGTGGAGCAATATCAGAAAGGAGTTTCTCAGAGAAAAATTGCAAAGAGTTTGAAGTTATCATCATCTACAGTGCATAATATCATCCAAAGATTCAGAGAATCTGGAACAATCTCTGTGCGTAAGGGTCAAGGCCGGAAAACCATACTGGATGCCCGTGATCTTCGGGCCTTTAGACGGCACTGCATCACATACAGGAATGCTACTGTAATGGAAATCACAACATGGGCTCAGGAATACTTCCAGAAAACATTGTCGGTGAACACAATCCACCGTGCCATTCGCCGTTGCCAGCTAAAACTCTATAGGTAAAAAAAGAAGCCATATCTAAACATGATCCAGAAGCGCAGGCATTTTCTCTGGGCCAAGGCTCATTTAAAATGGACTGTGGCAAAGTGGAAAACTGTTCTGTGGTCAGACAAATCAAAATTTGAAGTTCTTTTTGGAAAACTGGGACGCCATGTCATCCGGACTAAAGAGGACAAGGACAACCCAAGTTGTCATCAGCGCTCAGTTCAGAAGCCTGCATCTCTGATGGTATGGGGTTGCATGAGTGCGTGTGGCATGGGCAGCTTACACATTTGGAAAGGCACCATCAATGCTGAAAGGTATATCCAAGTTCTAGAACAACATACGCTCCCATCCAGACGTCGTCTCTTTCAGGGAAGACCTTGCATTTTCCAACATGACAATGCCAGACCACATACTGCATCAATTACAACATCATGGCTGCATAGAAGGAGGATCCGGGTACTGAAATGGCCAGCCTGCAGTCCAGATCTTTCACCCATAGAAAACATTTGGCGCATCATAAAGAGGAAGATGCGACAAAGAAGACCAAAGACAGTTGAGCAACTAGAAGCCTGTATTAGACAAGAATGGGACAACATTCCTATTCCTAAACTTGAGCAACTTGTCTCCTCAGTCCCCAGACGTTTGCAGACTGTTATAAAAAGAAAAGGGGATGCCACACAGTGGTAAACATGGCCTTGTCCCAACTTTTTTGAGATGTGTTGATGCCATGAAATTTAAAATCAACTTATTTTTCCCTTAAAATGATACATTTTCTCAGTTTAAACATTTGATATGTCATCTATGTTGTATTCTGAATAAAATATTGAAATTTGAAACTTCCACATCATTGCATTCTGTTTTTATTCACAATTTGTACAGTGTCCCAACTTTTTTGGAATCGGGTTTGTAGTTCTTCCAATGTTTCTACTATATCATGGACTATTCGCACAACCGGCACGGAGGTTTATCGCTCATATTTCATACGTATAGTGTGAGCAGTCAAGACGCAGCTCGACGATCGGACCGTATAGTGAGAGCACATAAATCGTGAGCTTTGCCTTTACATCACATGCAATCTACTCGTACAGTGTGAGTTGGTAACCTTGCTGAAATCGCACAGTGGATGCCCGCCTTAAGGGTGGAAGCTACCAAGTTGGAGTAAGCTGTAAAGAGATTTTCACAACGTGAAGAGATTTTCATTGTTCAATTCAGCCAAAGAGACCTCTTTGTCTGTAAGGACGAAAGCTAGCTGAACTGATTTCACTTCCCTATCAGAATGCAAGGGGAAGACAACATTGGATTTCCTGCAGAGATCTCTGCAGGCCAAGTGCAACATTGGCCTGAGCAAGATCTTCAGGAGGAAGGAGTCAAGCATAAGCAATCTCGCAAACGCAAACATGTAGAAGGGGACATAGATCAACTTCAGAGGCAAACGCAAGAGATGCAGGAGACTCTCAATAATTTGTAAGTACAACAGTGAGGAGTTGGTGCAAAAATATCCATGCCGTCACCCAGATGAGCTGTCGGTGATAGCATCTGGAGTGTTTGGAAGGGAAGGAAATTCTATACTATCAGATCCAGAGAACATCTCTGATTCAGAAATGAGGGATTATGCTTCTCAGGCCTCAGATCCTGTTCCATTGGATCCTTCGGATAAAGCAGTGATTGCTAGAGCAGCGGAGCGTGCAAACCTGACTTCCCAAACTGCCTTAACATCAACAAGTGTGGTTCAAGCACGTCGTCAGGTATGGCTGCCTCAGGCCAATCTTTTGGACCAAGAGTCGTAGCAGCTCCATTAATCCCTGGGGAGGTCTTTGGGGCCCCTTCAGAGGCAGCATTGGAGTAGTCCTGTAGGAAAAGTTATTCACAGACCATGGACATCAGCTGGGAGCAGTAGTTGGACTCGGCCAGAATCGTAAAGTCAGCGCCAAGTTGCTGCTCAAGGTGCTCCCGTAGGACCAGACCAAGGAGTTCGGCAGCCCTTTCGTAGGGGCAGACAGACAGAGACTTCCATCACACGGATGCAGGTCAGCGCAGAGTTGCTGCTCAAGGTGAACCCATAGGACCAGACCAAGGAGTTCAGCAGTCCTTCCGTAGGGGCAGACAGGAAGAGACTTCCAGTCAGGCGGAAGAAATCGTAGCTGACGGTTATCAGCCTCCGGCCACACACTTCTCCAGTCAACAGCTCCTCCACTGGCGCCAGTGCACTCAATGTCCATGGGTGCTAAGCACCTTGGAGTTTGGATACAGGCTCCAATTCAGATCAAAATCACCCAATTTTCAAGGGATTGTTCCTACTGTTTTAGGAGCTTATTTTCACATCCCAATTCACAAGAACCACATGAAGTACCTCAGGTTCTATTTTCAGGGCAAAGCATACGAGTACAATGTTCTCCCCTTCAGTTTGTCATTGCCTATTTACAGAAGTTGGGGCTGAAGCTGAACAGTGGGAAGAGTTGACTCATTCTCACCAGGGTAGTGTCATACCTAGGATTGAGCCTGGATTCAACAAGGATGACAGCATCTCTGACTCCCCAGAGGTAATCAGTGTTGAAGGAATGCCTATACCAGTTCCCCGAGAAGGAGCAGGTTACAGTGAAGTTTGGCCGGAGGCTGCTTGGCCTTATGGCAGCAGCCAGTCAGGTGGTACCATTGGGGTTGCTTCACATGCACCAACTGCAACTATGGTTAGCAAAATACAAAGTGAGTCCATATGAGAATGGACAGTGACTGATTCCAAAGGACATGGATTGTCTTCCAACAGTTCAATGGTGGCTCTCGACTCCAGGCCTAAAGGAGGGAGTCACGCTGGGCCCTTTATGTTCAGGAGGGATCATAACAACAGATGCCTCACAGGTAGGCTGGGGTGCTGTCTGGAAAGGCAGTCCGGTACAGGGACAATGGGGTGCCTCGTGGAGAGGAGCAAACATAAATCTTCTGGAACTGGAGGCAGTATTTCAGGCCTTGATCCATTTTCTTTCTCGGCTTCAGGAGAAGCATGTGATTGTTCGCTCAGACAGTACCACAGTAGTATCATACATAAACCACCAAGGCGGTTTATGGTCAACATCCCTTTACAGAAGAGCTCAAGACCTTCTGTTATGGGCACATGCTCGGGGGGTGTCCCTGAGGGCTATACACCTAACGGGAGAGGACAATGTAGCAGCCGACCTTTTGTCCAGGGGAGGCCTCAGGCCAGGTGGTGCAGGAAATCTGGGCTCGGTTCGGGATGGCTCAGGTGGATCTTTTTGCCTCACTGGAAACCACACATTGTCCCCTGTGGTATTCAATATTGGGCCCAAAGGGGTTGAAAAATTTGGTTGCATTGCTGAAGGGGTCACCATGGTGTCTCCCAGTCAGGAAGAACATGCTGTCTCAGGCCCAGGGCAGACCCAGACCCAGGGAGGTACAATCTACACGTCTGGCCACTAGACGGGAATCTTCCAGAGCTCTTGGAGAGGCAGTTCTAACAACATTGCAGGCAGTCAAAGCCCCATCTACAAGGCGGCTGTATGCTGCTCGATGAGAAAGGTTCTCTCGATGGTGTCAGTCTAGGGAAATGGACCCAGTTTCATGCGAGGTTGAGTTAGTCTTGTCATTTCTCCAGTTCTTGTTGGAAACGGGTCTAACAGAGTCAACCTTGAGGGGATATGTTGCAGCTATATCAGATCGCCATATGGGCTATGGAGGCAACACAGTTGGTGTCCAACCTCTTGTGAAATGCTTTCTGAAGGGGGCTCGTAGATTATGCCCATCTCAAGCTCGGTTAATTCGCTCATGGGACTTGGGCACTGTCCTGAAGGCTCTGACAGAACCATCCTTTGAGCCATTAGACAGATTGGAGTTAGAACTTCTTACATTGAAGACGGCTTTTCTTTTGTTTATTGCTTCAGTTAGGAGGGTGAGTGAATTGCATGCCTTGTTGGTACATCCTGCATGCTTGAGATAGGGGGAAGAAGACTCATCTATTTCACTTCCAAACCCCTCATTCCTGCCAAAAGTTCTACCCCGTTCGTTTGTCTCCAGACCATTGGTACTAGAACCCTTTCATCCCCCTCATGATTCTGCAGTAGCAGCCAGATTGCATCTAATCTGCCCAGTCAGGGCACTAAAGAGATACATTTCGGTGGTCAGGCTGATAGAACTAGCCTACCACAGCGCAGGGATGCCTTCTCCCAAGGGGGTGGTGGCCCATTCTACCAGAGAAATGGCTGCCTCTTGGGCACTATTTAAGGGTGCCTCTCTGGAAGAAGTGTGTGCAGTGGGTTGGTCGCCCTCTTTGACATTTGCCAAATACTATCGCTTGGATCTTGCTTAGACTGTTTCATCTACTTCTGTTTACAGAATAGAACAGGTATAAACTGCTTTTTGTTAAACTATTTGTTAAAATAGCTTTTTGTTAAAAAGGCAACAACTGTTGGCGCAATCATTAGAAAATGGAAGAAGTTCAAGACGGTCAATCTCCCTCGGTCTGGGGCACCATGCAAGATCTCACCTCGTGGGGCATTAGTGATCATGAGGAAGGTGAGGGATTAGCCCAGAACTACACGGCAGAACCTGGTCAATGACCTGAAGAGAGCTGGGACCACAGTCTCAAAGAAAACCATTAGTAACACACTACGCCGTCATGGATTAAAATCCTGCAGCGCACGCAAGGTCCCCCTGCTCAAGCCAGCGCATGTCCAGGCCCATCTGAAGTTTGCCAATGACCATCTGGATGATCCAGAGGAGGAATGGGAGAAGGTTATGTCGTCTGATGAGACAAAAATAGAGCTTTTTGGTCTAAACTCCACTCGCCGTGTTTGGAGGAAGAAGAAGGCTGAGTACAACCCCAAGAACACCATCCCAACCGTGAAGCATGGAGGTGGAAACATCATTCTTTGGGGAAGCTTTTCTGCAAAGGGGACAGGACGACTGCACCGTATTGAGGGGAGGATGGATGGGGCCATGTATCGCAAGATCTTGGCCAACAACCTCCTTCCCTCAGTAAGAGCATTGAAGATGGGTCGTGGCTGGGTCTTCCAGCATGACAACGACCCGAAACACACAGCCAGGGCAACTAGGAGTGGCTCCGTAAGAAGCATCTCAAGGTCCTGGAGTGGCCTAGCCAATCTCCAGACCTGAACCCAATAGAAAATCTTTGGAGGGAGCTGAAAGTCTGTATTGCCCAGCGACAGCCCCGAAACCTGAAGGATCTGGAGAAGATCTGTATGGAGGAGTGGGCCAAAATCCCTGCTGCAGTGTGTGCAAAACTGGATTTGCAAACAAAGGTTTCTGTACCAAATATTAAGTTCTGCTTTTCTGATGTATCAAATACTTATGTCATGCAATAAAATGCAAATTAATTACTTAAAAATCATACAATGTGATTTTCTTGATTTTTGTTTGAGATTCCGTCACTCACAGTTGAAGAGTACCTATGATAAAAATTACAGACTTCTACATGCTTTGTAAGTGGGCAAACCTGCAAAATCGGCAGTGTATCAAATACTTGTTCTCCCCACTGTATTTGCTTCTTCTTAGCCTAAGTGTTCCCTGCAACTGAATATTCTCTGTCTAGAGTGCACAACTGCATGAGCTTATATGGAAGAAGCGCATGCCTGAGCTTGCATTTTGGGTTAAGCTGCGTTGGTTTGACATTGTGGAAAATAGAATAATAGGATCAAAATGTATTAGCCTTTTTACCCATTAGCGATGTGACGGTGAGAAAATTTTCCCTCACCATCACATTACAGTGCTTGTGCACTGTGCGGCCATGAACGAATGACAGTGCAGCCGTGCGCATTTTACTTTTGGTTTAGAATTAGCGCCAATTCAGGGGTGGGTTGCTTGAATGCTGGGTTCATTAGCTAATTATTCTTAATGAAAAACACAACAACAAAACAGTACAATGACAAATTGTCATTTCTTGTCAACTTGTCATTCAGCTCCTCACTCTCATAATAAATGAAATCTGACTGCTGCTGCTGGTCTGTGCTGCGACTCTAGTTCGGCTCACGCTTTATTGTGCAGACATGTTCAGTTTTTATTTGTAGTGTCTGTTCTCTAACTGAACTAAATTATTTTATTACTATAAAAAAATCAAAACGACGGTGGGGGCGGTGCCGCAGTGGGCAAGTGATGTAACCGGTGTCATGCCTGAACACCGGTAACACCGACTATCGCAGCAAGTCTATTACCCGTTATTATCAATCTAAATGAATATACTGGGAAATATAGGAGCTTGTTACTGGGACTTGCAGTACAGACCTGTGTGTTTTGTATCACTAGTGCAGTGTCCGTTCTCGGAGCACATAAGCCCTGCCCGCGTGAGGTGCGCCGCTTCTCGAGATTCCTGCCTTTATTAGAGAAAAGAATATGTTTAGCCCCCTCCCTCCGAAGCTTCGAATATTCGGTGTTGATTACTACCGAAGCTTCAAAGCTCAAAAAATGGTATTCGGACCAGCCCTACAGTTGACCCATACTGTGGCGTGTTGACTTAAATGAAATAGAACGAAAATAAAATCAAAATGAAGGGATTTTTTGTGTCACAGAGTCACTCTCTCCATGCACTCAACCGTCTGCACCTGCCACGCCCCCTCGTTCACAGTCACCGGAGTTCTGATCACCCGCACCTGTCCATCCTCATCACCATCCCTATATCAAGCACGCTCACTCCTCAGTTCACCGTCTGATCTTGTCACGGATACACAGACCCAACCTGCTCAACCTGAGTCCTTACCTGAACCTCCTTCGTCGTCATCGTCATCTTCGTCTTCGTCTTCAGCCCTTGATCTATCGTCTCGTCATCCCTGTTCCCTGTGGTCATCTCAGTCTGTCTTCGTCAGCTAAGTTCAAGATCTGCAAGCTACCATTCATTCATCTGTCTTGTGCCGTGTCTGCTCTAAACTGGTCTGTTAATAAACTTCACCTTTTATCACATCCGCTGTCTGTCCCCTTCTGTGTTGTGACATTTTGCTTAAAACAAGCTAAATTATCTGCCAATGGGGTAAGAAAAATAATCTTGTTTCTGTTTGAAATCTTGTTTTTTGTTTCTGTCCCAAACAGCTATGGGAACGAGAATACACACGCCGAGAATACGGGTGTCTGAACCCCTCATGGTTGAGTAGTGTGTGCTCAAACACCCAAAAGGTCTCAGGCATGAGTTGTTTGAGAGTTGGTTTCTTAAGTGATGATGCAGACTCAGGGGAGAGATAGCCTGCAAGCGTCTCTTCGACCTGAGGCATCATCATATAACCGCTTGCCTTCGCCCCCACAATAGTCGAATATGTCGACATCAAGGGTACAAAAACACGCTATGTGTAAGGTTTCCCCCATGAGCGAGATGGAGATCCTCAAAGAAGGGAAGAGACCGATGTTGAGGTCTTTCCTCCTGGCCACCGGACAAAAAATCTGTCCTCTAATTTAGAGCACTTGGGCGGCTCTAGCTGTAATCTGGCCACGGCATGAGTCACCACCTCGAGTAGTTCCTCTTGCGTTTTGTCATCACGGGAGGAACGCTCAGAGGCAGCAAATTCCCATTCCATGCCAATGGAGACAAGTGATTCATTGTCCTCCACCCGAGACGAAGATGTGCCGGGGAGCGCTTCTGGATCAGGCAAAAAGACATCCTGATCTGGAGAGAGAGCGAGCAATAGGGACGGACCCGTCTCTCGCTCCTCAGCCAGATCGACGCACAAGCCCCATGATCTCATGTGCCCTAACCCCTGGAAGTAAGCAAGGCAAGTGTGAAGCACTTTAACTGTGAACATTTCAAAGTGCTCACGCTCACCCTGCTCCAACGCAAGGGTAGCATGCTCTTCCCCCAAACATAAAGCAAAACTGGTGCATGTCGTATTCAGGCATAGGCAGTGAACACGGAGACGCACACCATTTGCCTTGAGCGCTCATCCTTATTCCTTGATGAAAAGACAAGAAAATTTCTGCACACTGCAAGCTGGAAACTATCTCCTGACAAGAGAGATACAGAACGAGTGTACGTTCATGTGTTTTGGAGGAGGCATGGCTTTGGAGAGCGCTCTGAAGGGAGGGTGGGATCTTATGTTTTCAAAGCTAGTTTGTTATTGCTAGCCTCTCCAAAAATTGCCTACCCTACCTTTAAGTGACATGACCAAAACTCACAATATTAATTTGGTGCCACCTGTGAAAATCCTACATAACTGGTGTCTTTTGTGAGGTTAATTTAAAATGCTACAATATTATACTTATTATACATTGTTATAATTTATACTTTTTTTTCTAGAAAAATTGCTTCTAAAGCTTAAAATATTTTATGCTTAAAATATATTTTGCCAGTGGAGTGATAATAATAGTTATAAATAATATCACTTTTAATTGAATTAATGAATTGAATTTGAATTGAATTATTGAAAAACTTTTAACTTTGCTTACTATAATGCATAGTAATAAAGCACACTATGTACAGAAAAGCAGATGAGTAAAGAATATGAACGCAACGTGTTTAATTACATGTTAAGTGTTCCTCCCATAGAAAACCGTTATAAAGAAAACGCTTAATGTGGCTTTATTAGTGATATTAAAAGACCAAACTCAGTAAACACCATACTAATAAAGCATACTATGTACAGAAAAGCAGATGAGCCCATATGACGAAAGAAATCAAATTTGTGTTCAGGGTGCAAGGTTGCAAGGTTAGTTTTCCCGATGTTTATGACAATCTAAAGCCCTATTTGGACGGTAATTGTTTCTCATGTGGACGTCCGTAAAAATAAATTTGCTTGCCACCTCAGTGATAAAACTCGTGCATTCGGATGGCGATTTATTCAAGGTGGAGGAGCACGTCTTGTGGTCTCCTGCTCACATGGTCAGTCGCATGATTGTCTGCTGTAAATAAAATGTCATACACTGCGTGCAGAATTATTAGGCACGTTGATTTTCAGATCATATTTTTTTTCCAGGCACATTTTACCAATTCCAAACCACATTAATCTTAATAACTACTATTCATTTTCTATTTAATCATTTATAAGTGATATATAATTGTTCATGAAGGCTGAAAATTAAAAACACCTTATATTCAGGTGTGCATAATTATTAGACACGTTTTCTTTTACAGATAAAATGAGCCAAAAAAGAGATTTAAGTCAGACTGAAAAGTCAAAAATTATTAAATGCCCATGAGAAGGATGCAATTCTAATGCAATACTAGAAATTGCAGTTAAGGCATGACCATTGGATAGTGAAATGCTCATTGGGTCAGCAGGGTCAGACAAAACAGGTGGCGAAGAAAAGACACATGATAACTGCAAAAGAATTATGAATTAAGGTGAAGAATTAAGTGTGAAACCATCAGTAACCCTTTAGTCTCCAGCGCCACCATTTTCCAGAACAGCAACCTACCTGGATCATAGACAGATAGATTGAGAGTGACTCTTGAAGGACCAGCACCACATCCTCTTGTACTACTGTTTGAAGAATTCATCTTCCAGAATCTGGCAGGAAGTTTTGGGAGTTCATTTTTAGTCCATCTCTGCAAAACAGACTTCAAGATAGGAGATTGGCTAAAAATGAACTCCCAAAACTTACTGTGGATGTGGTGCTGGTCCTTCAAGAGTCACTCTCAACCTATCTGTCTATCAAGCCTATAAAAAAACAGTCTTCATGTATTTTACAACACTTTAGCTTGTGATTCTTATAAAGTGGGGTTTTTTTTAGGATTCTTTACCTAACTCTCTGAGATCCTGACACCCTGCACTTCTGGAGACTCCAGGTAGGTTGCAGTTCTGGAAAATGGTGGTCGCTGGAGACTAAAGGGTTCCTGATGGTTTCACACTTAATTCTTCACCTTAATTCATAATTCTTTTGCAGTTATCATGTGTCTTTTCTTCGCCACCTGTTTTTGTCTGACCCTGCTGACCCTATGAGCATTTCACTGTCCAATGGTCATGCCTTAACTGCAATTTCTAGTATTGCATTAGAATTGCATCCTTCTCTTGGGAGTTAAATCTCTTTTTTGGCAAATTTTATCTGTAAAAGAAAACATGCCTAAAAATTATGCACACCTGAATATAAGGCATTTTTCATTTCCAGCCTCCATGAACAATTATATATCACTTATAAATTATTAAATACAAAATTAATATTAGTTATTAAGATTAATGTGGCTTGGAATTGGTCAAATGTGCCTGGAAAAAAAATGATCAGAAAATCAACGTGCATGTGTATGCTTGGAATAATAAGAATAAATTCATATTTAATTTAATAATAGGAAAATAATATCCTAATTATTATTTAAATATCCTGTTTAAAAAATAGGAAGCTATAAATGCATTTCTGTCTTGTATTTTATCTCAAAATGATGGATGTCATTTTAAAAATGTGTAAATGAACGGAAATAAGTTAATACAGCCTCTTATTTACATGAGATAAATATAATGCTGCGTGGTTATTTTAATGTATATAATTGCTGCCGTAATAACGGACCATTTCAAATGTTTACGTGGTTTTCTTCTCTTTCTCTTTTGAGCGAATGAAATATTGTTCTTGTAAATACTTACCAGCATTTCAATAAAAGTGTAGGCTAGATCTTTAAAATGCATCCAAATTACAGCGAAGCGCAACCGTACGGTGCTCGGCAGTGGTCAAAAAGGACATAAACAGTGAATTTTGAAGTGATCTCTTATTGAAAACTCGGGATTCGGACAACAATTAAATTACCACACGACCTTGGTGTTTGTCAAAAAACAGTAGGAAATTCGGACGGGGATTTTTACACGGGTGGTGGGAGAAAGACACTGACATTCTGGATTCGGACGGCAATAAAATCACTGTAAATGTTGAAAATACCTTACGACCCCATGAGAAACAATTACCGTCCGAATAGGGCTGTGTGAGTACAGATTTGACTTTTGCAAATCACTAAACTTACCTGTGTTTCATTGCTAGCCTATGTTTAGATATTTGTATCCTAAATTTTTTTATTTTATTTTTTTTTTTTTAGCAATGTGATTTCTTGAGCCCCTGTCCCTTTAATTATGAAAGTGCCCTTTTTGGTCATATCACGGTGCCTCCGGAACTCTCTATCGAGGGGGATCTGAAAAAAGCTGAAAACTGAAAACCTGAAAAAAGATCATGAAAACAGATGCCATGGAGAACATAGCTTTTGAATTAGTTAAACTAATCAACATGGGAACTAACATGTCGAGATCAAATGACCAGTTGACACCAGTTAATATTAAAGAGCCTTTATTAAACTGGTTAAATCATATTTTAAAATAGATATCATGGGCTGCAAACCCACCCATTTTGGCAACACAACTTCCTCAGGGTGCTACCTACAAACATCAATGCCTCAGAAAAGAACTCTCACCCAGAACAGCTAAATTTGACACACCAAATTGTACTCAAATCAAGTAGCACTCAAAGATAATTAATAACAGAAAAATCACTAGGGCAGTGGTTTTCAATCCTGGTCCTAGGGACCCACCGCTCTGCACATTTTGTATGTATTGTATTTATGACTTTATATGTATTTAACTGAAGCATCACACTGGAATTTGTGCTCAGCAGCTGCTGTGAACATAAAGCCCGCATACTTGTTTGGTCATCTCAAACATATTAGATTTGTTCGACTTGAAGCGGCGCTGCGCTGACAAATCAGTGTATGACAAAGTACCACAAGAGCAATTAAAGAGCAGACAGCTCTGTATGCTTTTGAATCACTCTTGCGGTACTTTGATGTTATACACCTATCAGTAGGAAAGTTAAACACACATTTTGACATTGACGAGCAGTGTTAGACCACTGAGGCAGCTCAGATGAGATGGTTATCTTGGCATTGTGCAATATCCTTGCAGCACCAAAGTAGAGTTAACATTAGGCAATTATTTCATATTTATTTTTATCTTTATTATATGCACCTTTGAAAAATACAGAGGTCCGAACCTCAGGGATCTCAATGGTGCATACGGCCCTGCTTACACACATTTATGCTCACCTTCAGTAAAGGCTCTGTGCAGACAGCTGAGTTTCCATGGCACAATGCTTCTCCGTTCAAAGTCTGCTCGGGGTGGAGTGTAGTTATACTGCAAATAAGATACAGGATCAAAGCCCTGGTAACATGCCCTCATAGAAGCCACCGTCTTTAATTTTTCCAGCATCATCTTCTGTCTTTCTCCGTCTGTCTCCATACCAATTCCTTTGAATCACTGTCCTCATCCTGTTTTCACTCAGGACCATATTTATACTTCCGTGTGAATAAGGTTAAAGGTTTCTTTGGTACTTTTGTTCACATGCAGCTTAAATTAGTTTCTCTGTGTCTGTGCTTAGGGGCAGTCATCTCCTGCACAGTTTTATCTCTACAGATAGTGATAGCGTTCTGCCCACCTGAGAGCATTTAGACCTCTTGCCTTTTTGACTTCAGGCACTGATGATATCGGAGTTAGCTGGCTGCATGTTTTCCCTAAATGTTATCTCACTCATCTGAACAAAAGGCCTATTTAAGGTCAATCACACACAGACACACACACACACACACACACACACACACACACACACACACTTTTGTTTTACTATATTAATAAGGACATCTCATAGTCTCCACTGTCTTAATGCCAGGTTATTTATATTTTCTATAACGACCCATACCCCTAAACTTACCCCTCACAGTAACCTGTGCAAGACACTAGATTTAAATAGAAACATTATTATTTGTTTTATAAGCTATTTTTTTTAGTTATTTCCAGCTCACTAGTCTGTGTTTAACAGGTTTTACTATTAGTGAGGACATTTTTTTTGGCCATTAGCATTGCAATGTTACTATGCTGTACTTGTGACTTAAATACCCCCTGTGGTTTTTTAACTCTTTCCCCACCAGCGTTTTTTTTTTTTTTTAAGTTGCCAGCCACCGCCAGCATTTATGACCATTTTCACAAAAATTTCATGACCCCCAGAATATTTTGTTGTATGAATATCTGAACATGAAGAAAGAGCAGAACCTCTACTTTTAAACAAACAATTTTATTCTAGCTTCATGCATTCTTTTTTTTTTAATCAACACCTGAATGTGGGTGTTTCATAAAAAAGCAACATTTTGAGCAAAAAGCTGAGAAAATCATATTTTTGTCAAAGACTACATCCAGATCCGATTCAGAACGATTATCAAAACATAGATGGAGTAGATTGAGTCCATCAACCTATACCAGTCTTATAGCTCATCCTGGGTCGACATTTCATTCAGTTACGTTAGACAGATTTGATTTATGTTGATAATTTATGTTGATGTTGTTTAACCCTCATCCTTCCATCGAATCATTTTGACCTGAAACTCATTAAAAATAAAAAATAAATAAATAAATTTTGTGTTCATCGGAGTGGTCCAAGATCCTATGACTTTTGTTGCACTTGAACCACGAATACACAAAAAAAAGAATTGACTGGATTCAAGGAGTTTTGTGGTTGAAATTTAAAAAAAGTAACAAATCCTTCCCTAGCAGGTCAATTTGACCCCCTTTAGGAATGAATGGAATGCGAGGAATGCTTTAGTACACATAGAAAAACCTAAACATCCCCAAAGATTCATAAAAATTATTTTCAATTTAAGTTGAAAGAATGTGAAGAATGTGCTTAAATTACTATTTATTTATTATTTATTGATAAAATCTAAAAGGTAAATAAAATAAAAAAATAACACGAAATCTCCAAAAAAAAAAAAATTGCATTCAAAAATAGAAAAAATATTATCAAAATGAAATGAAACATGCTTTCTGACCAAAAAAAAAAAAAAATTAAGTATAATTTTAGGGCTTCGGGTCACTTTGACCCGTGAGGGAAGGATTTGTTAAAAAGTGCGAGGGAAGGATGAGGATTAGTGTTGATGATCTTGTTATTTTACATATGCATGTGATTACATATGATATTGTTTGTTTCCGCATCTTGTGTTTTGATCAGGAGATTCAGTCATAGCGCCCCCTACCTTATAACAGTGAAAACACGGAAAGCCGGAAAATTCCGTCAATGGCGGGGAAAGAGTTAATGTTGTTTATATGTCTGTGTAGTATTTTTAATATACTTTAAGACAAACCATGTGCAAATTTATCAGTCAACACCCTTGCTGAGTATTTTCTCCTTAAAACTGCACTGTTCCAAAGACAGTCTCCTGATTGCAGTTCCTATGTGGTTCTCCCACAGAATTCGTCGTTTAATTAGCTCCTGAGCAACGCGATACCTGCTGATAATACTAATTGGTCCCTATATAGATATGCTGTGATAGGCGTCCTATTCCTATAGGTAGGAGTGAATCAGCTGAGAGTGAGCTGATGCAGGCTTGGCTAATGTGACCTGCCATAACTAAGGCTACACTTGATTTGCAGCATAGTTTGCGTTTGCGGGCTCCAACTGAAGTGATTGACTGCTTCAGTCATTAAGAGAGAGCTCTTTGCTCACTTTTTGTATATAATCTATTCTCAATTTGAATAAAAGTTTTATTTTTCATGCTGCTAAGAGGACCCAGAGCCATGTGGAGTGAGAGTTGCAGCAACTCCATTCACTCCAATGGAACGTTTTTTACAGCAGTGGAGGCTTATTTTAGGTCAGTGTGATTGTGGTTGTGTTTTCCCTTGTGATTATTAGTAGATTGTCCAAGTATCTCCTTCGTCGTGCTCTTGATCTACAGCCACACACCCAAGCTAGGTGATTATTGATCTCTAAATTAGTAGTTTTAAGGGATGTTATCAGATAATAGATTAGGCTAAGATAAGTCATTGGATAAAGTTAGTAACACAAACCCTGAACAACCTATTAATTGTAAAAACCCGTTCTATTCATGCAGTTTTATCCATTGTTGTGTAATTAGAGGAAAAAGCTTCTAAACAGGGGTTAAATATAACATTGGGGTGTGTGATAGTGGTGGGTGGACGTGGTTAAATGAAAATATCTGTTTTATTCCTTATTAAATGTGCAATAAAGAAAAAAAAAATCCTTATTTTAGAATGCATATTTGAATGCAATGATGCTGTACCCTCACCTTCAGTCTCTGCTCCTTAGATTTTTCAAGCCTTTCCTTGCTCCTAATTTTTAATAAAAATATTTTCTCCTCTCCGTGTCAGTGGGGAAACTTAACTATAAATTCATACTCCTTTCTCTGAGCGACTGGATCATCCTCATGCAACACTGCAAATGATAGTGGAGACTACAAGGACAACATGGAGGAAAGGACAGACAGAATGCTTGACATGCAGTTTTATTTTAGAATTTAATATATTATGTATTAATTTATATAATCATTCATAGTAATTTAAATAGTACTGTAAATACAGGTTCTACAAATAGTGAGTTTTTCATTCATTATCACCAAAATTAACAAAAGTATTATTGTTTAATTAGTTAATAAATTGTAATTTTTTTTAACAACTTATTAACCATATAAATTATGTACAGTATTTTAACCCAGTATGCAACTTCTACAAACAGGATTTGGGGGATTCAAATCAGGGTGTCGGAACAAACGATTCACCAGGCAGGAGTTCAGCGAAGGCAAAACTTAAATTTTCTTTATTATTAATAAGATGTTGGAAAGAGGATAGGGAGCAAACTGTAAACTAAGGGATTTCTTCCTTCTTGAGTTGGCCCTTGTTGCATCAAATTACTCTGTATGGAAGGAAGGCAAAGGAGATGAAGGGTTAGTTAAGGAGGATCAGGCTACTCACGTCCTCCACTAGGCCTCTGCCCTCAAAAGCTTGTCTGGGATAGGTCTTGTCCAATGTCTGGGCTGTGGGACATCTAGCATTCTGCATCTGCTCACCTTTTTCCCTTTGTTGAGACATCCATTTCAATAGGGCATGATCGGTTAATAAGATACATTTTTGACCCAACAAGTAATCTCAATTTTTCAATAGCCCATTTGACAACAACATTTGATATTCTTTTTCAACTGTGTTATAGTTCTACTCATGGGGTAGCAAATAACACAAATCACATGTCCTCTCCCAGTGCTGTACCCCAGATAGTTGGCCTCTTCTAGGGCCAACACCTGCTTGGGTTTGCTGTTAGAGATTCTGCCCTTAATGCCTGTAAGACAGCCTCTAGATGGTAAAGATGTTCCTCCCAACTCCTGCTGTGGTCGACAATGTCATTTAGGTATGTGGCGGCATATTGCTTGTGGGGACGGAGGACTCTATCCATGAGTCTCTGAAATGTTGCGGGAGCCCCATGGACCCCAAAGGGAAGAACCCAGTTATGAAAGGCCCCCTCAGGGAGATCGGAGAGGGCTGTCCTCAGTTTGGCTTTAGAGGTTAGAGGCACTTGCCAGTATCCCTTGGTCAGGTCAAAGGTTGTGATGAAGCACGCAGGACCCAACTGCTCAATCAGCTCATCTATTCTTGGCATAGGGTAAGTGTCGAACTGGGAAATGTAATTTAGTTTTCTGTAGTCATTGCAGAATTGTGTGCTACCATCTGAAACTCCTAAATCCAGCATTTTCTTTTCCTCCTCCCAGATGGCTTCCCTTTTAGCTTCTGAAATACTGTAAGGCTGAAGTCTGACGATCTTCCCAGGTTCTGTTATTATATCATGGGTTATAAGTGAGGTCGGTCCAGGGAGATCAGAGAAGACGTTGCGGTTTGGCCATAAAAGCTCTCCTAACTCTGCCTAGAAGAGAGTTGGTAACCCATCTTCACCACTGGGGTTACGGGGGTGAAGACCTTGCTTGTAGGGCTGATATGTTCATGCCACGGTTTCAAGAGGTTTATTTGGTAGATTTACTGGCCCTTCCTGTGGCCGGGTTGGCGCACTCCATATTTGACTGGGCCCATCCGTTCTACAATTGCATAGGGTCCCAGCCAACTGGCCAGGAATTTGCATTCATTAGATGGGATTAAATCTAGTACCTTCTCCCCAGGGTGAAACGCTCAAATCTGTGCCCCTCTGTTGTATATCCTGGCCTGCTGTTGTTGGGCCTGTTGCATGTGTTCCTGTACGATCGGTCAGATCCTTGCTATTCGGTCGTGCATCTGTTCTACATGCTCAGTGATAGGTGTGATGTTGTGACGGCTGCTTTTCCGAACTTTCCTTTGCGAGGTCCAGTATCCCTCGAGGTTGCCGCCCCATAAAGGAGCTCGAAGGATGAGAAACCAGTGGAGTTCTGTGGGACTTCTCAAACAGAGAACAAGACATACGGTAGCCTCTCCACAAGCCCATCAGTCTGGGGATGGAATATGGAGGTTTTAAATTGATTCACCTTCAGTTGTTGAATTGGGTGGCATAGTTGAGGATGACCAGAATGTATCTGTGTTCCTGTTTGGACTTTGGTAGGGGCCCCACAATGTCCAACGCAATCCTGCTGAAAGGGGTTTCAATTATCAGCAGAGGAATAAGGGGATTTTGGTATGTTACTTTGGGGCTCTGGAGCTGACACTCAGAACAGTGACGACAATAGTCTTCAACTTCCTTCTTGACACCGGGCCAATAGGATCGTGTGAGGATGCGCTCATAAGTCTTTTCTGTCACCAGGTAGCCTCCCAACAGGTGAGTGTGGCTAGATACATCATCCTTAGAGGTCTATTGTCAGGGTTCTGCCCTGGCAGCCTTGTCTGTGTTGTCTTTGTTCCATGTCTCTATGTTTGTGTTTGTGTCAGCACATGGCTTTGTCTTTGTTTGTGTTTGCCATGTGCTCCTCTTGTCCCGTCTCCTTGTTTCCCGTTACCACGTCCCCTTGTTAAGTCCTTGTCAGTCCTCGTTTGCTTGCTTATTTATTTATATAATCACAGTTTACTACAACACAAGTTGCCCAAAGTGCTTCACAATCACAAACTAAAAACAACAACAAAAAATAAAACCGAGAAGCCAAAAAAAAAAAAAAATAATAATAATTTATATAAAATTAATATATATAAAACAAACAAACCATTTGAAAACATACACACAACAGGACTCAAAACCCCGTCATAAAAACTCAGTTAGAATTTAACAGATGTGATTTTAACATGGCTTTGAACACAGGTAAAGATTTGACAGATCTAATAGCGAGAGGGAGATCGTTCCACAATTTAGGACCAGCTTGAGAAAAGGCTCTATCACCCTTATATTTGTATTTTGTCCTGGTAACGCAGAGATGATGTTGATTTTCTGATCTCAAGGATCTAGGGGGAGTATAGATTAACACCATACTGGACAAGTACACAGGGGCTAGATTGTGAATGGCCTTGAAAACAAGTACAAGAATCTTATAAATAACTCTATACCGTACCGGCAACCACTTTAATTAAATTAGTAACGGAGTAACAGAGTCATGTTTTTTTGCGGACTTGACCATTCTTGCCGCTGCGTTTTGGATTTTTTGTAAATGCGCTAGTGCTCTAGAATCAACTCCATAATAAAAATTTCAGCTATTGTTTTCACCCGGATGGATTATTGTAAAAGGGAATTACAATAATCCATCCGGGTGAAAACAACAGCTGAAATTGCTTTCTCAAGATCTGACGTGGATAGAAATGGTTTAATCTTAGCTAACAGTCGTAAATTAAAGAAACAAGATCTAACAACTGTTTATTTGACTATCCATTTTTAGATCGCTTTTCACCCTGGTTTTATTAAAGCCAGACAAAGGTGTTGAATTTAAGCGCCGAACACAATAACCTCAGTTTTATTTTCGTTAAGCTTCAAAAAAAATTTGCAGCCATTCAAATCAAAATCAAATCACCTTTATTTATATAGCGCTTTTTACAATGCCAATTGTTTCAAAGCAGCTTCACAGTGGTAACAGGAAAATAATGCAACAGAATTTGATTCGGCTGTACAGCCGCTCTGGTGAAAAACGGTGATGTCATCCAGCTCATTTCAATTATCATATAGTGTCAATGCGGGCAGATCAGTAATATAGTTGAAATTTAAGTGTCCCCAACTGAGCAAGCCAAAAGCCAAAGGCGACAGTGGCAAGGAACCAAAACTCCTTTAGGGCCAGAATGGAGAACAAAACCTTGGGAGAAACCAGGCTCAGTCGGGGTGCCAGTTCTCCTCTGGCCGACGAACAAATAGTGTATGATTATGATTCTGGCAACATTACAGGTCAGAAGTTATATTAGATCAATAGGATTATTCGAAAGATTGGAGTTGTCACGCTGGGGACGGGTTTAATGAGGATGTCGTGTCGATGCGGCTTTACAGGGGGGAGTTTAATTGACAGTCTCTACAGACACTTCAGGGATGCGTTCGTCATGTCCAGGCTAAGGTCCACCATCTGGTCCGGATACGGCCCGGATCCGGCCCGGATCCGGCCGACTGCAGTAAACCTCGGGATAAACAGAGAGACTAACATTAGCGTAGATGCCATTCTTCTTATGATGTAACGAGTACATCAGGTGTTATGGGAAGTGTTCCCGGTTCCGGCTGACCTAGTTAATGCAGCCTAAAACAATCATTTAACTGATTTGAATAATAGAAATTAAAAATGTTTTATGTGTATGCCATAGTAAAGAGATGTGTTTTTAGTCTAGATTTAAACTGACAGAGTGTGTCTGCTTCCCGAACAATGCTAGGAAGACTGTTCCAGAGTTTAGGTGCTAAATAGGAAAAGGATCGACCGCCTGCAGTTGATTTTGATATTCTAGGTATTATCAACTGGCCAGAATTTTGAGACCGCAATAGACGTGATGGAGTATAATGCGTTAAGAGCTCGCTCAAGTACTGGGGAGCTAAACCATTTAGTCCTTTGTATACATTTTAAAATCTTGCTGATTACTTACAATGTTTAATAGGGAGCCAATGCAGTGTTGCCAGAACCAGGCTAATATGGTCATACTTCCTGGTTCTAGTAAGAACTCTAGCTGCTGCGTTTTGGACAAGCTGCAGTTTATTTATTAAGCGAGCAGGGCAACCACCCAGTAGAGCATTACAATAATCTAGCCTTGAGGTCATGAACGCATGAACTAACTGTTCAGCATTTTGCATTGAAAGCATGTGCCGTAATTTAGATATATTTTTAAGATGGTAGAATGCAGTTTTACAGATGCTAGAAACGTGGCTTTCAAATGAGAGATTGGTATCAAAGAGCACACCCAGGATCCTAACTGACGACGAGGACTTGACAGAGCAGCCATCGAGTGTAAGACAGTATTCTAGGTTACTATTTGGAGTTTTTGTCCAATGATTAAATTCATTTTTTTCTGAATTAAGTTGCAGGAAATTACTAGTCATCCAATTTTTTATATCAGCTATGCATTCCGTTAATCTTGTGAATTGGTAAATTTCGTCAGGGCGTGAAGAAATATAGAGCTGAGTATCGTCAGCATAACAATGAAAACTAACGCCATGCTTCCTAATAATATCTCCCAGTGGTAGCATGTACAGGGTGAAAAGCAACAGTCCTAGCACTGAGCCCTGCGGTACTCCATACTGAACTTGTGATCGGTGTGACATCTCTTCATTTACTGCTACAAACTGATAACGGTCAGATAAGTATGATTTAAACCATGCCAATGAAATTCCACTAATGCCAACATAATTTTCGAGTCTATTCAAAAGAATGTGGTCGATAGTATCGAATGCAGCGCTAAGATCGAGTAACACTAACATACAACCACGATCGGATGATAAGAGTAAATCATTTGTAACTCTAATGAGAGCAGTCTCAGTACTATGATACAGTCTAAATCCTGACTGGAAATCCTCAGCAATACCATTTCTTTCTAAAAAGGAGCATAATTGTGAGGACACTGCCTTTTCTAGTATTTTTGACAGAAAGGGTAGATTTGAGATTGGCCTGTAATTGACTAATTTTGTAGGATCAAGTTGCGTTTTTATAATAAGTGGTTTAATAATAGCCAACTTAAAAGTTTTCGGTACATATCCTAATGTCAAGGATGAATTAATGATATTAAGAAGAGGATCTATGACCTCTGAAGGCATCTCTTTTAGTAGTTTAGTCGGTATAGGGTCGAGCATACATGTTGATTTTGATGTTTTAATGAGTTTAGCCAATTCTTCTTCTCCTATAGCAGTGAATGAATGTAATTTTTCCTCAGTGACACTACAATGCACTGTCTGATGTGATACTGTAGTAGACGGCTGCATGGTTATAATTTTTTTCCTAATATCAATCTTACAAGTAAAGAAGTTCATAAAGTCATTACTGCTGTGCTGTTTACAAACATCAGAAGTTGAAACTTTATCTTTGGTTAATTTAGCCACTGTATCGAATAAATACCTAGGGTTGTGTTTGTTTTCTTCTAAGAGAGTCGAGAAATAAGCAGATCTAGCAGTTTTTAGGGCGCAATCATGTTCTCTTTCCACGAAATGCGAAAAACTTCTAGTTTTGTTTTCTTCCAGCTGCGCTCCATTTTTCTGGCTGCTGTTTTAAGGGCCCGGGTGTGCTCGTTGTACCACGGCGTTGGACTATTTTCTTTAATCTTCTTTAAGCGCCGGGGAGCAACTGTGTCTAAAGTGCTGGAAAAGAGAGGGTCAATAGTTTCTGTTGCAACATCGAGTTCCTCTAGGCTATCTGGGATGCTGAGGAGATGAAACTGATGAGGAAGATTATTTACAAAGCAATCTT
Organism: Coreius guichenoti; assembly: GCA_039654105.1. Lineage (NCBI taxonomy): Eukaryota > Metazoa > Chordata > Actinopteri > Cypriniformes > Gobionidae > Coreius > Coreius guichenoti. The sequence continues at coordinate 13,514,653 of CM077187.1, forward strand.
TAGTGGCAGCAGTGATAGTCCTGCCATATTTGAAGCGAGGGGACGGCTTTGCAGCCTTTGCTAAATTAAGTGTACATGATACTAGGTAATGATCTGAGATGTCATCGCTCTGCTGCAGAATTTCAATGGTATCAACATTTATTCCATGTGACAGTATTAGGTCTAAAGTATGATTACGGCGATGAGTGGGTCCTGACACGTGTTGCCTTACTCCAATAGAGTTTAGAATGTCTCTAAATGCCAATCCCAATGCGTCTTTTTCATTGTCTACATGGATATTAAAATCACCAACAATTAGGACTTTATCTGCAGCCAGTACTAACTCTGATAGAAAAATCAGCAAATTCTCTGGTAAAGTCTGTATGGTGCCCTGGTGGCCTGTATACAGTAGCCAGCACAAATGTCAAACGGGATTTATCAATTTCACTACATAACGTTACATAAAGCACCAAAACTTCAAAGGAATTATATTTGAAACTAGACTTGTGAGTAATACCGAAGATATTATTATAAATTACAGCAACACCTCCCCCTTTACCTTTCAGACGCGGCTCGTGTTTATAACAATAATCTTGGGGGGTGGACTCATTTAAAGTAATGTAATCGTCAGGTTTTAGCCAGGTTTCTGTCAAACACAGCACATCTAGGTTATGATCTGTAATCATATCATTAACAATAAGCGCTTTTGAGGAAAGGGATCGAATATTCAGCAGCCCGAGCTTTATCATTTGTATTATATCCGTTGTTTATTTGTTGGACATCAATTAATTTTTACCGTTGAATGGTTTTGATGGTTTTTTGTATTTACTAATTTGTGGAACAGACACAGTCTCTATGTGATAATATCTAGGTGAAAGAGTCTCTATGTGCTGGGATTTATCTGACTTCTGTGACGTGAGACAGCTAGCAGGCGGTCGGGTAAGCCAGTCCGTCTGCTTCCTGACCTGGGCCCCAGTTAGTCAAGGTTTAGCTCTAAGACTATGTGCCAAATTACTAGAGAGAAGAGCGGCACCATCCCAGGAAGGATGGATGCCATCTTTTTTCAACAGGTCAGGTCTGCCCCAAAAGCATTTCCAATTGTCTATAAACCCTATGTTATTTTGCAGACACCACCAACCAGCCATTGAGTGATGATAGTCTGCTAAGTATCTCATCACTCCTTTTTACGGTCCTTGACATCCTGTTAACATGACGATAGAGCATCGAATGAGTTTGAATTTAACTCTCTCATGGGTAAATAGATCTGCGTATCATCAGCAAAGCAATGAAATAATACTTTGTTTTCGAAAGATAGCCCCCAGAGGTAACATATAGAGGGAAGAAAGTAATGGAGCGAGAATCGACCCTTGTGGAATTCCCCAGGGAAGGTGTAATCTTGATGAATTACAATTCCCACTGCTAATTGAGAAAGATCTATCCGTGAGGTAGGATTCAAACCATTTCAGCACATTGCCTTTTAGGCCGACTCAGTGTTCCAGCCGCTTAATTAAAATCTCATGGTCCACCATATCGAACGCCGCACTGAGATCAAGCAAAATTTAAATAACATTTTCACCATTGTCCAGTAATAGTAAGATGTCATTTAACACTTTGACCAGCGCTGTCTCGGTACTATGACAAGACTTGAAGCCAGATTGAAAAGGGCTCGCCTATCGAATTCAAGGTAATGTGAGCTTGTAGTTGTCTGAGGTCGATGATCGCGCCGGCGCAACCTGCCAAAAAGACTCAAATAACTGTCGATTTTTATCATTCAGGCAAGTGTCATACATCATTATAATCTGTTAGGTTTCTACTTTTATTTGTGTATACTCAATATAAACAAAATGTTGTGCTTTTTGCAAAATAAAGAAAACAAACATGATGCGTGATATGCAGCCTTTCTGTCAATGAAGTGCGTTACTGATTCTCTTCAGAAAATCAACTGTAACTTAGCGAATACTTGTCACACAAACATGAGACATATGTCTAAAGAAACGTTGTAATGTCAGGTTTTAAATCAAATCGAAAATAAATATTCTCTGTTTATGTAATCTGTTTGAAAAGAGAGAGATGTCAGTCGTTCCCCAGCCTCTTCATTAAGTGTTAATTCTGTGCCCACGGAGCGCGCATTCTTTTGAAAGTCAAATACTGACGCGATCCATGCGAGTATCCCCGCCCACATCAACTTGAAAAAACACATCAAGCTTAGTGCATGTACTCTACATTGTTTTGAGATGCGGTGAGGAATCCTGGAATAATTTACCTCAGAAGAAAAGCATTTGTAATTTCAAGGACCAACGGAACCAACCGAGGATTGTGAGGTAAGTTTATTCTGTTAGTGTCTGTGAATATTAAACCGCAAAAAGACCCTTTAAATGTGATTTTGGGCTTGTTTTATAGCCATAGGACCTGGGCACCTCACAGTCATTGAGTCGACCATGAACTCCTCTGTATACCAAAGTATTCTAGAGTCAAATGTGAGACCATCTGTCCGACAGCTAAAGCTTGGCTAAAATTGGGTCATGCAACCGGACAATGATCTGAAGATCACCAGCAAATCTACAACAGAATGGAAAAGAAAAGAATGAAGGTGTTGCAATGACCCAGTCGAAGTCCAGACCTCATCCTGACTGAAATGCTGTGACAAGATCTATGCATAAACAAATGCCCACAAACCTCAACAAACTGAAGCAATGTTGTAAAGAGTCGACCAAAATTCCTCCAGAATGATGTGAGAGACTGATAAATCATGCAGAAAATGATTACTTCAAGTTATTGCTGCTAAAAGTGGATCTACAGGCAATTGAATGATAGGGTGTCCTAACTTTGTCACCCATGGTTTTTCCATCTTGACTTTATTTTTGCTAGTGTAATATGTCATGTGTTGTTGTTGATCTGAGGTTTTATTTTCCAAATTAAGACCTGCCAAGCACTAGATGATTTTTTATTATGTCCTGATACAGAAAACCATGGAATTCAATAGGGTATCCTAACAATTTCACATGACTGTATAAGCTACTTTCCTCACAGACATGATATTTGAGTATTGTGTGTATCGGATAGTTTACAAAATCAAATGATTCAGAATTTTTTTTTCCATTGAAATGACTGGGGGAAAAAAAAAAAGTGTCCCAATCAACCTGAATTCACCCTATACTCTTTTGCATTGCATTATGTTGTTTTAAACCCCAACTATTTTTCTTATAACATTCATCATTACCAATTATTCAGTTATTTGTATTTACTGAATACTAATTTGTTTTCAATGTCAAAATATTACTGTTTTTTTGAGCATGAGACTTCAAAAACATTAAAAATAGTAATGTCAAATCTTTTGATAATTTAAAATATAATAGGCCTTTGTAATGTGCCTTTGGTTCTCACTTTATATTGTTAACTATATTCTAAATAAACTACAAAAAAAAAAAAAAAAATTATATATATATATATAATTTCTTTTGTAAATTTTGTAAAGAGTTCCCCTCTCAGTCACATACCTGACTTAAAGGCTCATTCATTATGCGGTTCTTTTGTTCTCTCAGGTTTAAATCACAGCATTATTCATGATCGTTCACGCCTCTTCGCATATGGGCTTTGTAAAGAAAAAGTGTCTTACAAAATTTAAATCAATATATTGTTTTATGTGAATGAGTAGGCACAATGATTCTCACATCAGTTTAAAGCAAAAACTCTATGCAACAACACCCATTAGTCAAAAGTCTTGTGGACACATATCTACTGTGTGTTTTGTGGCCTTATTTCAGTGTCTTAAATGTTTTGTTTTTTCAAAAACCATGCATAAACGTTATTTTTTCAAAAATACAAGCATGTACATACATGTTGCTCATATATCATGGTAGCCCAGTTTGTGCTGAATACAGTGTAATGACACTTTTGCCATTAATATGTTTATAAGCAACTAAAAAAAAAGCACAAATGTCAGAGCATGGCAAAACTTCTAAAGGGCCCCAAAACTGTGCAGACCTTGGCTAAAAATGGCAAATTTGAGACCGGTCGAAAATTATTAGGATCCTATATTGCCAGATTCGGCCTTTTTAAAAGTGGGAAACCAGTAGCATGCGTAAAATCCACTGGACAAATGCCCTGACTGAGGCATTTGTTAATTAAATTCAACACAGTGTTCCCAACACTACCAAAAATCAGTTTAAAAAGGCGTGGTGACATAACATCCCCTTTAGATGAAGAAGGTTTAAGATGTACCACAATGTCCACCAGAACTGGAAGGGTAATGAGATGGAATTCTCTCAATTCCGTGCTGCAAGGCACAGCCGGGTCTACAGATGGAACCACCAGCAATTTTGGTATTTTCGACTGCAAATCAACAATCTTCCCATTAAATGTTTTTAAGAAACTCTTCACATTTTAAGATGGAGCAATCTGGATACCTATTTTTAACAGGGTTAATGAGTTTATCGTCTCAAATACAATTTTAGGCTTATTTGCATTGAGTAATAACATCAGAATAATATTTGTTTTGCATCTCTCTAGAAGCCTTCTGAGAAAAAAAAAAAAAAAAAAAAAAACCCACAGAGATTCTCTAAATATTTCATAATTGACCTGCAGTTTGTGTTTTTTTCCATCTCCTCTCAGCTTGCCAAGCATGTTGTCTGAGCATCTGTAAGGATGCTCTTACCCATGGCTGGTATTTAGCTTTACATATTTTAGCTTTAAGAGGAACAACACTATCCAAAATTTCAACACAAAAAGAGTTCAACTGATTCAAATGCTCATCCACACTTAAATTCAAAGATGTTTCCAATAAAGTACACAGCAGTCTCTGTATAACAGAGAGCTGTACACTAGTCAAGGAATTAATTTTCCTAGACCATATTTTTTTAGGCACTAGCTTTCTCAAATTCTTATAAAAAGAAACACTGGCTTATAAAACACTGGCTTGTGGTCAGAAAACACTACCTTATCAATCACAACATCCTGAATGTGCAGGTTAAATGATAAAATCAAATCTAACGTATGGCCGAACTTATGAGTTGGCTCTTTAACCCACTGAATCAAATTAAAGGAGTCAATCACATTTAAAAACTCTCTGGATACAACATCCTGCCCACAACACAAATGTACACAAATTGTGTAACCAGCCTACTCACAAGATCAGAGAATTCATTTATAAAGTCCTTATTTGGCTTTGGAGGGCGACAAACAAGTGCAACCAGCACAGGATTAGACTGCGTTATCTGAAAGGTCTGTAATTCGAAACTATTATAAAATTCAGAAGATATCATCCGACATCCAATGTCATCTTTTAAAAAAAAAAAAAAAAAAAAAAAAAAAAAAACAAATTCCAAGACCTCCATGTGATATATACCAAACTGTGATATATAAAGACCTCCATAAGACCTCCACCTCAACCAGTTAACCGAGGGGAGTTAAAATAGGAATAACGCTGTGGTAGAAGTTCAGCCATTGGTGTCAGGTCTCCTACCTTTAACCAGGTCTCGGACAGAAGGAGGAGATCCAGCTTGTTGTTCGTAATAAAAGTCATTCAACATATAAGTTTTGTTTCCCACGGAGCGTATATCGAGCAGCGCCATTCGCATCAAGGCATCCTCTTTGCAAATGGAGCGGAGATTCCGCAGATCAATGCCTCTCATACAAACGCGAGGCTGGCCAGTCCGTCTAAAGGTGGAAATCATAGATAAACAACGAGGACACATGTTGTGAGACAGGTTATCAAAAGCAGCGACAGAACAAAGACGAACAGGGCAGGTAGATGGCATGCCAGGTACACCGGCGCCATCTTGAACATGCTTGATTGTTTTTACCTGATCCTCGTGCTATTGTAATGAACTGCTAACTGAAGAGGCTGAGAGAGAATCCACTTGCACGCATGCACGCTTTTAATTACAACACTCCACATGAAGTTACAGGGACATCAGATCCAGAACACGAACACGAACACGAACACAAACACAAACACGAACACGAACACGAACACGAACACGAACACGAACACGATCCATAAGAGAGAACAGCATACAACAACCACAAACACATCAGAAACATCCAGATACCTACATTTAACGACTAGCAAACCATAATTGAAAACCAAGACCTTAAATACACAGAACAATGAGTAGATAATTGGCTGCAGGTGTGTTCAATGAAGGTAACCATAACAACTGATATGACAACGAGGAGAGACAGAAACCAAACAGGAAGAGAACATGGAAACAATGAAAACAGAAGGCACTTCAACATAAAAGTCCATACAAAACAAAAGACACAGAACCGGGATCGTGACAGCTATTCCCTTTATATTGTGCCTCTTTCCTTCATGTCCTTGCTGGTTCGTTGTGTGCATTCAGTGTGTGCATGTGTTTCTTGCTTATCTTGTCAGTCAGTGCTAGATTTAGTTTCTCTGTCAGTTCTAGCTTTGAATTTATTTCCTTTTTTTCAGTTTTTTCTTTGTTCCAGATTTTTAGTCTAGTCAAGTTTCAGACTTTATTTTGCTCTAGTTCTCCCAAGCTTTATTTTTTTGGTTTCTCTTGTTTTTCCTTTTATGGTTAACTACTCTTTTATTTTCTTTGTTTGCTAGTTCCAATTATTCATTTATAGAATTTATTTTTTATTTTTTCCCTTTTCTAGCGCCATTTATTTTTTTGTTTCTTATTTGTTTTTTGGTGTTCTAGTTTTTTGTCAGTTGTTATTTGTTTTTTGTTATCTCTTGTTGTCTTGTCTTCAGTCTTGTCTTGAGTGTTGGTTCCTGCCTGCTCCCTGCCTATTCCCTGCTTGCTGGTTCCTTCTGCCTGGCAGCTAGATGGTTCAGAGTCTGTGTGCAGCAAGTATCAGATCTCTGCTTCATTGTGCCCTGCCCTGTCTTCAACACAACCATCTGCCTGGCCCGGTCAAGTCCTCAGCAGTTCTTTGACCTGCTGTCTCCCGGAGCTGGTTCCAGCAGTCACTCTCAGCTGTCCTGTCACTGTTCCCTGATGGCCCTTCTGTTTGGACTGTCACTACTCCACTACCTTCTTGTGCCTTGTCTACTGTCCTTTCAATAAATTGTCTTCATTCATTCTGCATCTGGGTCCTCCCTTTCAGAATTCGTGACATATATGGCTTGGAGACCAACAAACATTCATTAATTTCCCCACTTCGCTGATCCATTCTGTATAACAATTCGTTCTTTATCATGAAATGTGGATAAGTCAGTCTACTCACCCCATCTTGTGGCTGGCCCTCAATCACCTGTACACTCCCCCATGCTTGGCTCAATGTAGGATCTTGCAGTAGGGCAGTGTTGAACTGTCCCTGCCTTTCTCCCTGGAGGATCTCTGCTGGGGGAAATTCAGAGATAACTTCATGGGATTCTATGTCCACAAATGCCTGCACTCCTCCTGGGTCTTCTGACGCAGTGACAGTGGGGTCAGAGCAATCTTCCTCGCCTCTATCATTGTTGAGGGGCTCCTATGGGCTGGTTGCCTCTGCATTGGTGGTCTCTTCAGGGGTTAGAGAAGGGCTGTGGTTGGATGGACAGTCTCTCCATCTGCGTCGGGTAGATCTCTTCCCCTCTGCAACTCGGTCTATCCAGTAGGCGGCAAGTGCTCTATAACCCCTGCTTGTACTTGGAACTGCCCCCGGGGGGTGACCATGCTTACTTCTGCAGTGGGGTAGTTCCTAGTGTCCCCATGAATACAGGACCCAGAGATCTTGTTTCCCTAATAGGCCCTGCAAACTCTGGTCGGACTAGTGTCACCATACTCCCAAATTCTGTAAGGGCTTCTGTGTCCCTGCCCCCAATCTTAAAGGGATAGTTCACCCAAAAATGAAAATTCTGTCATTAATTACTCACCCTCATGTTCACGTGAGCACCACGACGCATACGCGGGAGCTGCAACGTAAACAGCGTAGGAGACTGGCACAGGCCAGAACGAAATTGTTGAATAAAATCATTATTTTTGTTTGTTTTTGCACACAAAAAGTATTCTCGTCGCTTCATTAAATTAAGGTTGAACCACTGGATTCACTTGGACTATTTTAACAACCTTTCTGGACCTTGAAAGTGTTAATTAAATAGCTGTCTATGGAGGGGCCTGAGAGTTCTCGAATTTCATCAAAAATATCTTAATTTGTGTTTCGAAGATGAACGAAGGTCTTACGGGTTTGGAATGACATGAGGGTGAGTAATTAATGACAGAATTTTCATTTTTGGGTAAACTATCCCTTTAACAGGGAACCTAGAGGTGGCTGCCCCCTCGTGGGCCCAGCAGGTAGTAAGAAAATGGCATGGGAGTCTTGAAGATTCTGAGGCACTGGCCGTGGGCATGAGTACCTCTTTGCCTGGGCAGTCCCGGGGTGAGGTGTCCCTCTCTTCCGCATACGAAGCATCGGAATGCAACAAGATTCCGCAGAGGCCTCTTATCTCTCCAGTTTCCTTGGGCTTTTAGGGCTCTTGCTGGGGCTGCTCTGGGGTACTTCTTAGGGGGACCTCGCTCTTGCCTCGGTTTCCAAGAGCTGGCTTTGTTTACTTCAGGCTTCAACAAGCTCACAGTCACCTGGTGATTTAAATCTAATTTAAATCTACATTTTGTGGTCCTTGTTGAGCCACATACTTTTTGGCATCTGCAGGCAGGCCACGTACACACTGGTCGATCACCTCTCTCTCTACAGCAGGTGGCCCGTCTTCTTCTGCTAGTCAGCTCTTCATCATCCGGGTTAGCATGGTTACTTGAGCCTGTGCTGGAAGTGTTGCATGGTATTCCCAGCTATGGACTCGCTGGGCCTTGGCAGGTAGGCTAAGCCCATATTGGGCGCTCTCTTGACCACTTCATAATTGGTTGCCTTGTGTACTGTGAGATCATGGCAGGCCTTCTGTACTTTCCTGGTCAGAAGAGGGAGTATTAGGTTTGCCCAGTCGGCCCTTGGCCATCTCTCTCATTAGGCCGTTTGCTCAAAAAGATCGAGGTAGGTTTCAGCATCATCATCTTTAGTCATTTTGGTCAGATAATCCTGGGGTCTCCTACCCTGTGCCTCTGTCCTTCGGCAGAGTTTGGTGACTGCTGCATTCAGTTTGATTTGAGCCTGCAGAATGGCAGTCAGGGCCTCCTCCATTTTCTTGTTGTTTCTTGTCTGCCCAGTACACTGTCTGAGTCATACCCGAGGCTTTAACTCATGCCCACATTCTCCACCATATGCAACCTCTACAGACAGGATTTGGAGGATTTAACTCAGGGTGTCAGAACAGAAACCGAGGGATTTCTTCCTTCTTGGGTTGGCCCTTGTTGCATCAAATTACTCTGTCTTGAAGGAAGGCAAAGAAGATGAAGGTTTAGTTAAGGAGGATCAGGCTATTTATGTCCTCCACTAGGCCTCTGCCCTCAAGAGTTTGTCTGGGATAGGTCTTGTCAAATGTCTGGGCTGTGGGGTATCCAACACTCTGCATGCATCTGCTCACATTCCCTGCTGCTCCTCTACTGAGGCCTCTTTGTTCTCCTTTATGTGGTTGTTGATTGTGCCTAACAGCCTGCAGCTTAGGCTCCCTGTCAGAGAGGAAAAGGTGCACACCTGTGTTGGAGGAGCTATCCCTGGTCCTGATCATCCTTACTGGGTAGCCCAGACCCTGTGGCCTCCTCTGATGGTGCTCCCCATGATGCTGAAGTTGTCTGTGCTGCTCTATGTGGAACCAGGCCACCACAAGTAGTAAAATAATTGTTAATTGGTTATGAGGAGTAAATAGCTCTCACTTTAGATTAGGTCACGGAAAATCTGAAAATGTCATTAAGTGCTTAAAACCAACCTTTGGTTTCATTAATTGCATTCATATTCAGAGATCCTTAATCAGACGTACCGCCCACGGCACATCGCCATCTTGTTTTAAAAATGTTCATGACACACAACAACTCACAAAATAAAAGCTAAACATGCCACATATCTTTAGAAAGCTGAGATTCTTGTGATTCGAATGATGTAAACCATTTCAAGATGCAAAACACAGCCATGCTGACAACAGCCTTAACACAGCAGGTACAATCAGTGTCTTTGTCAGACCACCAACAACCGAAAAAACACCAACAAAACTGAATGAACTCACCTATGAAGCCTTCTGTTAGTCCACTGATCAATAACATTACAAAAAAAATGGTGTAGTTGCACTCTGAAGAGTCCAGGCAATCCGAATTCAGTGAAATATTTAGTCCATACCACATATATATATCAATAAACATCCACAGAATTTAGTAGTACCATTTCCAAAAAGCGGACAGTGCAATCAAATCTTCTGTATGCAGAATATGCAATCGACATCTAGCTACGCGAAAAATGTAAACATTACAGATTCATTGATGTTAAAATGGCCTCTGACCTCTGCACTTTTGATTGACACCTCATTTCAACCAATTGGTGCATCTTATGAGGTGTCAACAGGCAGAAACAGCCATTCAGTGTCCAGGATGGAGACAGAGTGCCCAGTATGTGTCACTATCTTTGATTGACAGTAGATCGATTCCAATTGCATCAGAGGTTGCAAATGACTGACTCATCTGATAGCCAATGAACTTCTGAAAAGATTAATACGTATTTTTAGTGGGAGGATTCGACTTTTGTACCGCTTATGAGTGTGTGCAAGCGATCTGACTCACTGATGCGTCTTTGTGCAAAGAGTGCTTGGAGAGAGTTCTCGGTCAAAACAAGGTTTTATCTGGGTTAAATGCCAAATATAACGGGGAAAAACAAGCTTCTAACTTGAAGAAGTTGTTGAACAATGTACTCGGCGTGACTGATGAGTCGGAGGATGAAGTTTCTGAAGAAGAGCGATGTTTTGATCCATTGACTTATTAGCAGAGGAGATGTTTTGGATGGGGGAGACTTCACTCTCCACAAGTAAGTGTTTTATTATATTATATAACATTTTACTGCATGTACTGAGGTATGTGTTAGTGTTTTGATGTGTTCCTTACTGCTAACCTCGTCGTGTGTGTTTGGGTAACCTTGTGCGCTCACACACGAGTGTGTATGTGCGTGTGCGTGTGCGTGCGTGTGTGTGTGTGCTAATGCACTGGTGTATATGTCTGGTTGTTTTTTGTGCATGTTTGTTTATATGCATGTAAAAAATGCTAGAATACAGCATGTAAAAAATAGTAGAATACAGAAAAGATGTAAATGTTTTGTAAATGTATTTATTTCTTTGTTTTTCATATCACAGACAATCATCTGACATTGAATCAGATGAAGACTGGGAGCCAGTCAGCAGAAAGCCATATACTCAGGGTATTGACAGCACCCCTGGAGAGAAGCCCCATCCCCCACCTTCCCAGAGAGAACACCAAGAGGCAGAGGAGGGAGTAAAATGTAAAATTTGCAAATAATTTTATATTATATATTATTATCATATATTAGTGTGAGCTCTAATATTAAAGAGTTTTAATACCATAGCACTTATGTCTTTTATTTGCACAAAGTTTAATTTCAAGAATTGGAAAAAAAAAACACTATAAAAACATTATAATGTTTATGTTTCAGTTGCTATGTGTCAGCAATTATTGAGAAAATTATTGTAAATCTGGATAAGGGACAGAATAGCTCTAAGTATAACCTTTCATTAGAGCCCAAAATTATGACTGTACATTAAAGCATTCAAGAATAGCAGCATTTTATGTGTCAGTGGTTACAAAGGGTCATTTGGAGTCTCCAAGTGGCTTTTTTTGGGAAGCGCCTAGACATAAACTTAGATAAACGTGTAAAACACTCATTTTCTAAAGGTATTGTTATCAAATTTGAAATTGGACTTGGTAAGGCTTCATGCTGTGATCCCATTGTGTTTTCCAGCTAATAGCTCCCAGCTATAGTCATCTGCAGGCATCTGTTTACAAAAAAAATAAATGTTGGCGGAATTTTTTTTTTTCCTTTTTTTGTGTGTTCAAAGTTCTATTACTCAATACTAGTATGACTTATAGTGATTCTGAGTTTAGGTTGTTTAGGAACAAACCTTAAATTGTCACCTTTCAAAAGAGACCAAAACCATGCATATACTCCAAATGGTTTAAGAACAGCATGCAATTTACTTTGGGTATGCCTTTTTCTAGGCGTTTTACAGGAATGGTAAGGGGTTAAAATGTTTACAAATACAAACCCGATTCCAAAAAAGATGGGACACTGTACAAATTGTGAATAAAAACAGAATGTAATGATGTGGAAGTTTCAAATTTCAATATTTTATTCAGAACACAACATAGATGACATATCAAATGTTTAAACTGAGAAAACGTATCATTTTAAGGGAAAAATAAGTTGATTTTAAATTTCATGGCATCAACACATCTCAAAAAAGTTGGGACAAGGCCATGTTTACCACTGTGTGGCATCCCCTCTTTTTATAACAGTCTGCAAACGTCTGGGGACTGAGGAGACAAGTTGCTCAAGTTTAGGAATAGGAATGTTGTCCCATTCTTGTCTAATACAGGCTTCTAGTTGCTCAACTGTCTTAGGTCTTCTTTGTCGCATCTTCCTCTTTATGATGCGCCAAATGTTTTCTATGGGTGAAAGATCTGGACTGCAGGCTGGCCATTTCAGTACCCGGATCCTTCTTCTATGCAGCCATGATGTTGTAATTGATGCAGTATGTGGTCTGGCATTGTCATGTTGGAAAATGCAAGGTCTTCCCTGAAAGAGACGATGTCTGGATGGGAGCATATGTTGTTCTAGAACTTGGATATACCTTACAGCATTGATGGTGCCTTTCCAGATGTGTAAGCTGGCCATACCACATGCACTCATGCAACCCCATACCATCAGAGATGCAGGCTTCTGAACTGAGCGCTGATAACAACTTGGGTTGTCCTTGTCCTCTTTAGTCCGGATGACATGGCGTCCCAGTTTTCCAAAAAGAACTTCAAATTTTGATTCGTCTGACCACAGAACAGTTTTCCACTTTGCCACAGTCCATTTTAAATGAGCCTTGGCCCAGAGAAAACGCCTGCGCTTCTGGATCATGTTTAGATATGGCTTCTTTTTTGACCTATAGAGTTTTAGCCGGCAACGGCAAATGGCACGGTGGATTGTGTTCACCGACAATGTTGTCTGGAAGTATTCCTGAGCCCATGTTGTGATTTCCATTACAGTAGCATTCCTGTATGTGATGCAGTGCCGTCTAAGGGCCCGAAGATCACGGGCATCCAGTATGGTTTTCCGGCCTTGACCCTTATGCACAGAGATTGTTCCAGATTCTCTGAATCTTTGGATGATATTATGCACTGTAGATGATGATAACTTCAAACTCCTTTCTGATATTGCTCCACTATTTTTCACCGCAGCATTGGGGGAATTGGCCCATCTTGACTTCTGAGAGACACTGCCACTCTGAGAGGCTCTTTTTATACCCAATCATGTTGCCAATTGACCTAATAAGTTGCAAATTGGTCCTCCAGCTGTTCCTTATATGTACATTTAACTTTTCCGGCCTCTTATTGCTACCTGTCCCAACTTTTTTGGAATGTGTAGCTCTCATGAAATCCAAAATGAGCCAATATTTGGCATGACATTTCAAAATGTCTCATTTTCAACATTTGATATGTTATCTATATTCTACTGTGAATAAAATATAAGTTTATGAGATTTGTAAATTATTGCATTCCTTTTTTATTCACAATTTGTACAGTGTCCCAACTTTTTTGGAATCGGGTTTGTACATTAAGCACACAGGGACTTTCCATAGAATATATCAGCACTATATATATATATATATACAGTGGGGAGAACAAGTATTTGATACACTGCCGATTTTGCAGGTTTTCCTACTTACAAAGCATGTAGAGGTCTGTAATTTTTATCGCAAAATCGGAAGTGTATCAAATACTTGTTCTCCCCACTGTATACACACAGTGCTGACATAGCTCTATATCAGCATGGCTGTTATTCGGCCATAGGCAATCACAGCCTTGCTGATATAAAGCCATATCACATAGCTACAATTGTGTTATTCCGTTTGTCACGTTTTGAGTTTGTCTTTGATCTGTTTTTCTGTTCTGCTCATGTCTGTTTCTAGGTCAGCTTTCTAGTTTGTTAATTTAGTTCTGTCTTCCTCTGTTCCCTGCCTGTTTGTCACCATGGTTTCTGATTTATTTGAGTATTCTGTTCAGTTGTGTCGTTTATTATCCCGTTAGCTCTGCCCAAAGAGCGTTGGAGTCCACTCCAACCCTAGAGCTAAGCCCAGAGAGTGCAGCCCTGACCATCATGGGTACGGCTATTTTGTGCTTGTGGGCTGCGCACACAGTTGTAGCCCCTCCCAAGAAAATTTTAAGGGGGGGCTATCCGCTCACTCGTCCATGGCCACAGAGGCTGTCCCAGAGCCGGCTAAACAATAAGCTAAACAGCCAATCAGAGTTCTCTCTCTCACCGAAGGTCTGACATTCTAGTCCGATTCTACATGTTGAATAGGCCCAAATACATTTACATTTACATTTAATCATTTAGCAGACGCTTTTATCCAAAGTGACTTACAAATGAGCAGAGCAATAGAAGCAATCAGACAAACAAGGGGCAACAGCATGCAAGTGTGCTGTAACAAGTCTCAGTTAGTCTAGCGCAGTACACATAGGTTTTTATTTTTATTTTTTATAAATAAACAGAAAAACAAATAGAATAGTTAAGTTAGTTAAGTGCAAATAACCCTGACGGCGTCCGACTAGAGCCAACGGTGCGGAACACACCGGAAAAACTAAGTCGGCCATCGCTCAGAAACGTTGCCAGATGTCCGATTGTCAGCTTGGTGTGTCCTGGGCTTTAAACGCAGCATTGAAATCCACAGAGGAAAACTTTTTACATATCAAAATGCATCAGATCATTCCAAAACAATGCTTGACAGACTTATAATCAAACATTGTTCAACTCCATAATTCTATATCATGTCTGACTATTATGCTTAGATCACACATAATTCCTGCAATTGTTATAACTATTGAATGGTTGATTGAAAGTGTGTCTTGTTTGATATCAGCGTGATTGTCTTCTCACTTTAATTATTCTGTGAGTCAAATCTGTGTAAAGATAGATATCTGTGTATCTATTGTATTCTTATTATAGAAATCATGTCTAAATTGTACTCTGCTAGAGCGGGAAAGTTAAAAGACCATGGGACTAATCAGATAACATGTAATTTATGGTGAGAGACAGAGAAACAGTTACACTCTGAATTAAAGACGAGGTCTAATTGGTCAGAACTCCTCCGGGAGGATGGACAAGCGTTATCTCAGGACACAAACAAAGCAACAGACAGACCGTAGATCAAGATCAGATGAAAATGGGTAAAAGCTTCATACAAGCAATCTAACTACTCTCGTCTCACTTTTCTTTCTTTTGCTTAGTTTATTTTATTTTCCATTGAGAGTTTTGTGTTCTAAGTTAAATTTTGCTGTAAAGCTTCAAATTTCATACACAAGACCATCCATCCATTCATCCGCCAACACACCAACATGATTGGCTTCCCAATACGTCACTCCAGACACGACTAGACCGCCAGCTAATCAAAGAACCTGGGAAATCCCTTTCAGCAAGGACACTACAGAAGGAAATCCCCAACAAAGACAAGTTACGCCTCCAATTCTATCTGAACTGGTGTATTGATATAACATTTAATAACTCCGCTTAAGAAACGACAGAAGGGTTAAATTTACAATCGATGGTTCATTCAGGTCATGTCGTATAAAGTGCATAGACATATAGTGTTAGAAACTTTCATAATTTCACTCTCTTATAATTCATTCTTTCCTCTATTTCTTTCTTTCTGCCACTCGTGTGAATGTGTGTGTTAGATATTAGTTTTAAATGTTAGAATAATCAATAAAGTCTCATTTGTATTTAAAGAGAAGTGTCTTGTGTTTTCACTACAGTTAAATAGTGTTTTCACTTTCGTTTGGATATTGATATTCACTACAGAGTTGATACCTATGGCCCGTTCAGATGAACGCTGGACGAGTCATTTGTTCGGCCGTAAAATAAGTGACTTTTTCAAAATTCCCTATAAATTAATAAATAATTCCTTTTGAGTTAAATTGACCTGTTTCCCTTACAGAAGCTTATTGAATTATGTAGAGAAGAGTATTATGAGAAGAGTACTATGAGAAAGAGAGATTGACTTATGCCGAGTTCACTGCACGATTTTCAAAGTCATCAGATTATTGCTCTTTTCACACTGCACGACTATCTGGGGTAGCATTCAGTTGCTGCTGTGTGCACATTGCACGATGGATCGGCAACAGGGGGTTTCATATTGCATGACTTTACAATAGGAAGAATCTCCGACAACTCTGTCTGGTCCGCAAACTACGCTTCAAAACCAAACACACACGAGAAGTGATAACACATGCGTGAAACCGGAGTTCTTGTGCAAGATTGGATTTGTCATTAAAAATGATAGCTCGCAAGAAGCTTAATGTAATCCAAATTGTCTGTGCACTGATTTGCAAAGAGAAAAAGAAACAAAAAAAGATTATGGAGGGTTGGGGAGACGCGGGGAGCAAGGATTGTGTGTTTTGCAAAGAGAGTTGGAGGTAATAAATAATTTTGCAATGTGCTGCCATTGCGGCTGGTCAAGCAAATGTTTGTGCTTTGTTTCTGTTGGATATAATTGTAAATATATCTATTAAAATACTGATATTCTGGTCTATAACTCCTCCCCGAACTTCCCGCTGCCCTGAATCTTGCTCTCTCAATGGCTGTAGGTCATCGCCAATGTAATTTTCAGTCAGAACACATTTCACACAGCAGGATTTAGAATCGCCGACAGGTCCAGATATTTAGCTTGCCAAATATCTCACCGGCGTCTGCGACTCATCGACAATTCTCTCAGATCGCGTCTTTGATAATTCACACTGTGTGATTGTCACTCACGTAAACGAGCACAGATTTGCCTCCAATTTCTGGCATTTGTCTGCGATTTCGCGAAACCTGTCAGCGAGTGGAAATTGGGCTAAAATCATACAGTGTGAACTCGGCATAAGCGAGTGCATTACCTGCATCTAGCTAATATTCTTCAGGTCAATCTTATATTCATAATTACAAAATCAGTTTGAATGTCCAATGAGGAAAGCGATATCTTTGTATTTTTCCTTTAAAGTTTCAAACAGTTTCAGTTTGTAACGATGTGAGTCCACTGGAGGCAAGTGTAGGAGGCAAGATACAAGATAAACAAGGACTTGACTTGAACAGATTTGACTTGAACACATGAACAGACACCATAGCGGGTTACACAAACAATACTCGACCAGGAACAAGGCAAACATAAGGGCTTAAATACACAAGGACTGAAGACTGAACAAGACACACCTGAGAACAATCAAGACAATGAACCAATGGCAGAACTGAACTGAGAACCCACATAACTAAATCAACCAATGACAACATGACACAAGAGACTAGGGAAGCACATGACGTGATCACATGAGGACATAATGGAATCACATGACAACAGGAAACATGACATTGAACATAACAAAATAAGAACGTGAAACAAAACCCCAACCAAACTGTGACATATCCCCCCCTCTAAGGGCGGCTCCTGATGCCCTAACAAACAAGACAAACAAAAAGTCCTGGAGGGTGGAGGAGCGGAGGAGGTCTTGGGGGAGGGATGGTGGGCCAGGCCCATGCAGGGGAACAGGACATGGACCATGGCAAGGCAGTGGCGGACCTGGGCCGTGGAGCATGGGCGGACCTGGGCCGTGGAGCATGGGCGGACCTAGTAGTTCAGAAAGCCATGGCGGCGCAGGCAGTTCAGGAAGCCATGGTGGCGCAGGCAGTTCAGGAAGCCATGGGGGCGCAGGAAGTTCAAGGGACCATGGCGGCGCAGGCAGTTCAAGGGACCATGGCGGTGCAGAAAGTTCAAGGGACCATGGCGTCGCAGGAAGTTCAGGAAGCCATGGTGGTGCAGGAAGTTCAAGGGACCATGGCGGTGCAGGAAGTTCAAGAAGCCATGGCGATGTAGGAAGTTCAAGGGACCATGGTGGAGCAGGAAGTTCAGGAAGCCATGGTGGTGCAGGAAGTTCAAGGGACCAGAGTGAACAAAACCCCAACCAAACTGTGACACAGTTTTAAACACTTTAAACAGATTTCCCATGACAGCACTAATCAATGCATTTGTAAGTTACATCTTATAAGGTGGTTTAACCCTCTGGGGTCGGCGGAGGCGCCGGCGCGATCACTTGCATTTTTCCTGATAAGGGTGAAAATAACTTTAAATACTTTTTTGTCACAGAAACAACTAATTTGAACATCATTTGAAACTGTAAAGGGTCTATTTTTATTTGTGTACACTCACAATAACAACAAAACTTGCTTGTGCTTTTGTAAAATAAAGAAAACAAACAGGGTGTGCTTTCTGCCGTCTCAGTCTCTGTGAACTTCTTTCTGAAACGCGTCACAAAAATGAACCGAAACTCAGAGAATACTTGAGAAAGCTTGAAGTGTGTACCTTTAAATGAAGTAGGTCAACAAATATTCTGTTTATGTAATCTGT
The DNA here is from genome assembly GCA_039654105.1 of Coreius guichenoti. Lineage (NCBI taxonomy): Eukaryota > Metazoa > Chordata > Actinopteri > Cypriniformes > Gobionidae > Coreius > Coreius guichenoti. The sequence goes on from CM077187.1 coordinate 13,533,113, forward strand.
ATGAAACCAACAAGAGGTACAATCTTCCAGTCTCAGCTCATTATTTTTAATGTGGTCACACCCACGCACAGCGTGGGCAATTCACACAGAAATCGTCCACGTGAGGCACGTGGACCTGTAAACACCCCTATCACCTCGATAAACAAAGCATCATGCTTCGCTACCTGTCTAACAGGTAGCAAATATACAGAAATTGAATAAAGTTATCAAACAGTCTACACTGGATAAATAATAAATTATATATAGACTAATCCTTATTAAAGTTACCTTTATCTCTGTTACCTTTGTTCTTTGATTAACATTAATGACAGAAATCACAGCAACTGTTTTATTAGGTTACTGTGACTTTAAGATCACGCATCTCATTTTCTCACAACTCTTTCAGTTCCTCCTCCCCCCCTCACTACCCTCAATGGCGGGACAGCTTAGGGGTACGTGGAGATCCCCCCAGTGGAGCGGTCGGCGATGCAGCTGTGTCCTAAGACCGCTAACACTTGGCGGGGTAATCCATGTCTCCCCTCCCGGGCCTGCAAGTTTTCGTCTGCTCTCGCAGGCAAAGCTTACAGAGCCTGTGGAGAAGCTGCTTCTGCCCTGCATGCCATGGCGCTCCTGCAGGTCTACCAAGCCAAGGCGCTCATGGAATTGCATGAGGGTACTCCAGACCCAGGCGTTTTGCAGGAACAGCAGCAGGCCGGCCGTAGGAGGACTGCCCAGCCCATCCAGGCCCCTGCCAAACCCTCGGGGAAGAGGTAATGCAAGCGGCCCTGAGACGGGCGACCCAGAGGTGGAAGGAACTGCTCTCTGAAAGATGGTGACTGCACCACTCCCTCCCACAGAGGAGGGCCAGGTGGAGAATCTTGTGTTTCGTTTTCTTTCTGTTCCGCCAAACTTTCAAAGAAAGAGCAGTTTCCAATACCTCTCGGTCCCAGGAGGTCGGGAATGACAGGGTGCGACACTATACCTCGCCGCTCTCGTTCCCCTCTCCACAAGAGGGCATGGATGACAGTGTGCGACGCTACGCCTCGCCGCTCTCGTCCCCTTCTTCGGTCGCCAGTGGACAGCAACATGTGATTTGAGAACACAACCAGGCCTTCTCACGCACCCTCTGTCCAACTGTGGAGACAGGTAAGTGTTGCACCTCTCGAGTCGGGTTCCTCGCTGCCCCTCTGCGGATATGTCTGTGGTTCCGTTGGTCCCGCTGGTACGGTCTCTGGGAGCCTGGCTAGCGCTCCCAGACCATCCCACTGGCTCATCCGCACTACCAGACTTGGCTATGCAATTCAGTTCGCCCGGCATCCCCCTAAGTTCAGGGGCATCCACTTCAGGGGCATCCACTTCAACTCTTGCGGAAAGAAAACAAAGTCCTACTGTCGAAGGCCCCTACTTCACTGTACCCAAGAAAGGCGGTGGGTTACAGCCAATCTTGGACATGCGAACCTTGAATCGGGTCCTTCACAAGCTCCCGTTCAAGATGTTAACGCAGAAACGCATTTTCGAATACATCCATCCCCAAGATTGGTTTGCAGCGATTGACCTGAAGGACATGTACTTTCATGTCTCGATTCTTCCTCGACACAGGCCGTTTCTGCGCTTTGCTTTCGAGCGTCGGGCATATCAGTACAGAGTCCTGCCCTTCTGGCTGGCCCTGTCGCCTCGCGTCTTTACGAAAGTCGCAGAGGCAGCCATTGTTCCCCTGAGAGAACATGGCATTTGCATCCTCAGCTACCTCGACGACTGGCTCATTCTAGCCCATTCGCAAGAGCAGTTGTGCGAACAGAGGGACATGGTGCTCAGGCACCTCAGTCTGTTGGGTCTTTGGGTCAACTGGAACAAGAGCAAACTGAGCAGAGGATCTCTTATCTCGGTATGGAGCTGGACTCGGTCAACCAGACAGCGCGCCTCACGGAGCAGACACACACACAGTTTGAATCTAGACTAAAAACACATCTCTTTAACCTGGCATACACATAGAACATTATCAATTTCTATTATTCAAATCAGTTAAATGATTGTTAGGCTGCATTAACTAGGTCAGCCGGAACCGGGAACACTTTCCATAACACCTGATGTACTCATTACATCATAAGAAAATGGCATCTACGCTAATATTAGTCTCTCTGTTTATCCTGAGGTTTACAGCAGTCTGCCGGATCCAGGCCATATCCAGATCAGATGGTGGACCTGTGCATAGACACGACCACAATGCAGTGAAGGCCTCCTTCCCTTCCCTTCCCTTTCCCTCTGTACAGATAAAAACTTTATCTAAATGATTCCCGTTCACATGGATCCGCGGAAACGACTAAAAACGCTGTATTATGCATACCAGACAAGTCATTTGGCGGTTATTTTGTAAAGAAAAACTACGCGCTTGCCCACATACGTATTCAAACACGCTTAACACGTAATGCTTTCGTGCAATGCCGTCACCATTCTCACAGATTCACGTTTTTTTAAGTTTACACGAAGATGATAACGGTATCGTTTCAAAACTATTTCAAAATTTATTTCAAAGTTTGCATTCTCAAGCCACCAAAAACTGTTGCCATGCAAATGAACGGCCAGAACGCATTAAAAGTTTTCTATTTTAGTTGAAAATGGTGTCATGTAAGTGGCCCCAAAGTAAATAACTAATGATTTTTTACAATGGAAATTAATAGTGTGATAGCCTTTTGGATTCTTTGCCTTCTCAAGAGTTAGATTAGAGCCCCTTCTAACCTAGCAGGATGTCTATTTCCAGCTTATTAGGTGCAAACCGAATAAGGCTCCTGAGCCAGATGGAATTCCAGGACGGGTCTTGAAAAACTGTGCCCTGGAATTAACCCCCATTCTTCAGTCTCTTTTCCTTTGATCACTCTGTACTTCAACAGTACCGATCATATGGAAAAAATCTGTTGTTATTCCTCTTCCCCCCAAAAAACCTCATCCAACAGAGTTAAATCACAACAGGCCTGTAACGTTAACGTCTATCATGATAAAATGCTTTGTTTGTTTGTTTATTTATTGAGCACTTTTACACAACAGACCACTAAAACCACAAATAAAATAACAGCGAAAAACCCCTCTGTTTTAATACACAGACAATTTCTACACCCCATTAAATGCTAATTCGAGAAGGTATTCCGTAAGCTTGTGTTTAAAAACACTTAGTGTGGGTGCTGATCTGAGAGAAAAAGGTAAATCATTCCAAAGTTTAGGAGCTATCGCTACAAAAGCTCAATCTCCACTTTTCTGTTTAGTTCTTAGAATCATTAAGGCCAGCTGGTCAGCTTTGGCTCATATTTCTCAATCAACTCCACCAAATACAACAGAGCCATACTATGCAAAGATTTATAAACAAAAACCAAAATTTTAAAATTGATTCTGTAATGGATCGGTAGCCATTGTGAAAAGCTCAGAATTGGAGTAATATGGTCTCTCTTACGAGTACCTGTCAAAAGCCTCGCAGCAGCATTTTGGACTAGTTGTAAGCGGTTAAGTCATGATTTATTAATACCAATATATAGCGAGTTGCAGTAATCATCTAACCTTGTAAATACAAAAGCATGAATGACTTTTTCCAGATCATGGACAAAAATTGTTTCACCTTCACTATTAATCTTAAGTGATAAAAACAGGACTTAACCACAGAATAAATCTGTTTCTCAAACTTGAAACCACTGTCAAAAAGTAGGACTTTACAAATACAGATTTCGCACTACTGGTTTACAAAAGGGGTGTCACGATCACCAGTGAGAGTGCCCGTGATTTCCACCAGAGGGCACTCCACTCCAGACTATTGTCATTCCCTCAAGAACCACATTTCCCGGACTCATCATCCCTGATTGCATCCACCTGTGTCTCATTACCCTGTTTAGCCCAGCCCATATAAACCATGTTCACCTTGTCATTCACGGCTAAGTCTTGCTTGTTGTAATACTGCATTTCTGAGCGTTCTCCCTGGTTTCTTGTCTCTTGGTTTTGGATTACTTGCCTGTTCCGTGGATTACCCTTTTGCCTGTCTCCCTTGCCTTGTTTGCATGTTTGGACTGCTTGCCTGTAGTGATGGCAAAATGAGGCTTCCTGAACCACTGAGACCTCGCAGCCCATTGGTTCACCAAAAGGTTCATTACCCGAAGCTTCATTCATCATTGCTCACTAGTGACACCTAGCTACTGTGCAAAGAAATAGCAGACAAATCCATTAATCCTGAGCCGATGACCTGAGCAGACATTTGTCCATTGCCTGGGTATAAAATAAAATATTTATTTTTATTAAAAATTTTTTACTTTACTTGCACAAAGACAACTGTCAGACACAGTGTTAATGAATTATTTATAAATTGTTTGAATAGTGACAGTATGAACAACAAAAGTGATGCTGTGTTGAGTGCAGTGCTTAATGGTGGAGGGAACGTAATAAAGCTAACTGAAACAGAGCAGTCTGGGGTGGGAAAATATAAGAATTGTTACTGGGTTTTTTTGTGCCGTGTGCACAGTTTATTTGTGCAGTTTTAGTGCAGTGTAGTGCCTATGGGTCTGAGGATATAGTGGAGCAAACTGCAGCACAGCAGTTTGGGGTGGGTGAAGAAAGGATTATAATCGAGGAACAGATTTTTTTTAAGTGTGCATGGGGTTTAGACAATTCCTCTTCAGCCTTGGAAAAGATCAGTGCCAGTGCCAGTTGGTATAAGTGAGGATACCGATGCTTCTGTTGAGCCAAATATATTAGTGGATCCTCAGATCTTGTGAGATTTACTTCTGATAAATGCCGTTCCATTTCAACACTAGCATCTGTTGCACTTGAGCTCCTACTGTGATCAACCGTGCTATCCAGCAGATGCCAAAGGACACCTAATAATAGAGGAAAACTCTGTTAGAGAAAAACTCTCTAACCTAACAGTAATAATGTAGTATACTGTAGTATAATAGTATAATGTAATAATATATAGCCCCAACACATATGAACCACAAACACGACAATGACACAACTCTCCGACTCTCTGACACTCACACTTCTACTACTCCTGACACTTCTCTGAAACACAACAACAACCACAAGGTGGCGCGAGTTTCAAACCCGAAGCGACACTCAGACCGAACCAATGACGTATTCCACACAAACCGAGGCCTCGTTTGTCATTGGTGACGTGATTTCTCCGTTAACAACACAAGCCTCGAATCGGGGCTTCATCTGGCACGCCCATTTATTCTTGACACAAGCTCCTACGCCTCGGTTCAAATGTCACATCACTACTTGCCTGTGTATGACCTTTTGCCTGTTTTACCAACACGTTCTCACTCCCAACTCGTCACATATTGACGCATGGTCAGGACCCCTCGGCGTCTTTTTAACGCACAGGTTACCCCTTTAGTGTCATTTTTCGACGCACAGGGTACTCCATTGATTTCAATGAGAAGCCTTTGACGTCATACACAGACACGTTGGGCATGGGAATGTTATCGTCGTGATGAAATTATATATTTGGTTATGCTTTTGCCATTATGACATGTTGGACTGTGATTCTCAATTTAATCAGCCAGCATACTTTTATTTACATTTATTTTATTTTTTTATTTACGCTATTTAGACACGTTTGAACATGTAACCCAACCCCATCCCATCCCTAAACCTTCCTATTTGTGTATTATATGATATAAAACACAGGATATAACAGGCAGATACGACTGCAGGCACAATTTATTCAAAAAGTACAAATATACAAACGCGTGCGTTCACGGAGCGGCGGGATCATCATCTCAGCGATTAAAACATTAAGATCAACTCTGTTCTTCACATAAGGATATCGTATGACTTCAGAAGACTTGGAATGCAACATGAGTTAATACTTCTATACTGTTTTTGGTCAGTTTTTCCAATAAATACCTGTGACTGTACTTTTATTTGCCTGTTACGTGTTTTATATTGTTGAGAAGTGGATCGGTTTAGGGTAAGAGTGGGGTTAGTTGCTCCAAAATATAAAAGTAGCCTATAAATATTCATAAAATAATGTCTACTTTTACAAATGCAAAGAATTAAATGCGTCTTGATCTGACGCATTGGGCAAACAACTGAAATCAATGGAGTACCTGCGCATCGGAAAATGACCCTAAAGGGGTACCCCGTGTGTTAAAAAGTGACGCCGAGGGGTGCTGACCAAGCGTCAATATGTGACGAGTTGGGAGTGAGAATGTGTTGGTTTTACTACGATTGTGGATTACCCTTCAATAAAGCTGCATTTGGATCCTCAGCCTCCGTGTCTCGAAGCAGCACAACTTCAGTTTTAACTTCATTCCAATTAAAAAAAAAATAAAGACAGCCATAATTTTTAATTTCATGTATACAGTCCAACAAATACTCTATTTGCTTCATACTGTTCTTTTGCAGAGGAAGATACACTTGCATATCATCTGCATAGTGAAAGTGAAAAGAGATTCTATGTTCTATATTCTTACAAAAAATTGACCCAAGTGGTAACATATACAAAGAAAACAAAATCGGGCCGAGAATGGACCCCTGTCGAACCCAAAGAGGCAAAGAGACAGGTTGTGAATAATCTTGACTGACATTAACAGTAAAAGCTCTGTTAGAAAGAAAGGACTTAAACCATGCAAGCGCTATACCATGGATTCTCACAACCTTTTCAAACCATGTTTGGGAAAGTTCCCAGATAGCATGTAATCATTGAAACAATGTTGAGTCAGTGTTGATGCGTCAACGCTAACTGCATTGAATTAACGTTGCAAAGTGATGTTGGTTCAGTATCACTCTTGCACCCTCAGTTAATGTTGAATCAATGTTGAGATTTCAACCACAAATCAATGGTAATATCATTGATTCAATATTACAAAGTGATATTTTTTCAACATCACTTTTGCACCCTCAGTTAATGTTGAAGCAATGTTTAGATTTCAACAAAAAATCAATTATAATATCATTGAATCAACATTATGAACTGATGTTAGTTCAATATCACGTTTGCACCCGCATTTAATGTTGAATCAATGGTGAACAAAAAATATCAATGGTAATGCTATTGAATCAATATTACACTATGATGGAATCTGCATCACTGATGTTGAATCAATATTGAAATTAACAAAAATAATCAATGGTAATATTGTTGAATCAGCGTTACGTTATGATGGATTCTACATCAGGAATGCTAAAGCAATATTGAAATTAACAAAAATAATCTTTGGTAATATTGTTTGATCAATGTTACAATGTGATACTGATTCTAAATCACTTTTGTTGAAACTGAAAATACAACTGAAATGTAATGACAACATAAAACAATGTTGCCATCTGATGTACCAAGGTAATGTTGAAACATTAATATTTTAACTACCATTTCAAAGTTTGGGGAAAACCTTTTAAAATATGAATGACACCTTCCCAGCAGTTCAGTCAATTTATTTTATTTAACAGTTTAACACAGTCAATAACAAAAAAGATCATTCTTTAAAAAAGAAAGGGAGAAATAGGAAATAGGATTTTTTTATTTAGGATTTTTTAATTTATTTAAAAGCAACCTTTAAAAATAAAATTAGCTTCAGAAGTTTGATGTCATTATAACTACAGGTGGTCCAATGGTTCAGGTTCAGACGACTGCCTCTTTTCCTTTGGATTCTCTGAAATCTGAAAAAGAAAGCATGATGTTACTTAAGAACAAGTCAATTCAGTTTTCACACAGTCACATTCAAGAATGTTAATATACTAAACACAATATAATTCAAAAGTTGCTCAACACAAAATATTCAAACTATGATTATAGTGTCATTAAATTCTGTATATTTATTCTATTTTTCTAAAATCTATTAATGTTTCAATATCAAAAGAAAGCGTGTCTTTTCCCACCAGGTTTATCTCTAGCCCTAATTAAACACACCTGAAGCAGCGAATCAAGGTCATTAGGATCAATGAAAACATCAGGCAGGTGTGTTGGAGCTAAACTCTTCATGAAGAGGAATAAACACCTCTGAGCTATGACCATTACATAAATCTCAGTTCATTTTCTGTGAAACTACATAGCATTCAGTTAACAAGTTTATCTTAAAGAATAAAAGAGCTTAGGCTTTTTCAATGAAAATTTCTTTAAAGGAGTAATTCACCCCGAAATGAAAATTCTGTCATCATTTTACTCACTCTTACGTTGTTCCAAACCTGTATGAATGTCTTTTCTTCTGTTGAACACAAGAATATATTTTAAAGAATGTTGGTAACGAGACAGTTGACGATAGCCATTGATTTCTATAGCAGGAAAAAAAAATACTATGGAAGTCAATGGCTACCATCAACTGTCTGGTTACAATCTTCTTTTGTGTTCAGCAGAAGAAATAAATTTATACAAGTTTGGGACAACTTGAGGGTGAATAAATGATTCACTCTCAAGAAATTTCATTTTGGGGTGAACTATCCCTTTAAAGCTGCAGATTCACCTTGTAGACCTTAATCTCTTTAAATATCACAAAATAGCCATGGCAGTCACTTTCTCAATAAACACAAGATGTAGTTTTTTTGTGGTTGTGTTTCAGTGGAAACAGGCTAAACTGAATGGAGATCAGTTACATTCCCCAAATGTAATAGTGATTCAGGAATATGAATGATTACCTGATTAATCAGGGAGCAGGAGTTAAGGCAGAGGATAGCATCAAGTCCCAGGTCAGGTGATTATGCTGTCGACAACAACTCAATGTATAATCAATGTCAGCATTATCAGCAGGGTGCTTCTCTCTTTTTTTTAATTGTCCATCTTCATCTGCCTTCACTCCTACTAAAGGACCAATGTGCTCTGCAAGCACTGATGGATGAAGACATGGGCTGTGTGCAGTGTGACATTCTTGCTCATGTCTCTTGCAACTTCAAGAAATCTGTTAAATGATGTTAGAACTTTATTCAGGAATTCCCCAATAAACATTACTAAAGCAAGATGCATTTTTTAAGAATGTAGAAAAATGGATGCTGCCTTCAATGGAGTGTCTATTTACACTAAGTGCAAATAGCACGCCTTGTTGGCAAGCGCTATTTACACTAACTCCACCCAACAAAGCCTGGTTGGGCCACACAAGACAAAAGAAAACCTGCATACATTCCAATGTCTTCAGTGGTGTAGTCAGTAGAGCGTAAGGCTCATTGAACTTGGTTTTGACACCATTGATGCGGGTTCGAATCCGCCTTTTGCTGAGTTCGCTCTTCTCCCTTTTCCCATCACATATCACAATGGAAAGGCATTTACTTTCAATGAAAATGTTTTAAAGTGGAAATAAAGTGCCTAATGAAATGTTTATTAACAATAACGGGTAGGGGTAGGTGTAGGGAAGGCTTTTATTGTCCCAATAAGGTGGCATCCATTTAATAATTTTAATAAATATAATCATTTACACTGTTATTATTGCATCCTGTTAATGTACAACAATACTGAGGTGCAAATAGTTTGTATCTGCCAAAATTAAGTATAAATAGCATCTAATTACTATTTACACAAGAACTGCTACTTTTACATGGTGTAAATAGAATATATCACTATTTTCACTTAGTGTAAATAGCATCACTAAGAAAATGCTGCTATTGTCACAGTGTAAATAAAATAAATCACTATTTTCACTTAGTGCAAATAGCCACTGCCTTTATTCAAACACTTTAATACAAAAAAATGTATAACTTTTTAATGTTTCTAATTACAGTCAGTAACAATACAAATCAAACGCAAATAACAACCACAGAAAATAAAGGAACAGAGAAATAATAAGGTAGATGCAGCATTGTTTGAAACTGTGCTAGAGAAGTCATGTAAGTATGTCAGGTGTTTCAACACACAAGTGTGTACACCTGTGTTTTCTCTCTAATGATGAAGCATCAATTAAACTACTGAGAAGTGCACATGCAAAACCAGAATGGGCGTTTACCAATCAGTGGCCAATTTCAAACTACAATAGATGTTTTTCAACCATTTTTCAACAGACTTGCTAAAACCATGAAGGCCCACCCCTAAACCAAATTAGAGCAAATCGGGTAAAGTGGTTGAAAATGCCCATCTTGGTTTGAAAACGCCCCACTGATTGGGAAACACCCACTAGTGTTCTGCAGAGATACACACCTGCATGATCTTATGCTCATCAACTACAAATCACTGTTAGTTCAATGTCACTGTCTCCACCCATGTGTGCTGCTGACTTTCATCACAATTTCAATGTTGATACAACACACTTTAAACATTGAAATGTCAGTCTCAACCAAAATGATGGTTTGGATCAAAACTCAACGTTGTATCAATGTCACCATGCTATCTGGGTTACTTTTAAAAGTAATGCATTACTTAGTTACTTTTTATGGAAAGTAATTTTACTTTATTTTACCAGGAAGTCTCATTGAGATTTAAAATCTCTTTTACAAGAGAGACCTGGCCAAGGTAGCAGCCATACAGTTAGACAACATGTTGAAATACAACAAATACAAAATAAAAAGAAATATTAAAACATAGTATCGTCTCAGCCAAAACAATCACAAGCCTTCGTTACCACTGTCTTTATGATGCCTTTAAATAAAAAAAAAAAATGCAGTTTTCTCCAGTTCTGTAAAAACTCTAGGTACAGTTAAAAGCAAACACTTTGAAGAGCGCAGCTGGTAACTGCCAGAACTAACACAAGAGTACAAAGATACGCTGGAAGTTTACCTAGCATTGCTTTATAAATAAAAATGTACCAATGCTGTTTTCTTCGTATAGTTAGTGATGTCCAACCCACCAACTCATAAAGAATGCAATGATGAGTAAGGGATTTTGCATTTAATATAGCGTAATAAAGCGTAATGAAGCATGGTAGACTGAATCAAGGCTTCTTAGAATAGAGGAGGCTGCATGCATGTATAATATATCATATCATATATATGTATAATATATATATCACCAATATATCATCAATCACAGTTAGGAAAGTAGCTTCTACAAGTTTCTTTTTAGCATGAAAAGTAAAATTTGATTTATTTCTAAAATAAAAGCCAATTTTCACTTTGAGTTTTCTGATTAGATTAAAAATATGTACATTAAACAAAAACTTATCATCTAGCCAAATGTCCAAGTATTTGAATGTGCGTTACATTACTTTTGTGTTACTTTTTCCTCACCTGGGCTGGGCTTGCTTGTTTGTTTTTTGATAACAACAAAAATATTTTATATTATATTTTTGGCAAATGTAAAGGCCCTTTCACACCAAAAGTGAAATGAATAAGCCTCAGGCTGAAAGAAATGCAAATTCAGATGTGACCAGATGTGGGCCGGATCTGAGCCGACACTATGTTGCTGTCTGGGTTATTAGTATGGTTGAAGTGGATCATCGAAGGTCAGCAGCGAAGACATTGGTTAATAAAGTGAGATTAAACACAAAGTATATTTGTGTAATTTAATATATTTAATTATTGCAGGTTTTGCGTAATATTCTGTGTTTGCATTTCACTGTGTTTATTAATTTTGAGTAATGATGAATCTGTTTTTTTTGCAAGTGAGATGAGTAAATGCCTGCTCACATTTAGTCTCTAACTACAATAACCATCATGTTCACACATCGCACGCACTTCACACATCTGTTCAAACATCTGCACTTATGATTTCTCTCAACATAGAGACAGGAGAGCTGTCAGTCAATAAATAGAAAAAGTAACTTGAGTTACTTATTTGAAAAAGTAACTTCTTTTATTTGAAAAATAACTATTTTGTTGTAAATTGAAAAGTAATGCATTACTTTACTAGTTACTTGGAAAAAGTAATCTGATTATGTAACTCAAGTTACTTGTAATGTGTTACCCCCAACACTGGTTATTAAGTGCGTAACAGTTGAAATTCTGTTGGTTTGAATGTAGTTTGAGCCACTTTTGAAGCAAAATTAACAAGAGCCGGAGTAACCGCAGAGATGCAGAATCTGCTGCTAGCCAGAACGCTAACGCTAGCGCGAACTCCAAGCGACATCAAAGAAAGACACAGCTTCAGCGAGGTGACAACTGCGTTGTTCTTCAAGCAATTAATTCACTCAAAGAGGACTTGATTGCAAAAATTGAAGAGAAGGCTGCAGCCCAATCAGCTGAACTCTGCAGCCAAATTGACCAGCTCCGGACCGAGTTACGCAGTGGCGTGGAGCATGTTAATGCCAGAGTGGAAGCAGCGGAGGAGTGGGCGACCGGATTGGAGTCTGTGATGGGCGGCTACTCGATACTCAATTACTACTCTTGAGAAGGAGTTTATTGTTATGAAAAAGGAGTTGGCCATACTGAGAGAACGGAGTGAAGATTTGGAGGTGAGGTCACCCCGCTTAAACATTCGCATTACAGGAGTTAAAGAGGGACGAGAGCACGGCAAATGGATAACTGAGTTTGTGGCCAGCCTCCTGAAAGAGGCCCTGAACCTCAAGAAGACTCCACTCTTGGATCGGGCTCACCGCACTCTGTTGACCAACTGATGACAATGAACCACTGCACGCCTTTGTGGTAAGGCGCCATTACTATATTATTATAAAAGAGGACATTTTGAAGAAAGCCATAGAAATGAAGTTAGCCACTACAGTCCACGGTGACAGGATACGGATTCTTCCTGATTTCACCCAGACAGTGAGCGGCTTTCAATGAGGTGAGGAGCTTACAGCGTAACTGTGAGGGGGTTCGCTTTGAGTTGAGATACCCCGGAATTTTGAGGATCACGACACAGGATGGACGGGAGACAAGCTTCAAGGACCTGGTGAAAGCTAAAGACTTTGTTCTAAAGAACCTGGCTTGTAAGGATAAGTGACGATCGTGCATATACCAGCGGCTGGCTGTTGGCCGGACATCAGGTTAATGACCGTTTTGTTCAAAATCAGGTTCTGTGGCATTGTTATAGTTACCCGGTGTTACATTTTAGTTAACCTTAATGTCTGTCTAATGTTTACGCCAAGTTTATATAGAGTCCTGGAAGTTTATGTCAGCTCATGGTATTTGGCCGATGGTAAATACAATGTCTAAGAGACACTACAAGCGGAAGCGTGAACGTATACTTCACTGAAATTGCGGCTCAACGTGAGCAAAAGATTTTGGTTTAAAGAGCCTGGCCAGCAGATGTACATGTAATCAGCAGCCAAATGGTTAATAAACTGCTTTGGTTACGGTCAATACCAAATGCAGAACGGACAACTTTAACAAATGATGTTGTTTCTAATATGTTACTTCTTTTTTTCTGGGGCTTAGCTTGGGGTAACTTAGTAGTTCAGTAAATGTAAGAGCCTTATAATGTTCTGTTTCTGAGGGCTCACATGGTAAGCTATTTTGGAGTAGGGATAACTGGAAGAGTTTGCGGTTTCATACGCAAGGAAATAATACAGTTATTTTTGTTATTGTCAGTCTGTAGTGTACAGTTCTATACTGTAGTGTATATTCATGCATCTTGTCTGTGTGTTTAGGAACCACCCTTTTTTTTCTCCTCCCCTTTCTCTTTTTCCACAAAATCCACAATGCTTTGCTTTCATGACCTTCTTAACACTGTTGATGACGAGCCAAAGGGGTCCTCTGGTGGCATTTCTGAGAAGTTTATGCGATGGCTTTTAGTAGCATAGGTGGAGCAGAAATGGGGCTGGTCAGTTGGAATGTACGGGGGCTAAATCACCCAGTGAAACAAAACCAGGTATTCACCCACCTTAATAAATTGAAATCTGATATAGTATGTTTGCAGGAGACTCATTTGTTGAGCAAAGACCATCCCAGACTTCACAGAGGAGGCTTTACACAACTATACCACTCTAATTTTAATAATAAGAGTAGTATACCGTTCTTATACATAGGAACGTACAATTTGTCGAGGAGGCCACTGTGATGGATAAAAATGGTCAATACGTAATAATTCAGGGCAAACTTTTTAACATGCCCGTGGTCCTGGCCAATGTATACGCACCTAACTGGGATAATGTACAGTTTTTTTTGTGATTTCTTTTCACTTTTACCCAGTCTTGACACATATAATTTAATTTTAGGAGGAGATCTGAATTGTGTCTTACACCCAATTCTGGACCGCTCTAGTTCTTCGATTATTCCAGCATGTAAATCAGCGCAATGTATCAATGCCTTTCTCCAGATATGGTGTAAGTGACCCCTGGAGATTTAAGTACCCATCATCCAAACAGTTTCCTTCTATTCACCGGTGCATCAAACATATTCCAGGATTGATTATTTTCTGTTGGATAGGAAACTACTCCCTCTAATGACACAAGTGGAGTATGACAGCATAGTTATTTCAGACCATAGTCCAGTTTTACTTAGGGCCCTGTTTTAACGATCTAAGCGCATGGTCTAAAGCGCACGGCGCAAGTGCACTTAGGGAGTGTCCGAATCCACTTTTGCTAGTTAACGACGGGAAAAATGGTCTGTGCGCCCGGCGCATGGTCTAAAAGGGTTGTCCCTATTCTCTTAATGAGTAATGGGTGTTGTTTGGGTGTAACATGCAATAAACCAATCAGAGTCTCATCTCCCATTCCCTTCAAAACCCAGTTGCACTCGCGCCATGGCGGATTCCCTATTTACATGGCGGAATTTGCAAGAGGAAAAACTGAATGCTTCTCTAGCGAGGAAACGGATCTGCTAGTGCGCAAGGTTAAAGAGCGTGAGCAGACCATCTACCATCTAAGCCGGATTCCACCAAAGCTCCCTGAGCATATGACATGTAGGCATTTTTATATTTATGTACACAATAATAATCTTTTACATTTTAGTGTGCTGCTGCACGTCCCTGTGTATGTAGTAAGCAGAGTGTATGCGTATTGTGTACCCGCCTATAGGCGCATATTACTAACGCGCTCTTTAAATGACAAAAAAAATATTGCACCATTGACTTTAGACCAGGTTTCAGTTGGTCAATGGCACAGTCTATTTCAGTTGCCTCAAAATAGCAATGCGCCAACAATGCGCCTGAACACACCTCGTCTTTTTTTAGACCAGCGTGGGTGCGCAAATGGGCGCAAATGCATTTGCTGTTTAAACAACGTGGCGAAGGACATGAAAATCATAACTGCGTCAGGCTGAAACTAGCAAAAAACACTTGCGTCGTGCCTGGCGCCGCATTGCATCGGGTATATGATAGAGCGCTTAAGCTTCGTTTCCCAGGTAATGCAATCCCCAGCACACGTGGCGCTTAAACTCAAGGCTTTTGGCAGATTAAGATTTTGTTAAATTCATAGACACTCGAATTGATTTCTTTCTCGAGACAAATTAATCCCCAGAGATAAGTTATAGTACTCTGTTGGATACTTTGAAAGCATTTGTGAGGGGTCACATTATTTCATATCAAGCTAGTGCAAATAAAAAGAAATCGAGGCGGATTACAGAAATAATGAATAAAATAACAAATCAACATTGTCTTCTGAGGAGTTGCATAAGGAGAGACTCCTGTTACAAGCTGAATTTGATTCTCTGACCAGTGAGCACGCAGAAGATCTTTATTTGAAATCACGCCAGATTCATTATGAACATGGCGAGCGTGCTGGCAGGTTTTTGTGTTATCAGTTGAAGCAATCTGCAGCAGCTGGTTTTATAGCGGCAATTGAAGACAGTGAGGGCAACATTATTACAGACCAATAGGGTATCAATGATCAGTTTAAATCTTTTTATGAGGCCTTATATACTTCGGAGGTGAATGACGCTGACCGAATAGAAGAGTTTTTCAGCAACTTAGAGATGCCATCCTTTGGTGATTCAGACAAATCCACTCTAGAAGGCAACATAACAGTTCTTGAGATTGACAGTGCAATTAAGAAACTAAAATCTGGAAAAGCGCGGCTGAGTTTTATAAGAAGTTTTTTGCCAAATGAACACCTCTGTTGAGTATGGTATTTGAGGAGGTCCTTGTTTCAAAGTCTCTCCCCCCAACCATGACACAGGCCACCATATCGGTCCTTCTTAAAAAGGATAAAGACTCACTTAAATGTGAATCCTACCGCCCGATCAGTTTACTTTGCTGCGATTATAAGATTCTGGCCAAGGTGCTGGCAACCAGAATAGAGCCAGTCATGAGTAAGATAATTCATCCAGATCAGACTGGCTTTATTGCTGGCAGGCAGTTATCTAGCAATCTCCATCGCTTATTTAATGTGATTCACTCACCCAAGGCGATATACCAGGCCCCAAGCATTTATTCGAACGAATAATATAATAGCTTTCCGCTTTCTAAGGGGGACAGGGCAGGGGTGCCCTCTGTTCCCTTTGCTTTTTGATGTTGCTATTGAACCCCTCGCAATTATGCTAAGGAATACAGCCGGTTTGGCTGGAATTCACAGAGAGGGACTCATTCATAAGCTTCTGCTTTATGCGGATGATCTCCTTCTCTTTCTGTCCAATCCACATTCCTCTAGTCTATACCGATTGCTCTTACAATTATTTCCGATTTCCGAGTGTTTCGGGATATAAAATTAATTTAACAAAGAGTCTTCTTTTCCCCATTAATGAAAGAGCACATCAAATGTCATTCCAATCTTTTCCATTTTCTGTAACTCTGTGCTCCAATAAGCTTGAGCAAACGCTATTCTAAGAATAACCCAGTTATTCACGGATCACAAAATGGTCGCAGTTCAGACTTCACTTCAATAGTAAACAAGTGTTGCCCTCAGCCCACATCCTATCGAACCCTATGTTCCTGCCGTCCCTTATAGATTTGGCATTTCAATGCTGGTCTAGAAATGGAGTAAAGTGTGTTAAGGACCTTTTTAAAGATGGTGTGTTTATTTCATTCCAACAACTAAGAACAGATTTTGAGATCCCTCAGTCCAATTTTTTTAGGTATCTACAGGTCCGTAGTTTCATCAAAAAATATTTCTCTCCTTTGAACAAGCCAGATGATTAAATATGGACTCTTCTCTTAGGGGTATGATGTCTATCATATATGAGAACATCCAAAGATTCACTTCCCTATCTCTTAATCGTATAAGGAGGCAGTGGGAGGAGGAGCTGGGAACAGAAATATCAGATTCAGCTTGGCAGTGGGCAATAAAATTGGTGCACTCATCTTCGGTATGCATTAGACACTGGCTTTTGCAATTTAAGGTGTTTCACAGGCTCCATCTGTCTAGGAGCAAGCTGGCTTAAATGTATCCAGGGTCAGACGCAACGTGCCCCAGATGTATTCTGGAACCAGCAGACCTGAGTCACATGTTCTGGGGATGCCCTAGATTATTAAAATTCTGGACAGACATTTTCAGAACGTTTTCATTTATATGCAACAAAGATTTTGATCCCAATCCTCTGACTTCCATCTTTGGGGTAGTGCCAGAAGAAATGCAGCTAACAACCAATCAGGTAGAGCTCATAGCCATCTCCACATTACGCTAGACGCCTGATTCTTCTCAGCTAGAAAAAGGCAATGCCACCATCTCACAAACGCTGGGTGACAGAGGTGATGTCGTGTCTCAAACTTGAGCACCTTAAATATACTATCCGAGGCTCCTCTGCAAAGTTTTATGGGGTCTGGCAGCCCTTTTTTTTTTAATCTTATTTTGAATCTACATCAGCCAATATAGTATAATTATGATTTTTTTTTTTTAACCCTTACCCTTTCCCTTTTGTTGTAGGGGTGTGTCTGTGTATGTATGTGTGTTAGGATGTGGAATATGTATGTAGGTCTGTAACTAATGCTGTATGTGTTTCTGTGTGGTAGTAATTGTTGCATAAAAAAGGAAAAATCAATCAAAATATTTGTAAAAAATTGTGTATAAAAAGTGTGTAATTGATTCAAAACCACTTTCTCTAAAAACCTTTGATAGAAAAGGGAACTTTGCTTTGAGAAAATGGTTGATGCATGGATGGTAGGTCTAAACCTTTTTAATATAATATAGTGCAATTTAGTAATAGGGGATTGTATGTATTATAATATTTAATGTATATTCAAATACATTTCTGTTAATAATCCCAGATATATGTTCATGCTTAATATTTCCTGCATAATTACGCACATAAAGAAATCTATTTTGTGTTAGGTCAATTACCTGTGTTGGCAGTGTGCAGTAGACACACCCATCTTAATGATTTCTAATGCATACCCTGCCCGAAAAGACCATAAACATCACAGATAACATTCGAAGTATCAATTAATGTACATGCATGTATCTTAAAAACTATTAATGTTTGTCTGTGCGACTGGTACGCTCAATGTTTTGGCTGTAAATCAATGATGCCCTCTGTCGAAAGAGAATCGTAAGATGGCCGCTTAGATTAGAATGCAATGAGAAATCCAGTCATTCATATAGATCAGTGGCTCATACCGATAATCTTCATTCCTTGTTTGACACACAGCTTCATACCGGTAATTTACTGGTAATGTCACAATTTCTCATAGGCCTACTGGTAAATTGCCAGAAACGATTCACCCGTATTTTTAAAAAGGTCCTGTTCACACATGACCTCTTAATTGTAATTTACCGGTAATTTGCCAGTAAAGACTGTATGTGTGAAAGGGGCTAATGATTTAAAGATTTCCCCAGAATATTGCAAAGTTTTCATGAGTGTGATAATGCACAGCCAGCACCCAACAGACACTTAGGGCTATATTCACTAAACAGGGAAAATTAGCACAAGAACACAATCCCATAAAAGCGCAGCAAATTAACCATGGTTTTATTATAGTAAAAGTGTAGTAACCATGTTTTTTTGGCAGATTGTTTAACATTTGTATAACCACAGTTTTACTATGAATACCATGGTAAGTATAGCAAAACTGATTAATTTGTGGTTATCGTGGTTTAACTACAATAACCATTTTTTTGGTTTTATTTGTAGTAAAACCATGGTTAATTTTCATTAGGGATGGGAGTGGAAAGTTCTGTGAGTAATCTACTAACAATGCGCAAATTAAAGAACACAGATGCAGCCAGCTCATTTCCATATTGATCAACGCAATCTACCAAGAGCAGCACAAATTAACGTAGGGTCGCAGAAAATGAAAAATAATGTGGCTTGGTAATCAATTTGTTTGGATAACGTCTTCCTCTGGTATTCCAAATAAATTAACACGAGTGGAGAAAATTCTCTCCCCTCTACCACGCTGTCACGGGTGAATGCAGGAATAGACGAAGACGATGACAAAGCTCCAAAACACAAAGTTTAATAATACTATTCCAACAGGCAGGCGCACAGGCAGTAGCAAAAAACACAACGCAATGGTGACCAGACACAGAATGAAAGGAAGTTACAACTTAAGTAGTGAATACAAACAAGGTAATTAATCAAACAAAGCTGGACAGAAACAAACTAATCACAGTGAGAGGAGGAACGGGAAAATACTAACAAAGGAACCAATGAATAAAAAAAAGGTTGTGCCTCAATTAGCTCCCTAGCTTGTGAATCAGTATATCGTGTACATGAATGTGGTCGACTCCCTGATCAGTGCCCAGACTACTGAATTAGGGAGCTGATTGAGACGCATCCTAAAAGTCCATGAAAGTGAACAAACTGAACGTCACTGGGTAACACTTTAGAATACTGATCCATCATTAATGAATAACTACACAGGCACAAGTGAGTAATGCAGTATTAACTGTCAGGGATCATTAAGGAAAATGGGAGCAAGGACTCAAATGCAGGAAGAAGTAGATTTATTGTAAATAATAAAATAAAAACAAACAAAATACCTACGAGGGGTAAAACCAACTTAACATAAACGAAACACGAGGAGCAGGAACGTAAATCACGACAGGGAACAGATGACATCCAACAACGATCCAACACAGGACTGCAGACACGAGGAGACTATAAGGGTAACAAATTAAGCAGGAGATGAGGGAAAACAGGTGGGGCCAATTTAACAATAACCAGATAACAAGAAGGGCGGGGTGACAAGAGACCAGAGACATGACATCATACAAAAACAGGACACACACCATGTGCTACACAGGACCAGACAGACATGTGACATTACCCCCTCCCTACGAAGCGGCTACCAGACGCTCCACCAGGAAACAAAAACACTCAGGAAAAAAAAATAGGGGAACAGACAGAGTAGGTAGAACCGGCCGGAACGTCCTAGAAAGGACCTGGAGACGGGAAGCGGGGGCCCTCTCGGGACTCTGGAGACGGGAAGCGGGGGCCCTCTCGGGACTCTGGAGACGGGAAGCGGGGGCCCTCTCGGGACTCTGGAGACGGGAAGCGGGGGCCCTCTCGGGACTCTGGAGACGGGAAGCGGGGGCCCTCTCGGGACTCTGGAGACGGGAAGCGGGGGCCCTCTCGGGACTCTGGAGACGGGAAGCGGGGGCCCTCTCGGGACTCTGGAGACGGGAAGCGGGGGCCCTCTCGGGACTCTGGAGACGGGAAGCGGGGGCCCTCTCGGGACTCTGGAGACGGGAAGCGGGGGCCCTCTCGGGACTCTGGAGACGGGAAGCGGGGGCCCTCTCGGGACTCTGGAGACGGGAAGCGGGGGCCCTCTCGGGACTCTGGAGACGGGAAGCGGGGGCCCTCTCGGGACTCTGGAGACGGGAAGCGGGGGCCCTCTCGGGACTCTGGAGACGGGAAGCGGGGGCCCTCTCGGGACTCTGGAGACGGGAAGCGGGGGCCCTCTCGGGACTCTGGAGACGGGAAGCGGGGGCCCTCTCGGGACTCTGGAGACGGGAAGCGGGGGCCCTCTCGGGACTCTGGAGACGGGAAGCGGGGGCCCTCTCGGGACTCTGGAGACGGGAAGCGGGGGCCCTCTCGGGACTCTGGAGACGGGAAGCGGGGGCCCTCTCGGGACTCTGGAGACGGGAAGCGGGGGCCCTCTCGGGACTCTGGAGACGGGAAGCGGGGGCCCTCTCGGGACTCTGGAGACGGGAAGCGGGGGCCCTCTCGGGACTCTGGAGACGGGAAGCGGGGGCCCTCTCGGGACTCTGGAGACGGGAAGCGGGGGCCCTCTCGGGACTCTGGAGACGGGAAGCGGGGGCCCTCTCGGGACTCTGGAGACGGGAAGCGGGGGCCCTCTCGGGACTCTGGAGACGGGAAGCGGGGGCCCTCTCGGGACTCTGGAGACGGGAAGCGGGGGCCCTCTCGGGACTCTGGAGACGGGAAGCGGGGGCCCTCTCGGCACTCTGGAGACGGGAAGCGGGGGCCCTCTCTGGACTCTGGAGACGGGAAGCGGGGGCCCTCTCTGGACTCTGGAGACGGGAAGCGGGGGCCCTCTCTGGACTCTGGAGACGGGAAGCGGGGGCTGGAGCCGTCTCTGGACGCTGGTCAGGGGCTGGAGCCATCTCTGGAGCCACAGCCTAGCAAGACGCCTGGGCGGCGCAGGCAGAGCAAGGCGCCTGGGCGGCGCGGGCAAGGCTAGACCCCCGGGGCGCGTCTGGGACGGCAGCAACCTCCGGGACGGTCTCTGGGCTTGGGACCACAGGACCCGGGACCACCGGACCTGGGTCAGTGACAGGAGTCCTCCTTCTGCGCTTACGAGGGTGAGGCGCAGCCTCTCTAGTCGCCTCTGGGGTTGCTACGGCAGCTTCGGCCGGGCTTGGAGGGGCTTCAGCCTCCATGGCAGCTTTCTCCCTCTGGCGAGAGAAAAACTCCACTGAGGTCTCAAATGTAGTCCCCTCCAGCCCTCTCATCCCACACCATTCAAATGGTTCATCAAGGGCATAATTAAAAAGGTCCTTGAGAGCCCCATCGTTGTACCCCAGTCCATCTGCCACCCTCCTGAACTCCAGGGCAAACTCCCTCAGGTCGGTACCCTGTCGACGGAGGGAACTCAATGCATCTAGCTGGAGTATGCGTTGCCAGAGAGGGCAGGAGACAGTGGAGGCGGGTTGCTGGTGTGAGGCCTTCTTCCGCTGAGTCCTCATAATGGTTGGATCGTTATGTCAGGGATCATTAAGGAAAATGGGAGCAAGGACTCAAATGCAGGAAGAAGTAGATTTATTGTAAACAATAAAATAAACACAAACAAAATACCCACAATGGGGAAAACCAACTTAACATAAACTAAACACGAGGAGCAGGAACGTAAATCACGACAGGGAACAGATGACATCCAACAATGATCCAACACAGGACTGCAGACACGAGGAGACTATAAGGGTAACAAATTAAGCAGGAGATGAGGGAAAACAGGTGGGGCCAATTTAACAATAACCAGATAACAAGAAGGGCGGGATGACAAGAGACCAGAGACATGACATCATACAAAAACATGACACACACCACGTGCTACACAGGACCAGACAGACATGTGACAATTAACACTCTAGTAACTACTATTAACTAACAAGAAACGCGGATTAATAAATTAGTAGGTAATAGTGCTTAGTCGAATGTGGTAGTTCACTATTAGCTATTAGGTAGTTCATGATAACTCTCTAGTAATGACTGAAGTCATTGTAAACTTTTGACGTTTTTGTAAGGTTTTTAATAGTAATGACTGAAGCAACCCTCTATGCACACCTTGGCAACATAATCGCCATTGGCTAGTAAATTTTTTAGTTTACTCGCCAGACTGATATACTATTTTATTTATATTAGAAATTTATATTGGTTGGCAACCCTGAATATATATACATACACATACACGTGTCACAGTCACCAGCTCACTCACCGCATCTGCACTACACTTCCCATAATCCTCTCTACTCACCACCTGCACACACTCCACCATCACCCGCACCTGCCAGCAATCACCCTCATCACACATTGTATATTTAAGCAGTCACCTTCCACCTCAATATTGTCTGGTCTTGTCTATGACAAGCACACATGACCTACCCTGTCTTGCTCACCTGAGAACCTACCGGTATTACCTGATCCGTCTTCTGTCTGCCCGTGTCCATTCATCTCTGCCTGCAAGGATCATTTGTTCACCAGTTTCACCAGCATCCTGCACCATTCTTTCACCTGCACCAAGAACACTGTTACCAGCCAGCTAAGTCACCAACTATCATATGTACATCCTCTCACTTGTTTGTCTCTCCACTCTGCCTCCGGTTTTCTCAGCAATAAACCATTTACATTGACTTACCTCGTCTGTTCTCGTCTGTGTCTGACAGTATGAATGCATATTTGATATTTTAATTGAACTTAGGACTGGTGGTGGTGCTTAAGATATTGTTGGTCATTCAGTGTTTCTGTAAATAATAGTAATTATTAATAAGATAATAATAATACTACTACTACTACTAATAACAATATACAACGCACTGAGGATTGATGAGCTGCTGGGTTCATTAATATTAATCACGTTTTCTGCGTTCGCTCGAACTGATTTGCTGAAATCAAAACAGGGTAATAGATTGCCGTTTGCGCATTAGTCCTGCCCAATACTGGAGAAACCACATCTTCTGCTTGTTCTTAAAAGCTGAATTATTCCAAATGAACTCCGTTGTTTTTGACAGGAAAATACAACAAAGAACATGGTTTACATGTAGCGCGTCGATTCTGCGTGGTATTTTAAGACTCTTTCTCTTTGCGTGTGTGTGAGAAACACATCGCTCTCAGCAAAGCGACGGCGAGTTGTGCGCCTTCACACTAGAGTTTACGGTACGTCAAATACAGGTACACTGCTCATCTGTTGAGCTGAACTGAAATTAGACCGATCGCTTGACGGAGAGCAAAACTCTGTTTCTCTGAGTGTTCAGCGAGTGAAAATGTATCTATACTAAACTTATTCTTAGCCTCTAACACACGGTCGAGTAAAAGCTAAGCATTTATTAGCCAAAGGCTAATGATATTTAGTCGCCCAGAGTTAAGATTTACTCGCATTGTAGAGGGTTGTGAAGTGTTGCTACATACAGTGCATCCAGAAAGTATTCACAGCGCTTTACTTTTTCCACATTTCATGTTACAGCCTTATTCCAAAATGGATTAAATTCATTTTTTCCCCCTCAATTCAACAAACAATAGCCCATAATGACAACATGAAAGAAGTTTGTTTGAAATCTTTGCAAATTTATTAAAAATAAAAAACGAAAAAAAAAATCACATGTACATTAGTATTCACAGCCTTTGCAATGACACTCAAAATTAAGTTTAGGTGCATCCTGTTTCCACTGATCATCCTTGATGTTTCTAGAACTTGATTGGAGTCCACATGTGGTAAATTCAGTTGATTGGACATGATTTGGAAACGCGCACACACCTGTCTATATAAGGTCCCACAGTTAACAGTGCATGTCAGAGCACAAAACAAGCCATGAAGCCCAAGGAATTGTCTGTAGACCTCCGAGACAGGATTGTATCGAGGCACAGATCTGGGGAATGGTACGGAAAAATTTCTGCAGCATTAAAGGTCCCAGTGAGCAGAGTGGCCTCCATCATCTGTAAATGGAAGAAGTTTGGAACCACCAGGACTCTTCCTAGAGCTTGCCGCCCGGCCAAACTGAGCAATCGGAGGAGAAGGGCCTTAGTCAGGGAGGTGACCAAGAACACGATGGTCACTCTGACAGAGCTCCAGTGTTTCTCTGAGAGAGGAGAACCTTCCAGAAGAACAACCATCTCTGCAGCACTCCACCAATCAGGCCTGTATAGTAGAGTGGCCAGACGGAAGCCACTCCTCAGTAAAAGGCCGCCTGGAGTTTGCCAAAAGGCACCTGAAGGATTCTCAGACCATGAGAAACAAAATTCTCTGGTCTGATGAAACAAAGATTGAACTCTTTGGCCTGAATGGCAAGTGTCATGTCTGGAAGAAACCAGGCATCACTCATCACCTGGCCAATACCATCCCTACAGTGAAGCATGGTGGTGGCAACATCATGCTATGGGGATGTTTTTCAGCGGCAGGAACTGGGAGACTAGTCAGGATTGAGGGAAAGATGAATGCAGCAATGTACAGAGACATCCTTGATGAAAACCTGCTCCAGAGCGCTCTGGACCTCAGACTGGGGTGAAGGTTCATCTTCCAACAGGACAATGACCCTAAGCACACAGCCAAGATAACAAAGGAGTGGCTACGGGACAACTCTGTGAATGTCCTTGAGTGGCCCAGCCAGAGCCCAGACTTGAACCCGATTGAACATCTCTGGAGAGATCTGAAAATGGCTGTGCACCGACACTCCCCATCCAACCTGATGGAGCTTGTGTACATATGATTTTTTTTTTTTTGAGTTTATTTTTAATAAATTTGCAAAGATTTCAAACAAACTTCTTTCACGTTGTCATTTTGTTTGTAGAATTGAGGAAAAAAAATAATGAATTTAATTAATTTTGGAATAAGGCTGTAACATAATAAAATGTGGAAAAAGTGAAGCGCTGTGAATACTTTCCGGATGCACTGTACTTCTATAGGAATTACTAGTTATTTGGATCAGTATTCTAAAGTGAAGATCATGATAACCCCCTAGTAATTACTTAAGTGTTACTATCTAAAACCTTACAAAAACCTCAAAAGCTTACAATGATTTCAGTCATTACTAGAGAGTTATGTTTTTCACGTTAGAATACTGATCCAAATAATTAGTAGGATTCCTTTAGAAGGATGTAGTAACACTTGAGTCATTACTAGTGGGTTACTATTACCTTCACTTTAAAATTAATTATATATTATTAATTATGTTAATTATGAACCTGTATATAGTATTTTTTCTATTTATTCTTAGTAGTCCTCTGGGAGTAATGAAAAAAAATAGTAGTTATTGATTAGCTAATAATGAACTACCACATTCAACTGAGTGCTATTACTTACTACTTTATTAATCAGAGTTTCTTGTTAGTTAATAGTAGTTACTAGAATGTTAATATTGCATTACTCATTTGTTCCTGTTTAGGTATTCATTAATGACGGAACAGTATTCTAAAGTGTTACCCATAACTGTGACACACTCTCTCTGTTCTGATGCCTCCTCCTAGCAGCATCCATCACAGCCATGTTAAGCACAAAATTTGTTAAGACATGCTTTTTTTGGGGCGTTAAATAATTGCATTCACATTGCATGATTCATTTAAATACCAGTAATTGACCACGCCTTTTCATTACTAATTTCTCACTGCGCTGTCTTAAAAATTTTTTAATGCCAAAAGAGGGTTTGCATTGGTGCAAGCTGTTAGTAAATCTGGCCCATAGAATGGCAAAACTAACTGAATTTATAGTTAATTATATTTAAATTAAACAAGCATTTTGATGACCTGAAGCTGACTAAAAAAAGTTAATATATTGCTGGATCTTCATTAAAGTTTTGAATTTTTGAGCTTTGTAGAGTAAAGCATTGGCAGTACAGACATTTTCATAATATTTAATTTGCAAAAAGACTTTGAAAGACTTTCATTCCCAAACTTGTTCTTATTGGTGCTGTGAGATAAGTATATGGGATAAGAATAAGTATAATCAATGTGAATATAGCTATTTATGTTAACAAAGATCGTATGTACAGTGGGGAGAACAAGTATTTGATACACTGCCGATTTTGCAGGTTTGCCCACTTACAAAGCATGTAGAAGTCTGTAATTTTTATCATAGGTACTCTTCAACTGTGAGTGACGGAATCTAAAACAAAAATCCAGAAAATCACATTGTATGATTTTTAAGTAATTAATTTGCATTTTATTGCATGACATAAGTATTTGATACATCAGAAAAGCAGAACTTAATATTTGGTACAGAAACTTTTGTTTGCAATTACAGAGATCATACGTTTCCTGTAGTTCTTGACCAGGTTTGCACACACTGCAGCAGGGATTTTGGCCCACTCCTCCATACAGACCTTCTCCAGATCCTTTAGGTTTCGGGGGTGTCGCTGGGCAATACGGACTTTCAGCTCCCTCCAAAAATTTTTTTATTGGGTTCAGGTCTGGACACTGGCTAGGCCACTCCAGGACCTTGAGATGCTTCTTACGGAGCCACTCCTTAGTTGCCCTGGCTGTGTGTTTCAGGTCGTTGTCATGCTGGAAGACCCAGCCACGACCCATCTTCAATGCTCTTACTGAGGGAAGGAGGTTGTTGGCCAAGATCTCGCGATACATGGCCCCATCCATCCTCCCCTCAATACGGTGCAGTCGTCCTGTCCCCTTTGCAGAAAAGCATCCCCAAAGAATGATGTTTCCACCTCCATGCTTCACGGTTGGGATGGTGTTCTTGGGGTTGTACTCATCCTTCTTCTTCCTCCAAACACGGCGAGTGCAGTTTAGACCAAAAAGCTCTATTTTTGTCTCATCAGACCACATGACCTTCTCCCATTCCTCCTCTGGATCATCCAGATGGTCATTGGCAAACTTCAGACGGGCCTGGACATGCGCTGGCTTGAGCAGGGGGACCTTGCGTGCGCTGCAGGATTTTAATCCATGACGGCGTAGTGTGTTACTAATGGTTTTCTTTGAGACTGTGGTCCCAGCTCTCTTCAGGTCATTGACCAGGTCCTGCCGTGTAGTTCTGGGCTGATCCCCCAACTTCCTCATGATCATTGATGCCCCACGAGGTGAGATCTTGCATGGTGCCCCAGACCGAGGGAGATTGACCGTCATCTTGAACTTCTTCCATTTTCTAATAATTGCGCCAACAGTTGTTGCCTTCTCACCAAGCTGCTTGCCTACTGTCCTGTAGCCCATCCCAGCCTTGTGCAGGTCTACAATTTTATCCCTGATGTCCTTACACAGCTCTCTGGTCTTGGCCATTGTGGAGAGGTTGGAGTCTGTTTGATTGAGTGTGTGGACAGGTGTCTTTTATACAGGTAACGAGTTCAAACAGGTGCAGTTAATACAGGTAATGAGTGGAGAATAGGAGGGCTTTTTAAAGAAAAACTAACAGGTCTGTGAGAGCCGGAATTCTTACTGGTTGGTAGGTGATCAAATACTTATGTCATGCAATAAAATGCAAATTATTTTTTTAAAAATCATACAATGTGATTTTCTGGATTTTTGTTTTAGATTCCGTCTCTCACAGTTGAAGTGTACCTATGATAAAAATTACAGACCTCTACATGCTTTGTAAGTAGGAAAACCTGCAAAATTGGCAGTGTATCAAATACTTGTTCTCCCCACTGTATATATAGGAATATGTAGCCAGACTCGTCAGTTGCTTTATATATGTATGGCTTTATATCGCTGATAATGAAGTGTATCTTCTGGCATGAAAACCCCAAGACTTTGAGTGATATTTTTTACAGAGGCGGCAGAAGCCACAATAGTATGGCCATTGTTGTTACTGGAATAACTTTTACCCTACAAGCACCAATCTGGAAGCCAGAAACACTAAAGTGTCAAAAAGGTATTTTATTAATGATAACATCATTTAGTGAGAAAATGTAATTATAAATGAACATACAGCGCAAGTGTTGGGGAATTTTCGAATTTGTGTCCATGTTCACATATGCAGTAGAAGTCCACTTCATAATACAGGCCCCAGACCTCGCTTAACCGCATTACAGTTTTATTTCACTTTGACAAATTATTTCAGATATTTCAAAGGGCCTTACAGCCAAAAACAGCAAAAGAACTAAAAACCACAAAGACACTGACCAAGCAACAAATGGACAAACAATAGGATAAAGATTACAAACAACTTGTTTACCTTTAATTACCTATGGAAGAACATTCTTTCTTCAGCTCTCAACCCTCCCCCCAACACACACACTACAATCCCACCAATGTTCTCACCTAATTCTGCAGCAGCGCATGACTGTACTGATACTATCAGCTGAGAACAAAAACTTGAGCTGAATAATGACACTATTGTCTTCTGTAAAGCTGTCGCTTCACTTTGAAGTCACTTCATAAATGATGAACTTTGCAACACTGAACTAAATTGAATCAACACTGAATTAAGCTGAATTACACTATTGTCTTCTAATTGGTTGGCCAGAGACACAGTAAAAATTCTAGGGTGACACTAAAACGATGTAACCAAACACTCAAAAAGGGGTAACCTGAAATATGTTGTATTCATGCTTGTTTGTGAATTCTGTCCCTTTTCAAGTTCAAAGCGATCTTCCCACAGACATGCAGTATGATTAAAGTTACACGCTGAAACATGCATATGCGACTAAAGTGTAACATGGTTTTGACGGATGGAGGGTCCGTGGGGTGGCCACAGTTTTTTAGGGATGGTCATGGTCCCCACTTGGAGGCACAACTACTTAGGCAGTTTATAACTAAGAAAGATAGTTCTACACACAGGAGCATTTTAAGGACAAAAACTTGACAATGTCTCGAAATAAAACATTACTCTTGCAGTGTGGTAACTCTAGTATAAGCAGAATAATTTCCGCCGGACTACTGATTTATTGACGCTTTGCGCCATGGCCGAAATATCACCTTGGGTGTGAATTATTTTTCAATAATTCAATGTTCCTTTGGCCAATATTTCTTACATATATTACTCCTAATTTAGTTAGCTTTATCAGCCCATTCACAGATGCCTACAATGAAAAAAAGATAAATTACTTACAAAAAAAAGTTTTAAAATGTTTGTTATTTTATAGTTACAATGGATATATACACATAAATACCATGAGTATTTCTAAATCTATGCAGTATTTGTATATATATATATTTTTTTTACCTTGATGTGATTACAAATACTATTTAAAATAGCTTGTGATGTTTCTCAAATATAAGTTGCTTTGACATGACCTGTTTCTGTATTTGAACAGCCCTATATAAACAAGATGTCAATGAACTTGACACATATCTACTACATGGCTGAGTAAGAATAACCAACATATACCCATTAACTCCCATTATAGTTCCACTTGACTCCTGGGGAGTTCCAGACAAGAAAACATTCAGGTGTAGGCTAAAAACCATCCCTCCACCCCCTCCTGACCTCGAATACTCCCAGTGATGCTTATGAAATATACACAATACCACAAGTAACACAAATTCACATTACTGGTAATTTAATAGTTAATTATATTCCATTTTCTGTTTTCTAACAAAATGATTGTGATTGAAGTTGAGTCAAAAAGGTAAATTCCCATCCTTGTACTGTGAATATTTCATGTGGTTTCTAGCGGTTGTAAAACTGCGAGGAGACCCAGGCCAGACCCCACTTCAGGTTAGTGAGCATAAACTTGAGGGCTTTGGTCCACTGTTCCTCTGAATTAAACTGAGTCTTAATAGAGTAAGAACCTCCACTGCCACCTGTGTCCTCAATCTTTCCTTTGTCCACATCCATTCTAAATACAGAAGACAAACAGAATATTAAAAACAAATCAAAGTGTTTGGAAAATCCTGCTCTTACATTATATAGTTGTAAAACTGTGTTGGTCATAGATATTGGTACATAACACTGAACATCTCAAAATCAACAAATATTGGCATATTAAATGGCCTTGTTTACCACTATCTATCACTTGATTAATAGCCTGATAGTTGATCATTTTTAGATTACAATATTGCCAACAACCATCCTCGCTTGGCTGATTAAAGTTAGCTTTCCCTTGCACTAGCTACAGTTATATCTTCCAACAGCCTGGTGATCTATAATGACATGCAATTTTTTTTTATATAAATTTGTCTTCTGGACATTCTTACCTGTATGGTAGACAGAAGCCTGTGTCACCCTTCTCCACCTCCTCTTTAAACTGCTGGACACAGTCAAGGAAGGCCACCATTGCATGGTCAAATTTATTATCCCAGAAAAAGCGCAGACCACCTGAGCAATACAATGGCAACTCCTACAACAGGAAACAGAAGCAAAAATATGCTGATGATGTGACTTGTACATTTCCTCCAAGACATTTTTAAAGGACAGTGTCTACCTGATAATTAAATCACTCCCACTAAGAAATGCAAATAACCTTTTCATGTACATTTGTTTTACTTTGGCTTTTTAGTTTTGGCAAATTGGTTGATGATCTATGCTCACATGAGATAAAGGCTCCAGTCTTGTGACTATTCTAGAATAAAAACAATTTTTTCTACATAAGAAGGCCCTCTCTCCTCTTGGTGGCTGCCATGTTGAGACGGCCAGCTAAAATTACTCAGTGTAGTGATGTAAAAAGTACCAATATTTTGGTATCAAGTCGATACTCCAATGTTCTAAGGTGTGCAATTATTTTCAGTGAAACGCACGGCTAAAGTAGTTCCAGGCAGGTCTTGACACTGGCCAAGCAAATAATAAAATGTAATTTTGTGGCAAGTTACTTTTGTTTACTATATTTATGTACGGACAGCATATACTCTCTTTTTCCCGCTCTCTCCCACTCAAACGCACATGCAAGTACGGAGACACACTCGCACAGAAACCGGTTGTCAGCGCTGCTCTGACGATTTTATCAGTAAAATAGTTTAATAATGTAAACGCTACATGAGTTTCTCACTAGTGAGGTAATAACGGCCCTGTTCTTGGAGCAGATAAACTTACAGTTTCGCTATTAGTAGAGATGCTGCTGCCGAATACGCTTAATCTCTCTCTCTGTAACTGCATTAATAACTGCATTAGTCTGATATCAGTGGCTGAAGCCTCTGAGAGCCGTTACTAGCTCTAAAATGTTTTGGAATTAGCAACGGAGGCTTGGGATTAGATGCGCAATAAATTTGGAGAAGGAGAAGAGCATTTTAAGGACAAAAATCTGACAAATGTCTTGAAATACATCATTTGAACAATGTTTTGAGGTGTGGTAACCGTAGTATAAGCATAATAATAATTGACTCCACTTTGAGTTGCGCATTACCACCTCGGGTGTGCATTATTTTTCTAATAATTCTAATAATCTAATAATAACGGCCCATCTTCAATTATTCCTTACATAACCATCCCGTCATTCTGTAGTAACAACACAAAACTTTACATTCCACTGTAAAAGTGTTCTCCCTCCCGAATGCCCTATAACAACATTGTTTATGCCTGGAATATAGTATATATCAGAGGTGGGGGGCTAGAGTTAGATGACTTGAGAACCAATACTCGAGACTAGAATTAGATTTGAACCGCATGACTCGACAATGACTTTATAACCTGTTTATTATAGTTAATTTGACTAATATCTAGGGAGATTAATGTGCAAAATGGCATCCTTCTTTATAAAATGAAAATGCTCTCATGTTGGCAAAAAATGCCCCTAGTATGATTCTTTATATTTATGGCATATGATAGATGAACACGACTGCAAATGTGATACTGATTTTACACAACAGTTCAATAAACAAAAATGTATCTCATTTTAGA
Source organism: Coreius guichenoti (assembly GCA_039654105.1). Taxonomy (NCBI): domain Eukaryota; kingdom Metazoa; phylum Chordata; class Actinopteri; order Cypriniformes; family Gobionidae; genus Coreius; species Coreius guichenoti. The sequence continues at coordinate 13,565,124 of CM077187.1, forward strand.
TATTATAGATAAAGATTGATCTATATAAGATCAATAAGATCAAGATATAAGATCAATATTGTCTGTTTTTGATTTCTCCAACCAAAAAGCCACAACAAAAGAGCTGTGAAAGCTTCTATGACTTATTCATATGAGTGACTTGTATGGCAAGCTGTTTTACAACCCTAAGGCCGCGTGTCCACCAAAGCTGAAAACGCTATGCGCTCTGCTGAAAACGCCTTGCTGTGAGCGCTTGAGAGCGTTTTGGCAGCGCAGCGTTTTTTTCAGTTTAGACTCTTTGCTTGTTGTGATACGGAATATCCGCGGAAGTGTTACTAGTATCTCACTTCACAGATAGTTTGTTTCTGTATCGATTCTATATAAAAATGCCGATACAAATGTAAAGTATTTGCTCTGGCTCGTTTTAAATTATTTAGTTCCGTTATTATACTTCTTGTCGTCTGTTGGCGTTGTACAAGCAGAACGTGGCGGTTGGTCATTGTTGTATTTGTCCCACCCCTCCTCCACTGTGACTGGACGGCTGGGTAAAAAGTGACAGTGATAAGCGCTGCGTTTTACTCAAAGTTGATTGTTCAACTCTTGGCGACCGGTAAAAAAAACGGCGAGCGCTCAGCGCTTGAGCGTGAAATAGACGCTCAGCGCCTCGTTACGCTCATGCCGTTCTAAAAACGCGGCGCTCCCATTGAAAACAATTGGATACGCCAGCCAGCCACGTAAATAAATGCTTTGGTGGACATGTGGCCTAAATCAAGAAAAGTTGGGACATTTTGTAAAATGCAATAAAATCAAGAATATGTGATTTGTTAATTCTCTTTCAACTTTATTTAACTGACAAAAGTTAAACTTCACAGTGAAACTTCACAGACCACACTGCTAGAACTGCCGGTCCTACCTTATACAACAAAAGGAGGATCAGGCCCTTCCTATCAGAGCATGCTACACAACTCCTTGTCCAAGCTCTTGTTCTATCCAGACTGGACTATTGTAATGCTCTCTTTCTCTCACTGTCAAGCCTCTGCAAATGATCCAGAATGCTGCAGCAAGAGTGGTCTTTAACGAGCTGAAGGAGAGCGCACGTCACACCTCTCCTCATAAAATTGCACTGGTTGTCAATTGCCACTCGCATCAAATTCAAGGCACGGATATTTGCCTACAGAACCACCACTGGATGTGTACCCCTATACTTAAACTCATTACTTCAGACCTACGTGCCATCCAGAAGAACCTTTACCCTGACTGTTCCAAGCTGGTGAAATGACCTGCCTATCTCAACCCGAGCTGCTGAGTCTTTAGCCATTTTCAAGAACCTGCTGAAGATGCATCTTTTTCCATCAACATTATCTATCTCTCTATCCCTCTCTCTCGATTTTATATTTACAGAAACATCTTAATGATGCTACGCTGGAGCACATCATCAGTGATATTACCTGGGGTCACAGGGTGTTTCAGGTCTTTCGAGTATCATACACCCTTCACCCAGCCGACCCGACCAGGGCTGATCAGACCCCGGCCTGTGCCCCAGCAGCAACCCACGGATCTGCCCTCTTTAGCCAAATCCAGACGCTTTCTCGGCTGCGTCTGTGGTGGCGTTAATAGCTCTTCTTCGTCTCTCTCCTGTGATTCCGAGTGCCATGTATGCCTTGCACAGTGACTGGCCTGCAAAGCCCCGACACCCAACCTCCACAGGCCAACACTTGGCTCTCCAACCTTTCCTTTCCTTGGCTCTCCTCAGTTCCTCATACTTTGCTCTTTTCCATTCACAGGCCTCCTCCATGGTGAACGGAGGAGGCTTTCTTCCCATGGTATGGTGAGTTCAAACATCAGAACGTTTTTTGATGAGTCTGACCACAACACAATTTCAGGCCGCAGTGTAGTCTCTGTGAAGTGGGGAGGAAATCGCATCCGCTTTCCAAGGTCTGCTTCCATCCTCTAATCCTGTGCAGTAAAGAGAAGCCCAGTTGCCTTCTGGTGTTCACTAGTTAGTCTTTCTCCCTCTTTGACAGAGTGAATGGCGTTCCTGCTCGGCCGTGTCCTCCGGCAGATGTTAAGAGTATTGCAGATGGTTTCTGCTATTGTCCTGAGGACCTGGTCATGCCTCCACCGATAACGACCATCGGCGAGAGCTCTACTACAGCAACTCAGGATATGTTCAAGTGTGCCAGTTCTCTCACAGAGGGGGCAGGCTGGTTGTTCCGCAAGGCCCCAGTGGTGCAAATTGGATGGACTTGGGAGAACATCATAGACAGCACTAATAAGGAATTTTATGCTCTGTGAATCCATTTTCCAGAGGTCATTCCACATGATCCTTAACTCTATCACCTGCTCCTATCTGGTCCAGGCACCTTGCTGTCTCATTGGAACTGCTCTCCCCATCCTCTCCTCCTCCACAACTGCCCTGATTTCATCTTGAATAAGCTGACGTCTTTCCCTCCCTTGTGCTCTATCAAAACGTGGGACTTCAAGGCTTCCAAGGCCAGATCTTCCCTTAGAAACTGCTCCCACCAGCACTTTGTGGCATAGCCGCACCTCGGCTCCTTCCACTGTAGCTTCTGCTCTCCATTTCCTTCCTGTTCTCACTGCCACTCTTGCTCCGGTAACCTTTGGGTCTGAGGAATCACGGTACTGCAGCACTTCTCTCACTCAATTGATTTCAAGGGGAGTCTAAGTTTGCAAGAGCTCCCATACAGTGCAATACTACTGATATTTCTAGGTAGACCAAGCCATCTTCACAGAAACCGGCTGACTACCCTCTCCAGTTCAACAACTGTGGAAATTGGGAACTCGTATAGCAGCAGTGGCCAGAAGATTCTTTATAGTATGCTGTGCTGATAGATCCAAGCTTTAAACCACCCTGGAAGGCCACTTCTGTCAACTTCCTGCAACCATTGCTCACACTCCCCACACGTGTATCTTATTGCAGCTTTGTTTTTGAGTGTCGCGTCAAATATCTTCACGAGACTTTTAATAGGGTTCTCCGTGATGGCTGGGATTTGGATGTTCTCTATTGAGAATCTGAATTTTTCAGAGACTCTCCCCTTCTTCAGATCTTGACTTTGCAGGCTTAAAGGACATCCTTGCCCACCTCATCAGCCTCTCCAGCCCTTTCAGTATCCACCTAGCACCTGGTACTGACTCTGTTGCAATCGTCAAGTCATCCATAGAGGCTCGTATGGGTGGCTGGCGGATTCCGGACCTTGATTTTGGGCCTCAACACTCTGGCTTTGCAGATTTGACCAACATGTTCATTGCCAGGCTAAACGGGGTGACTGAAATAGTGCAGCCTGTAATGATGCCAACCTCCAACCTGCACCAGTCTGATGTTATTGGCCCTGTTGAGACTCTCAGGTGGAACTCGTTGTAATAGCCCTTGATGAGCTTTCTGATGCTTTCAGATACATGGTGCTTCTGCAGAGCACTCTGAACAACTTTGTGGGGAATTGAGCCATAGGCATTTACCAGATCTAACCACAGCACCACTAGGTTGCCCTTGGTTTCTCTGGCCTCCCTCAGCAGCTGTGTGATGACTCCTGTATGCTCCAGCAGCCTGGTACCTTCGGGATGCCTCCCTTTTGGACAGAGGTGTCAATGTAATTATTCCTCAAGAAGTACTCAGTTAAAGGTCCCATGACATGAAAATTTCACTTTATGAGGTTTTTTAACATTAATATGAGTTCCCCTAGCCTGTCTATGTTCCCCCAGTGGCTAGAAATTGCGATAGTTGTAAACCAAGCCCTGGTATCCTGCTCTGCCTTTGAGAAAATGAAAGCTCAGATGGGCCAATCTGGAATTTTCCCTATATGTCGTCATATGGGGAAAGGTTACCTCCTCTTTCTCTGCTTTGCCCGCCCAGAGAATTTGGAGAAAATTGATTCAGTTTATTTTTTACATTTAATTCAGTCGCAATGTCAGCACAGGCTTTACAAACAGACTTTTACGATATGGATTCGACAGCATCGCCACAAACAGTAAGTAACAATGTTCATTAATGCCTGATCTGTGATCAGTGATTTCTGATGTGTAGCTAATTATTTAAGTTCACACAGATTTTCTTTCTAAATTGTTTAATACTGTTTATGCATCAGTGAATCAAGCCAGGGACTAAACAATCAACTTCACATTGTTTCTCTTAGTATTTAAACAAATTTAAACAAATCTGTTATTTAAATTGTGATTAGACTACAGCGAGCGATCAAAGAACACTCTCTTTATAATGTTCGAAGCAGTCAATCACACGTCGCGAGTATATCTGCACACTTGCCCAAACTGCCGTTATAATGAATGACGCTGTTATGCTGCACAACGAAGCTCTTACTGTATTCATATCGATATTATGTTTTCTGTTAGTTGTGGTGAAAGCATTTTGTGAGAAATAGCGCTGCAATAACGAGATCACTGCATTCACATGATAAACAGACTGTCTGTCTACTCAATGCTCATCACTGCAGCCTTTCATGTGATGGGAAAAGATCTAAAAATAATGCTATAATCAACACTTTCACGATTCGTTAATCTCGACAGCTGTAATAGTAAAAAAACTTAGTAAAAGTATTCGAGAGGGGTTCGACATGTAATACGCATTTCAAATGCAAAGATGTCAGCCAATCACAGCAGTGGGCGTTTACACTGAAGTCTCACAGCAGACACGCCCCTTCAAACAGAACATTCAAGCCAGAGGGCTAAAATCAGGATTAAAAAAAAAAGCCTTTTATTTCTAAATTATGACATTTTTTGATGTAAAAATCATACTAACAATATAAGTACACCTCAGGAAACATAAAAATAATTAAAAAATCCACGTCATGGGACCTTTAAGCGCTTTGCCACCACGCTGAAGAAGATTTTTCCTTCAACACTTCATCCAAAAGTGGTTTCCTTTTTCCTTCATCCAAAACTGGTTGATGTCTACTGAGTTTTCTTCTTTCGGGATCCACACTCCATTCGCATGCCTCCATTGCTTGGGCACTTCGCCTCTCCTCCAGATAACCTTGAGTGTTCTCCACAACCATCGAGTAGACGAGGGCAATGTTTGTAGATGTTATAGGTGGTACCACTCGGACCAGGCGCTGAGCCAGCTCTGGCTTTCTTGACGACTTGTTGAACCTCTTTGAAGGATGGCTCTCGCAAGTCAAAGGCCTCTGTTGGTTCTTGGGGGGGTAATGAGGATTCAACACATGACAGGACTCCACTTCTCTTCTGACCCAACAGCTGTTTTGTGAACTGGAAGGGGTTGCTGATAAATGCAGCTCTCCTCCATGCTCTTTCCCTCCTGCGCCTCCGATGTTGCTCTGCTCTTCTCAGAGTTATGAGCCTTTTCCTCAGCATCACTCGTAATTCTTCCAGTGGTGCCCTTTCCTCCTCGTTTGCCAGCTTATGTTGTTTCTTAATGGATTTTAGTTCTTTACGGATGTTATGGATCTTGTTGGCTCTGTTATTCTTAACATACAGTGGGGAGAACAAGTATTTGATACACTGCCGATTTTGCAGGTTTTCCTACTTACAAAGCATGTAGAGGTCTGTAATTTTTATCATAGGTACACTTCAACTGTGAGAGACGGAATCCAAAACAAAAATCCAGAAAATCACATTGTATGATTTTTAAATAATTAATTTGCATTTTATTGCATGACATAAGTTTTTGATCACCTACCTACCAGTAAGAATTCCGGCTCTCACAGACCTGTTAGTTTTTCTTTAAGAAGCCCTCCTGTTCTCCACTCATTACTTGTATTAACTGCACCTGTTTGAACTCGTTACCTGTATAAAAGACACCTGTCCACACACTCAATCAAACAGACTCCAACCTCTCCACAATGGCCAAGACCAGAGAGCTGTGTAAGGACATCAGGGATAAAATTGTAGACCTGCATAAGGCTGGGATGGGCTACAGGACAATAGGCAAGCAACTTGGTGAGAAGGCAACAACTGTTGGCGCAATTATTAGAAAATGGAAAATTATTAGAAAATGTTCAAGATGACAGTCAATCTCCCTCGGTCTGGGGCTCCATGCAAGATCTCACCTCGTGGGGCATCAATGATCATGAGGAAGGTGAGGGATCAGCCCAGAACTACACGGCAGGACCTGGTCAATGACCTGAAGAGAGCTGGGACCACAGTCTCAAAGAAAACCATTAGTAACACACTACGCCGTCATGGATTAAAATCCTGCAGCGCACGCAAGGTCCCCCTGCTCAAGCCAGCGCATGTCCAGGCCCATCTGAAGTTTGCCAATGACCATCTGGATGACCCAGAGGAGGAATGGGAGAAGGTCATGTGGTCTGATGAGACAAAAATAGAGCTTTTTGGTCTAAACTCCACTTGCCGTGTTTGGAGGAAGAAGAAAGAGGAGTACAACCCCAAGAACACCATCCCAACTGTGAAGCATGGAGGTGGAAACATCATTCTTTGGGGATGCTTTTCTGCAAAGGGGACAGGACGACTGCACCGTATTGAGGGGAGGATGGATGGGGCCATGTATCGCGAGATCTTGGCCAACAACCTCCTTCCCTCAGTAAGAGCATTGAAGATGGGTCATGGCTGGGTCTTCCAGCATGACAACGACCCGAAACACACAGCCAGGGCAACTAAGGAGTGGCTCCAGGTCCTGGAGTGGCCTAGCCAGTCTCCAGACCTGAACCCAATAGAAAATCTTTGGAGGGAGCTGAAAGTCCGTATTGCCCAGCGACAGCCCCGAAACCTGAAGGATCTGGAGAAGGTCTGTATGGAGGAGTGGGCCAAAATCCCTGCTGCAGTGTGTGCAAACCTGGTCAAGAACTACATTAAACGTATGATCTCTGTAATTGCAAACAAAGGTTTCTGTACCAAATATTAAGTTCTGCTTTTCTGATGTATCAAATACTTATGTCATGCAATAAAATGCAAATTAATTACTTAAAAATCATACAATGTGATTTTCTGGATTTTTGTTTTAGATTCCGTCACTCACAGTTGAAGAGTACCTATGATAAAAATTACAGACTTCTACATGCTTTGTAAGTGGGCAAACCTGCAAAATCGGCAGTGTATCAAATACTTGTTCTCCCCACTGTATGGCTGTTTGGTCCTTTTTTCTTCTATGCCAAATCTCTCAACTGCAACTGTCATGACCATCGTTGTCATTGTCTTTAATCTCCTCTCCACATCACCTTTGGCTATTGTTTCCAATGCCAGGTCTATGTCCTCATCAAATCTTTGCCAATCTGTTGTTTGGCTGGCTCTAGGCCATCTGATCAGTGCAGTCTGCAATGCTATGTTCGGCTGCACAGCTTGCACCACGTGGAGGCTCTGAGTACTGTGGGGTGATTCCTGACCCTGCTCCTCCTCTGTCTCACCAGATTGAAAATCTGTGCATTGTGGTACTCTCGGTTGCTCCTTGCATCTCATCTTTGACTGGTGGATTTTCAGGCCTCTCTGGTTCTTACACATTTTGCCACAGGTGCACTGGATACTCATTGTCATTAGTCCGAGTCGATAACCTCATGTCTGTCCACTTAGGAAGCTCTTCCACCCCCCCTCTCTCACTGCCCTGGGGGTATCTTTCTCCTCTCCGATCCGTAGCTTTCTTGGGTTCTCCTTCACAGGAGCTGCAGTTAGGGCTGCTAACCCACCCTGCACCGATTTGCTGTCTTTCCAGGCTGTCAACTGTCTTTCCAGTCGTCACCAAACTTTCTTGGTTGTCAACCAGACTCTTCCTGGTAGTCACTGGTGTCCCAGGCAATGATATTTACAGAAACATCTTAATGATGCTACGCTGGACCACATCATCAGTGATATTACCTATCTATATAAAAATGCTATGTGTACTGTGCTAGACTAAGTGGGACTAGTATATTTTGTAAATACCAACAAATTTTGATTTTGATAGCTGCTACACACTCCAAAAAAGTTGGGACAGAGGCAAACTAGAAGGGAAAAGGTTATAGAATTTAAGTTAAACTCTTTTGAAACGGTCCACAATAAGTAGGTGAATTGGTAATAGCTGAGGGTATCGTGATTGAGTGTAAAAGGAGCATGCAAAGACTTCACTTTTGCCAAATATCATAAGATAATTGTCGAACAATTCAAAAACCAATCATCTGCGGTCAGATGAGTCCATGTTTCAGGTTGTTTTTGGGAAAAACGGACATTGAGTTCTCAGTCCCAAAGACGAAAGGGACCATCCACACTTTCATCAGCGACGGGTGCAAAAGCAAACATCGGTCATGGTATAGGGGTGCATCAGTGCATCATTTAATGACGTCAAGATGACATCTTTCCTAGAAAGCAAGACATTGCTAGGCCTCATTCAGCAGAGTGGTTTTGTAGACACTCTACACCATAGAAGGGATGTGCTTGACTGCCTGCCTGCAGTCCAGATTTGTCTCCTACTGAAAATGTATGGCCCATCATGAAAAGGTAAATCAGACAACGACGACCATGGACTGTTGAGCAGCTGTCTTGTATCAGGTGAGATTGGGCACAAAATCCACTCGCAAAACTGAAAAAATTTGTATCCTCAATTCCCAAAGTGTAATTAAAAGTAAAGGTGATGTGACAGTTGTAAACATGCCTCTGTCACAACTTTTTTTGGAGTGTGTTGCAGCCATCAAAATCTAAATTTGTTTATATTTACAAAATACAATTAAGTTGTTCAGTTAAAACATTGGAAATCTTCTCTTAGTACATAAAGTTGTCATTTAAATAAAGCTGAATGAGAACAAATCACAGATTCTTGATTTTCTTGATTTGGGGTTGTAGCTAAAAGCAGTGGTTCTCAAACCTGTCCTGGGGACCCCCCACCAGTGCACATTTTGCATGTCTCCCTCATTTAACATGCCTGATTCAACTCATCAGCTCATCAGACTGCAAGACTTGAATTGGGAGTGTCTGATGAGGGAGACATACAAAATGTGCAGTGGTGAGTGGTCCCCAGGACAGGTTTGAGAACCACTGGCTTAAAGGGTCATGAAACCCCCCCCAATTTTTTTTTTGAGATATGAACAGATATGTACAGGCTTGCACATCACTGAAAACACTAAAAGCACTCATACATTTTATCAACAAGTGGAAATTGGTTATTTTTGCATTTTCTGAGCAATTTTATTCTTCCGGGTTGAAAAGCAAAGTCAAAGCAACGTCACAGAATCTGAGGTAGAAGCGTGCTTTCGGAATGTGTGATTGGCTGCCGGCACGATTCTACGTCAGCCGGTTCTGAGCGCTTCTCTGCATTTATTCATGAGAAAGAGCTCTTTTAACCCAATCACTGTGTTGTAGTATGCATGAAATCGCATTACAGCAGAGCAAGCGCGTATCAAGTTTTTATGGACATATTTCATATACTCTAGTGCTCTAAACATGAACCAGCACTGTGTATGTGCACATATTTAATCACGTCTCACTCCAAATGAAATATATGTGCAAATAAGGACACTGATACAGCCGTATGTCAGCAAGTGAACCTATTAGGCAGCAAGTGAACCTTTTGTCCTCAAAGTCAATGTTTTAGAAGCAGGAAAAATGGGCAAGCGTAAGGATTTGAGCGAGTTTGACAAGGGCCAAATTGTGATGGCTAGACGACTGGGTCAGAGCATCTCCAAAACTGCAGCTCTTGTGGGGTGTTCCCGGTCTGCAGTGGTCAATATCTATTAAAAATTATCCAAGGAAGGAACAGTGGTGAACCGGCGACTGGATCATGGGCGGCCAAGGCTCACTGATGCACATGGGGGAGCGAAGGCTGTCCCGTGTGGTCAGATCAAACAGACAAGCTTCTGTAGCTCAAATTGCACAAGAAGTTAATGCTGGTTCTGACAGAAAGGTGTCAGAATACACAGTGCATCGCAGTTTGTTGCGTATGGGGCTGCATAGTCACAGACCATTCAGGGTGCCCATGCTGACCCCCTGTCCACCTCCGAAAGCGCCAACAATGGGCACGTGAGAATCAGAACTGGACCATGGAGCAATGGAAGAAGGTGGCCTGGTCTGATGAATCATGTTTTCTTTACATCACGCGGATGGCCGGGTGCGTGTGCGTTGCTTACCTAGGGAACACATGGCACCAGGATGCACTATGGGAGGAGGCAAGCCGGCGGAGGCAGTGTGATGCTTTGGCCAATGTTCTGCTGGGAAACCCTAGGTCCTGCCATCCATGTGGATGTTACTTTGACACATACCACCTACCTAAGCATTGTTGCAGACCATGTTCACCTTTCATGGAAATGGTATTCCCTGGTGGCTGTGGCCTCTTTCAGCAGGATAATGCGCCCTGCCACAAAGCAAAATGGTTCAGGAATGGTTTGAGGAGCACAACGAGTTTGAGGTGTTGACTTGGCCTCCAAATTCCCCAGATCTCAATCCAATCGAGCATCTGCGGGATGTGCTGAACAAACAAGTCCGATCCATGGAGGCCACACCTTGCAACTTACAGGACTTAAAGGATCTGCTGCTAACATCTTGGTGCCAGATATCACAGCACACCTTCTGGGGTCTAGTGGAGTCCATGCCTCGACGGGTCAGGGCTGTTTTGGCAGCAAAAGGGGGACCAACACAATATTAGAATAATATTATGGTCATAATGTTATGCCTGATCGGTGTATTTTTAAAATTCATCAAGGTGCCCTCAACTCTTTTTTTTTGTGTGTTTTTTCCCCCTCATGGTCATAATTTAATATTTATGTGTCTGTATAATGAGTGTGTTGCAGGTCTGTGTTTTATTGGTTGTTGTCTCCCCTCTTCCCACCCTCTACACTCCCACTGTTCCACACCCATTTCTTAAAACTTTTTCAACTCAGAGGTGTGACCGACCAGGCTAAAACAGGGAGGGTTTCATGACACTTTAAAATGTTCCCAGCATTAGTTCTGATATTTATACTCCCTGTTTTGGTTCAATTCTTTGTCCTGTCTCGTCTATGATTTCACATGGTTGTGTTCTCCTGTGTTGGATTGATTATTAAAGACTGTTTCCTTGGACTATTCTAGGGCTGCTCCCTAATAGTCAATGACCAAGATTTTATTAGTCAGTTAGTCGCAGAAAGAAAAACTCCACAGGAAGTGGCAAAGTTACGCAGTCTGTGAGGGACAGATCGTTAATGGTGGGTGCTTGTGGTAATTACAGTATGTCGGGCAGGAAATCCAAATGTTCGCCTATCCATCGACCTCAAATATGCAAGTAGTAACTTCACACGGTCGCTCGCTCTAACGTTAACCTATATAAATGTGTGCTATTATTGGGCGAATATCCAAGTGATCGTGTAGAGTGTGGAAGGCAGCTAAAGTATAGCGCGCCTTACTACGCGACATGGAGGCGCTGGCACGATCACTTGCATTTTTCAACTTAAAGTACTCAATTTTTTGTCATATATATAATTCTATATCATATATAGAATATATCATATATAGATACATCATAATATATCATTCCAAACTGTAAAGGTTTTATTTGGTTTTATTTTATTTATTTACACTCACAATAACAAAACATTGTGCTTTTATAAAATAAAGAAAACAAACAGGATGCACTTTCTGCCGTCTCGGTCTCCCTGAACTGCACCGAAACGCAGCATCTACTTGCCCCACAGAGATGAGAAATACATCTATAGAAAGCTTGAAATGTCTACTTTTAAACAAACCAATTTGAATTGAAAACAAATACTCTCTGACTATGTAATCTGTATGAAAGGTGGATTTCTCTCTAAAGGCGCGTCCACTATAGGCTACTGTAAAGATGACGAGTCAGCATCATCAACTTCATCTTTGCAGCTGACACTGACTCAGAAAACACTAGTTTATTAATAAACAATTAAAATGACTCCTTGCTATTTTTTCCGACACATTCATAATCATTACTTTTGCCAGTGCTTTGCGCTTGAGCGCGAGGCATATATTCCGGCCCCAGTATATATTTAAGTAATTAAATTAATATAAACGTGCAATTAGTCGACTAATGGCTTAAATGAACGACTACTAGTCGACTAGAAAAATCTTTAATCGGGGGAAGTCCTAGACTATTCCTGTTGTGCGCTTCATTCAGCACAGCCACCTGTGACACCAGGGATATGCATATTTATTGGTTGTAAAATAGTTATTTTGTTTAGCATTGCAAGGGTTTTATTTGCATTATCCACTCACAAAATAATGCTGAGGCAAATTGGTCTAGGGGTGTGTGATATTTATCATCGATTATAAATGATAATATAATTGTCGTTTTAACCGTATACGAGCTGACATTGAGTATGTCACTGAATTTGCAAAATACGAACAAAAACACAACTCCGAGAGTCCAAAAGTAATCACTGCATGAAGAAGCCAGTAATGCCACTATAATTCAAGTTATGAGGGTAAAAATATCCCTGTATGATTTATTTTAAATATTTATAACATAATATATCTATGTAATATCACATAAGCAAGAGTGCTGTTTTATATCAGTGCATAAGCACAATCGCAAATGTGATATTGATTTTATAGTTCAACAAACAAGAAGTTAATATTGAGTGTTACATTTTGGACACGAGAGCTTGTTCGACTTGAAGCAGCGCTGCATAGACCGATTGGTGTATGACATTAAAGTACCGCAAGAGCGATTGGAGAGCAGACGGCTCTGTTTGCTTTTGAATGGCTCTCGCTGTATAAAAAATAGTTCCAAACAAAGCTGGGGCAGAACTGTTGTGCGGAGTAACAGTGCAATGTTTCAAATCATTTGAGTCAGTGATTCAATAAACCATTTATAAAGGACAGTCATTTGCTTCATTTCTAAATGAATCAACCATTTGAACAAATCATTTGAATGAATGATTCAATGAATCACTCATTAAGACAGGGTTGGACTGCCACCAACAATTTTTTTGGTCAATATGGCATACCCCTAATTTGGGCTTGTATTTGTTTATTTGGTTATTTAGCCATGAGAATAAAAAAACAGTATAGGCTACAAGAAATATATGCAGGAAAGATTTAAAGCCAGAATGGGCTTATTTAAATGTATCTCCTTCCAACGTACAGTAGGCTATGGGTTTCCACAGTCAGTAATAGGCCTGCCTGATTTTTGGCCACTTATAATAAATATAATATAATATAATAAATTATTTATTTTTATATATAATATATTATTATATTTATTTATGTATCTCTCTCTCTCTCATACACGCACACACATATATTTCTTTTATAGGCCTAGGTATTGGGGAATTAAACAAACATGATGGATAAAATAAAGAGAAATAAATAAAATTTAAAACTCATTTTGTTACAGTGACGACTAGCTTAATAATTAGCCTATATGTAGCTCAACTTCTGCATACATGTTACAGTGCATAATAAATCACCAAAATTAGCTGATATTTTTTCTGGTAAACTTTATCATTACCAGACATGCTGACCAGCAGCAAGTTGTTACTAGTAACAATTGAATTAGAGAGCTCTTTAATAATAATTGTTAATAGTAAAAACTGAATTGTAGAGCTCTCTAATTTAATTCTTAATAGTAAAAATACAAGTACGATGAGTAATGCTAAGAGCATTTTAAGCTAAAACGGCTTGCCATAGACTTGCATTTATTCTTTTTACATCTTTTCATATTTCAATATTTGTCAATCGATTAATTTTTTTAACTAATTGATCGCACATTTTTCTGTAATTAATCGCTATTAATCGCACCTAACATTAAAGTTTTGAATTTATTTTTATATTGCAATAATTTCACATTTAATATACAAATTAATGTAGAAACAACAAAGACAGTAGCCAATATTTTAAATATTTGTTTAATGGCATCTTTTTATGAAAGAAAGCATCACCGATACCAATACTGCTACTGATGTCTCTATGAAATTGATTTTTTTTTTTCAAAATTTTACAGCCATTCAGCATTACAGTACATTATACTCATTACATTCAACAGCTATAAATTTTAACATTTATTAGGCTTCAAAAATATAACAACTTTTAATTTAAGAACTTAAAACAATCTTCACATAAACCCATTATAATAAATGTCACATTTACCTATGACCTTCAATAAATCAGGGCTAGAATGCACAAAAATGTATTCTATTGGCCCAGTCAGACCATATTTTTACTTGCCCTGTTAAAATGCACAAAAAGTTATTGTTTTCGTTGGTTTTGACCCATGTAACTTTGTAAACAGTGCTTTAAGATTTTTAGGTAGGTCTAATGGTAGGATATATACAGAAATTTAAAGTTATCAAACACTTCACAGTCTTCACTGCATAAATTATAAATTAAATACAGATTAAATATAGATCCTTATTAAAACTATCATTTAAAACTTAATTTAACTCATTTAAGACTGTGCTTGCAAGGATACAAGAAAAAACGGGAATTGTGTGTGTTTTTGTCCGTTCAAGCGCTGTCTGAAGCGGCTTTCTGTGCGCACGAGTCGTGTGTGTGTCACACAGACGGGAGATTCACAGACGTGTGCCAGTACTGCACTGCGTTCACTTTTATGTCTTATCGCACTTGAATGGTTTAAAAGCATTTGCATGAATAAAATTGTGATCATACTGTATTATGTAACGCTAGCCAAAGGATGAAGGGAAAAAAACGAATACTGCGTTAATTGTGTTAAATATTTTTAACGCGTTACACTGAAAAAATGAATCGCATGCATTAACGCATTAATTTTGACAACCATACTATAAAACTAATATAATTAATGTTTATGCATCACACTTGTGCATTTTTCTTTAACTATTTTCTAATAATTTTTATTATAATTGTTATTATAATAATTCCGAATTCTAATCATTGATGTCCCAAGCTGATCTCAAGGATCGGTATCAGGGCCGATAAAGTACTTTTTAAACTGATCGGTATCAGCTATCCTAAGCCAGATCCTTTATTTTACATCAGCTGTCACGCAGGTGTTGTGCATTAGGTGGTGGTATGCACCTTCAAGTGAGTTTGCCAACTGCCATTAAAAGGAAAATAAGCAGCTCAAATGTGCGTGAGTGACACACGAGAACCAATGTGGTCTGTTCTAGCGTGTCACATACGGTCAAGCTTCCATGTTTTGCATATTTGATGAGCACTTTTGTAATGAATCACTCTAAAATTATTTCGTTTATTTTTATCTGCCGTTAGACTATCTGCCTTAACGCATTGCTATGGGTTACGTCTTACTTCAGACTTGCTTGCTTGACACTGCGAGCTTCATGCTTTCTAACCTTATCTCCACTTTTTTTTTCTCTTTTTGTTGCAATTATTCTGCTTCTTGTACACATAAAATATAAGAAGTTTATATCAGTAGTCCCATATTCATTGTGACTACACAGTCTGTTTACAATGTCTACCATTGTAACAGATGTTTACATCTACCAATGTCTTTATACAGTGTGTGTATATGCCTATAAATATAAGTACTGTAGTAATTGTTATATTGGAATTACGTAGTGATAGATGACCCTTTTTTACATTTGAGCCCCTGCCCCTGAGAAACTGTCTGCACAGCCAAGTATACATTGGATTGATATTTATAACTTTAATGTATTTGATGTGTGCATTAAGCACTATAAAACTACAAGTATCGGATCGGGACTCGATATCGGAAGATACTCAATATTCAATGACTCGGATCGGGGGCATACAGAAATTGATCGGAACAACAATAAGTATCTATAATATAATAAATTATTATTATTATTATTATTATATTAAATGCATAATTAAGAAAGTTAATCATTTCTGAGGGAAAAATAAATACGTAGGTTTTGGTAAACAAACAATAAATGTTTCTGTTATTTGGTATTGTGACTTGACTTGCTTGGTTTGTTTGCACTTGACTTGAGACTTGATGGTAGGGACTTGAGAGTTACTTGCTCCCACCTTATATATTTTCGTTGACAAATCTCACTTACTGACATGCGATGTGAGCACATGCTCTCTTGTAAAGTGTTTATGACATGCAGCTGTGCGCTACTCTCGTCAGTATAAAAGCAGTATTTTTTTCACCAAAAAAAATGTGTGGGATTTGTGATGTCACAAGATCAAATAAGACAAAATTTAAAAAAGACTGCCTCTAGAGCAAAACACAGACGCCTAAGCTTTACAACGTCACACCACTGGATCATTAATTTGACAACTGAAATTTTGGTACTCTTTCACTAACTATCCTATTACCCTTTATACTACTTGTATAAAGTCCAAGACCACAGTTGTATTCACCAGAGAAACCATTTACCAGGTGCGCAAAAACTCTTTGTGCACCTATAAAAAAAAAAAAAATTCTCCTTCATATATTAATAAAGTTTAATGTGGCACTTACCTTAGACTTATCTGTGAGAGATTCCAAATATGAATGGTTTCCATAAGGAACTAGTCGATATCTACAAAGAGAACATAAACCATATGAGAACTCTTTAGAGAATCTCTTTATGTTAATTCATGTAGGCTTCACAATGGCTTGGAAATGATGCTGCTTATACTGGATGCATTGCGTTGCTGATGGTAAATGGATGCCCCTTTCTATTTCTGATGTACTACACATGTTTGAGCTAATAAGAGACCAAATGGGTCTGGAATGTGAACGCATTCAAGCTACATTTATCAAACTTGCATGAGACTTGCATAAATTGTAATGATAACTAATAACTAAAGTATAACCATAATTGTTCTAAATTCTAAATAGAAGTGCACACTACAACTATCCTTCACAGAACATAACTGCAGCACCTGCTTAGAATAAACATCTCTGGTTACTCACATAACCTTGGTTCTTTGAGAAGAGGGAACAAGACATTGTGTCAGTAGCAGGCGCTATGGGAAAACCTCTTTCTCCGAAATATTGAAGCCCTATTGAATCACACCAGTGAAACACACTGGTCAATGCTGTTCGATATGTCCTGCCTATAAAAAGGGTGCCGAACGCCATTGACCTCAGAATCTTTTGACCAGTGACCTAACATGAACCAGTATGGCTGTGACAGCTGTCAGTGTCAGACAAGTTGCACCAGAAGAACACTGACAGCCATAACCGTAGCAGTTGAGAGCAAGTAGGTTTATATGACCTCATTGAAAGCAGCAATATCACTGATGCTTTCCTGAGAGAGCAGCAAAATAAAGCCATACTACCTTACTGAAAGCAGCAGCACAGCCGGTGCATTATTTTTTAAACTTACGCAGAAAGTGTAATGCCTCTCTCAGTTCAAAATGCTTACGCTACGTCCGACGTCATAGTTACACCAGTTATGCTTTTTCCGCAAGTTGAATACAGAAGGCGGTCTGCCAGAAGCTAGATATTTTACTTTATAAAGTTTCAAATATGGGTATTTTTCTTTCACAAACCCACTGATTCGATTCAGAAGGCCTTTATTAACCCCCCGGAGCCGTGTGGATTACTTTTATAATGGATGAATGCACTTTTTGAGCTTCAAATTTTGGGCTGCCATTCACTGTCATTATCAAATCGTTAAGAGCTCGCTCAAGTACTGGGGCGCTAAACCATTTAGTGCTTTGTAAGTAATCAGCAAGATTTTAAAATGTATACGATGTTTAATAAGGAGCCAATGCAGTGTTGCCAGAACCGGGCTAATATGGTCATACTTCCTGGTTCTAGTAAGAACTCTAGCTGCTGCGTTTTGGACCAGCTGCAGTTTATTTATTAAGCGAGCAGGGCAACCACCCAGTAGAGCATTACAATAATCTAGCCTTGAGGTCATGAACGCATGAACTAACTGTTCAGCATTTTGCATTGAAAGCATGTGCCGTAATTTAGATATATTTTTAAGATGGTAGAATGCAGTTTTACAGATGCTAGAAACGTGGCTTTCAAATGAGAGATTGGTATCAAAGAGCACACCCAGGTTCCTAACTGACGACGAGGACTTGACAGAGCAGCCATCGAGTGTTAGACAGTATTCTAGGTTACTACTTGTGGAGTTTTTTTGTCCAATGATTAAAAATTCTGTTTTTTCTGAATTAAGTTGCAGGAAATTACTAGTCATCCAATTTTTTATATCAGCTATGCATTCTGTTAATCTTGTGAATTGGTAAGTTTCGTCAGTGCGTGAAGAAATATAGAGCTGAGTATCGTCAGCATAACAATGAAAATTAACGCCATGCTTCCTAATAATATCTCCCAGTGGTAGCATGTACAGGGTGAAAAGCAACGGTCCTAGCACTGAGCCCTGCGGTACTCCATACTGAACTTGTGTTCGGTGTGACATCTCTTCATTTACTGCTACAAACTGATAACGGTCAGATAAGTATGATTTAAACCATGCCAATGAAGTTCCACTAATGCCAACATAATTTTCGAGTCTATTCAAAAGAATATGGTGGTCGATAGTATCGAATGCAGCGCTAAGATCGAGTAACACTAACAGAGAGATACAACCACGATCGGATGATAAGAGTAAATCATTTGTTACTCTGATGAGAGCAGTCTCAGTACTATGATACGGTCTAAATCCTGACTGGAAATCCTCACAGATACCATTTCTTTCTAAAAAGGAGCATAATTGTGAGGACACTGCCTTTTCTAGTATTTTTGACAGAAAGGGTAGATTTGAGATTGGCCTGTAATTAACTAATTTTGTAGGATCAAGTTGCGGTTTTTTAATAAGTGGTTTAATAATAGCCAACTTAAAAGTTTTCGGTACATATCCTAATGTCAAGGATGAATTAATGATATTAAGGAGAGGATCTATGACCTCTGGAAGCATCTCTTTTAGTAGTTTAGTCGGTATGGGGTCGAGCATACATGTTGTTGATTTTGATGATTTAACGAGTTTAGCCAATTCTTCTTCTCCTATAGCAGTGAATGAATGTATTTTTTCCTCAGTGACACTACAATGCACTGTCTGATGTGATACTGTAGTAGACGGCTGCATGGTTATAATTTTTTTCCTAATATTATCAATCTTACAGGTAAAGAAGTTCATAAAGTCATTACTGCTGTGCTGTTTACAAACATCAGAAGGTGAAGCTTTATCTTTGGTTAATTTAGCCACTGTATCAAATAAATACCTAGGGTTGTGTTTGTTTTCTTCTAAGAGAGTCGAGAAATAAGCAGATCTAGCAGTTTTTAGGGCCTTTCTGTATGCAATCATGCTCTCTTTCCACGAAATGCGAAAAACTTCTAGTTTTGTTTTCTTCCAGCTGCGCTCCATTTTTCTGGCTGCTGTTTTAAGGGCCCGGGTGTGCTCGTTGTACCACGGCGTTGGACTATTTTCTTTAATCTTCTTTAAGCGCCGGGGAGCAACTGTGTCTAAAGTGCTGGAAAAGAGAGAGTCAATAGTTTCTGTTGCGACATCGAGTTCCTCTAGGCTATCTGGGATGCTGAGGAGATGAAACTGATGAGGAAGATTATTTACAAAGCAATCTTTAGTCGCAGCAGTGATAGTCCTGCCATATTTAAAGCGAGGGGACGGCTTTGCAGCCTTTGCTAAATTAAGTGTACATGATACTAGGTAATGATCTGAGATGTCATCGCTCTGCTGCAGAATTTCAATGGTATCAACATTTATTCCATGTGACAGTATTAGGTCTAACGTATGATTACGGCGTTGAGTGGGTCCTGACACGTGTTGCCTTACTCCAATAGAGTTTAGAATGTCTCTAAATGCCAATCCCAGTGCGTCTTTTTCATTGTCTACATGGATATTAAAATCACCAACAATTAGGACTTTATCTGCAGCCAGTACTAACTCTGATAGAAAATCAGCAAATTCTCTGGTAAAGTCTGTATGGTGCCCTGGTGGCCTATATACAGTAGCCAGCACAAATGTCAAACGGGATTTATCGATTTCACTACATAACGTTACATAAAGCACCAAAACTTCAAAGGAATTATATTTGAAACTAGACTTCTGAGTAATACCGAAGATATTATTATAAATTACAGCAACACCTCCCCCTTTACCTTTCAGACGCGGCTCGTGTTTATAACAGTAATCTTGGGGGGTGGACTCATTTAAAGTAATGTAATCGTCAGGTTTTAGCCAGGTTTCTGTCAAACACAGCACATCTAGGTTATGATCTGTAATCATATCATTAACAATAAGCGCTTTTGAGGAAAGGGATCGAATATTCAGCAACCCGAGCTTTATCATTTGATCATCTGTACTATATCTGTTTATTTGTTGGACATCAATTACATTTTTACCGTTGAATGGTTTTGATGGTTTTTTGTATTTACTAATTCGTGGAACAGACACAGTCTCTATGTGATAATATCTAGGTGAAAGAGTCTCTATGTGCTGGGATTTATCTGACTTCTGTGACGTGAGACAGCTAGCAGGCGGTCGGGTAAGCATTATAAAGCTTGGAAAAGCCAGGATATTTTTTTATATAACTCTGATTGTATTCGTCTCATATACACCTAGGATGGCTTGAGGGTGAGTAAATCATGGGGTAATTTTCATTTTTGGGTGAACTATCCCTTAACACAGTCTGCAGCTTCATCAAAAAAAAAAAATGCAACTTGAATCTCTATTACGCAAGAAGAAAACTATTCATTAATTTTATGCAGCGATGCTGCTGAGTTCTCTGGGCCCAAGCTCATCTCAGATGGTCCAAAAGACATTATACATTTGTGCTGTGGTCAGATGAGTATGTTTCAGCATGTTTTTGGGAAAAACAGACATTGAGTTTTCAGTCCCCAAGACGAAAGGAACCATAAAGACTTTCATCAGCGACAGGTGCAAAAGCAAACATCGGTCATGGTATGGGGGTGCATCAGTGCAAGGTGTAAATTGTGATTGTACAGAGACAATGACAACAGCAGGCCTCATTTTGCACGTGCTACAACAGAGTGGTTTCTTAGACACTCTATGCCTGTATTTGTATTTGTAGGGATTTGACTGGCTTGCCTACAGTCCAGATCTGTCTCTTATTGAAAACGTATGGCACATCATGAAAAGGAGAATCGAACAACGATGACCACAGACTGTTGAGCAGCTGTCTGAGCAACAATTAGTATCCTCAATTCCCAAATGATTAAAAAATGTAATTAAAAGGAAAGGTGATGTGACAGTGGTAAACATGCCGCTGTCCCAACTTTTTTGGAGTGTGTTGCAGACATTAAAATTTGTTTATATTTACAAAATACAATTAAGTTGGACAGTGAAAACATTGAACAACTTTTCTTTGTACTTTTGTCAGTTAAATAAAGGTTCAAGAGAATTAACAAAAAAAAAAAAAAAAAAAAAAAAAAAAAAAATCACAGATTCTTGATTTTATTGCATTTTACAAAATGTCCCAACTTTTCTGGAAATGGGGTTGTAAACATTACTGGGGAAGATGGCATTATGACCTCTGCTCCAAACAGTGTTGAGAGCACTTTTGGTACATAGCCTTTCAAGACTTTAAAGTGTACTTTAAAAAAAATCTGCACTCACTCAAATCTTGTTCTCCCTCAAACTCACACTACTTCTATGGGGTCCTGAGCCTTTAGTCATGCAGCCAAAGCAAGTAGCAGCACTGCCTTGAAAGAAAGCACTCGCAGCTCAACTGACTGTAAGGGCTTAAAGCATTAGTGTCAGATTCCAAGTGGGCCGAGAAGTTTTTCACTCGGGGGTACTTTGAGCAGCACAGGTGAATTCCACTGAGCAGCCACATGTGTAACTTCTAGTGTAACTTACACAGACAACATCTGTGAAACGAGCTAAGTTTAACAGGCATAAAGAAAAAAGCTTATCACAGGCATGAAGACGACAACAGCGGTGCTGGCATCACATACGTGATATACATCACAGCAGTCATGGTTACAGGACCTAAAAGCTCACACCGTGGTGTGTGTGTGTGAGAGAGCAAGGTGCTATTGCATACATCACAGCAATGCTGAGTTACTGGACCTGGTTGTACACCATGACTGAGACAGTGCTGTTGCCATTGCATAACTGCTGCAGCAATGAAATGACAAGGCAAATGCTCAAAAACATTGATATGAATCGCTCATTCAGAAATCGGACAACGATATAGAATCCTGTTACTGCATATAGTGTGGAAATGATCGCTGCACTGCACAGATCCTGCAACGCGCTGGCCACGCCACTTCCATGCACAGTGTGAATGCTCTAACCTGTTAGCATGGGCAAAGAAAAAAACATGCACCGCATACACACTGTAATGCGGGTTGAAAATCCACCAGGGCGGGTAACGCATATCAACACACTAGCCAATTTGGCGGGTTATGATTCATGAATTATGCACTTTGCATATCACTTTGCATGGCATCGCTATCAGAGCCCAACCCATAAAAGGAGCCTCAAACATTAGAAAAACAAAGCGTAAAGAGGGTCACACTGAGAGAAATGCAGCACCATGTCTTTAACATTCAAACACATTGTTTTCTATGTCCGTACGCACACTGGCAGCACCACACAGCGTCAGTCCCCGGTGCCCAACTATGACTCCAGCTGTTCAAAATCATACCGTGCCACATATAATTTTACATTAAAATACAACGATTTGGGACAGATATATGTATTGACTTCACCCGAGAAGGTTGTGTATTGCATGTGCATTTTTCAGTAAATTTATTTAGGTTTGTTTTTGTGGCTTGAATAAATATGCTTCATAACGAGAAATAATATAGATCACCCTTTCTCTTTCTGTTTGTACTGTTTTTTAAAAATTCCTTAATTCAAACCCATTGATGCCACTCTGTTCATTTTTTAAGTGAACTTTTGCCTGTATGGAGATTAGAATCACTGTTTTGGACTGCCGCCTTGAGCTTGAGAACACGATTACAGAATGACGTGACCAGTGTGCGATAAGCCTGCCTGTGAGATATCCAAGGCCCAACTGGTGTGCGACCATTAACGCTCTGCCAGAGCCCTGGGAGACAATTAAGAGGCCACTTTTTCCAACCCGTTCTCATAAAAGCTGCATGTCAAAGACATTTGGGCAAAAAGCACCCTAGTGTCCACATGCAAGTATACTCTTGGAAATTATAAGAGATCATTTTAATTATAATACTTGAATGGTATCTGCAAACAGTGATTGGCTGTCGTAAAACTGAAAGCAATACAATGATTCAGAATCATATTTAATGACAAATATATTTAAATCTAAGCTGTGACTTTGATAATCTGTTTTTTTTCCCTGATATTTTTGTTTTGTCTGCTAGAAGTTCTGAATGGCTGGTAACTTAAACATTTAGTAGCCAAATTGGCTGGTGAGTGATAAAGTTAGGGCCCGGGTATACTTTCCGCATCCGGACACGTCTCGCGCGCAGACAGTGCGTGGACGCGGATGGCTGAAGTATACTCGCTCCTTCAATTCCAAATCCTGGTTAGAATGGTAACAAATATGCTAGATATGCTAACAAATTCTAAGAACGTTATAACATGCCAGCAATGCCGATCACATGCCAGAACATACTAACACCTATAAACGGGCTAGCCACATTTAGCCAATGTTAGCAACTCATAAAGTGTTAGAAAAACACTTAGCTACATGTTAAAACATGCTAACATTCTCACGATATTAAAATGTGACAATATTTCTCTTCGAGGTGAAAAGCTGTCTTGTGATATCAGCATGACAGAGTTCAGTTTGTGGCAAACCTATTACAGTGCTTGCATTATATTGTTCTATCTTTGACAGCATATGATAATTCATATTCAGAAAGTAGAACAGAATCAGTAGAACAGAATCATCAAAATAATCGACTGATTACTCATTTACCAAAATAATTGTTAGTGACAGCCCTAGATTAGTTAAAATATTTCAAAATGCACCTGCATTGTTTTGCATTTTGTAACTTTCAGTCAAGACTTTTTCCAGTCATATATTTCGTCACTTAAGATTTCTTAAAAATAGTGTTATAAAAATTGTCTCATTCTTGTGAACCCAATATTGTGTATCGTCTTGAGCAAAGTGCATCATCACACCCTACCTAGCAGCATTCTAAAATATGCTAGCAATACCTATTAACACACTAGTAAAGTATAATTTCCCCCCCAAACCATTGAAGCCCAAACTCCGCTCCACAGCCAATTGCATTGTCAACTCAATCATGCTGTCATCTGTCAAGAAAAGTTCAGACTTTACAAAAATCTTGGACGGATCCACTCAAGCACTTGCACAGAAGACTCCCAGACCCCAAGTGGTGATCAAGCCACAGCCCTTTTTATCTCTGACTAGATAAGTGCCCTTTTTGCAAGACATGAATTTTTCCTATATGAAATTTTGTCCTTTATTTTTCATTATGATATAGTTAAGCAATATCACACAAGCACACTGCCGTTTTCCCAAATATCAGCAGGATTGCAAATGTAATATTCATTTTTAATACAACAGTTCAATAACCTAAGTGGATATTAATTTAAATTTCACTCTATTATTACCAATGAAAATAGTCCCAAGCAATCTATCAGGACGTGCTTCAAACACTATATTAAGGTTAAGGTAAGGGTTTAGGGTAAGGTTAGGGTTTAGTATTTGTTTCAGTTTTGTGCAGGCAATCAGCACTTTGACTGACATACACCAATAAAATCTTTAGAATCAGCTGGTTTACACTTTACTGGTTTGGGAAAAAAAAACATGCCATGCTAAAACATGCCAACAACACCTAGCAACATGCCAGGTCACACTAACAACATGCTAGGAAGTTGGAACATGCCAGCAACAACTATCAAGCAACAGAAGACTCACTTCTCAGGGCCTGTTTACACTGATGTTTACTGATTAGACTAATTAGCTTTCATGAAAAAAAAAAACAGGTGCAAATGCCCTCTTATTGTGTCTGAATAGGTTCAATGGGGTCTGAATGGGTTTCTTAAAGGTCTGCTGAGGTCTAATGCAGTTTGATGTGGTCTAATGTAGACTAAATTGGTTTGTCTTGACGTAAAAACTTCACGCTTTTAAAAGTATTTTAAACTTTCAGACAAGGCATCAAAATTTGTCCACAAGCTTTATCTATCTAGTAAATATTTTTTTCATATCCAAGTACCTCTGAAAGCATAGTCCCATCTTGTTTGCAAGTGCATGCAGCAAAAGTACAGTTTGACCCCAGGCTGCATTAATCTCATTCCATTCCACTGGTACGCTGGGTAATCTGCCCAGGCGGAAGTTATTTATTGTTCCAAACTGCCCACTGTGCCTGAGAAAGGTGTACAAAAAAACAAAAGAAAACAAAATGTTTATATGCACAATTTTACCCAATTCAGTTTTGCATATAAATGCTTTTATCATATTCAATGTGCACATATTTCTGTTTTGATGGCGAGATGTTCCTAAAATATTAATTAAAACAGGTTTTTATAAAGAGATATGCAACCAGATATGAAAGGTGGAATTGAAAACGTTGGTTTTCTTGAGTCTGTCTAGTTGAATCTGACAGTAACGCATCTGATTGTCCACACTCTTAAGATCATCATCCAACTCCAGCTGCTGTCTCTTAAACTCGCAGTACTCCTTCTGATACCTGAGACAGAAACAGGCAAACAAAGATGACAAAATATATTTACCTGGAAACTGACAAAAAGTATTTAAAAGGGTCATATCATGAGGATCCTTTTTTTCTTCTCGAAATAACGATCAATGCACTACAAAAATGCTGTAACAACTTCAACTATATTGTATATGACATGTTTTAGATGAAAAATGGCTAACTTCACCTAAGGCCATTCAGTTTCTAGCACTGATTTCAATCTGATCTTGACAGTTTGAGCAGTAAATTTTAGCATGGACTGCATTTCACAATACAAGCTTTGCAAAGAGGCTGTTAAAGGAGGACAACAGCAACAAATCCGCAGCTCATCTGTGAGTGCAGAAGTTGTCCCTCTCACATACTAAATGCTAGAGGCAGCCTGTGGAACGGGGATTCCCCTATTATAATAAAAAAAAGAATGATATGACTTTGTAAATAACATTGTAAATATTCTCATTCATATGTACTGGAGTTCTTCAGTGTCCATCAGCTGGCTGTGGTTGCGTCCCTCGGCCAGCTCTTTGGCCACGGCTTCACGCTGACCCTCAATGCTCTCCAGTTCCTGGATCAAAGATTCCTCTTCTTGTTTCAGCTGCTGCAGTGCATTCAGTAGACTGGCCTCCTCCTCTTCTGGTAGCTGAGACAGCAACTCTAAACAGCTCCTGACAATTCAAAGCCAATTGAGTAACCCGCTGGGGTCAATGATGTCAATCATGTATTGACTAAAAATGTTTAATGACAAAAATAATGATACAATCCCTCACACAAGACAACTAACACATCCCACTCACAGAATAAGAAAGAAAAATGGTTGTTTGTTACTTGGAGATGTTTTGAGCGTGAGTGATACTAACTTGTAATTCTGGCACTCGTTCTCAGTGATGTTGAGTTGTGTGTCCAGATGGTCCAGTAGTGTGTCAGTGCATTCCTCACACAGCGGGTGATCAATATCTGTCTGACCAGACATAATGTCAAACAGATCGCTTGTCACCTACAGGAAAAAACAAAACAAAACACATACAGCATGAACAATCTATTCTGATACATCCATCTACCCACCCAACCTATTCTGCTTGTACAGGGTTCTACCCTAGGGTTCCATAGACAGCTTTAAAAACCCCTTTATGCCAAAAAGGTTCTACAAATTTTACTCCAGCACAACTTTAATTCCTGGATAAAATAAACTCAATGTATTTGCAAGTTTAATAGCGTTATTGGAAATCTATCTCTTTAAGCTATAAAGTTTATCTATTTATTAATGGATGCTATATTAGTCTGCTATTTATTCTGCACATTAACATGCATGATTGAAAGTTCTTCAGTTGTCATGTCAAAAGACTCCATACAGCTCTTACACTGAGTAACAGGCTCATATCATGTCATATAATTTATATTAAACATAAATGTTTCTATTACACAGATCCATGAAATAATATTTACCATAAACACCAAACAACTTGAACGTGTAACTATGCATAGTGCCACATTTCAGTCTCATGCTTTTAGCACGAGTGATAACAGAGCTTGCATACGCCGTATTTTAAACTCCAACTGTTATGGACGCTAGTTTGAGCTTAACAGCCGGGAAAACGAGGGTTACATTGATAAATGAGAAAACTAATTAAAGGAGATGTCTAATGCTATTTCATGTATTTTGACTTACTTACACTGTTAAAGAGTTGAATTCTCATGCTAAACATGACGAAACATGAGTTTCGGAAAGTTTTTTTCGAGTATGGCCCTGTGTTACTTCATAAAGGGCGGAATTCCTTGTATGGGCACTTCTCCCGGAAGAGCGAGCGTACACATAAACTAGAGTGAGAGCAAGATCACGGCCATCAACAAGCTTTGTTCGGGTTACGCCACGCCTCCAAAAGCTCGACTGTTTTCGGAAAGAAGCGGTACAGCTGTATCTGTCTTTTATAAATCTGACTGGGTTGACAACTATTAACAACTTTAATTTTATATTGTAAGTCACACAAAACTATGTTTTGCTGTCAGAGCACTGGTAATGTAGAACACAAGTAATTTAGTCTATTCTTTATACTGCTTTTTGTCATGTTTTAAATAAATTATTAGTGATTGTACATTTATCTGCCTGTTCATTTTTGTATATTGTCAAAATGGTTACGTTCAGGGTTATAGGGTGGAGTAGGGAGCTTAAAATGATCCATTCCATACAAAAGTACAATATTATATTGTAACTAAAATAATTATCACTGTAAATATATCTATATTATGTTTTTATTTTTGTGAAGTGGCTGAAAAGTGGTTATGTTTAGGTATGGGGTGAGTTAGGGGATCAAAGACATCTATATAATAGTAAAATATATTTGCATAAACACATTTATAAATTTAAAAATTATATAAGGGATTCGTATAGATTTGTATATCCTGTATATCCTGAAAGGTATACATCAGAAGCTTTGTATATGGCAAACAAATGATAAATTTGAAAATTGCAGTATGTACATAATTTATAAAGAAGATCTGTAAATGATATGAAACACGTATATGTGATGAATAGTTTACACTTTAGATTAGGGGATGCAGAAAGTGTTGTAAATGACTTCATTTACATATACACATAATTTGTCAAAGGTAAGAAATCTACAAATGAAAGATTATTACAAAATGGTACAGACTTCCCACTCATGTTCTTTGACACCCTGCAGACACTTCACACACACTCGCCGTGAACAATATTGTCAACCCAATAATTAAATTCCACAGGGATCCTGGTATTACATCAGTGTTTTTACTCAATCAGACTCCAGACATTAGTAGTCATTCTTTATCGGAGGCCTTCAAAGCATTAACTCGTGGCCAGGTAATTTATTTTAGGCAATCTAGACAGAATTTTTTTTTTAGCATGGAGAAAAGGCTGGTAAGCTCTTGGCTTACCAGGATCGATCAGCTAGCTCTTCTAGATAGATTTCCAGTATCAGATCCCTGACAGGTTAATTTATTTACAAGTTAATTTGGTCTTCTCAGACCTATTATGTTTATTATGTTAGACTGTACTCATGTTAGATTCAGAAAGCCCTCCAAATAATACTACAAATTTAGATCTCCTCAACTCGCTTGAGTATCCCACAATTGACAAAAACATTGCTAAAAATCTAGACGACCCAATTACAGATTCAGAGAATCAGAAGCCCTCAAATAGTCACTAGCTCCCTTAAAATTCGGGTCCAATTTAGGAAACATCATGGTTTACATAGAGGCCCTACTCACATGCCCATCCTCAACAATTACTTTTTCCCCTATCTAGCTCAGATCCTACATTTCGCCTTCGGTCATCTAATGGCCTTCTCAAGATTAATGACCTCTACGAGGAGGGAGTATTTTCCTCTTTCTCCTTCGTATCTAAAAAGTATAACATACACAGTCATCACTTGTTTCGGTTTTTTCAAATCAGACACCAGAAGCAGTTCCCTCACTTTCCTAAACGTCCACCTGAAACACAAACTGACCACTTTCTCACTTTAAATGTCAGCCATAGGCATTTAATCTTGGTCATTTAAATAAATTAATTCTATTAATGCAGCTCTTACTGACACTCTTAAAAGAGCAAGACCTAGGAGTAACTATTACAGAGGCCATTACATCTTCAACCAGGTACACTCCTCTTCCATATGTGCCAGGCATGACTTAATACAATGTAATGTGTAACCAATGCCCATTTGGCAAAAATGTTCCCAGACAGGAGTGCTTCCTTCAACCATTGCAAACACCTTCCAACCATCTGCATATGTTTTGAACATGTCCGCAGCTGGTAACATTTTGGTCCAATGTATTTGACACACTTAAAGCCCTCAACACTAATATTGACCCGGACCCATTTCTAACCCTATTTGTGGTCTCCCCTAAGCTTCATTTGGCACCCCAAGATCGTAAAAACGCTGCTTTTACTACGATCTTGGCCAGACAGGCTATCCTTCTTAAGTGGAAGCATGCTTCCTCTCCAACACATGACAGGTGGATATGGGATATTTTTTACTGTATTAGACTTGAAAAGTTAAGATGTTCACTCTCTGGTTCACTTATATCCTTGTAAAAGACCTGGGGTCCCTTCTTAAATTACATTAAACGTTTACCTATAACTGGTAATAATACATAATTCTCACCTATTAGAAGGAACTTTTTAGAAGGAACTTCAATTTTTTTTTTTTTCTCAAATATTTATTTTCTTAATTATTTTGCTTTTGTTTACTTGGTTTTGAACATTTGAGTTATTTGGATGGGGGGGGATCATGGAAGGGATTAATAATGGACAATGTCTTAAAACCCAGAAAACCCAGCTGATTACATCACAGGCGGCAGAGGGAATAGAAGTCACATCGCATTATTTTTCCATCCAAAGTTCTGAATTTAACTTATGTGCAAAATTGGAATATCACATAAAACATTTGCGAAATAAAGCAGTGTTTTCATCCAGTGAGTCAAAGAGAACAAAATAGTCACTTCCTGATAAACTGGCACTAAATATCAATAAGAAAAGTAGGAGAAGCCACTATATAATAATAATTTTGTTTATATTAAATTATTTGCGTCTCAGAGCGCGCAGACAAAATGCAATAAACGTGTTATCTTGCCTTCGGAGGTGGATGCCTGCTTTTTGGGAATGCAGTCGTGTAAGACAGTTTTGGGAGGGAATTATACCAAACACTTTGACGACAGACTTTGCTCAGACATTTCCTCAGGCATCAAAACAGCATTTCAGATGCTGTGCAAAAAGATCATTCCGCTGGTTAGTCCAGTTAAGACGTCCCATTGCGCAAAGTCACATTATTTTTTTTTTTATACTCAAAGAATTTATTCAGTATGTGTTTCCATCATAGTTTATGCTTGTTTTGTTATGGGATAAAAAAAAAAATATCAAATGACTCAAACGAGCGCATACGTTTTTTAATGCACATCTTGGTGTTTTCATCCAGCAGTTTTTGATGCGATATCCTAAAATGCGCATAAAAATAGGTGGATGGAAACATAGCTATAAAAATCCTCTATTATTCTGTGAATTTTTATTTTATTTTTTTTAACATTGCAAGCCCTCACGCATCAGCCTTTTTGAAATACAGACTGACTGGCAGATCAAAACATAGTAAATAAAGTTTTTATGGATGATGACTAATCAAGGCAAAACTAATTACAGTGAAATGCAGGATTTGTACATTGGCACACGTGAGTCTGTTAGTACTAACTCGTAAACAAAACGTGTAATTGCGCTCTTGGCTCAATGCTAACATTGTATTTTTGCGAGAGATTTTTTATAACCGATACCAATTATTTGCATGTTTATGTGCCAGATAACCGATATTTATTTGTGTTATTTCTGTTTTTTACAATTACAGCAACAGCACTGAACTGAACAAACTGTTTTATTTAACACTTTTTAAACACTGTCATTTTTGCAATTTCACTCCCTTCTTATATACAAAACACACTTCTACATCAATAGAGTCTAAAAGAGTGCAAAAAAAAAAATACAGTGCAAGTAAAGTCTTTTTAACATTACTGCTGTTGCATTTATAACAACAGCATATTAACAACAGGCAAAATAAATTTACAAAGTCTAATGTTTTCAAATGGAGAACATAAATAAATGACAGATGAGTCTATTAACTTCCCACAAATACAAACCCGATTCCAAAAAAGTTGGGACACTGTACAAATTGTGAATAAAAAAGGAATGCAATAATTTACAAATCTCATAAACTTATATTTTATTCACAATAGAATATAGATAACATATCAAATGTTGAAAGTGAGACATTTTGAAATGTCATGCCAAATATTGGCTCATTTTGGATTTCATGAGAGCTACACATTCCAAAAAAGTTGGGACAGGTAGCAATAAGAGGCCGGAAAAGTTAAATGTACATATAAGGAACAGCTGGAGGACCAATTTGCAACTTATTAGGTCAATTGGCAACATGATTGGGTATAAAAAGAGCCTCTCAGAGTGGCAGTGTCTCTCAGAAGTCAAGATGGGCAGAGGATCACCAATTCCCCCAATGCTGCGGCGAAAAATAGTGGAGCAATATCAGAAAGGAGTTTCTCAGAGAAAAATTGCAAAGAGTTTGAAGTGCATAATCTACATCATCTACAGTGCATAATATCATCCAAAGATTCAGAGAATCTGGAACAATCTCTGTGCGTAAGGGTCAAGGCCGGAAAACCATACTGGATGCCCGTGATCTTCGGGCCCTTAGACGGCACTGCATCACATACAGGAACGCTACTGTAATGGAAATCACAACATGGGCTCAGGAATACTTCCAGAAAACATTGTCGGTGAACACAATCCACCGGGCCATTCGCCGTTGCCGGCTAAAACTCTATAGGTCAAAAAAGAAGCCATATCTAAACATGATCCAGAAGCGCAGGCGTTTTCTCTGGACCAAGGCTCATTTAAAATGAACTCTGGCAAAGTGGAAAACTGTTCTGTGGTCAGACGAATCAAAACTTGAAGTTCTTTTTGGAAAACTGGGACGCCATGTCATCCGGACTAAAGAGGACAAAGACAGCCCAAGTTGTTATCAGCGCTCAGTTCAGAAGCCTACATCTCTGATGGTATGGGGTTGCATGAGTGCGTGTGGCATGGGCAGCTTACACATCTGGAAAGGCACCATCAATGCTGAAAGGTATATCCAAGTTCTAGAACAACATATGCTCCCATCCAGACGTCGTCTCTTTCAGGGAAGACCTTGCATTTTCCAACATGACAATGCCAGACCACATACTGCATCAATTACAACATCATGGCTGCGTAGAAGGATCCGGGTACTGAAATGGCCAGCCTGCAGTCCAGATCTTTCACCCACAGAAAACATTTGGCGCATATATTAGACAAGAATGGGAAAACATTCCTATTCCTAAACTTGAGCAACTTCTCTCCTCAGTCCCCAGACGTTTGCAGACTGTCATAAAAAGAAGAGGGGATGCCACACAGTGGTAAACATGGCCTTGTCCCAACTTTTTTGAGGTGTTGATGCCATGAAATTTAAAATCAACTTATTTTTCCCCTTAAAATGATACATTTTCTCAGTTTAAACATTTGAAATGTCATCTATGTTGTATTCTGAATAAAATATTGAAATTTGAAACTTCCACATCATTGCATTGTTTTTATTCACAATTTGTACAGTGTCCCAACTTTTTTGGAATCGGGTTTGTATAAGCATTTGTTTTAAACTACATTTTTAAAAGGTTTATGTGTTGTTTAATAGACTAAAGAGTGAAGAGAATGGAACGCGCTGGAATATTCTCTGGAATATGCACATACATAACATTGTCAGAAAAATAAACAAAACAGAGCGAATACATCATCGCTAGTCCATCTCATCTGGCACGTTATCAGAATTATTAATAATGTTTTTGTCGGTTTGTCTAGATTATGAAATACCTGCTGATGACAGAACGCTGTTTTCATCTATGCGTTTACACAGAACGTCTCTCGCGGAGATAGCCCTGATAATTCATTTCCACAGAGCTGTAATTATTTAGATGTTTATTATATAAATGTTATATAGTAGACGTTAATATAATTTAAGGAGTTTTAAACGATTG
Organism: Coreius guichenoti; assembly: GCA_039654105.1. Taxonomy (NCBI): domain Eukaryota; kingdom Metazoa; phylum Chordata; class Actinopteri; order Cypriniformes; family Gobionidae; genus Coreius; species Coreius guichenoti. Next base: position 13,598,065 of record CM077187.1, read on the forward strand.
GGTCTTGTTAAAAGTTACATACGGTGACTATGCTGGAGCAACAACCCGGTGAGTGAACGGCTATGAATGCGATTTCACGAGATATAGGCATAGGCGAGAGAGAGAGAGAGAGAGAGAGAGAGAGAGAGAGAGAGAGAGAGAGAGAGAGAGAGAGAGAGAGAGAGAGAGAGAGAGAGAATTCAGCGCTTTTATTTCCAACATGCACTCATTCATGGCTGTTTTATTTCATTCATGTAAAGTTACGTCTTTATTGGGACATGACGGATTACGTGACTCTGTGAGTTCGTCTCTATTTTTAGCGCCAAGTTTAAACTACATAACATAGCTTATTTGTGCATATCTCATTTGTGCATTACTAGCTGTTATGTTAAATAAAGTTTATTAATTAAGGGATGCAAGTTATTTTACCTTCGAACACCGTTGACTCATTTCCCCTCAGACACAGTGCTTTAATGGCGGGCTTGTATGCGATTCTCAGAAAGTCCACAAGATGGCGCCATTTATCAGTGAATCCAATATTATAAAACCGAAACCTGATTATGGGAAAAAGCTTAAATATCGGGAAAAATATCGGGAAACCGATATATCGGTCGAGCTCTAATTTTTGCACAAGTAGATTGGCCACAAAGTTGTCAAAATGTCTGGCAGGTGTTTTATAATGGATGCTCGCTGAAGAGGTGTGTTTTGGAAAAGTTTGTAAGGCATCAGACACTCCAAGCAGACACAAACACTCAATCTGACATACTGCAGAAACTGTTCACTGATTGACAAATTTAAAATGTTTTAGTTTTTGATTTGTATTTTGCTGTGTTTAGTAATTATAAACAGATCTGTATAGTAGCTATATGCAGTCAGGTCAAAGTGGCTGGTATAGTGGTCTTTTGGCATGTTCATGTGGTCTTGTTTGGTATCGCACCTTGACTTGCAGTAAGTTGTACAAAAAATTAATTAAGCGTTGCCTTAAAACATTATATTTTTCCCTCAGTTTCTGCTGCTGCACTGTATACATTGTGATTTATGTAAATTCAAGCTTTTCAAATCCTAGCCTTTTTTTTTTTTTTTTTTAAATGGTAGTAATTTTTCAGTCTATTTGAGCTTCTCTTAAACTGCTCCTGTACTACTTCAAGTAATTTGATACCAAGATTATACTTGTAACCTACAGGGTTCAAGAGCTGTGGCCATTTCATTTTGGCTATGTAATATTGGCTTGTGGAAGTGCTGGTTAAGGGTTTAAACGAGGTTAAATAATAACGAAAACTTTAATGGATAAGATTAATCATACTGGAGTCAAAAAAAAAAAAAAACGGAATTATGCATGTTATCCCCTCTGTTCCAATTATTGATTCATAACATCAACTGCAGTCTAATTTTATATTATAATCTAATATCAGTGAAATCCACTCAAACTAATAAATAATTTATTGTTCCATTTTTGTGTCTGCCAAGAACATAAATGTAAATATGAAATTGTGTAGTGCTATTTGGTATGTGAGTCCATACTTTCAGCCTGCGACTCAAGTTCTCCATAGTTCCTCCATCTGAAGCTTCTCCAATAAGAGTGAAACTGTTGGTGCTTTCAGTTGACATCATCCTACAGAACACCAACAGCTCATTAATACACCACCATACATTTTTAATATTTATTTTCAACTCAGTACATGTTGATCTTACAGTTATATGCATATAACAGAATAAACAGAAAAAATATATATATTATATAAACCATAACTAGAGCTATACAATTGCGGATTAACTGAGAATCACAATTCTTATACGATTCTGAGGAAAAAACATTAATTTCAGTGATTTACAGAACTGTAATATTATACTACTAAAGAAAATAACATGCAGGACTTGTGGATGTTTCAGTTCAGAACTAAAACTATTGACTGATGCTAAATATTACATAAGTGTAATGCTTGAATGCTCTTAAATAAACAATACTTTGTTCTTGTAAGTACAGACAAAGACACTGATAAGCTCATTAAGTAGCAAACGACCAGGAACAAAAAGGGTTTGAGTCATCAGTAATCAATATCTAATATTATCAAAAAGATTTATTTAATGGTCAACTTTTATATAAATAAGATTAGCACAATACAGTAGCGTAACTTTGTGTTAAAAAGTGGGTGAGACAGGAGTTAACAAACGAACAAAATGAATACTCTGCTAGTCAACTGGAGATGTTTCATTTGCAGAACATCTGTGTCGTGAGGTGTTTTTCAAAAAGTAGTAGGAACAATAAGGACCCTGGCAAAAAGTGGTGGGAACATGTCCCACCCGCAAATTACGCCTATGGCACAATAGCAGATTTATTAAACTATTAACACTAATAGGGCCCCTAATACTCTAGCAATGGCCCTGGGTCACATCACAGAAAATGCATCTTAATACAAGGTGGAAATATAGGGACTATGTCTATTAACACATTGACCCAAAGATCACAATGATGTGATTAGAAAATTCAAATCTGCTTTCATGCTGAAGTAGCACACTGATCTGCCAGTCATGCGTCTTTCATTTGGAGAGCTCTGTTAATGTTTTCATATGGAGAGCTCTGTTAATGTTTCGGCAAAATTATGCATTAGTTATTAGTACGTTTATAGCTCTGATGCTCTGACCCAGTCGTCTAGCCATCAAAATTTGGCCCTTGTCAAAATCGCTAAAATCCTTAACCTTGCCCATTTTTCCTGCTTCTGACACATCGACTTTGAGGAAAAAATGTTCACTTGCTGCCTAATATATCCCACCCACTAACAGGTGCCGTGACGTATATGTATGTATGTGTGTATGTGTGTATGTATGTATGTATGTATATATATATAAACAGTGGGGAGAACAAGTATTTGATACACTGCCGATTTTGCAGGTTTTCCTACTTACAAAGCATGTAGAGGTCTGTAATTTTTATCATAGGTACACTTCAACTGTGAGAGACGGAATCTAAAACAAAAATCCAGAAAATCACATTGTATGATTTTTAAATAATTAATTTGCATTTTATTGCATGACATAAGTATTTGATCACCTACCTACCAGTAAGAATTCCGGCTCTCACAGACCTGTTAGTTTTTCTTTAAGAAGCCCCCCTGTTCTCCACTCATTACCTGTATTAACTCGTTACCTGTATAAAAGACACCTGTCCACACACTCAATCAAACAGACTCCAACCTCTCCACAATGGCCAAGACCAGAGAGCTGTGTAAGGACATCAGAGATAAAATTGTAGACCTGCACAAGGCTGGGATGGGCTACAGGACAATAGGCAAGCAGCTTGGTGAGAAGGCAACAACTGTTGGCGCAATTATTAGAAAATGGAAGAAGTTCAAGATGACGGTCAATCTCCCTCGGTCTGAGGCACCATGCAAGATCTCACCTCGTGGGGCATCAATGATCATGAGGAAGGTGAGGGATCAGCCCAGAACTACACGGCAGGACCTGGTCAATGACCTGAAGAGAGCTGGGACCACAGTCTCAAAGAAAACCATTAGTAACACACTACGCCGTCATGGATTAAAATCCTGCAGTGCACGTAAAGGTCCCCCTGCTCAAGCCAGCGCATGTCCAGGCCCGTCTGAAGTTTGCCAATGACCATCTGGATGATCCAGAGGAGGAATGGGAGAAGGTAATGTGGTCTGATGAGACAAAAATAGAGCTTTTTGGTCTACACTCCACTTGCCGTGTTTGGAGGACGAAGAAGGATGAGTACAACCCCAGGAACACCATCCCAACCGTGAAGCATGGAGGTGCAAACATCATTCTTTGGGGATGCTTTTCTGCAAAGGGGACAGGACGACTGCACCGTATTGAGGGGAGGATGGATGGGGCCATGTATCGTGAGATCTTGGCCAACAACCTCCTTCCCTCAGTAAGAGCATTGAAGATGGGTCGTGGCTGGGTCTTCCAGCATGACAACGACCCGAAACACAGGAGTGGCTCTAGTGAGAAGCATCTCAAGGTCCTGGAGTGGCCTAGCCAGTCTCCAGACCTGAACCCAATAGAAAATCTTTGGAGGGAGCTGAAAGTCCGTATTGCCCAGCGACACCTGAAGGATCTGGAGAAGGTCTGTATGGAGGAGTGGGCCAAAATCCCTGCTGCAGTGTGTGCAAACCTGGTCAAGAACTACAGGAAACGTATGATCTCTGTAATTGCAAACAAAGGTTTCTGTACCAAATATTGCTTTTCTGATGTATCAAATACTTATGTTATGCAATAAAATGCTAATTAATTACTTAATCATACAATGTGATTTTCTGGATTTTTGTTTTAGATTCCGTCACTCACAGCTGAAGAGTACCTATGATAAAAATTACAGACTTCTACATGCTTTGTAAGTGGGCAAACCTGCAAAATCGGCAGTGTATATATACACACCGATCAAGCATAACATGCCCCATGTCACATAAAGTACACTATTTTGTGCCAACAAGTAATGCCAGCTTTTTCCACTGGCTACCACCACCAGTGTGTCGGACCCACTTTATATTAGGTGGCCTTAACTACTATTTAATAACATTTTAATTAATAATTTGATACAATGCACTTATTGTGTACATACATGTTTTTACATTGTACTTACATTTTAAAAATTAAAATTAAAACGTAAGTAATTACATCTGCATGTAATTACATCTGTAATTTATTTCTGTAGTTACATTTATAATTACACTGTTGACACTTCACTTACACCTTAACCTACCCTTAAACTTACCCATACCACCACACCTGTCCCTAACTTTACCCGTATCCCACCTCAATATCAGCAAAAGTGTTTTGCAATACAATATGAACACAATAAGTACATTGTACTTATTTTTTGATGTAAGTACATAGTAGTTAAGGCCACCTAATATAAAGTGGGACCAGTATGTCATACCAATTGGAAACAATACTGTTTGGATCAAGATCATAATCTTTTAACGGTTAATCATGCAGCTTTATCCAGAACACGTGAAAGTGTAAAAACAGGTGTCATCAGGGTCATCATACCTTGCGGGTGGGATGTATTTCCGAGCCACACCATCCCGTTTGCTCTCCAAAAAGGTCTCCTAAAATAACACACACATTTTTACATAATTCTGAATTTAATAGATTTAAGATCACAAATATTTTTGTAATATTAATTAAAAAACTAGAAGAGTAAAGATTGTAAACAAACTTTGATGTTAGTTTGAGAGAGTTTAATATAGTTTAAAAAGATTTTTGCTAGGTTGTTCTGGGTGGTTGGCTAGGCGGTTGCTATGGTAACCACTGCAACCAATTTTTTCCTCTAATGAAATTCTGCCAGCGTCAGAAATTGATGCACAATGGCTTCTCTTAAGCCGGGCATACACTGAGATTTTCGTCAGATTTCGAGCCAATTTCCGAATCGTAGGACTCTTTTGTCGTTTTTCATTGTGCATCGGTTTTCATGCAGTGTACAGGGAGAAACGAGAGGCAATTAACCTCTCGCGACCGGCAATGGTCGGATGAATTTCTGACGTCAGAAATTTTGGTCGCCCCAAGGGAGGGTATTGCACGGTTAAAGCAGAGCTACGAGCCGATTGCCCTAAACACAGTGTTTTTTCCCCTCACTGTGCCTGCAAGAAAACAGAAATTAAACCATTTCATCTTTAATGCAGCAAAAAAGAAAATGAAAAGAGGGAGATATAAGTTCTGTAGCTATCAAACTAACTGCAATTTAGCAAACTGTTGCTTACCTCCAGTTGGTGTTGCAAAATGGATAAACCATATTACCCACGTCTTCCAAGCCACCTGCGTGTAGCATAGGCTACACAGGCACCTCTTTTATTAATTTACTTGATCATTAATTTACTTATTTACTCATTTATTTAATATTTACTTCATTTTATTATCACAGAAAATGTGAATAGTTGTCCATCATTTTGCAATTGGTGATAAAGAAAAATGTCATTACAATATTGGACATTTTTCCGTTTTAAACCATGAAGGCGAGTCAGTGGATGTCACACAAGCAATGTGCAAACTTTGCATGGGAGTTACGCCGGTGAAAAAGTCTCAAACCCCAGTCAATTATTCACTACAGAAAGTGAAATGCCATTTACTGCCATTATAATGCTTGGAAGAGCCAGGACATTTTTTAATAAAACAATTGTATTCATCTAAAAGAAGAATGTCATATACACCTAGGATGGCTTGAGGGTGAGTAAATCATGGGGATATTTTTATTCTTGGGTGAACTATCCCTTTAAGTCTATGGGATTTTTCTGAGATTGGATCATTTATTTGAAGGTCTGGCCCAGGTTATGTGGATGTAATTTTAAAGCTCTAAAGTTGCTCCCACTTGTCTCTACAATGTTCTGATCCACGGATATCCCTCTCACCATTTTCAATGGAAGTCTATGGGGTGGTTGCTAGGATGCTGTAACTGGTTGCTATGGCATGGCTAGGAAGTTATGACACTACACATTGGTGGTTTGATAGGCAAAGTCAGATGAGCCCAACCCCAAGTCTCTATGACATTCTGATCTAGAGGCATAATCTCACAAATGATGTGCCAATGTTAAGTCTATGGGAACATCATATGTTCAATCGCTTATAAAAGACATATCACGCCTGTCCTCAATAAGCCGCACAATTTGACACCACATTCACTGGTCTACAACAAAAACGGTGCAGGAAGTGTTTCACAGTGAAATTCTATTTCTGGACAAAAAAAAAGTATGAGAGAAAACAATTGAAATGTACAATAGACATGCAGAAAGACTACTTAACATTCTGAATCAAAAGAGCCCAACCCCGTTATTCTACAGCGCTCTGGTGCCATGATATGGATGGCTTGTTTTACTCTATTGTTGCTAGGGTGCTCTAAAAGGTTGCTAGGGCATGGCTAGACAGTTGTCAGACGATTTGCCAGTCTGAGTCAAAAGAGGCCTCCCACTTGTCTCTATGATGTTATGATCCACAGATATCCCTCTCACCATTTTCAATGGAAGTCTATGGGGTGGTTGCTAGGGTGCTGTAACTGGTTGCTAAGGCATGGCTAGGAAAACTTTTATGTCAGTACTTATTGGCTGCTTGCTGGGCTGAGTCAAATGAGCCCACCCACAAATCTCTATGACAGAAATCCAGAGATCTGGGGCCGTATTTACAAAATATTTTATCTTACCACTAAGACTTCCCCTAAATAGCAAAAGTTCTTAGGTAAGAGTTAAAACCTATTCACAAAGCTGCTGAGACCAACTTTTACTAAGGAATAGAGAGGAATCTTAGGCTAAGAGAAAGGACGGGGTTGACCTTGTTTTCTATGGATGATGTCAACACGCTCACTAACTATGCACACAGTGATTGGGTGATGAGGGAGGGGTCTCTGTCAGTGATTTAATCATAGAAATACTGTAAAACAAGGTATCATATTGCCATATTCAAATAAAGATTTTAAAATGTATGCTAAGTGTCACTAATTAAACAAGTATGTGTTAACAAATGCCATCAAAACTTTTCTGAATACAGCTGGTACATACACTTCATATACCGGTAATTTATCTTACCACTCTGCCTTCCGTGATGTTTTCACACAATAACGAAACCTACGCTGCATGCTGCGCATGCGCAAGACTGTTGCTAACTTTGCTTAAAGGGATAGTTCACCCAAAAATAAAAATTCTGTCATTATTTACCCTCATGTCGCTCCAAACCCATAAGACTTTTGTTCATCTTCGGAACACAAATGAAGATCTTTTTGATGAAATCTGAGCTTTCTGTTCCTCCATTGGCAGCTACACAACTACCACTTTGATGCTTCAAAAAGCCTAAAAGCCTAAATTCAAACTGTTCATCATATAAAGCGATCGTGTCTGTTCAAATTTGGACTAAACAGCTGGATTCATATCAGTTTTACGATCTCTTTATGAACTATTTGAAGCATCAAAGTGGTAGTTGCATAAAATAAAAATGGTACCGTATTCAAATAAAGATTTTAAAATGTAGGCTAAGTGTCACTAAGTAAACAAGTATATGTTCAGCTAATTTAGTTCAGCTAATAAGAATATGTTCATGTTCATGAACAGTATTTACCATGAGTTTTTCAAATCGTTTTTCAAATTTCTTAATCAAATACGGTTTTAATGATAATTAAAATATAAAGCATTAATACTTTGCAAGCACCACTAATAAGTTTAAAGTGCCCCTATTATGGATTTTTGAAAATTACCTTTCATGTAGTGTGTAATATAGTTCTAAGTGAATAAAAACATCCTGCAAAGTTTTAAATCTGAAAGTGCACCATATATAAAGTTACTGTCTCTCAAAAGTAAGAGTCGACTCTGAGTCAATTAAACGAATCGTTTTTTAAACGAATCCCAAGCCGTTTCATTGTGACGTCAAGACGAAACATTAGCATATTGCTCGCACAGACACCAGGGAAAACTTGAACCACCTCAAACACTGCAGCTGATTCCTGTGGATCCTGGATAGCATCATGTCGAGAAGACGCTGTGCTCTACAATGTGTTTATTGTGTTTTTATTGTGTAGGTATCTGGCTAACTCGTGTTATTACTGTCTTACTGAAATACTATTGTAAATCAGCTGTGGGCTGCAGTATTACCAAAAACTATTAGGGCTGCACAATTAATCGAATTTTAATCACGATCGCGATTTTGGCTTCCCACGATCAAATTAGCATGATCGAGCGATATTTAAAATGCGTCATTCCGTACATAGAACGCTCCCTATCAACGTTTTTTTTTTTTTTTGCAAAGCCAATCTAGCGCTCCGTAAACCACTGTCTGATCACGTGCCTCCATGAGTCAATCAGAGTTGTTCCCTGCACCGCGCAGCTTAGTTTCTAGATGTAGACAGTCACAGAGGACAGAGTAACGTGAGGAAAATTCCACAACAGATAGCAGTCGGTCATAAGGCTTAACAAAGAAAATCTTAAAGAAAACAAAAAAATGTCTAACGTAGCAGAGGGCGAGGCCGGGGGGCTTGTCCTGAGAATCGGATCGTCGTCCATTGTGTGGAGGCATTTTGGGTTCAAGGCAAGTGACATAAAACAAGAACAAGTCATATGCAAAGAGTGCCGTAAAGTTGTGTTGGCGCCATAAAGCAACACAACGAACCTCTTTAACCACTTAAAAAAACACCATAAAGTTCAATTCGATGAATGTATGAGGGCCAAGAAATGCGTTGCAAAGACTAATCATCCCACAACATCAACTCAGGCATCCATCAAAGTGAGCCTCTTTAGCGCAACACCATACCCATCCACCTCCCAAAGACAGTGAAATAACGAATGCAGTCGCATTTCATTTGGCCAAAGACATGTGCCCCAATAAACACGATGACAAACGAAGGCTTCAAATTCTTGGTCAACACTCTGGATAAACGATACGTGATCCCCTCGAGCAATTATTTTTCCAAGGTGGCACTACCTGCGATGTACATAAAACGCAGAGGGGAAATAGAGAGTGATCTTGCCAATGTAAAGTACTTTGCAACTACAACGGATCTGTGGTCAAGCAGGACAATGGATCTGTACACGAGTTTGACAGTTCATTACATCGATGAGGATTTTGCAATGCAGAGTCGATGCTTGCAAACGTCTTTTTTCCCCGCAAGATCACACGGGAGAGTCAATTGCCCAGGGCCTGAGGGAGGCGATGGCCTCTTGGAGCTTGCAGGAGGAGAGGCTTGTCTGCATTACAAAAGACAACGGAGCTAATGTGGTGAAGGCAGCTTCTCTAAATAATTGGACTAGGCTCCAGTGCTTTGGCCACAGACTCCATCTAGCAATAGGTGAGTAAAAGTTATATTAAATAAAAAATGAATTAAAAGAATTGTATATTAATTAAAAATATATATAATTAATTGAACTATTATGCTATTTGTGATAATTGTAGTTGATCAGTACTTATTGTGCTAATGTGTGTGAATATGTTACTGATAATAACAATAGTAGGCTAATATAACAACTGTTATTTCTGCTAGTGTTGATAAACCAAAACCACACAGTTTTAGTCATGTTGAATGACATAAGATTTAACTAACTTAAATCTTGAATAATATGATTGGGGTTGTTTATCAAATCTGTGGTTTAATTTTACATATGATTTGTTCATGTTCTTTCTTAGAGTATGCAATGAGAGATCCTCGGATTGACCGAGCAGTGGGTCTCTGCAAAAAGCTGGTAAGCAGTTTCTCTTACAGCTGGCGACGTAAAAAACAGCTAACAAAGGCACAAAGAGAACTGAAGCTTCCAGAGCATACACTGCAGACCGAGTGTTCCACAAGGTGGGGATCAAGGCAGGCAATGATTGCAGGAGTCCTGGAGCAGTAGAGGGCGATTTCTCAGGTCTTGTCCGATGACAGAAAAGCCAGACACCTCATCCCCACCTGGCAGGACACAGATGTCCTCGAGGCCATCAACAAATCCCTCAGCCCTCTATCGGAATTTACTGATGTGCTTTCCAGTGAGAAGTATGTCAGCGTTTCCTTTGTGAAGCCAGTCCTCCACCTTTTCAGATCCTCCATCTTGAAAGTGAACGATGATGAGACAGAACTAACCCGCACCATCAAGACAAAAATCCTGAGCTATCTGGATGAAAAATATAATGACCCTCTGGCACAAGAACTGCTTGATATGGCTTCTGCGCTTGATCCACGGTTCAAGCTCAGCTAAGTCAGTGAGGACAATGTTGCACCAATTCATGCCAGACTGACTTCTGAAATGGCGAGGACTGCACCTGCAGCCATGGCTGTAAGTAATTATATTGATGTTAGATACACAGAATGTATGATAAATTAATGATTTTAAGTGGATTAAAATTATATGAAATCCAGTGGTGTAATGTACTCTCTGGAAGTGAGTGTTGAATAGGTTTAGATTATTAGGGCTATTCATTATTTATATCTTATTTACTACACTCTTCAAGGAGATGGGCCCAACTGATCCCCATGGTGAGACTGCTGAAGATGCACCCACTACAAAAAAGAAAAAGACCTTGGGGAGTTTCTTCAAGACTGCTGAGGGAGCCACACAAAGACTCAGTCCTCTCCAAGAACAACAAACTATATCTTCTGAGCTACAGTCTACAATCAGGTAACCTAGACAGTGAGGAGGAAGAAGTGAAGAAAACTGGCGAAGAAGTACTTATGCATCCCGGCTACAAGTTCTCCCTCTGAGAGGGTGTTCAGCACAGGGGGGAATGTGGTGACCTGCCTTCACTCATCCCTCAAGCCAGAAAATGTTGATAGGCTAGTGTTTCTTACCAAAAACCTGTAAACTAGTCTTTTCTGCATAGTTCTGCCTTGAAATGTTCTCATTTGGTTACATTCTGTTATGGAATATTTGTTTTTTATTGATTGTATATTTTGAGTTTTATTCACATCCATTATGCAGATACAATGCAAGTTTATATTTTGCTTCCTAAATATATATTTACACAATGGAAAATGGAAAATAGTGCCCTGTTGAAGTTTTGCTACATTTTCTTTATTGTTTTATTTATTCTTATTTATTCTTTAAGGAGATGCACTGAATTTTGGTGAATAAGAGGACCTATTTTATTTTGATGCACATATTTGTACATTAGCAGGAATGTAGCACAATATGGATGTGAAAGCAGTTATAATTAGCCTATGTGACAAAATTTGTTTTGGTTAAAATCAACAAATAATCGTGATAATTAATCGTGACCTCAATATTGATCAAAATAATCGCGATTATCATTTTGGCCATAATCGTGCAGCCCTAAAAACGATCTACAAACCCGATTCCAAAAAAGTTGGGACACTGTACAAATTGTGAATAAAAACAGAATGCAATGACGTGGAAGTTTCAAATTTCAATATTTTATTCAGAACACAACATAGATGACATATCAAATGTTTAAACTGAGAAAATGTATCATTTTAAGGGGAAAAATAAGTTGATTTTAAATTTCATGGCATCAACACATCTCAAAAAAGTTGGGACAAGGCCATGTTTACCACTGTGTGGCATCCCCTCTTCTTTTTATAACAGTCTGCAAACGTCTGGGGACTGAGGAGACAAGTTGCTCAAGTTTAGGAATAGGAATATTGTCCCATTCTTGTCTAATACAGGCTTCTAGTGGCTCAACTGTCTTAGGTCTTCTTTGTCACATCTTCCTCTTTATGATGCGCCAAATGTTTTCTATGGGTGAAAGATCTGGACTGCAGCCTGGCCATTTCAGTACCCAGATCCTTCTTCTACGCAGCCATGATGTTGTAATTGATGCAGTATGTGGTCTGGCATTGTCATGTTGGAAAATGCAAGGTCTTCCCTGAAAGAGACGACGTCTGGATGGGAGCATATGTTGTTCTAGAACTTGGATATACCTTTCAGCATTGATGGTGCCTTTCCAGATGTGTAAGCTGCCCATGCCACACGCACTCATGCAACCCCATACCATCAGAGATGCAGGCTTCTGAACTGAGCGCTGATAACAACTTGGGTTGTCTTTGTCCTCTTTAGTCCGGATGACATGGCGTCCCAGTTTTCCAAAAAGAACTTCAAATTTTGATTCGTCTGACCACAGAACAGTTTTCCACTTTGCCACAGTCCATTTTAAATGAGCCTTGGCCCAGAGAAAACGTCTGCGCTTCTGGATCATGTTTAGATATGGCTTCTTTTTTGACCTATAGAGTTTTAGCCGGCAACGGCGAATGGCACGGTGGATTGTGCTCACCGACAATGTTTTCTGGAAGTATTCCTGAGCCCATGTTGTGATTTCCATTACAGTAGCATTCCTGTATGTGATGCAGTGCCGTCTAAGGGCCCAAAGATCACGGGCATCCAGTATGGTTTTCCGGCCTTGACCCTTACGCACAGAGATTGTTCCAGATTCTCTGAATCTTTGGGTGATATTATGCATTGTAGATGATGATAACTTCAAACTCTTTGCAATTTTTCTCTGAGAAACTCCTTTCTGATATTGCTCCACTATTTTTCGCCGCAGCATTGGGGGAATTGGTGATCCTCTGCCCATCTTGACTTCTGAGAGACACTGCCACTCTGAGAGGCTCTTTTTATACCCAATCATGTTGCCAATTGACCTAATAAGTTGCAAATTGGTCCTCCAGCTGTTCCTTATATGTACATTTAACTTTTCCGGCCTCTTATTGCTACCTGTCCCAACTTTTTTGGAATGTGTAGCTCTCATGAAATCCAAAATGAGCCAATATTTGGCATGACATTTCAAAATGTCTCACTTTCAACATTTGATATATCATCTATATTCTATTGTGAATAAAATATAAGTTTATGAGATTTGTAAATTATTGCATTCCTTTTTTATTCACAATTTGTACAGTGTCCCAACTTTTTTGGAATCGGGTTTGTATTAATGCAGATTGTCTGTCGTTCTTACTACTTTGAGTAAAGATAAAAGGATGGAGCAAGATATGTTTTGCAAACTTTAATGTTACATCAGTCATTCACGTTAGTGCTGGGCTAACGTATGCGCTGTTATTGATACAGTTCCCGCATGTGCACCACAATAAATTAGAAACACACACACAGGCTTGTTGATGGACGCACACTTGTTAATGCTGATGGTGAGGAATTACAGTTGAAACATCTCATAATGTACCTCAAAATGAGTAGCATCACTGAGAAACGTCCTGCTCAAGGTTCGGGTTGAATAACTAGTTCTTCCAATGTTTCATCATCGATTCGGACTCGCGCTGGGATTGATGTAAAATCGACATAAAATCGTCAATACTGTCTTTACACTGTGTACAATCGCTGAGCTTTAGGAAGCCTCCGGACAGAGCTGGAGTTCAGTTATGGTAATGGACGTTCAGATTACAAAATACGCGCTGTGCGCGGTAGACCAATCACAACAGACTGGGCCATCTGACCAATCAGAACAGAGTAGCAGAGTAGTAAAAGAGGGATTTAGAGAGACTGATTCATCCATCAAGTTGTTTGAGAATCATTGAACATTGTGGTAATGTGCAATGTATATTATGAGAAAATTAAACTGTTTCTTGACCTTTGATGCATCTAAACCTGTTGTTGGGACATCAAAAACTAAATTAGGAAACTTTAAAATAGCATAATAGGGGCACTTTAAATAGTATAACAATACTTTTCTAATAATAATACTATGCTTCTCAAGCCAACATCATAATAATAATAATAATAATAATGTTTAAATAGTATAACACAGGGGCATAGACACGAGAGGGCCTGGTTGGGCTAGGCCCCCTCATTTACATGTCCGGCCCCCCCAAATTTCTGATTGCTTAAAATTTAAAAAAAATGGATTGAGCGCGCAGTGGCATAGACGCGCGAGCTTGTCGAGCGCACATCCCTTTTTCACAGACATCGTTGGAAGTTTGTAGTTCGGTCGGAAATAGCAATAGCAATAGCAAAGAAAGTAAAATGAGAAGCATATTACTAACGTTAACTAACAGTAAAGAGAGAGAGAGCGCACTTCTGCTTGACTGGTTGAGCCCTGCTGGAGCAGCTCTAAATATTCACTGTGCTATTAAATTAAAGATAAAATATGATAGAGCAATAATATGAACAGTGAAAGTAACAGTAGCTCCAATACATTTTAACAGGCATACTTATGAAAATAAATTAAGGAAATATCTATTTGCTAAGCCAACGCATTTGATTCATATTCTTTTGGTTCCTCTGCCAAATATTAGTAATAAATCAAAAATGCAATGAAAATACAGGTATCGTACTAAAAATAAAAGTGCTGGTATCAGACTTGTTCTGTAAAAAGTGGTATTGGAACATTCCTAGATAGGACCCCTCAAAAATAAAATTCTGGCTACGCCGCTGGTATAACAATAATTATATTATATTATTATAATATCATAGTATTATATATAATATATATAATAACTAGTGGCTAAAGTTTGTGAACAAACTTTGATGTTGGCTTGAGAAGCCTGATGGTAATATGGTGTTCATTTACTTATCCAATCAATTTTTAAAGTCTTTGTTCAAAGACAAATATAGTAATAATCTCAGATTCAGGATGTTTTTGCTCACTATTATAAGCAGTCATCATTGTTCATTACCAAAGCAACTGCTGCATTCCACACCATTTTTTGTGTGTATGGAAAAGTGCCTGTACTCTTAAGAGCCAGAAAGATCACAAAGAAAGCTTGCTGGTGTGATGTATTCACCTCAGGGAAGCTGCTGCTCTCACTGCTATTCGACTGTTTATTCGCTGTTACTGTCACTAATGGAGCTGAACAAAAAAAGACAAGTCAAACTTAATCTACTTCTTAATGGAATAAATTCATCTCTCTCTTATGGTGTAAAGAGACCAGTTTAAAGTGGTGTAGTGCTGTATGGTCATACCGGTGAGCTCATGGATAGTCATTCTGTCCAAGACATTGAAGGATGTGTCGAGCTTCAGTGGCTGACTGCAGCGCTGACAAACAAAACTCACCTGCATGGTGTTGCTAGAAAACTTCAAACCCTCCATGCTGCTGTAGGAAACATAACACACACACACGCACAGTTACAGGAGCTTTTTGGACATTTGTCTAGTATAGTGCCTATATATCAATATTGGCAATACAGAGATAAATATTAGTCAGTTGCTCTGTTCTTAGAAGACTCTCTGCAAATACTAGCAGCCCTATGTACTTTTCTTCTCTTTTCTAAAGCCTCAGGCCTACATCTTAATCTTGAAAAAAGTGAATTACATCAGATTTAAAAAAAAAAAAATTGTGTATTTTTTTTATTTGTGTATTGCAGTTAGGACTGGGCGATATGGCCAAAAAAATTATCAAATGATAACATTTTCATAACAGTCGACATCGATAATTATCACGATAAATGTCAAATCTTTATTTCTTTCAAGTTTAAAGGCAGATTTTTGCTCCTAAGTAAAAGTAAAAATCCTCTCAGAAAGCTCCTAATTTACCTTAAAAACTTCTACGTAGGAGTCTTAGCTTAATAGTGATTCAGCAACTCTGAGCGAGGAAAATACTACAATATAATATTAATAAAAATAATAATTTTTATCTTAGTGAGGAGGCGGGGCTGACCCCGCTGCTACGACTGTGATTGGTTGGTTGTCCAAGAAGGGAAAAAAAGAGCACTCTTAAGTATAGAGTCTATATAAACCTTCACTTTGAAATTACAGGCGTGATTTTTCATGTTTTACCGTACTCTCTCTCTCTCTCACATAATATATATGTATTTATTTTTTATTTACCATGCTGTTAATGTTGTACTTAATGTATTTGATAGGAAATGAACAGCGACACAAAGTTCTGAAACTGCTGTAATTGTGTGGTCACTTTGCTTATAGAAGGTTGTGACAGACCCAAATCATCACTGCTGCATAGTTGCATTTTTCCAGTTGCCAAACATGTTAATGTAGTGATTACTTCCATTTCTGTGCTGTGTCGGAGATTAGCGTGTCTATAATAAGATCGGTCACAAACATGATCCCTGCACGATCTAATGTGTAGTGTCTTATTAATTCAATCATACATTGTGTGCAACACATTTCTTATCCCTCTTCGAGATTCGTCCATTTTCTCCGGTGCTAAAGAAACTCTTAAGCCTCTTAAAAGTCCTCGTCCATACTCCTTTTAATTTTTTCGACCTTAAGACCTCTTTTAAGGGTTAAGATGCTTTCTGAATTACTTTCTTCTTTACTAGGATTTTTTCTTTAATTTTAAGAGGAAACACCCACCTTTCTAAGAATTTTCTTAGAATTTTGTCACTAGGAGCTACTCTTTGCATTAAGATTTTTCATGACTACGGGCCCAGACCGTTAATTGTGGTTTTAAACTACATGACAAACTTGCCAAACAGGTGAACCTTTCACAAATCCGAGGTACAACATTCAAAACATTTTTGAATTCTTTACACTTTTCCAGTCATTTTTTCTTAAAATAAATTGAAAAATTAATTTCTTAGTTTCTGCTAGGGCTGTTGGTTTAACACGTTAATTCGATTAATTAATTACAGTGAAAAATAGCATGTTAAAATTATTAACGCATTTAATGCACTTGCCCCATCCAAGACCTACGTAGGATATTTCATACAGTTGATTGATGATGAATATGATGCAGGGCAACAATTCACTGCGTGATGGAGTTTATAGAATGTAGTTAGAATGTCCATAAAATTCAAGATATGGGGCAAAAATGCATAAATAAACCTTGTATTTTTTAAATTAAACACTGTGGTGTCAAAGTTGGTACTGTGGCTTTATATATGGTCAGACACTTGCATGTGTCATTATAATATTAACATTTTATGAAAATCAAACTCAAATGGAGTTATAAGGTTTTTAACCACCGAATGACAGAGATGTGTGTTTTGTCTGTCACTTGAACAGCTTCATATGAGGCAGCCAGAAGGTCGCATTACGTTTTTATCAACTTAAAAACAAAGTTTATAAAAGGACAAAGTTTATTGTAGTTATATGGGTGCTCAGTTTTTCTTGTTGTTGAATACATTTGGCCAATATGCCAATATATATTATAAACAGTATATTTGCTTCAACTAGACGGCAAATACAAGACAAAGAAAACACTGTACTTACTCAAACATCATTTTTTTAAATTTACATTTGTGCTGCTAACAAGCAGAGGTGGCACTTCATTCATGATAGAGAAGGGTGGAGTTATGATCGAGGTTTGACTGACAGTTTGGGGATCAAATGGAGTTAAGTTTAGTCACAACCACTGATCTATATAGAGAACTGGATTGCTCATGACGTCATAAAAAGTGAAGCCACCGCGCCGCCATGTTGGTATTCCCTGGTAAGCTCACGCGTTCTATTGAATTAATAGGAAATTACACTCACCTAAAGGATTATTAGGAACACCTGTTCAATTTCTCATTAATGCAATTATCTAATCAACCAATCACATGGCAGTTGCTTCAATGCATTTAGGGGTGTGGTCCTGGTCAAGACAATCTCCTGAACTCCAAACTGAATGTCAGAATGGGAAAGAAAGGTGATTTAAGCAATTTTGAGCGTGGCATGGTTGTTGGTGCCAGACGGGCCGGTCTGAGTATTTCACAGTCTGCTCAGTTACTGGGATTTTCACGCACAACCATTTCTAGAGTTTACAAAGAATGGTGTGAAAAGGGAAAAACATCCAGTATGCGGCAGTCCTGTGGGCGAAAATGCCTTGTTGATGCTAGAGGTCAGAGGAGAATGGGCCGACTGATTCAAGCTGATAGAAGAGCAACTTTGACTGAAATAACCACTCGTTACAACCGAGGTATGCAGCAAAGCATTTGTGAAGCCACAACACGCACAACCTTGAGGCGGATGGGCTACAACAGCAGAAGACCCCACCGGGTACCACTCATCTCCACTACAAATAGGAAAAAGAGGCTACAATTTGCACGAGCTCACCAAAATTGGACAGTTGAAGACTGGAAAAATGTTGCCTGGTCTGATGAGTCTCCATTTCTGTTGAGACATTCAGATGGTAGAGTCAGAATTTGGCATAAACAGAATGAGAACATGGATCCATCATGCCTTGTTACCACTGTGCAGGCTGGTGGTGGTGGTGTAATGGTGTGGGGGATGTTTTCTTGGCACACTTTAGGCCCCTTAGTGCCAATTGGGCATCGTTTAAATGCCACGGCCTACCTGAGCATTGTTTCTGACCATGTCCATCCCTTTATGACCACCATGTACCCATCCTCTGATGGCTACTTCCAGCAGGATAATGCACCATGTCACAAAGCTCGAATCATTTCAAATTGGTTTCTTGAACATGACAATGAGTTCACTGTACTAAAATGGCCCCCACAGTCACCAGATCTCAACCCAATAGAGCATCTTTGGGATGTGGTGGAACGGGAGCTTCGTGCCCTGGATGTGCATCCCACAAATCTCCATCAACTGCAAGATGCTATCCTATCAATATGGGCCAACATTTCTAAAGAATGCTTTCAGCACCTTGTTGAATCAATGCCACGTAGAATTAAGGCAGTTCTGAAGGCGAAAGGGGGTCAAACACAGTATTAGTATGGTGTTCCTAATAATCCTTTAGGTGAGTGTATATGATTTTACTGAGAAAACATTGCCTAACAAGACACCGTTTTTATATCTTAAGTCTCCCTGTACATTCTTACAACGCAAACATCCTAAGCATGTAAATGGTTATTTGTTTAAAGGGGTCATGAACTGGCTTTTTTTATTTTTTTATACTGTAGTCTGAGGTCAACTTATGACGTTCGCGTGGTTTTTACATTCAAAAACATCATAATGAATAAGTAATAGGCTATTTTCTACCCTGGTTTTGATGGGCGTGCCGCACTGTAGACTTGGAAGTAAACGCCCACGGCTAGGATTGGATAAGATTTGCATATTTAATGAGCTTCTGCTCCCCTGTCAGTTCACGTGAGGGATTGTTTTGAAAGCGGCAACCGGAATGATTCGCTCACAGGGCTCGCATAACGTCTTTATCAAACAAACACAATGATTTATCTCTCATCCACCAGCGATTGATTGGAATGTTATTTTTTTATTACTTGGCCTGCCCGATCGGTGGATATAACCGCGAACTGTACACACACACACGCACGCGCGAGCGCGCCCTTCAAATATCAAGTCAAGAGAGTGAACAACGCACATCAAGAAAGGAATGTTATTTCACTATTTAAGACTCACCGGCCTGCCGACGGGCTTACGTTTTGGTAGCCTGTCTGGAAAACACACGAGCCCTGGCCCATACATGTCCGAGTCTGATCCCGAATCGCAATGAACCAACAACACCACAAATAAAGGATTCTTCAGCCTTTGACAGCGTGCTGAGGTATGTTCAGTTAGACACGTACACAATCAATACGATCTGTAACAATGCAATACTATCACATATAAAAAACATGTTTTACTCACATAAGTGTGTTGCACCGTTTCTGTCGGATCCAATATAATCTCAATATGTCTGCAAATCTGGTCTCGACCTGTGTCTTGTTTACAAACGATTCCGCGGTGAAATGAAGCGAACAAACGCGCAATGTCTTCCCCACGTGAGCTGGAACTTCCTTAAAAATAAAGTTCAACCACTCATTCCTAATATTAGAATCCGAAGGAAGCTTATGCAGGGACTGTGTTCTTCCACAACCAGGCACAGCGCAATATATTACTCTCTTCGGCATGTTTATAGCTCGGTAGCGCGATCCGTTTAGCTCCACGAGTCGGTGGCCAGGGCTACAGAAGCAGGCGTACACATTTATCTGTTGAGGCGGCGTTTCTGCATTCTATGACGTCAATGGTCGACATATTCTGAGATCTCTCGTTTTCTGGGCCTGGTGTCAATAAAAGCTTTTCTTTGACTAACAAGGAAGTTTTCAAAAATTGATTCTTTTATATATCAAAGGCTCAAGGGAAAGTTGATTTCTCAATTCATCACCCCTTTAAAGTTGTACATTTCCCCTGCTTATTAAAAAGTTACATTCATATTCATTACAGTAGTGAACATCAGCTCGGCGTGTGGACGAGACATTTCAGCATATGTACTACAAATGTCAAAGTGCGCATTCTGAAATCAGAATAAAGATGATTATGACTTGTAACTTGAAATCGCCTTGTAATGTTTATGTATTTATGTTGTGTTGTCGTATTGTTTTTATTCACACTGTAGGCTAACTGCAAATGTTTCAACAATGATTTCGTTAACGGCATGCATAATGATTTAAACGATGGTTAAATTAATAATTAATTAAACAAACATATAGCCTACATAACACTTTACTCGTATGGAAACTGTAATTCTAGTAAAATGCCATAGAATTTGCGTTGTCTTTAAGAGTCTGAAATAAATGTTGCTCAATCAGGAAATAAAATACACGCATCATAACTTATTCAGACAAATAACACTGACTGCTTTATTTTCAAGATGATGCATAGAATTTTTTTTTGAATTTTAATACAATATAGTGCAATATAGTAACAGAGGCTTGTATCAATATTTATTGTATGGCTATTTGAATACATTTATGCAACTATGGATTTCCTCCATAATTACATACATAAAGAAATATTTTTGTGTTTGGCCAGTTACCTGAGTTTGCAGTAGACACACCCACAGGGGGGTCAGGCCTCCACAGACAGCGCGCGTCCTGAGCGAGATATAAATCCACATGAATGGCCTGTTCAGAGCATAAGCAAGAAAAACTCACTGTTCAGAGAGTCACACTAGTCTACAGTCTAGTAAACGGCAACCTCTTTAAGGTCTTGACTGTGCCGATGAACACCACATCATGTGAAAGAAAATTTTTTTGCTTACGCCGACTGAAAACACATGACGAGAAACGCCATGAGACAGGAGACAGACTCTCAGACATTGCAGTACGCTACTGAACATTGAACGGGCCTTTCATGTGGATTTGGATAAAACAGTTAATCGCTTTGATGTCGTGCCAGTGGACTCCGTTTAGCCCTTCACAGTGGAGTAGCGGACTGGCACGCAAGGCATATTCAATTATTATTATGATTAGGCTACGTTTATTATTAAATTATATTACAATTCATTTGCCCCGCAATATTTCACAGCGCATCAACGCATAACCAACGCGCTGCAAGGATATAAAGATTAGTTAGATTAGCTTACTCCTCTTTTCAAAAACAACTTGTTTACACACAAAATACTCCTCGATTCACAAAAATAAAATTTTCACAATGGGCCACAAGTGAAATATTAAGAAAATATATTTGATTAATCTAAGAGAATATGCGCAGTTAATGCAGCATCAGATGTCATAAGCTCGGTTATTTTTTACTTTCAGTTTCTGTAGTGAATAATTGACTGGCGTTTGAGACTTCTTCACCAGCATAACTCTTGCACAAAGTTTGGACATTGCGATATGATATCCACTGGCTCGCCCTCATGGTTTAAGATGCATATATTTTCAATATTGCGACGTGGCATTTTTCTTTATCACCAGTTGCTCGCAAAATAATGGACAAACAATGATTTACATTTCGAGCGTGTCATTTCCTGTGATAACAAAATTAAGTAAATTATTAAATAGGCTAAATGAGTAGCCTAAATAAAAAAAAAGGTAAATAAACTGAAAAAAATATATATTTTATTGTGGTATTTAACACTGTTTGTCATTTAACAGTATGTATACCTTATGTATACTAGATGTAGTAGTAGTAGTAGTAGTAGTATCAGTAATCTAGTGGATTTTGTAGGCAGATAAAGACTGGATTTAGATTTTAAAAATGTACTCTAAAGGAATACCAATGCTTTATGATCAATAAAAATATAATAATAATAATTGCATGACTATTTAAATGTTGCATTTCGCAGGTAGTTTAAGACTGGATTTAGATTTTTAAAAATGTACTGTAGGGAATAACTACTATTTTTTGTTTTAAAAGCTATTACAATTATGACAATATGACAAGGTTTTTGGTGAGTTTATAATGTAATAAATTTCTCATAATGTCAACATTGTTATTACATTATGGGCTCAAGACTATTACATTTTGAGAAAATTATTACATTATGAACATTTAATTACAATAATAATGTAATAAGTAGTGCGGTTTTTACATTATGTGCAGTTATTACATTATGAGTTGCTACAAACCCACATGCAGACTAAAGGATGACCAATAGCATTCATAAAAAAAAAAAAGATAAAAAAAAAATGATAAAATATAGAGATACGAGGTTTCCGCCTGACAGCGACGATATATTCTTATTTTTACCATTTATTTTTTGGAATTTGATCATTTTCCATGGCATACCTGACAACCTGCCAGGGCACACTAGGTTGGGAATCACTATACTAGGGAATACCAATATGGGCATGGAGGATTCACTTTTTATGACATCATGAACAATCCAGCCATTTATATAGATCAGTGGGATTTAACTTAATTTTTCCTAGGGGTAATTTATCAATTTTCCAGTGCTACTTCCTTTCCGTATAACACTACATTGTGCATGTATCAAAAAATAAGAAAAACACCTAAGTTTTCCTAAATTTAATTAATATTGCATATATTTCTCTTAAAACATCTCTCTCTCATTCACTTGTTGTAATCCTATATATAGCACCATCAGTTTATATTGACAAATTATAATAAATGATATCATATCGAATCGCGATAAAAATTTATGTTAATAACGATGATAAGCTCTAGACGTTTTTACTCGATATGGATTAATCTAACAGCCAATCACCCCGCAGAAATAAACACGACAACAGCCAGTCAGCGCACAACTTTTAGCTTGCACGTCAAAGTACACGCTCATTTCCTACTGCACATTATAAGCTATTGGCAAAGAAAACCCGACACGAGTAGGAAGAAATGAGTGGAAGTGGCGACTGAAGTAAAAGCGAAAGTGAAACTAACCTCGAGTTATCATCCAGAGATGATGAAATTTAGATAAAAAGGTAACACAAATTCAGTTATATGATTTGAACTGCGCGCCACATGGACCATTTATCCACTCGGGTCAAAGTCCAAACAGCAGCGAAAGAGCAGATGCGTTTACTACTAAACAGTGCTGAGATCCAATGAGAAACGCTTGAATTCAGCGAATAACATGCATGTCTCTGTAATTAAAACTAGTTTAAAGCCAGATAAAACGGCGCTGACAAACACTGTGCTCAACGATACAGTCAAACTGCATTTGAATCTACAAATTGCCATTTACCATGGATTTACTGTAGTAACACTAACTGCGCCATTGTACGGTGTCAGAAATGTGGTATATTATGGAATTTTATTATATTATTAATGTAGATGTATTAAATGTATTAAAGGCATAGCCTAATGGAATATAATTAGGCCTACAGTATTTTTGTAAGATATAGCATTTAGCTATAGCATAGTAAAACTATAAAGTTACATTTTACCATGGTATTGAGGTGCTATATGTGTGGTTTTAATTGTGGTTATCATGATCTAACTGTATGATACTATGGAAGACCAATGATTAATTTTAATAAAACTTTTTAATAAACAGTCAGAATATTTAAATTTTACCATATAAAAATGAGGTTGGTACAGTTGTTACAGATGTTACTGTTGTTAATGAACAAATGTACATCTGCATCCAAATTCAAGCTACTACTGTCAACTCACTGTCAAATGTGCATTTCTAAGACACAAAACATGTAAAATTATTAATACTGCAGCCTGCAAACTGTGCTAAAGATGTGTGTCATCAAAGTGACTATAAACAGCCGTTAGAGCATGCAGAAACTAAGAAATTATTTTTTCTATTAAGATATTTACTTTAAGGAAAAATGACCGGAAAAGTGTAAAGAATAAAAAAAAATAAAAAAAAAAGTGTTTGTCATGTTCTGACAATAAAGAGTAGTTTAAAACTGCATCTAACTTTCTGGTTCAGGAGCAAAAGTCTGCATTTAAATTTAAAAATAAATAAATAAATAAAGATTTAACATTTATAATATATTAATTATCGATAATTATCTATATCGACTGATATGAAAAATGTTATTGTGATAACTTTTTTGACCATATCGCCCAGCCCTACCAGGAAGTATGACCATATTAGCCTAGTTCTGTCAACACTACATTGGCTCCCTATTAAACATTGTATACATTTTATAATCTTTCTAATTACTTACAAAGCACTAAATGGTTTAGCTCCCCAGTACTTGAGCGAGCTCTTAAAGGGATAGTTCACCCAAAAATTTAAATTCTGTCATCATTTACTCACCCTCAAGTTGTTCCAAACCTGTATGAATTTCTTCATACTAACCAAGTAGATCTAAGCAGTCATTGACTACCATTGTATTTTTTTCCCACTATGGTAGTCAATGGCTGCTGAGCTTTGCTTGGTTACAAACATTCTTCCAAATATCTTCCTTTGTGTTCAGCAGAAGAAAGAAATTCATACATGTTTGGAACAACTTGAGGGTGAGTAGATGACAGAATTTTCATTTTTGGGTGAACTATCCCTTTAACACATTATAGTCCTTCACATCTATTGCGATCTCAAAATTCTGGCCAGTTGATAATACCTAGAATATCAAAATCAACTGCAGGATGTAGATCCTTTTCCTATTTAGCACCTAAACTTTGGAACAGTCTTCCTAGCAATGTTCGAGAAGCAGACACACTCTGTCAGTTTAAATCTAGACTTAAAATACATCTCTTTAACCTGTCATACACATGACACATTATCAATTTCTATTATTTAAATCAATCAAATGATTGTTAGGCTGCATTAACTAGGGCAGCCGGAACCGGGAACACTTCCTATAACACCCGATGTATTCGTTCACATCATAAGAAGAATGGCGTCTACGCTAATATTAGTCTCTCTGTTTATCCCAAGGTTTACCGTAGTCTGCCGGATCCAGGCTGACCACAACATCCCTGAATGTCAGCAGAGATTGTGTCAACTAGACTCTCCCCTGTGAAGGCCTCATCGACAAAACAGACAGTGGCACTGATCCTCAACAAACACGTCTCCATACCAGCCTGATGAATCCGATCATCAACCAGATGGAAATGGATTAAATATTTTGAATGTTCCGATCCAATCTGACTTCTGACCTATAATGCTGCCTGAATCATAATCATGCGCTGTTCGTTTGTTGGCCAGAGGAGAACTGGCCCCCCGACTGAGCCTGGTTTCTCCCAATGTTTTTTTTTTTTCTCCATTCTGTCACCTGATGGAGTTTGGGTTCCTTGCCACTGTCACCTCTGGCTTGCTTAGCTGGGGACACTTAATATTCAACAATATTATTGATCTGACTGCATTGACATGACATCAATGTTTTCTCCAGAGCTGCTGTATCGATTAACTTACTTAAGATGGACAATGACACTAGTTTCTTCTAGAGCTGCTGTACAACCGAAACAAACTTTGTTGCATTATTTTCCTGTTATCACTGTGAAGCTGTTTGGAAACAATCTGTATCGTAAAAAGTGCTATATAAATAAAGGTGACTTGACTTCACTCAGGAGCATAAAAAAACTTGAAAGAAATAAAGATTTGAAATTTTTCATGATAATTATCAGTATCGACTGATATGAAAAATGATCAGGGATATAAAATGATAAAATGATAATTTTTTGGCCATATCGCCCAGCCCTATGACAAATAACAGTTAGATATCTATTTGACAATATCAAAAATGTTTTTGATGCATTTTTGGTACCAAACTAACTTACTGATATTGTCAATTCCACCATCTAACATTTCCTTTTTCTTTTTATTTACTTCTAAAAAAAAAAAATCGATTCAGGAAATATGTGTGTTGGTACACATTACTTCCTGGGCTATTTTCTACATATTTCATTCCAAACA
This sequence comes from Coreius guichenoti, assembly GCA_039654105.1. Taxonomy (NCBI): domain Eukaryota; kingdom Metazoa; phylum Chordata; class Actinopteri; order Cypriniformes; family Gobionidae; genus Coreius; species Coreius guichenoti. Next base: position 13,624,313 of record CM077187.1, read on the forward strand.
CTATAATTATCTTATACCTATATTCAGTACTTCACTTAAGTTACATATTTTTAAAACTCCCAATAATTTTCGCAGAACAGTTGTCGCCTTGCAATCGTAACCAATAAGCAAGTGTTAATTTCTTCGCAATTCAAAATTGAATTTCATTGGCTTCTACTAATATTACATCTATTGGGTTGTTTCCATAACTTCTTTACAGATTTTTAAAGTTCTATGTTGTATTCTGTCTAATTTCTCAATTGACTTGATAGCAGTTCCATACAATACAACCATAATCTATAGCATCGAAGCTCCGACCAAAGTTCGATAGATAGCTAATAGAGCCGCTTATGTCGCCCCTATGCAAAACCAGTTAACGTATATAACTCATTTTGTTAAATACCTAGGTGAAACCATTATTTGATTTATATTAATAAAGTACCTTTCATTAGCCGTCTCCTCCTGTTTACTGTTAGCAGAGGACGTGACGTATGTTGCGTGGCGACGGTTTTCTTCTTCTTTTGAGATTTTATTGGCGGTTAACAAACAACGAAATGGTGCATTACCGCCACTCACTGGTATGGAGTGTGGATCAGACATATATATTTCCCCTCCCTTTTTATATCCTCTCCCACAAATTAGTTATTTTAAGATACTGAAAAAGAAAACTATAACATTTATTTCATTTTGTATTAGAATCCTTCTTTCAGTATATTTATTTCTGACAGTATTCTCTTTAAAACGTAGGGTTGTGTATGGTACCCATTACCCAATATCTGGGTTAAACATATTGGGCCGTATTCCAAACGTTTATTGGGTTATTTATATAACAACGCAACCAGTTGGGTTAAAATTGTACATTTTTTAATGGTCGACACAACCGGAGCAACTGCGACAGAAGAGACAGTAAATGTGTGCTTAATGTTGTTTTGCTTTACACAGTGTCTTCATTTCAAGCAGTAATATTGCTGTTTTTCCCACATCTCCTCCTGTGGACTGATTTTTAAATCCGTTTTATCTGCACTCTTGATTAACGACACGAAAGCTTTGTAGCCGATCAATCTTTTGGGGAAGGAAATTATACATACACTATATTGGCAAAAGTATTAGGATACCCCTCCAAATCATTGAATTCAGATGTTCCAATTACTTCCATGGCCAAAGGTGTATAAAATCAAACACCTAGGCATGCAGACTTGCTTCTACAAACATTTTTGAAAGAATGGGTCGCTCTCAGGAGCTCAGTGAATTCAAGCATGGTACCGTGATAGGTTCCCACCTGTGCAATAAGTCCATTCGTGAAATTTCCTCACTACTAAATATTCCACAGTCAACTGTTAGTGGTATTATAACAAAGTGGAAGCAATTGGGAACAAAGCACGCCGCCACTGGACTCTAGAGCAATGGAGACTCTTTCTGGCGAGTCTGGGTTTGGTGGTTGCCAGGAGAACGGTACTTGCCTTACTGCATTGTGCCAAGTGTAAAGTTTGGTGGAGGGGGGATTATGGTGTGGGGTTGTTTTTCAGGGGTTGGGCTTGGCCCCTTAGTTCCAGTGAAAGGAACTCTTAATGCTTCAGCATACAAAGACATTTTGGACAATTTCATGCTCCCAACTTTGTGGGAACAGTTTGGGGATGGCCCCTTCCTGTTCCAACATGACTGCGCACCAGTGCACAAAGCAAGGTTTATAAAGACATGGATGAGCGAGTTTGGTGTGGAGGAACTTGACTGGCCTGCAGAGAGTCCTGACCTCAACCCGATAGAACACCTTTGGGATGAATTAGAGCGGAGACTGCGAGCTAGGCCTTCTCGTCCAACATCAGTGCCTGACCTCACAAATGCACTTCTAGAAGAATGGTCAAAAACTCTCATAAACACACTCCTAAACCTTGTGGAAAGCCTTCCCAGAAGAGTTGAAGCTGTTATAGCTGCAAAGGGTGCATGGGATGTCATTAAAGTTCATGTGCATGTAAAGGCAGGCGTCCCGGCAATGCGCTCGCCCCACCGGAACCTCTTCCATCAAGATATATCCGATATCGCGTCCACTCTGGGTTTTTATACAAAACCACATATCCTTTCGCCAGAAAACCACAGTGTAACTTAGTGTTATGTAGTAATGTAGTGATTATTTTGACCAATAGAGGGAGCTGCAAGCTACAATGATTACTTGGTCGTGCGCCGCTACTTTTGCTGCCTTCACGTGCTATCGGAATTATCGTAAATACTAGTTAAAAAAATTGGACGCTAACTCCCTCTCAACCCAAAATTTGAATGCGATGAGCTCTTATGTTCCCTTCATGTGCTATCGGAAATTTCCTACTTCCCACTTCTGAAGTCGTGATTACGAGCTCATTGCATTCAGAATTTGACTTGAGAGGGCGTTCATGTCCATTTTTTTTTTACTAGGAAACTAGTATTTACGATAATTCCGACAGCACGTGAAGGCAACAGTAACACGACTTCAGAAGTGGGAAGTAAGTTTCCGATAGCACGTGAAGGCAGCATTAGCCATGAAGAACTGAACCTGGAAGAGAGCGGCAGAGCACTACTATCATCAATTATCAAAACAGTCTCCATTTTCGGTTTTAACTAATTGGTAATTAACTATTCATGTTAAATTAAAGTAACGTCACATTTTATACTACGTGGGTGAAAGTACACCCACCTAGTAACACACTCTCTCTATGTGCACTAGACACCTTCTACACACGCTGTTGTGTATATAATAGTACAAAAGACTCTTACATATGTTAGTTTACATTCTCATGCACAAAAAAAAAAAAAAATTCATATTGCACTGTTCCCCAGCCAGCAGCTTGCCTTACAATGTTTCTCTTTGCGCATGTACAGATATTATGTGACAGCAATTGTATATTTTTCTATTTTTATCTATAGGTAAATTAGACTCTCTCAGTAGGTTAGTTGTGTATAGGTTTATACTGTCTGTATTTATGTAGCACTGTGGTCCTGTGAGGCACAACATTTCGTTCCACTGTATGTCACCACATGTAGCGGAATGACAATAAAGCTCGACTTGACTGGATAAATGATAATAATAAAAAATAATCAACTAAACAATTTGACTTGCAACAATTAGATTTTCAGAAAGCACATACTTTGTCCTCAAAAAGCACAGATGACACTACCCTTTTCTTAAGAGACTATACTGAAGTTGAAAAAGCAGTTAAGTGTCTGCAGATATTGTCATCTGTATCTGGTCTTTCTCTGAATACTAATAAATGTGAGCTTATGGCTCTAGGTTCCTGTAAATTTACAGCAGTATGCAATATTCCTGTGTGCATGGCCCTGTTCCTGTGAAAGAATATCTAAAAATAAGGTAGTCAGGAATGAGTTAAATTCACAATAAAATGGCTCCAAAATTATTTAAAAAATAAGCAAAGTATATGGTATACAGTACCTAACTTCATATTTCAAAAAGTAGGTGGTAAAGAGTTCATACTGAAATGTCAAGTCAAGTCACCTTCATTTATATAGCGCTTTTTACAACACAGATTGCTTCAAAGCAGCTTTACAGTGATAATAGGAAATTCATTTGGTTTTAGATGAAAAGCTAAAGTAAGTTTTTGATTGATTAATTTCTGTTGTAAAAACTGATTAGTTATTTAATTTGGCGCCACTTAAACAGCACCATCCTCAACTAAAACAGAAAACCCCCATCCGCACGGGAACAGCACTGGGTGGCCAGAGAACGCAAACCATGAAATAGGTTTGAAATAGTTTTAAAACTATACCACCATCATCATCCCCGCGCAAACCCCAAAAAATGTGAGTCCGTGAAAACGGCGACGGCATGTGCGCAAGCATTACGTGTTCAGCCTATAAGCGCGTTTGAATACGTATGTGTGCATATGTGTTTTTATCTGTACAGAAGGGAAGGGAAGGAGGCCTTCACAGGGGAGAGTCTAGTTGACACGGTCTCTGCCGACACTTCAGGGCTGCGTTGTGGTCATGTTTAGGCGCAGGTCCACCATCTGATCTGGATCCAGCAGACTACAGTAAACCTCGGGATAAACAGAGAGACTAACATTAGCTTATGCCATTCTTTTAATGATGTAACGAGTACATCAGGTGTTATGGGAAGTGTTCCCGGTTCCGGTTCCGGTTCCGGCAGACCTATAGTTAATGCAGGCTAACAATCAATTAACTGATTTAAATAATAGAAATTGATAATGTTCTATGTGTATGCCATAGTAAAGAGATGTGTTTTTAGTCTAGATTTAAACTGACAGAGTGTGTTTGCTTCCCGAACAATGCTAGGAAGACTGTTCCAAAGTTTAGGTGCTAAATAGGAAAATATTTTATATTCTATTTGATATTCTAGGTATTATCAACTGGCCAGAATTTTGAGATCGCAATAGACGTGATGGAGTATAATGCGGTAAGAGCTCGCTCAAGTACTGGGGAGCTAAACCATTTAGTGCTTGTGATTATGATATTAACAAAATGTGATTATGTGATTATGATATTAACAAAATACCCATTAAACTTGCAAGTTGCACAAACAAGCATTACTTTCATGGACTTCATTAATAATATTTTTTGAGAATTGGTTTGAAAAGGTAATTATTTGGGTTGAACAGTTGAACAAAAAGGATGGTGTTTTATACTGTACAGTTATACTGAATTTGTTCATATTTAAAACTTTTCAGTTTATACTATACAATATTTTTTGGTTTTACATGCAATTCCCAAGGAAATTTTGAGGTTATTAGAATTAAGGTAATAATAATTATTCTTTACAAACAAAATTTACTTCTTGTATTAAGTTGCAGGGCAAGGATTTCACAAGTTCTGGATGTAATAACATTTTCTTGTGTTCCCTTCTTCAATCTAAAAGTATACTTGCTGTTACTCACCGGAATTCTCTATTAAAAGGTATTGATTGGAGTAAAATTTGGATGATACCTCATAAGTATTGCATTACAAATAAAATGAAAGAGGTTAAATATAAAATTTTCCATCGAGTTTACCCAGTTAAGTCACTTGTGGTACAGCGTTTTAAAGGGAACATGGAAGATATTTGTGTTTTTGTAAAATTCCCTGAGACTATTAATCATCTATTTTGGGAGTGTCCCAAGACCCAAATGTTTTGGAAAGAACTCAGTAATTACTTACAAAGAAAAGCTATGATTCTTGTTAACTTTGAAGAAGTTGAGGTTATGCTAAAATGTTTTTCATTTGATGGTCAAATGGAATGAAAAAATGCCAAATTTTTAACAATTTAAAACTGATGTTAAAATATATTTTGAAACAATATGCAAAAGTAAAAACTTAAAAGCAAGGAAAACTATACAGCTTTTTAATAGGTAAAAGTTTTTTTTTCTGTAAAATGCATTTCTTTCTTTCTTTCTTTCTTTCTTATTTACCCCCCCCCCCCCCCCCCCCCTCTTTTTCCCCCCTGACATGTATGGTTATATATGTACTCTTTTATGTTTTGTTCTTATTAAAATTCAATTAATTAAAAAAAAAACCCTCCTGACTCGTTCTCCCATCGCAGACTCTGCTGAACGCCCCCCTCGCCACAGCTATGATTACTCATTTTATAAAGTGTACTGTTTAGTCTTGTGTGTCCACATTTTATCCTTGATATTATTATCTCATCTCTCCTGTTTTTTTCCCCCTGCACTTCTCATCTCTCGCACTTTCCTTTGAATTCTGTAAAAAAAAGTATTTCTTTTCCTTATCCCATTGTTTTTGCCACCTTTCCTTCAACCTGTAATACTCTTAATATCATTCTTAGACTAAATTATAAATTGATGTCGTTGTTTTTATGGCTTATACCAGATAGCATGGTGACATTGATACAATGTTGAGTTTTGATCCAAACCATCGTTTTGGTTGAGGTTGATATTTCAATGTTTAAAGTGTGTTGGATCAGCATTGAAATTTTGATGAAAGTCGACAGCACACATGGGTGGAGACAGTGACATTGAACTAACAGTGATTTGTAGTTGATGACCACAAGATCATGCAGGTACGTATCTCTGCAGAACACTAGTGCGTGTTTCACAATCAGTGGGGCGTTTTCAAACCACGATGGGCATTTTCAACTGCTATATATATATATATACCCCATCGTGTCTGCGTTCACTTTTGAGGAGGTCCAGCAGAACTGTCAGGGCCTCCCTGCCGAATCTATCTGGCTAAAGCTATTTCAACAAAGTCTTTGGTGGAAGAAATCTATACTTCAAATAAAAAGTACTAATACCACACTGTAAAAAATACTAAAGAAATGTAAAAAAAAATGTACCTAAAAAATCAAAAAGCATGTATTCTGCCAGTGTTTTACTTTTTTATTTATTTTTTTTTTTTAATATTACTGCTGCATTACTGTGAGTGTTGCGTTTTACTTCTGCACATGTTTAAGGTTGGTTAATTTGAACTTTTATTATCTTTTATTACTTTATATAATTTAGGGTAGTTTAATCTACATCAATGCATCATAATAAATCAAATTTTTAGTGTTTCTATTATATAGTGTTCATATTTTTTAACCAATATCTAAATCAAAATAACTGAGATATAGGGTGCGTTTCAGTCAGTTCCCTTGCTTGTTTATCTTGTTTCTGTTTGAAATCTTGTTTCTTGTTTCTGTCCCAAACAGATTATTTTTCTTACCCCATTGGAAGATAATTTTTCTTGTTTTAAGCAAAAACTCACTTCACTTTGATTTTTTCCCCCCAGAAAACAAGAAAAAATATCTTATGTAATTTTACTTATCTAGTAAAAGCATCTTGATTTAAGAATTTTTAGATATTTGGACTGGAAACAACATAAAAATACTAAGTAAGGAAAATATTTTATGCAGTGGGCAATGGGCTGCGAGGTAAACGTAATGGCAAGGGAGCTACCAAGTGATTCGACTCATCTATGTACATTTCTCTGTTCATAGCATCTAGGAAGATCTCCTCTTCAACAGACAGAGAATGTTTATCATCATCGGGAGTCCTCTGAAAGACCTTGTCACCCAGGAGACAGCTTGTGACTGGACAGCAAGGTAGAGTGGACTGGTATAGATCATTTGGAGTGCCAAACTGTTCTTTGACCTGAATTCCTTTAGAGAAGGGTGAGGAAAAAAAAAGAGGTGCGACCATTTTGCAGTATGTTTGTCCTGAAAACATTGCAGTCTCGGACTTGTGTACTCTTCAAATACACACTTCTCCCACAATGACCCAGCCTAAGTCAAGACGTTAAGCATATGGAGTGTTACCAGGTCCATTGTACTGTTTTCAACCCTTATGCACACTTAGAATGTCCCTTTCTAAAAGAAGAAGAATGGGAGCGCTTGCGTCATAAGGTGGTATTTTCTCAGCCATTGGCTTCAGATGAGAGAAGTATTTTGTTATTCCAGGTGTTGGAATTTCGTTGCGATCTTCAGGCAACATATTGCATTCTAAGAGTTTGGGAAGAGACACCTGGGTTTTCCCATCAAGTGAACTAACAATGAAATTGTCTGCTTTGCTTCCCATTGTCTTTGCTGTACCCGCACATGTAAGAAGAGTATAGGGGAAAGAATCTCTGTTGATCCCAAACAGCTTGAAGAAGTCACATAATGTTATGCCTGGTATATATAGTATATATACCTATATACACATAAATATATATATACTTACATGTAAACATATATACATATATACATATACATATATACACTCACCTAAAGGATTATTAGGAACACCTGTTCAATTTCTCATTAATGCAATTATCTAATCAACCAATCACATGGCAGTTGCTTCAATGCATTTAGGGGTGTGGTCCTGGTCAAGACAATCTCCTGAACTCCAAACTGAATGTCAGAATGGGAAAGAAAGGTGATTTAAGCAATTTTGAGCGTGGCATGGTTGTTGGTGCCAGACGGGCCGGTCTGAGTATTTCACAATCTGCTCAGTTACTGGGATTTTCACGCACAACCATTTCTAGAGTTTACAAAGAATGGTGTGAAAAGGGAAAAACATCCAGTATGCGGCAGTCCTGTGGGCGAAAATGCCTTGTTGATGCTAGAGGTCAGAGGAGAATGGGCCGACTGATTCAAGCTGATAGAAGAGCAACTTTGACTGAAATAACCACTCATTACAACCGAGGTATGCAGCAAAGCATTTGTGAAGCCACAACACGCACAACCTTGAGGCGGATGGGCTACAACAGCAGAAGACCCCACCGGGTACCACTCATCTCCACTACAAATAGGAAAAAGAGGCTACAATTTGCACAAGCTCACCAAAATTGGACAGTTGAAGACTGGAAAAATGTTGCCTGGTCTGATGAGTCTCGATTTCTGTTGAGACATTCAGATGGTAGAGTCAGAATTTGGCGTAAACAGAATGAGAACATGGATCCATCATGCCTTGTTACCACTGTGCAGGCTGGTGGTGGTGGTGTAATGGTGTGGGGGATGTTTTATTGGCACACTTTAGGCCCCTTAGTGCCAATTGGGCATCGTTTAAATGCCACGGCCTACCTGAGCATTGTTTCTGACCATGTCCATCCCTTTATGACCACCATGTACCCATCCTCTGATGGCTACTTCCAGCAGGATAATGCACCATGTCACAAAGCTCGAATCATTTCAAATTGGTTTCTTGAACATGACAATGAGTTCACTGTACTAAAATGGCCCCCACAGTCACCAGATCTCAACCCAATAGAGCATCTTTGGGATGTGGTGGAACGGGAGCTTCGTGCCCTGGATGTGCATCCCACAAATCTCCATCAACTGCAAGATGCTATCGTATCAATATGGGCCAACATTTCTAAAGAATGCTTTCAGCACCTTGTTGAATCAATGCCACGTAGAATTAAGGCAGTTCTGAAGGCAAAAGGGGGTCAAACACAGTATTAGTATGGTGTTCCTAATAATCCTTTAGGTGAGTGTATTTACACTATAAACAGAAATGCAAGGGGTTAAAAGTAATTTCTTTCTTTCTCAAAACATTAAAGCTGTGTCCAAAATCGCAGACTGTCTGAGTAGGTAGGCTACTACATTTGAATTTGAACTTACTTTGCGACCGTTAAAAAGTATGTTCTATATAGTATGAATGCGTGTAGTTTGAATGTAATCCAGACGTACTATGGAAGAACGGGGCACAACCTAACACCTTTTGACTTTCTCAGTTTGTGTAAATCCGCTTGGGGTTCAGAGTATTTATTTTTTCCCAGATTCATTTGACACATGTCTAGTACAATTATATGTTTTTGTTTCATTAGTGTATACTTTTTTCTTAATATACCCCGAAAGAATGGAAGTGAAATGTGACAACATGCCCCATAGGTGGGTTACATTGTAACATGTGAGGGGAACATTGTAACATGTGAGGGGAACATTGTAACATGACCATATGGCAGCTTAAAATGTTATCTTATCTAATAAAAAAATATACAAGACAAACTAAAATATTTTGTCAATAAAATACAATTATCAATTTTTCATATAAAATAATGGCATTTTTTAATAATTAAAAATAAACACATTTTTGAGTTTAACAATAAACACACCGCAAAACACAGCTATACAACATAGTTCAAAACATAATAATAACTAATAATTTCTGAACATTGACTCATGGTTTCTCAATAGAATTCATAAAAGTATAGAATAGAATAGCATAGTTCTAATAGGGGCACATTGTAACGCAGTGTGACAACATGCCCCTGCACAACTAGGATTTAAACCCGGCTAATGTCTTCTGCTGGTTAGATAAGCATTAAAGAACTAGCTCAACTCTTAAATAACAGATATAAGATTACAATAATATCAGTTTTAAATAAATACAAAAAACAGAGATGAAAAATTAACTTCAGTAAGAAAATTACTTTTGCTATGGCTAAATAAATGTTTAGTGATATCTTCCAAAGATTTTTTAAATTTTGGTGCAATTTTTTCTCTATATAGTGTTGATATGGCAACTAGTAAATACACTAAGTTTCGTCATGCTGGCATGTGTGGAAAGTTTTAAACCATGTTTGTTACAACTAGCCCCGCGTTAGTAATGCCCCGCTCACCCCTACATCCGCCATGTTGTCATTATCATGTGACCTACCAGTGTCAGTTACGTCCCTTCACCTCCATTCATAAATCCTGTCCCTTGGCCTCATGGGATTAGTAAAGTGTCCATCGAACGCGCACTTCAGAATCTCGCCGGAAGTACTAGGTCATCCGGAGACTTTTCGCCTACTGTTTTTCTTTTAATACTATGTATTCGGACATACTACTCTGTTGGCGTACTGTTTTTCGCATACTATATAGTAGTATGCTATAGTAGTAGTAGGGTTTTTTTTTGATCGATTGCTCCTGTCTGCCTCCTGTTTGTCCTTCTGACTGCTGTGCTCGCGTGTGCTCTGCTTGCTTTTGAATCTTTATTTGATATCATTCCCTGTTGTTTAAACTGCTAAATATAATTTACCCATCACCATATATTGTCTAATATTGCCTACCATATTAAATCTGACACCGCTAGCTTTTAATCTAAATCACTATCACGCGTTAGCATTTCGCTAGCCTGTTAGCTTGCCATCTCTGCACTCGGGTCTCTTGTTTTCTGAGTTCATTAAACAACTGTGGTGAGTTGGATTAGTAAATAGACTCCATCAAACAACTGTGGTAAGTTGGATTAATCAACAAATATGGTAAGCCATGTCTTCTTCTCCTGTCATTGTCACTTGCACTGCATGTTTCATGTTTAGTATATCTTTCTCCGTTGGCGAACAGGGCTTCACATGTGATAAATGTAAGGAGATAGTCAGGCTGACGGAGAAGATTTCAGAATTAGAGACACGCATCCAGACTTTATTTGAGAGTAGTGAGAATGTAACAGCTTTAGACACTGCTTTGGATGCGAATAGCTTAGTGAACTCTGTACATTGTTCGGTTCCGGCTGTAGAGAACGTGCAGCAGGGCAACTGGGTGACGGTGAGACGGCATAGTCGCGGATCAAAAAACCACTCTTCCGTTCCGATTAGAACATCAAACAGGTTCTCCCCACTCAGTGATGCACCCACTGAGAATCCTGTTGAAAGTGCCCTAGTTATTGGCGATTCTATTACACGGAACGTGAAAATAGAGACACCAGCCACCATAGTCACATGTTTACCGGGAGCCAGAGCGCCTGACATCAAAGCAAATTTAAAAGTGCTGGCTAATGCTAATCGTAAATTCTCTAAGATTATTATTCACGTCGGCACAAATGATGTTCGACTTCGCCAGTCGGAGATCACCAAAATTAACATTAAAGAGGTGTGTAAACTCGCAAGTACGATGGCAGATGACGTTTTTTGCTCTGGTCCCCTCCCCGTTAAAAGGAGTGATGAGATACTTAGCAGACTATCATCACTCAATGGCTGGTTGTCTAAGTGGTGTCCGCAAAATAACATAGGGTTCATAGACAATTGGAAAAGCTTTTGGGGCAGACCTGACCTGTTGAAAAAAGATGGTATTCATCCTTCCTGGGATGGTGCCGCTCTTCTCTCTAGTAATTTGGCACATAGTCTTAGAGCTAAACCTTGACTAACTGGGGCCCAGGTCAGGAAGCAGACGGACTGGCTTACCCGACCGCCTGCTAGCTGTCTCACGTCACAGAAGTCAGATAAATCCCAGCACATAGAGACTCTTTCACCTAGATATTATCACATAGAGACTGTGTCTGTTCCACGAATTAGTAAATACAAAAAACCATCAAAACCATTCAACGGTAAAAATTTAATTGATGTCCAACAAATAAACAACAGATATAATACAGATGATCAAATGATAAAGCTCGGGTTGCTGAATATTCGATCCCTTTCCTCAAAAGCGCTTATTGTTAATGATATGATTACAGATCATAACCTAGATGTGCTGTGTTTGACAGAAACCTGGCTAAAACCTGACGATTACATTACTTTAAATGAGTCCACCCCCCAAGATTATTGTTATAAACACGAGCCGCGTCTGAAAGGTAAAGGGGGAGGTGTTGCTGTAATTTATAATAATATCTTCGGTATTACTCACAAGTCTAGTTTCAAATATAATTCCTTTGAAGTTTTGGTGCTTTATGTAACGTTATGTAGTGAAATCGATAAATCCCGTTTGACATTTGTGTTGGCTACTGTATATAGGCCACCAGGGCACCATACAGACTTTACCAGAGAATTTGCTGATTTTCTATCAGAGTTAGTACTGGCTGCAGATAAAGTCCTAATTGTTGGTGATTTTAATATCCATGTAGACAATGAAAAAGACGCACTGGGATTGGCATTTAGAGACATTCTAAACTCTATTGGAGTAAGGCAACACGTGTCAGGACCCACTCATCGCCGTAATCATACGTTAGACCTAATACTGTCACATGGAATAAATGTTGATACCATTGAAATTCTGCAGCAGAGCGATGACATCTCAGATCATTACCTAGTATCATGTACACTTAATTTAGCAAAGGCTGCAAAGCCGTCCCCTCGCTTTAAATATGGCAGGACTATCACTGCTGTGACTAAAGATTTCTTTGTAAATAATCTTCCTCATCAGTTTCATCTCCTCAGCATCCCAGATAGCCTAGAGGAACTCGATGTTGCAACAGAAACTATTGACTCTCTCTTTTCCAGCACTTTAGACACAGTTGCTCCCCGGCGCTTAAAGAAGATTAAAGAAAATAGTCCAACGCCGTGGTACAACGAGCACACCCGGGCCCTTAAAACAGCAGCCAGAAAAATGGAGCGCAGCTGGAAGAAAACAAAACTAGAAGTTTTTCGCATTTCGTGGAAAGAGAGCATGATTGCATACAGAAAGGCCCTAAAAACTGCTAGATCTGCTTATTTCTCGACTCTCTTAGAAGAAAACAAACACAACCCTAGGTATTTATTCGATACAGTGGCTAAATTAACCAAAGATAAAGCTTCACCTTCTGATGTTTGTAAACAGCACAGCAGTAATGACTTTATGAACTTCTTTACCTGTAAGATTGATAATATTAGGAAAAAAATTATAACCATGCAGCCGTCTACTACAGTATCACATCAGACAGTGCGTTGTAGTGTCACTGAGGAAAAATTACATTCATTCACTGCTATAGGAGAAGAAGAATTGGCTAAACTCGTTAAATCATCAAAATCAACAACATGTATGCTCGACCCCATACCGACTAAACTACTAAAAGAGATGCTTCCAGAGGTCATAGATCCTCTCCTTAATATCATTAATTCATCCTTGACATTAAGATATGTACCGAAAACTTTTAAGTTGGCTATTATTAAACCACTTATTAAAAAACCGCAACTTGATCCTACAAATTTAGTCAATTACAGGCCAATCTCAAATCTACCCTTTCTGTCAAAAATACTAGAAAAGGCAGTGTCCTCACAATTATGCTCCTTTTTAGAAAGAAATGGTATCTGTGAGGATTTCCAGTCAGGATTTAGACCGTATCATAGTACTGAGACTGCTCTCATCAGAGTAACAAATGATTTACTCTTATCATCCGATCGTGGTTGTATATCTCTATTAGTGTTACTCGATCTTAGCGCTGCATTCGATACTATCGACCACAATATTCTTTTGAATAGACTCGAAAATTATGTTGGCATTAGTGGAACTACATTGGCATGGTTTAAATCATACTTATCTGACCGTTATCAGTTTGTAGCAGTAAATGAAGAGATGTCACACCGATCACAAGTTCAGTATGGAGTACCGCAGGGCTCAGTGCTAGGACCGTTGCTTTTCACCCTGTACATGCTACCACTGGGAGATATTATTAGGAAGCATGGCGTTAATTTTCATTGTTATGCTGACGATACTCAGCTCTATATTTCTTCACGCCCTGACGAAACTTACCAATTCACAAGATTAACAGAATGCATAGCTGATATAAAAAATTGGATGACTAGTAATTTCCTGCAACTTAATTCAGAAAAAAATGAATTTTTAATCACTGGACAAAAAAACTCCACAAGTAGTAACCTAGAATACTGTCTAACACTCGATGGCTGCTCTGTCAAGTCCTCGTCGTCAGTTAGGAACCTGGGTGTGCTCTTTGATACCAATCTCTCATTTGAAAGCCACGTTTCTAGCATCTGTAAAACTGCATTCTACCATCTTAAAAATATATATAAATTACGGCACATGCTTTCAATGCAAAATGCTGAACAGTTAGTTCATGCGTTCATGACCTCAAGGCTAGATTATTGTAATGCTCTACTGGGTGGTTGCCCTGCTCGCTTAATAAATAAACTGCAGCTGGTCCAAAACGCAGCAGCTAGAGTTGTTACTAGAACCAGGAAGTATGACCATATTAGCCCGGTTCTGGCAACACTGCATTGGCTCCCTATTAAACATCGTATACATTTTAAAATCTTGCTGATTACTTACAAAGCACTAAATGGTTTAGCGCCCCAGTACTTGAGCGAGCTCTTAACGCATTATACTCCATCACGTTTATTGCGGTCTCAAAATTCTGGCCAGTTGATAATACCTAGAATATCAAAATCAACTGCAGGCGGTCGGTCCTTTTCCTATTTAGCACCTAAACTCTGGAACAGTCTTCCTAGCATTGTTCGGGAAGCAGACACACTCTGTCAGTTTAAATCTAGACTAAAAACACATCTCTTTACTATGGCATACACATAAAACATTTTTAATTTCTATTATTCAAATCAGTTAAATGATTGTTTTAGGCTGCATTAACTAGGTCAGCCGGAACCAGGAACACTTCCAATAACACCTGATGTACTCGTTACATCATAAGAAGAATGGCATCTACGCTAATGTTAGTCTCTCTGTTTATCCCGAGGTTTACTGCAGTCGGCCGGATCCGGGCCGTATCCAGACCAGATGGTGGACCTTAGCCTGGACATGACGACCATATCCCTGAAGTGTCTGTAGAGACAATAGTGTCAATTAAACTCCCCCCTGTAAATGCCGCATCGACACGACATCCTAATTAAACCCGTCCCCGGCGTGACAACTCCAATCTTTCGAATAATCCTACGAATATCTATTTATCTAATATGACTTCTGACCTGTAATGTTGCCAGAATCATAATCATACACTATTTGTTCGTCGGCCAGAGGAGAACTGGCACCCCGACTGAGCCTGGTTTCTCCCAAGGTTTTTTTCTCCATTCTGGCCCTGAAGGAGTTTTGGTTCCTTGCCACCGTCGCCTTTGGCTTTTGGCTTGCTCAGTTGGGGACACCTAAATTTCAACTATATTACTGATCCGCCCGCATTGACACTATATGATAATTGAAATGAGCTGGATGACATAACCGTTTTCTCCAGAGCGGCTGTACAGCCGAATCAAATTCCGTTGCATTATTTTCCTGTTACCACTGTGAAGCTGCTTTGAAACAATTGCCATTGTAAAAAGCGCTATATAAATAAAGGTGATTTGATTTGATTTGATTTGATATAGTAAAGAAGTATTCAATTTCGGACGCAGTGTGAGTTTTGATTTATAAGTGATTGATTTATGTTTATAAAACGGTTAGTTCCAGTCCTTGATTCTGATTGGTCAATAGTTGTGTTTTATTCATGATAAAACACGTCTATGACCGCTTCAACCAACGGTTCTGTGTATCACTACACCCTTAGCAACCACTCTTAGCAACGTAAACATATGTTTGTTCTCCTTGATATTGTTAATTGAAGCTTACTGTATTATGTAGAGTATTGTGAGAGAGATCGAGTGACCGAGTGTATTACCTGCATTCAGATTTAGCATTTTCCTTCAGGTCAG
Source organism: Coreius guichenoti (assembly GCA_039654105.1). NCBI lineage: Eukaryota > Metazoa > Chordata > Actinopteri > Cypriniformes > Gobionidae > Coreius > Coreius guichenoti. The sequence continues at coordinate 13,640,018 of CM077187.1, forward strand.
TCCTATGTTCATAATAAAAAATCTGTTTGAATGTCCGCTGCGATATCTTGTCCTTTTAACAGTTAGACAGTTAGTGACACTGACAGCGCTGTGCAAAGCATTTGTCAGTTGTGTCTTGTTTCCGTGTTCACAGTCCTTTCAATATAAAAATTGAAAATTCAGTCTTTGCTACTGAGTGACTCACTCATAAAGACAGTTTTCATTAAAGTTGCATTGATACATATATTTTGGCTTTAATAGTTGTATTGTGTGGTAACCGTTTTATAAAAGGTACGCGAGGCTAGTGCTGTATCATGAATAAGTCAAGGCTGAAGGGGTTGCAGCTAACAGCCGTGACTAATGCTGCCTTCAAGTGCTATCGGAAATTTGATAATTCCCCACTTCTGAAGTCATGATTACGAGCTCATCGCATTCAAGTTATTCGAAATGGGAGGGCATTCATGTGCAGTTTTCACCTAGGAAACTCGTATTTACGATAATTCCGAGAGTACGTGAAGGCAGCATTATTCACTATACAGCACAGCCTCTCGTACCTCTCTTACATAAGTGTTTTCACACATGATCATTGGGTGTAGGTAATCAGTAAATGATTGTGGCATTTAAATGAAACACAAGAGCTTTTAGTTTTAAATTCAATTCAATTCAATTCACATTTATTTGTATAGCACTTTTCACAATACATATCGTTTCAAAGCAGCTTCACAGAAAATGCATGAGTCTACATTACAATTTAAAGTGATTTGTTATCAGAGGAGACTCTGTCCAAGTTATGTATTTCAGAAATGTACATGTACAAAGCACACAGTTAGCTAACAATGTATTATTAATAAATGTAAAAATAAATAAAGGCACAGATAATGGGCTAAGTGAAATAAGAATACATGTTGTTAACAATGATTAGGGTATATAGAAAATTGAGCATGGATGCGTGTTGATGCAGAGCTGCGTTATCTGAAGTCTTCGCAGGAGTTGGAGTCGTTTCTTCACAGGTGATGGTCATCTGAAGTCTTCATAAGAGGCTGGATCCAGACTGGAGCTGACACTCTCTAGTTACCTCAGGATGGGCGTCCCGAGATAAAACAGAACAGGAAAATATTTAGCATAGCTGCTGTTCAAAGCATTAAGCAAAGACAATCATGTGCACTGATATAACTGGAGTACAAGGTTATGAGATGCATTATGTGAATGCTTGGCTAAAGAGATGCGTCTTTAATCTAGACTTAAACTGGGAGAGTGAGTCTGACCCCTGAACATTATCAGGAAGGCTGTTTCAGAGTTTAGGTGCCAAATATGAAAACGTTCTTCCTCCTTTAGTGGACTTAGATATCCTAGGTACTACCAGAAGCCCAGAGTTTTGTGATCTTAAAGAGCCTTGTTTATTGATGATGCAGGACAACCAGCTGGTAATGCATTACAGTAATCCAGTCTAGAGGTCATGAATGCATGAACTAACTTTTCTGCATCAGAGACAGATAACATGTTCCGTAGCTTACCGATGTTTCTGAGGTGGAAGAAGGCTGATTTTGTAACATTTGAAATATGAAATATTTTCGAAAGACAAGTTGCTGTCTAATATAACACCCAGGTCTTTAACTGTAGCGGATGAAGTAACAGTACATCCTTCTGCAAATTATATTCTAAGAGATTCTGTGTACAGGTTTTTGGTCCAATAATAATACCTCAGTCTTATCTGAATTTAATAGGAGAAAATTACAGGTCATCCAATATTTTATATCTTTAACACACTCTGTCAGCTTGGATAATTTAGAGATGTCATCTGGTCGTGCTGAAATATATAACTGAGTATCATCGGCATAAAAGTGGAAACTAATTCCATGTTTTCTTATAATATTACCAAGTGGCAGCATATATACTGAAAATAACAGAGGGCCTAACACAGATCCTTGCGGCACTCCATAATTTACTGACGTTATCTTAGATTTTTCCACATTTAAATAGACAAATTGCTAACATTCTGATAGATACGATCTAAACCACTTTAATGCCTGTCCCTGAATACCAGTGTAATTTTGTAGACGATCTAAGAGTATTTTATGATCTATGGTGTCGAATGCGGCACTAAGATCAAGTAAAACTAGTACTGAGATACAGCCTTAGTCAGCAATGTAATTTTAACGAGCGCAGTTTCTGTGCTATGATGGGGCCTGAATCCAGACTGAAATTTTTCATAGATATCGTTTTCTTGTAAGTAAGAACACAATTGAGCGGACACCATTTTTTCTAGTATTTTAGACAGAAATGGAAGATTTGAAATGGGTCTGTAATTTGCTAATTCATTTGGATCTAGTTGTGGTTTCTTAATGAGAGGTTTAATAACCTTTTTGCCATTTGCCATTTTGAACGGTCTTGGGACATGACCTAGAGATAAAGACGCGTTAATAATATTGAGAAGAGGCTCTTCTGCTACAGGTAACAACTCTTTCAGTAGTTTAGTGGGTATTGGATCTAATAAACATGTTGTTGGTTTAGAAGCAATGATAAGTTTATTTTGCTCTTCCTGTCCTATAGTTGTAAAGCACTGCAATTGTTCTTCAGGGGTGATAATTGAGGCTGAATCATAAAACGCTGTCAAAGGTTGTACATTTATAATTGTATTTCTGATGCTTTCGATTTTTTTTGTGAAGAAATTCATAAAGTCATTACTACTAAACTGTACTGGAATATTTTGTTCAGGTGATGTTTGTTTATTTGTTAATGTGGCCACTGTACTAAATAAAAACCTGGGGTTGTTTTGGTTATTTTCTATTAGTTTTACTGATATGCTCGTTATGTTATTGTTATGATATGTTATTGTGATTTTTTACGGATATGCTCTACCCTAACCCTAACCCTGGTCTAAAGATTAGATACGAGTGAATGGTTTCGCTAAGTGGGCCTCAAGTTCCACTTTTATAAACAATTTTAAAAAACTGTAATACCAGCATCATGTAGTGCAAATGTTTAATTGTAATGGTTGATTGCACAGGCTTTCAGAATTGACAAACAGCTTTGTCTGTTTATTCTACAGTATATAAAACTTCAGATCAGGGTCTTTTTTTTTCTTTTTCTTTTCACTTATTAGAGATGCAGAACGCCATACATCAACTTTTCGGCATTGCACAAAGCAAAAATCAATCATAATCATTACAAAGAGTAAAGATCAAGAGCCTATAAAGTCTACGCGCATTAATTCGAATAGTTTATTTTCCCCCCACGGCATAAACGGATATGACGTTTTCGTGGGTGTTCCCAGTAATGCAGACCAAGTCTATACCATAGACTGTAAAAAAATATGGACGTAGTGTCCGTGACATCACCCGTAGGTTTCTGAAGAGCCATCTTGGCAGTGTGTCACCGCTCGTCACTCCCGGATAACTGAAAATGTGCAAAGAGGCGCGACGTGGGTGGAGCTGAGGTGCCTGGTTGCTGAAACCACACCCGCCTAGCTAGACCATAGTGGCCACGCCCTTAATTATGCAAAACTTTAAGGCTTAATATAATTTAAACGGATGAGTTATAAAAAAAAATCCACCCCCTCACAGTTGTCATGAAAGGGCAAAATTAGCTGTATAGACCAAAACCACTTTTTGTACCAGGCTGTAAACATTTTTTTTCTGCTGTAAAGTTGGGCGTTTTAACATGGGGGAGATACAGATTTGACTCCCTTTTGCCTGTCTCTAGCGGCCAGTCGATGAATTGCAGTTTAAGTGACTTCCATGTTGGCTTCAAGAAAGACCGCGGGACGTTGCCGCTTGGTCTATACACTACACGGTACTGTAGTGCATAAATAGTGTATAAGTGTATAGTGCATCATTTGGGACGCAACTACTAATTCTAATGTTGAATACAGGACGGATAGTATGCGAATTGGGACGCAGCACATCTCTGAACTCCTAACACATGTGACGCAAAACGAGTTTACGTCACGACGTAGCCCATAGTCCGCAATACTTTTTTGGGACGTACCATTGTAATTGAAAAGGGTGTCTGATATTCCCTCTAACGTCTACCTTAATTAATAACAGTTTATGCTTGCAGAATATTATGCAGATTAATGTGAAGCCAAGGATTATAAAACACAATTTATTATTCCTTTGCACAAAAATTTATCTTTAATGAATTATGAATGCTGATGATTTGGGTGAAATACCCTTCCTTTATAATGGTATACTATAGCGCTCTCTGACTGCTATCGCTCCTTTCTCTCAGCGATCCACCGCAATGAGGTAAGATTTCTAGGCCTACTGAAGCAGACATAACCAAAGCCCCCGAAAATATGATGTTATTCGCTGATGTTTTGACAAAATGTTGAAGCGAATGCGTTTTCTTATGGACTTCTTCCCAAGTTCATAGGTTCTGGCTTTGTAATGAGCTTTAAAAGCTTCAGGCCGCAGTTCGCTTAGTGTTCCACGTTGTCTCGTCCTCGGACCAAATTATCAGACTAAACTCACATTTATCAACACAACTGGCCTTTTAAGCTAAATAAATAAATTCTAAAGAAATGTTTTGACTTTTCCTAAAGTAGTAGGATTTGGTTACGCTATATGGAGTAAAAAATAAATATTTACAAAGGAAAGTTTTCTTTACGGAAATGGAAGGTTTGCAGAACGTTCACCTACATTTCAGCAACTTTCTCATAATGTTCCCAGAATGTTTGCCTAACCTCTTTACTCCAGTATCATTTAACATGCTATATGTCAATAATCATCCAGCACTTCTGCCACCTTATATAGTGCAAGCGGTAAGGAAGACGTCAATAATCCGTACTACAAACTACAGTCTTGTTTTAATATTTTTTTTATTAATGAATAAAATATAATCTAAGAACATCAAGCATCATATGGAGGAATAAATAAGATTGAATTTGAATATTTTTTTTTTAGAACTACTCTTAGAATACAGAATCACTATACCACAATATCCCAGATTTTACGTTTCTTCAGCACCAAATAACAATGACTTAAACACAATCTGGGTTTTTAGAATATAAAATTTGAATATACAAAATAATAATAATTTGACTTTAAAAAGGATAAACTTGCAGTCATTTCTTACCACTGAATTGTGCAGTTTAGCGGGGCATGCTTCTCTTGTTCAGTAAAACAAAAACTTCTGTTAACACCGTGTTCTTCAATTAGACTTGTAAAATCTCTATGAAATAATAATATTAACTTTCGTATTTATATTAATTATAAGTAATTGTTCAATAAAAAGACTGATAAACGAATGTTAATCAGTCAGCCAGTAAAACAAAAGTTTTCTTTTTTTTAAAAATATGTAAGTGCCAGGTTTTCTGTTCAAATGCATGCAAATCAGTAAAGAAATATAGAAACAGACCCACACATTTGATTCCTCTATGCCTTTCACACAACACCTAACCATGGTTCAAATTAATAGCTATACAATTGGTTTTAACTGATCATTGTAACACATTTAGACTGCTCTCATTTCTTTACTTTTGTTAAATGCTGTATTAAAATAATTAATTTAATTTCATGTCTTTCTGCAAAATGTAGTTTGAGAAAAACGTAACATTTCAGCATTAAAAACTCTTTATAGGTCATCACACAAAAGCATCTGCAATGGTTTAATTGAAAGGTTTACATGGTTATAAACAAAATTAAAAAATACACCAAGGAATGTTCTATATAGGTTCTCTTCAGATGTATTGTGATGTATATCCATGTGAAATGACTTCTCGAACAAGGAAAAATGTAAATGCGGCAGTAAACGTGATCAGAGAAGAGATGTTATTGTGATTTAAAGATTTCAAGGACACATTAATTTTTATTTTTTTAAATGTGCAAGTCTTTTATAATAAATGCTGCAAAATTCCATAAAAAAAAAAAAAAGAATTGGCGATAGGGCTGGCCGATATGGCCAAAACAATTTTCTCAATACTTTTGACATCAGTTGATATCGATAATTATCACAATAAATGTCAATTCTTTATTTCTTTCCAGTTTTAATGCAGATTTTTGGTCCTAAGTAAAAGTTGTAGAAACCAAACCATTAATTGTGGTTTTAAACTACTCTTTATTTCCAAACAGGTGAACATTTCACAAATCTGAGGTAGAACATTCAACTATTTTTTTTTAATTCTTCATATCTTCAGTACAGTTTATAGTGTAGGTTACAGTATTAATATTACATGTTTTGTCTCTCAGAAATGCACATTTGATAGTAGCTTGAGCTGACAGTAGTAGTAGCTTGAGTTATGGTGCAAATAAAAATTTGTTCCTTAACAAAAAGAGTAACATCTGTAAAAATTGTAGCCTCATTTTTATATGGTAAAATTTAAATATTCTGACTGCTTGAGTTTAATGCTGGATACTATGGTCATCCATAGTATCATACATTTAGATCATAACCAGAGTTAAAACCATGCATATAGCACCTCACTACCATGGTAAAATGTAACTATATGGTTTCTATGGTATTTGTATAAAAAAAAGCTCCAGAGCTGCTCTTAGAGTCACTTCATGAGCATTGAAATTGATAGAAATATATTAGGCTACTGTTGTACAGTAAATGTAGCTACGTCTCAATTTAATACTACTACTACTACTAATAATAATAATAATTGTTTTTAGGTGTGCATAGAGGGTTGCTTATTTTTATAGGCAACAATGTTTACTTTTTAAACAGCATGTAGCCTTCAAATATTTATATGTATTTACTTAATTAATAAACTCATTGAATTTAATTTAATATTTTTTTTTTGCAAATAGTTAAGTAAAATAGTTCCAACAGATTTTTCCGTGGTGCAGAGAACCTTAAAATTCTAATGGTATTGGTACCGACTACTGGAATTTTCAAATGAGTTTCGTTCCACTTTTGGCGTAAAACATTATCGAACATTTATCAAACTCTTGATATCCTTTTATCGAGGAGAAATTGTTACAATAATTATCATTATCGTTTTATCGCCCAGCCATAATTGCCGACATTGATGTTGACATTAATTTCCATAAATCGGCTTAAAATTTGTTGCTTTATAAAAAGTTATGTTGTGATTCCTCTTTGAGATGTTTAGATTTGTCACATGCACTTTTCGTGTCCATTTAGCTCTCTAAATAAAACAACACGAGATGTTTAAATTGTTTTATATTTGATCTTTCAGCATGCTCAGACTGCAGAAGCGCTTGGCATCCAGTGTCTTGCGCTGTGGCAAGAAGAAGGTCTGGCTGGACCCCAATGAAACCAATGAGATTGCAAATGCCAATTCCCGTAAGATTTTTTTAATTGTTTTTTTGTTTTTTTATGTCATGTCACAAATGCATCAAGAAACATGATGCATGTTTTTATGGGGAACAATGCATTAATTTCTATTATGTAATCAGTTCAATTTATGACCTCTTTAAAAATAATTACCTGTAAAAGATTTTGAAGCCTAATGTATTGGGATGTCCCGAGCCTATCTCAAGGATTGGTGTTGAGGCTGAATAAGGGTGTGTGCTATCTTGAGCCCAAACTTTTATTTGACGTCAGCTGTCACTGAGCCCAATTTTTTTATTTTACGTCAGCTGTCATGTAGTTGTTGTGCAGTAGGTGGCGGAAAATGAATAAATCAATAGTAGGTCAGTATACTTAAATCACATCACGATATGGACTAGAGTCTGAATATTAAACTGCAAGATGTTGTTGTTGTTATTAAACAGTTAAAAGAGTTATATTAAACTGTTTATTTCATGAAAGGGATAACACATACAGGATCACAAACAATCGTGCCTCTCTTTTTCTTAGTCTTCTTAACGTATAGGGAAGCATGAAGATGATGTAGATGTACGTGCCCTCACCTGTAGAGCACCATAAACTAGAGTTTTTCAGACGTGATAGAATATATAATCATAAGAAATAATTATTTATATATTATTTTTTTTAATAAATATTTAAAAGAAAATGTCAACTACTGATGCTGGTTGAATGATCTTTTATGTGTTCATCTATTTTATATTTTTATTATCTGTGATACCTTTTCTCAGTGAATGGTACGTTTTAATTAAAGCAGCCATTTAACATTATATATGTGAGCCATAATTCTGATTTGAATCCTTCAGAAGCATGTTATATCGATACACTAATCCAGGTTATTTAGACATATTTTACGAGACATTATGACAATGCTTAAATAGTGTTGTTTCTCGTAGGCCTAATTAGTATGTTGAGCAAATTGTTTGTTACATTTTCAGTGACTTGCTGAGATATTACTAACAATGCAGGCTTTCCTGTGGGTTAACATAGCCTAGTGAGTAGTTAACGTCCGTATTCTCCGTATTCTTTTCATATATTTAAAACCTCTGAAACGTGATGCCTGGAAAATGCAAGTTTCAAGATATTTGAATGTGTCCCCACATTAAGTCCTTGAATTTGAGGGTATTGGACCTAAAGTCCTTGAAAGGTCTTTTGAATTTGGGAACCCTGTTTGTTTGTATATGCTGTCAATTATAGTTCTTTGAAAGAAAATCGGAATCGGTAAAAATCTGTATCGGCAGGTCACACTCACAAAAAAAATTGGAATCGGCCAAGAAAATTGTAATCTGTGCATCTCTACATAAGTGGTTTGTTTAAAAACATTATAAATGTATGAGGTAACAAGGTGGGCTTTTTACCCCACACACGGGGTAAAAGGCACGACGCATTGATACAAATACTTCAGCTAAAATAATGTTTTTAATAATGTCTAAGATAATACTTGTTCAAAACAATCACTTTAGTAAAGTTTGCACTATTTTCAGTTCATTTCATTTTTGTTTTGTTTCATTGCTTACACACAATTTCTGAAACTATGGCTCCATTTCTTGAAAATCTACACACAACCGCAAAATGTTACACATCCCTTGCAAAAGCAAACACTTCATTCAAAACTATTTTACCTCTTATTAAAATGGTGCTTTTGCATAGTAACTTTTCACACAAACCATCAATTGATTAGCCATTTAAATAAGTGTTACAATGTGGTCAGCAGGCACAAAGATGAAGGAGATTCAAAAACAAAACAGGCTTTATTAATCATCCAAACATGAACAAGCAGGTGAATAACACAAACCACATAATGCGTAAACGAGAACTGACCAAGAATAACTGAAACACAGGGCTATATAAACAGAGGTAGAACAAAGGAAAGTAAACTAGATATATGTGAAACTAGTATGTAACTATAGAAACAAACGAGGACATAATCAGTAACCAATGAAACCGAAACTAAACAGAGCGGGAACTAAAGAAATCTGAACAAAATGTAAAAATAAGGGTCCACATAACAGAACATAAACCTGAAAAAAAGCTTGTTGGGCTATGTGTATAACGGCTCCGATCCTCGAATGTGACTGGCGCCCGGTGTTGTCTTTTTTTTGCTGTTGCTGTCTTCAAGGTTCAACTTGTGTGTTCATGTATGCTCTTCAGTGTACCTCAGTTCTTTCTATCAGCTCGAACCAGTCTGGCCATTCTCCTCTGACCTCTGGCATCAACAAGGCATTTTTCGCCCACAGAACTGCCTTTTCACTTGATATTTTCTGTTTTTCGGACCATTCTCTGTAAAACCTATAGACTGTTTTGCATGAAAATCCCAATACTCAGACCAGCCCGTCTTGCACCAACAACCATGCCAGACACTTAAATCTCCCTTTCTTCCCCATTTTGATGCTCCGTTTGAATGTAGACATGGTGAAATGCATTGAGATGATGTCATGTGATTGGCTGATTAGATATTTGCGTTAACAAGCAATCAAACAGGTGTACTTAATAAAGTGGCTGGCGGTGAGTGCATAATGTATTATATATGAAAATGTGAAAATTGAGATAAAACAAGTAGGGCTGCAACAACTAGTCAATATAATCGATAATGAAAATCGACAACGGTAAGCTTCCACCAGTCGCGCCAAATTACAGCACTGAATAACGCATTTTTATTAGGGCTGCACGATTTGGGGAAAATATCTAGTTGTGATTTATTCTGGTTAAAAACACCATACTAATACTGTGTTTGACCCCCTTTCGCCTTCAGAACTGCCTTAATTCTACGTGGCATTGATTCAACAAGGTGCTGAAAGCATTCTTTAGAAATGTTGGCCCATATTGATAGGATAGCATCTTGCAGTTGATGGAGATTTGTGGGATGCACATCCAGGGCACGAAGCTCCCGTTCCACCACATCCCAAAGATGCTCTATTGGGTTGAGATCTGGTGACTGTGGGGGCCATTTTAGTACAGTGAACTCATTGTCATGTTCAAGAAACCAATTTGAAATGATTCGAGCTTTGTGACATGGTGCATTATCCTGCTGGAAGTAGCCATCAGAGGATGGGTACATGGTGGTCATAAAGGGATGGACATGGTCAGAAACAATGCTCAGGTAGGCCGTGGCATTTAAACAATGCCCAATTGGCACTAAGGGGCCTAAAGTGTGCCAAGAAAACATCCCCCACACCATTACACCACCACCACCAGCCTGCACAGTGGTAACAAGGCATGATGGATCCATGTTCTCATTCTGTTTACGTCAAATTCTGACTCTACCATCTGAATGTCTCAACAGAAATCGAGACTCATCAGACCAGGCAACATTTTTCCAGTCTTCAACTGTCCAATTTTGGTGAGCTCGTGAAAATTGTAGCCTCTTTTTCCTATTTGTAGTGGAGATGATAGGTACCCGGTGGGGTCTTCTGCTGTTGTAGCCCATCCGCCTCAAGGTTGTGCGTGTTGTGGCTTCACAACACACACAACTTTGGAGTTCAGGAGATTGTCTTAACCAGGACCACACCCCTAAATGCATTGAAGCAACTGCCATGTGATTGGTTGATTAGATAATTGCATTAATGAGAAATTGAACAGGTGTTCCTAATAATCCTTTAGGTGAGTGTGTGTATGTGTGTGTATGTGTGTGTATATATATATATATATATATATATATATATATATATATATATATATATATATATATATATATATATATATATATATATATATATATATAGCATTTGTGAAGCCACAACACGCACAACCTTGAGGCGGATGGGCTACAACAGCAGAAGACCCCACCGGGCACCACTCATCTCCACTACAAATAGGAAAAAGAGGCTACAATTTGCACGCGCTCACCAAAATTGGACAGTTAAAGACTGGAAAAATGTTGCCTGGTCTGATGAGTCTCGATTTCTGTTGAGACATTCAGATGGTAGAGTCAGAATTTGGCGTAAACAGAATGAGAACATGGATCCATCATGCCTTGTTACCACTGTGCAGGCTGGTGGTGGTGGTGGTGTAATGGTGTGGGGGATGTTTTCTTGGCACACTTTAGGCCCCTTAGTGCCAATTGGGCATCGTTTAAATGCCACGGCCTACCTGAGCATTGTTTCTGACCATGTCCATCCCTTTATGACCACCATGTACCCATCCTCTGATGGCTACTTCCAGCAGGATAATGCACCATGTCACAAAGCTCGAATCATTTCAAATTGGTTTCTTGAACATGACAATGAGTTCACTGTACTAAAATGGCCCCCACAGTCACCAGATCTCAACCCAATAGAGCATCTTTGGGATGTGGTGGAACGGGAGCTTCGTGCCCTGGATGTGCATCCCACAAATCTCCATCAACTGCAAGATGCTATCCTACCAATATGGGCCAACATTTCTAAAGAATGCTTTCAGCACCTTGTTGAATCAATGCCACGTAGAATTAAGGCAGTTCTGAAGGCGAAAGGGGGTCAAACACAGTATTAGTATGGTGTTCCTAATAATCCTTTAGGTGAGCGTGTGTGTGTAACATATATATATATATATACACACATACACAAACCCGATTCCAAAAAAGTTGGGACACTGTACAAATTGTGAATAAAAACAGAATGCAATGATGTGGAAGTTTCAAATTTCAATATTTTATTCAGAATACAACATAGATGACATCAAATGTTTAAACAGAAAATGTATCATTTTAAGGGAAAAATAAGTTGATTTTAAATTTCATGGCATCAACACATCTCAAAAAAGTTGGGACAAGGTCATGTTTACCACTGTGTGGCATCCCCTCTTCTTTTTATAACAGTCTGCAAACGTCTGGGGACTGAGGAGACAAGTTGCTCAAGTTTAGGAATAGGAATGTTGTCCCATTCTTGTCTAATACAGGCTTCTAGTTGCTCAACTGTCTTAGGTCTTTGTCGCATCTTCCTCTTTATGATGCGCTAAATGTTTTCTATGGGTGAAAGATCTGGACTGCAGGCTGGCCATTTCAGTACCCGGATCCTCCTTCTACGCAGCCATGATGTTGTAATTGATGCAGTATGTGGTCTGGCATTGTCATGTTGGAGAATGCAAGGTCTTCCCTGAAAGAGATGACGTCTGGATGGGAGCATATGTTGTTCTAGAACTTGGATATACCTTTCAGCATTGATGGTGCCTTTCCAGATGTGTAAGCTGCCCATGCCACACACACTCATGCAACCCCATACCATCAGAGATGCAGGCTTCTGAACTGAGCGCTGATAACAACTTGGGTTGTCCTTGTCCTCTTTAGTCCGGATGACATGGCGTCCCAGTTTTCCAAAAAGAACTTCAAATTGTGATTCGTCTGACCACAGAACAGTTTTCCACTTTGCCACAGTCCATTTTAAGTGAGCCTTGGCCCAGAGAAAACACCTGCGCTTCTGGATCATGTTTAGATATGGCTTCTTTTTTGACCTATAGAGTTTTAGCCGGCAACGGCAAATGGCACGGTGGATTGTGTTCACCGACAATGTTTTCTGGAAGTGTTCCTGAGCCCATGTTGTGATTTCCATTACAGTAGCATTCCTGTATGTGATGCAGTGCCGTCTAAGGGCCCGAAGATCACGGGCATCCAGTATGGTTTTCCGGCCTTGACCCTTACGCACAGAGATTGTTCCAGATTCTCTAAATCTTTGGATGATATTATGCACTGTAGATGATGATAACTTCAAACTCTTTGCAATTTTTCTCTGAGAAACTCCTTTCTGATATTGCTCCACTATTTTTCGCCGCAGCATTGGGGGAATTGGTGACCCTCTGCCCATCTTGACTTCTGAGAGACACTGCCACTCTGAGAGGCTCTTTTTATACCCAATCATGTTGCCAATTGACCTAATAAGTTGCAAATTGGTCCTCCAGCTGTTCCTTATATGTACATTTAACTTTTCCGGCCTTTTATTGCTACCTGTCCCAACTTTTTTGGAATGTGTAGCTCTCATGAAATCCAAAAAGCCAATATTTGGCATGACATTTCAAAATGTCTCACTTTCAACATTTGATATGTTATCTATATTCTATTGTGAATAAAATATAAGTTTATGAGATTTGTAAATTATTGCATTCTTTTTTTATTCACAATTTGTACAGTGTCCCACCTTTTTTGGAATCGGGTTTGTATTTATTTATTTTAATTAAAAACTACAGGGTTACCTGTTTACATGCAGGCAGCCTATGACTAAAAATCATTAGAAATGTCTAAGGATTTATTATAAAAGTTTATTATTATTATTATTATAATAAAAATCTGTGATATCAATTTATTAATTTGTCAGGAGGTATGCAAAATCAAGAATGAGTGTCTTTAATATGAAATATGAGCCTCTTATGCATCTAATGTAGGGGGAAAAAAAACTCCTGTACACTGGAGAAAAACATATGGATTGTCATATACATTTATTTAGAGATGTTATTTTTCCAATTTTTAAAAAAAAAATTTTTTTAACCCAAAATAGGATGGAGTGAGCACTGCTGGGCACTAAACACACTCATGTTTCATTCATACTGGAGGCCAGAGGGCGCCCTCGAGCAGAAACGCCACATTTGCCACAGAGAGAAGTAATATAATGACGTTTTCAGGAAATCCCTAATGTGAAACTAGCTCTGTGTAGCTGAATAAAAAGAAGATAGAAACGCTTTGATTAAACATGAAGACAATAAACACACGACTTCGACAATACATGGTGTATTTGAGTTCTTCAAGCCTTCTCGGGTATTTTTATAATAAAAGTATATTATAGTGCAGTGCTAATCGACATAGACTTCATCACTGTATAGAATACTATAAAATTCATCTTCTGCCTCATTCTGTGATAAGCCACATCATCTCACAAAAAGGAAATATCAAACACTCAACTGACGATATTAAGTGAGTTAAAACATGTTATTAAATGTTGTCTTTTTTTGTTTTTTCAAACGCACGTTATAAGCGACTCAAACTCGCAGTGCTTTCAGACGGAGCAGCGTTTACTACTGATCACAGAGCTGCTCTTCACTAACACACTGGACATATATTTATTTAATTAAAATCGCAGCCTTTACGCTTTCATAATCGCACATAAGCCAAATCGCGATTGTGGTTCGATTGATTAATCGTGCAGCCCTAATTTCTATTGGAAAAGGTTCTGTGGGAAAGGTTCATGATCCAAGTGCCCAAAACAAAAAAACAAAACAAAGAATTCTTTATTTTAAGCTTCAAGCGTATGCATTAGCGTTTAACATACCCTGTCATTTCGCTTTGACAGATGTTAGCGTGTCCTCAGTGCAAAACGTTCATTTTACAGGTAATGTCCACTGATCTATATAGAGAACAGTAGTTATATCCTCATCTGTAAATGCTACTAATTCACGCGAGTATTTCCATTTAGCATGAAAGCGCGTCCTGACAGTCTGTTAAACTTCAAACTTCACTGAACGAGTGCGGGCGTGCGCACGTGCGTCAAACAGACAGAACGCAGTAGAGTGTTTTTGTTTTTCTTTAATCATTTTAATGTAGGGATTTAAACTCCTTTTGCTTAGTATCTTTTTTGCACAATGTATAGGTTTTATTATATTAAAACCATGTTTTTTGGCGTATTGATTACCATTTGTATAACCACACAAATACCATATAGTTAAATATGGATTTGAAGCAAAACCATGGTTAATTCGTGGTTACCATTGAATAACTACAATAACCCTGTTTATTTATTATTTTTGTTTGTTTTGTTCATTGTAAAGCCATGGTTAATTTATGTAATGGCAGATATATTCACTGTGTGTTTTCATAGCACTCAGCTGACATGTTTGTTTGAAGGGCAGGATGTGGAATAGTGTGTTGTCAATATAAAAAATGGGCTTTTTATCCGATTAATTGAAAAATTAATCGGCAAACTAATCGATTATCAAAATAATTGTTAGTTGCAGCCCTAAAAGGTATTTACATAAACCCAGTTATGTCATGTCTTAAGTGAACGTAAACGGTTGAGGGGAAAAAATTAGAATGTGTATCAGTATATTGGATCTGTGCATTTGGTCTTAAAGTGACAGCGGCCTGATACCTGCTGCCATCTGTCATTAATCCTAATCAAGCATAAGACAATCACTCACTGCTCTTGACTTGAATGACCTTTGTTGCTTTAATAAGAATCAAAGCTATTTTAATTCTTACAGTGAAGACTATGCTGTTTTTGTTAATTCTCACTTTTGAATTTTGACAGCACAGCACAGTGCAGGTAGGAAATTGTGACAGAACGGTCAATTTAGCAACAGTCAGTAATTACATTAAAAAATTAAGAAATAAGATGTATATTATTATTTATTATTATTATTATTATTATTAACACATTCTGTTATTATTCCTGAGTACATTTAAAGGCGAGGTGTTTAGCATCCAAAACCAGCCTGATGATGGCAGATTATTAGGTTATGATCTCTTAGCTTGCTCAGTACATTAGCAGAGGAATCAGTGTGCATTTATTTAACCATCTTGATTCTTGTTTGTTAGGCCAACAAATTCGTAAGTTGGTAAAGGATGGTCTGATCATTAAGAAGCCTGTAACTGTTCACTCTCGTGCCCGATGCCGCAAGAACACCCTGGCACGTCGTAAGGGCCGGCACATGGGTATCGGTACGTTGAATGTTAATGTTTCTATGTAATTTTTTTTTCTTTGTTTTAAAATAAAACCGGTGAGATGTAATTTTCAGTTGTTGATTGACTTGTTTCAATCTTAAATCTCAGGTAAGAGGAAGGGTACAGCTAATGCCCGTATGCCAGAGAAGCTTTGCTGGATGCGTCGCATGAGAATTCTACGGCGTCTCTTGCGTCGTTACAGGGAGTCCAAGAAGATTGACAGGCACATGTAAGTCATGTATTTGCTGTCTTTATGCTTTACTCTTAATTAGGGATGCACTAATACCAGTATCGGTATTTGGTCCGATACTGCACTCGTGTACTCATACTCATTAAAATGCTCCGATACCCAGGCACGTGCACAGGTAGGGCTCAACCTGTGCAGAACACATGCCCTTTTTGCCCTTATTCTCTGAAGTGCCCTTTTTTTGGTGGTGTATTTTTATTTTTTTTCCTCCTTCAATAAATCAATGCTATTGGTCACCCTTTACGTCTGTCTGTCTGTTTGACAAATATTTAGCCAATGAAAGGTATTAAAAAGCGCTTGACTAAATCTTGTTGGATCCTCAAACTGTCAGTAAACCTCATAACTCCACCCCCTCTATCTTGACTGAATGAACTGAAGTTTGACAGCAGCTGAACAAAGTCTTGAAAGGGTAAATAAAGATCTTGTTGTTTGAATAAGTATGCTACAGCGTTTTTTTTTTTTTTTACGCGAGAAACATTGTCACATCATAGCCACTAGCCTACATTTAAATAGCCTGTGCATACAGTAGCGTTTCATCTTTTATAAAATGAGATTTTGGCCAAATGTATTTTACAACAGGAAAAACTGAGCGCCCATATAGCTACAACAAACTTTGTAACTGTTGATGAAAGCGTAATGTAATGTGATGCCGCTGTTTTAATGACGGAAAAAATGCACATTTGCACAGATTCGCTGGTCAAAAACCCCGTAACTGCATTTGAGTTTGACTTTTGGTAAAATGTTAATAATATATTGATAAGTAATACAACAACATAGAAATTCGAAAAGGCATTTTTTTTTTTTTCAATAAAAATGAAAATATTCAAAAAGTGGAAATAAAGCATCTAACGTGTGTTTAATAATAAAGTGTTTATTATCGGTTAGGTGTAGGCGAACAGACATGCATTTGCCCTTGGGGTGCCCTTTTTCAGTTTCAGCACATGCCCCTCAAAAGGTCTGTGCACGGCCCTGCCGATACCAATACCATGCAAGCTTGTACAGTACTTGTACGTACAGTACTTGTGACAGAGAAACAGACAACAGAGCAGAATGGATATATCAGGAAAGAATATCTATGAAGTTGTAGAAATGTTAAACAAATTAAATATTTACGCCTATAGCTGCTGTGCGCAAGCTGATAAACGAAACGTGGGGTGGATTGAGAGCACAGCATCACAGATGCGCTAGCTTGTCGAGCACACATCCCTTTCTCAGACATTGCTGGAAAGTTTGATGTTCATTTGGATATGTCAATAGCAAAAAAGGTCAAACGAGGCACATACAAAAGAGAGAGCGCAATTCTGTTGCATGCTCTTGATTGCTGATTGGTCACTCAGCACACATGCTTCATTTGGATTAAAACTAAATCGTATATGCAAGTTAAAAACTTGAACTGTTACATGGTTCCCTACTTTATTCAAGGATGTTTACAGGACAAGTTGTTTACTGTGCTCAAACATCTGAAGCGCGCGCCCAGAAAGCCAGCGCTTGATTACTGCATTGAATTCTTTAACGTCGTCTTGCGCTGGAACTGACAAATTCATACAAAATGATTTAAAAATGCCCGTCTGTGCGAGTATCCTAGTAAATATAGTTGGTTATGTCTTAAGTGAATGTAAACAGTTGAGAAATAACAGTATACTGGTCTTAAAGGGACAGCAGCTTAATAAACCTTCTGCTGTGTTTTTAATGTTAATCAAACAACAAAGGACAAAGAAATCAATCACTGGTCCTGACTGAATGACTTTTGTCAAATCAAATCACCTTTATTTATATAGCGCTTTTTACAATGCCAATTGTTTCGAAGCAGTTTCACAGTGGTAACAGGAAAATAATGAATGTACAACGTACAATGAATGTACAAATTACTTTTGTAACTTTTTGTAATGAAGATTCATCTATTTAATTTATACAGTGAAGACCGTCCGATAAATGCTCATTTTTAATGTTATCGTTGTCGATCCGATGAGAAAATTAGGCCGATATATTAAAGCCGATAGGTAATGGATTATTTCCTTCTGCTGAGACACTTTAGATGCGTGTTGTTCGCCAAGATTTTGAATTGCTTGATATGATTGGAATCTCTTCGAAAAGGAAGATGTGCAGCACAAATCTGTCATATAGGCTACATAAAATTTATCAAACAGCAATGAACATTAATAACTATAATTGGGACTGTCATATGCATAACATTATAATAAGAACACTATTGTAATAAAATGTTGTGAATTCTCTGGGTTTAGTTGCTGTGTTTCAGCGTGTTGTAGCGGGAAGAGCGCATCCACAGAGTTCTACATTCTGACGAGCACAGTCAAGTTCGCTTGTGCATTTGCGTCATTTTGTGCAGATATAAGTTGTAATATTAAGTTAATAGGGATGCAGCGATTAACCGATTTCTCGATTAACCGTGCTTAACAACGTCACGGTTAATTAACCGTAAAGGCTCTGCTATACCGAGTGTTTCTTTTGCATGGAACGGAAATGCAACTTGCACAAAACGAAAACAAAGTTATACCAGTGGTGCACCAGCTTAAAGTGCCGTGCTTATCAGAGACACGGAGGCTACTACTGTACACACTGGATTAACTGTGGCAGAGGGACCAAACAGCGAAGCTTTATTTCCACCAAAGAAACGCCTGAAGTCGGCAGTCTATAGCTGAGCCCACAGCGTGAGGTTTTGTTTTAAAACGCCCGTTATTTCAGAACGTATTATTTCCATGCCGATGGATGCGTCATGCAGTCACAATACAGATAAGTATCGCGTTTATTTCGATTTTCCTTTTATATTCAAAATATTTACAAACTTGTTAACTATATCATGAATTGTGATATATTCCGATTGTCAAATATGTGGAATTGAATGTGTTTTGTCTTTTAAACACCTTTATAATGATCATGTTAGTTGATATAACGCGCGATGAGTTTGCAATTCAGAGGATCTGTTTACATCACGTAAATTCATCAATTTTCCCCGAAATACATAGAAGTGGCCAGTGAACATGAGAACAAACTTTATTTCATGCACAATGTGTATCTGATATGAAAAAAACATTTATTCAAATTATAATTGAAAGCATTATTATTGCAGCTTCCATAGATATCAGTGTATGGAATTTAAATTTAACTATACATGTCTTTTTTTATATAGGCTAGTAATTCACTTGAATGTCTATTTAAATCTCTGAAACCTCAAATAAACATTGTGGTTGAGTAGTCATATATGACTGAATAGTCATATATGAATAGTGATATATGAAAAGCACTGAGCGCGTTGTCTCTGGCTCAGCGCCAGCCAAAGCGCAGAAGCACGTTTGAATTTATCAGTGACGCAAAAAAACCCAAAATAATAGACATGACTTTCTCAGGGCACATGTAAAGTTAGATGAATTATTAAAAAGAGTATTAAAATGAATACGTATGGATGACAGTTGGTGACCGCAACAGTTCAGTTTATTCCCCTCACACTGACATGGATGTTTACAGAGCAGAGGTCACCTTTCTTTAATTCCAAAGGGAGAGATGGATTTTGTCTTTATTATTATTTTGTGCTGTATTATTTGGTTACTGTGTTATTTATGGTTCAAAAGGTAGCAAAAAATAACACTTTAAAATCTAAAGAGTGTTCATGTGATTTTATATATTGTTGTGAAATTAATGAATGCATAATCGTGAAACCGTGATTATTTCTCAGACTATAATCGTACCAACAAAATCTATAATCGTTGCATCCCTAGTAGTATAAATATCTGGAAAATACAGATATCGTATCGGCGAGTACCAAAAATGAAAGTATCGGTATCTGCCTCGTTCAGAAAAAAGTTGCATTGGTGCATCCCTACTCTTAATACTTAAATATCAGCTGACATCAGCCCTTCTGATGTCTTCATATTTTTCTTGTTCAGGTACCATAGCCTGTACCTCAGAGCTAAGGGAAATGTGTTCAAGAACAAGCGCATCCTCATGGAGCACATCCACAAACTGAAGGCTGATAAGGCTCGCAAGAAGCTGCTGTCGTAAGTTAAACTGCTCTGGCAGCAAATGAACAATCAGTCTTTTTTTTTCTTGTCTTTTTTTTTTTTTTTTGTCTTTGTCACTGCTCTAGAATGAAGTCAATAGTATTTGAATACTTTAATAATTGAAAATGAAATAATTAAAATTAAATATAATTCAGTTAAGTGAGGATGGGCTGTATTTTTGCTCTCTTATAGTGACCAGGCGGAGGCTCGTCGCTCTAGGACAAGGGAGGCCCGTAAGCGCCGTGAAGAGCGCCTCCAGGCCAAGAAAGAGGAGATCATCAAGACTCTGTCAAAAGAGGAGGAGACCAAAAAATGAGCATTCATCTCATGTCAAACCCTGTTTCAGTTCTAATAAACAGCCACAAAACTCAAACCTGACTCTCTATGTGCTATTTATGGATCCAATCAGTGAAGGTTACATGCTTATTACATGAGTAAAAAGACGTGTATCATTACATGCGAAATGTTTGCGGAAAAAAGGAATAATACCCTTATTACAAATTATTTAGAACGAATAAGCAAAAATAGTCAATCAGATTTTAGCTGTTAATAAATTAAATGGCTGACCATTTTAAAACTGCAGAGAGATAAGGTAGTAAATCAGCCACAAGGTGGTGCTATAATAAACCTAATCAACCATCTTGCCTTCTCTGGAAATGTTAGGCCCCGCGCAATTGTCAGAAGTACTAGATCTGGCCATGTTAATCCTCTCTCACTACCACAGTGTGTTATCAAAAAGGTCAACAAAGTAAATCTATCAGGTAAAGACAGGGGAAGAGCAGGAAGCTAGAGATGATGTGATGTTAAAAATGAGCAGAGCATAGTTTGTTATTTAGTGACTTTGTCTGGCCAGCATAAAGTCGACAAGGGTTATTATACCAAAGCAAAAGCACTGCACAGTTACATTCAATTTGTTTGTTTTCATAGCCTTCAATATGAACATTGTTTATTAAATATAGATTTTTCAAATGGAAAAATTTAGAAAATACTGAGATTATACCATACATTGTCATTCAGCCCAAAAATACAGAGAAATTATTTTTGTGGACATGTCTCCCAGCTCTACCTTATGGCATGCTTTAAATGCTGAATTTTCCATGTTTTAGCTAAGCAGTAATGATAAATTTTTATCACTGTTAAATGGTTATTTAACAATTAGCCTACATTCAGTCCTGCATTACTATTTTGGTTCGTTTGCTGTTTATTTGATGCTAATAAACCAGCTGTCACTGGTTATCAGCATCACTGTAAAACTGTACATTTCTTGTCTATTACCACCCATTGCTACTTATACCAATGGTGCGCTCAGAATTGCAAAATATGTGGATGTTGCAATGGATGTTAATACTGAATCAAAACTAGTTGGCACATAATTGATAATTGAAAGGGTTTAATAGCACTATTTGGTTGGGCCTATGGTTACACTTGAATTGGATACAAATTACATGTATAAGATGATAAAAGTTAATTGAAAAAAAAAAAAAAGTTAATTGAACCCAGCCAGTATGTAGAATATTACCTGAGAAAGAGAGAGTTTATAAAGGAAAAAGAGAGAGAGAGAGATGCCATTGAGGAGTCTGGCTTATGGCATTTAAATCCCAGGACACAACTAGCGGTGACGAAACCTAACTGTTGTCGCTTCTTGTCAGCTGTGTCTCAGCCAAAAAACTGCGCTTGAACACACCAAAAGGACTACTGGTGACTCAACTAGCATGTGTGTTCTGTTACTGTGTGCAAGGAAATAACTCTATATCAACAGGAATCAGTAGTCTATTTTCATCATTCAAAAAGGGAAACCGAAACTAGGACTGCAAATATACAAACCATATATAGCAGCGCTTCCTTACCATTTTGAATATCAATCATGCTGATCAGTTTCTTCATTCCACTTGGCTCATGTTATTATGAAAATATTCATGCATTGGAATGGCCTTCTCTCTGTACTGTCTTGACCTCTTTGCTCGCTTCACTGACTCATTTGCTAAGCTGAAATGCCAATCAGAGTTCTCTCTCACCGACGACGCCGCTGATTCAACATGCTGAATCGGCCAAAAAAACCCAGACAGATTCCAACTACAGCCAACAGTGCAGAACACTGAAAAAACAGCTGAACGACGCTCAGAAATGGCCCGACGTTACCCAAAAACTGACCGTCAGCTTGGTGTGTCCCGGGCTTAACAGTTTTTTTTTTAATCCTTTCCTTGACCATGTGACTGAAATCAAATGTGAGAAATTGAAACTGACCAATTAGCTTTCCCCACATACTAAAAGTGTGACAGTTAGCAGACCCCCGATGAACACACGTCGTGGCCTGCAGGCCTTGATCACTATCAGCACCTCTTTGTCTTTATGAATCACAAATTGCCCCTTTGGTGAGAACAGGAAAGCTAATATCTTTCTTCATTTTGAAATCCTACAAATGCACCATTAGCCACACCCATAAAGAACAAAGGTGGCACAGTCCATAAAATGCTTTCTGTTTCATGTAGATGTCATCTTCAGACTTTTGGTCCAAACGTGTTGCAGTAGCAGATGGTCAGTCTTCAGTCTTTGTTATTCTTTGAGCTCTGCATGAGAGGGCTTTATCGAATGGTGCTGCTCCAATGCTAGATATGCAAAACATCCATTGAATACTTAACACCTCCACAAAAACAGGCACTGAAGATGCAAGTAAACGCTTGTCCCTCTTTTGAAGCAGGACACAGGATTTGAACTTGGGCGCAGGGATCTGTGATATGGTTGATATGGTCAGATTAAATCGATGTACTTGATAAAATCAATGGTCATGGCTTAAAAGCTCTTACACTGTTTCTGGAAACGTTAAAATAAACTGTATTATAACAAAAACAGCTGGTCCTGACAATATAAGTAGTCATGTGCTTTTATTTTTTTGCGCAGAGCAGCTGGGCCCTATTTTTTGTTATATTTTCCAGTTGTCCCTTAATCTTCAGAGAGTGCCGAAAATATGGAATCAGTCTAAAATTATTCCAGTGGCCAAACATAGCCATCTTAAAGTGTTGAATGATTTTAGGCCAGTTGCTTTGACCTCTCTAGTCATGAAGTGTTTTGAATGATTAATGAAAAACGAGCTCACAGAAACAGGGAATCTTCTTGACCCCTTACAGTTTGCATACAGGGCTAGACGGGTAGAAGATGCTACTGCTACTCTGCTAAACCTTATATTTTAACATTTGGAAGGTAGTAAAACACATGCCAGAATTTTATTCATGGATTTTTCATCTGCTTTTAATACAATTCAACCCCATATTTTAGTTGACAAACTCTTAACTTTTGACCTTGATTTTAATAGAGTTGGCTGGATTCTGGATTTCTTAACGGATAGAACACAGAGAATAAGAGTGAATGGGTGTTTGTTTGAGGAGATGTCATCATCCACAGGGTCTCCTCAGGGGTGTGTTCTCTCTCCACTTGTTTACGGTCTTTATACCGACGATTGCCGTAGTCATCATAATAACTGGTATATTTAAAAATATGCAGAGGATTCTGTTATAGTCTTCTTCACTCTGATGAAAATGAATACAGTCCTATCGTTGATGACTTTGTATATTGTTGTGACAGAGCATTTTTGCAACTAAATGTGGCAAAGACGAAATAAATGCTTATTGATTTTAGACACAAGCCCTCTGTTCCTCAGAGTACCATTATTAAGGGGCAGGTGCGCAATGAATAAGTAATAAATTCAGATTCGATGGGCATTAAATATTTTTGGTCACATTACCGCTAAAATTTCTCCATTCTGACGGACCCTATGTCTGTTTACAATCATTAGACAAACCGAAGATTTTTTTTCCCACGCCACATTAGTTACTGCGTCATCAGAGAGAACTGAGGTAGTAGAATACAGGTCGAACAAAAAAAAAAATTAGTAACTGCAAGTTCTCATTCAGTCGGTCACTTCCGACGCCACGTCGGAGACCGACAAATAGGAATCTCGCCAGAGAGGCCAATCTACTTCAAATGTAACTAAACAAGCCAATGCACATTGGCATGCAATGATAGCAGCAGCTGCTCTGCCTTGCAGCGCAGGTATAAATGAGAAGCATGTACGTTGCATTAATCAGTTTTTCGCTTCGGAGCCGAGCGGTGTATGTTTCCTGCACTCTACAAAGTGTGTTTTTTTCTAAAAAAGAAAACAAGTCAAGCTCTTTGTGTGGACCTCTCCTTATTCTGGTGTTGGAGTGACGGCACAGCAGCGAGGTCAATCTTCTCTTCTTCTCTCTTTCTGTGTTTGTTTCTTTTTTGAGCAAAAGGCTGTTCTCCCAGCTGGTTCGGTGTGCTGTGGACAGCGCTGAAAAGCTGATTTCTCTACCTGTGTATTTCTTGATGCGGTTGTTTCCTGTCCTCATTGATGGCCATGATCACTGTTTCACATGCCTGGGCGTATGCATGCTGAGACGGCGTTCGTGGGTGGTTCATGTTTTTGCATGAGAACATGACCACGTTGGCACGCCGGTTGACTCTGTTTTTTCTCCGGAAAGTTTGAGTCCACTCTGCTGTTGGCCAGCCGCCGCTTGTGTGTAAAAGCACAGCCGCAGGTCTACTCGACTCTCTGGGAGACTGAGGAGATCAGCGAGAGCTTTCTGCCGGGAAAAACCCAGACGGACCTCTCGCTTCTCAGCGTGTCATGTGCCGTCGCGCTGCCGGGCTGCATTGCGGGTTGTCACAGCTACCCAGTGCTCGCTCGGCGCTCTAGGTGCGCTGTCCCCTTGCCTGTTTCCCGTTGGCCACCAGGAGTGGTCTACTTCGGTGAAATGGCTTGGGTGACCTGAGGAGGTGAGGGCTTCTCCTTCGGGGATGTGCATGGAAAACTTGGTAATATGGAGCTATCTTGGTGCCAAAAAAACTGTATAAAAAGTTTTTCCTCTCTCACTACCCTCGACGGTGGGGTGGCTGTGCTGCTGGCCGGCCACCTCCGCCCTGCATGTGAGGCCAAGGAGCACTCAATGCACGAGGGTAGTTCTGAGCCGGGGTTGAGCTGCGCATGTTGACTGACCGTGATTCAAGTCCCTCGGCCAGACGATGTCCACCTTGGTGGTCCAGAAATGCCCCCTGGCTTGCCTCGCAGAGGTGCGAGTGGTCGTCAAAGTACGCTTTCTCGATGCTCCCATCTCACAAGCTTCCCCCGACGTACTATCAGAGTCCCTCGTGGGCCACCTCTCAGTCTGCTTGTCGCCAAGGGCGTTGCCCCCTGCGTAAAAAAACAAAACTCCGACACAGCCTGCTCTACTGTGTCTGCCGCAGGAAGATGATGCCACCCGTCTCTTGGTCATTTAACTAAAACCCCATTCAAAAAACCCATTGACTTTGGGACGAGGGAACCGGAAGTGCTAAAATGCTAACTCGCTTTCACATTTTTGCCTACAACGTGATGTCATACTTGCACCACTCTATAGGCGTCAAGGCCCCCTGCCGTCACACCTCTCTCTGCATCTACCCTGTTCAGTGAGTGGCTGAGAGGAGCAGCAGCGCATGCCATTGAATGCACACAGCAGCTGGCAGACTTGAATGATTGAGCTGCACATGAGCACACAGTGTTGCCACGGATTTATCACTTATCTGCTTCCTTTGTTTTATATTTAAAGAATTTAGTTTGACCGGTATGATTCCATTCTTCTCTTGTGCTTATCACTTAAATTACTCACTATCACAGAGCTTTAGTTCATTCAGTTTCTGACCTCTCTCAATTCAGATTATTTTACACATAGCCTATAAAAATTAATTCACTATATCATACTAGTTCTATTGTCTGACAAAAATATATAGGAAATGAGAACATTTTTATTGGACAGTCGTCTATATTGTATTATTTTAAAATACAGTATGTGAGCACGGATTAGGAGAGAAAACACATTAGGCAGGCAGAATGCAAGTACGCCTTGGTGACGTCACGGATATGCTAATTGATGCATGATGTCATCTAGTGACATTTAGCGACTTTCTGGGCAGGCTTTTAGCTACTTTCCTTTGAAAATAGTTGGCAACACTGATCACACACGCTTACATTAGCCCCTTTAACACATACAGTCTTTACTGGTAAATTACCGGTAACAGATCATGTGTGAGCAGGACCTTTTCAAAAATATAGGTAAATTGGTTCCGGCAATTTACCAGTAAAGGAAGTTGTAACACAACCGGTAATGTGCTCTGTGTGAACGCAGAATGAAGATTACCGGTATATTCACGTATGAAATCAGAATGCGCTGACGTAAGAAGTCTGCTTTGGGCCAATCATAAAGGCTTAAGAAGATGACGTGATTACTCTGCCCTGTTTACAGTAAGGTTTTTAATAGTTTTTCTATTTACGTGTCTCGAGACCAAGCCTTCTTTTCCATTCATCAGCTCTTTGGCTCTGCAGTTGGATACTATTACGCGAGTGTCATGTTTTTAAGGGCAAACACGCGTTCTGTTTGATCATCCGTTATGCCTGTCGCTCAGACGTCAAAAATATGTTGTCAAATTGAACAGACAGTGAAACTAAAGCGCTTCTCCACATGCGGGCGGATGAAGACAACGGCGCAACTTTTAAAGATCATTTCCGATGACTGACATCACAGAATTTACCGGTATTTTGCTGCTGATGTGTGAATGCCCTCTTACTGGTAAAAGGCCAGAACGCCGTTGCTTGTGTGAACAGCATATTTGTGTATTTACCGGTCATTTTGGTTATTTTATGGTAATTTACCGGTATTGCTGTGTGAAAGGGGCTATTAACACTTCTCCGGGATAAGTGAAAGAGAATTTTACTTTCCTGACCAGACAAATAGCCTGATTAAAACTGCAGTGACAAAATATAACCAGTGAAGCATCAAATCACGAAAATGATTCTGATTTTATTACATTCAGTGTAAACTGCGATTGATAATGTATAGTGTATTTCTGATAACGCCGTTGAGGCTTGTGCTGCCTGTTTCTTTGTGAGAGACTTTAGTGGAGAAATCAAAACAAATGAGCATAACAGCTCACAGATAAAACATACTGAGGTAAAAATTCTAAATGTTTTTTATATATATATATATATATATATATATATACACTCACCTAAAGGATTATTAGGAACACCTGTTCAATTTCTCATTAATGCAATTATCTAATCAACCAATCACATGGCAGTTGCTTCAATGCATTTAGGGGTGTGGTCCTGGTCAAGACAATCTCCTGAACTCCAAACTGAATGTCAGAATGGGAAAGAAAGGTGATTTAAGCAATTTTGAGCGTGGCATGGTTGTTGGTGCCAGACGGGCTGGTCTGAGTATTTCACAATCTGCTCAGTTACTGGGATTTTCACGCACAACCATTTCTAGAGTTTACAAAGAATGGTGTGAAAAGGGAAAAACATCCAGTATGCGGCAGTCCTGTGGGCGAAAATGCCTTGTTGATGCTAGAGGTCAGAGGAGAATGGGCCGACTGATTCAAGCTGATAGAAGAGCAACTTTGACTGAAATAACCACTCGTTACAACCAAGGTATGCAGCAAAGCATTTGTGAAGCCACAACACGCACAACATTGAGGCGGATGGGCTACAACAGCAGAAGACCCCACCGGGTGCCACTCATCTCCACTACAAATAGGAAAAAGAGGCTACAATTTGCACAAGCTCACCAAAATTGGACAGTTGAAGACTGGAAAAATGTTGCCTGGTCTGATGAGTCTCGATTTCTGTTGAGACATTCAGATGGTAGAGTCAGAATTTGGCGTAAACAGAATGAGAACATGGATCCATCATGCCTTGTTACCACTGTGCAGGCTGGTGGTGGTGGTGTAATGGTGTGGGGGATGTTTTCTTGGCACACTTTAGGCCCCTTAGTGCCAATTGGGCATCGTTTAAATGCCACGGCCTACCTGAGCATTGTTTCTGACCATGTCCATCCCTTTATGACCACCATGTACCCATCCTCTGATGGCTACTTCCAGCAGGATAATGCACCATGTCACAAAGCTCGAATCATTTCAAATTGGTTTCTTGAACATGACAATGAGTTCACTGTACTAAAATGGCCCCCACAGTCACCAGATCTCAACCCAATAGAGCATCTTTGGGATGTGGTGGAACGGGAGCTTCGTGCCCTGGATGTGCATCCCACAAATCTCCATCAACTGCAAGATGCTATCCTATCAATATGGGCCAACATTTCTAAAGAATGCTTTCAGCACCTTGTTGAATCAATGCCACGTAGAATTAAGGCAGTTCTGAAGGCGAAAGGGGGTCAAACACAGTATTAGTATGGTGTTCCTAATAATCCTTTAGGTGAGTGTATATATATATGAGATATAGTTAGTTTAGACAAGTGAATTATTTTGCCAAATATTCTCACGATTGCAAATGTTACATGGATTTTAGTTAAATAAACAAGTAGTTACTTACATTTTAGACACAATATTGACTTATTATGGCAAGCCGTTTAACATTTAATCCTTAAAACGTACTAATATCTATTTTCATGCTACTAGTACTTATTCATTAGCTACTAGTGCTTATTCTTTAGGTAGTACCTTTTTAAAAGATACTAGTAGTTATTAATTAGATACTAGTTCTTATTTTTTAGATACTGGTACTCATTCATTAGATACTAGTACCTATTAAATAGACACTAGTACTTATTCATTAGCTACTAGTGCCTATTAAATTGGTACCAGTACTTATTAGAATAAGCACTAGTACCTAAAGAATAAGCACTAGTAGCTAATGAATAAGCACTAGTAGCTAATGAATAAGTACCAGTACTTAATGGAATAGATACTAGTATCTAAAAAATAAGTACTAGTAGCATGAAAATAGATACTAGTACGGTTTAAGTATTAAATGTTAAAACGGCATGCCATACTGTTTTGTTCTATTTCACCAATGAAAGTTGGTTTTGCGTATCTCAAAGCAACACTCAAGTGTTTTGTTACTGAATGATTCAGCGTTTTGAACGAATCGGTTGAATGAATGACTCGACTCACTCATTAAGTGTGGCTTTCTTGTTTAAAAGTATCATTGCATTTTTTTTCAACATTTCTTATTTATATATTCAATAATGTATTTACATAGATATTCATCTCATAACATTATTTATTGCAGGTTTAATTTTCAGTGTAAATTATTTAATTTAATTGGTAACAGCCCTATAGTGCATATTGAATTAATTTACCAAATGTAAAAATTTGACATGAAAAGTGACGCATACATTTAATAAGGTTTAAAAAAAATGGCCTTTATAAAGGTAAATAATGTCCTGGGGTAAATATAAAAAAATGCAGATTTAAGTATGTAAAAGCTGATAGAACAATGATGAAAATATTTCTTCAGAATAAACTGAATTTGTTTACACAACCAAAACTCTTGGTGATGCGGTGCTTTAGTGGGGATTTTTTGTATGGGATATTGTCTGCTGATATGAAAAGTTCACTGTATATCATAATAGCATTTATGACAGCGATGATATTTTGTTTTCTTTTTACATTAAACACATTAAATATTACATATAGGCAAGTAATATAATGTGTATTTCCATCACAGGTTTGGTCTTATTTCATACAAGGTGGTATTAAAAAGGTCTTAAAGGGGTCATGAACTGGCTTTTTTTATTTTTTTTATATTGTTGTCTGAGGTCAACTTATGACGTTCGCGTGGTTTTTACATTCAAAAACATCATAATGAATAAGTAATAGGCTATTTTCTACCCTGGTTTTGAGCCTAGCTCTTGAAACGCTCGGTTTTTAAGGGCATGCCACATTGAAGACTTGGAAGTAAACACCCACTGCTATGATTTGATAACAGTTTTGCATATTATAATGAGCTTTGGCTCCCTTACACGTGAGGAATTGTTTTGAAAACTTCCAATGTGGAGAAATGGCAACTGGAATGATTCGCCCACAGGGCTCGCAAAATGTCTTTATCAAACAAACACAATAACACACACACACACGTGCGCGTGCACCCACAAGCCAGTACATGCATCAGGAAAACTTCACCTCAGACAAATCAGCATGTTCAAAACTTCCGCGATTGTATTTTTCCTTCAAATTAGCAGTCAAGAGAGAGAACAACGCACATCAAGAAAGGAATGTTATTTTCACTATTTAAGATACATGTCCGAGTCTGATCCTGAATCGCAGGACAATGAACCAACAACACCTCAAATACAAAGGATACTCCAGCCTGTGACAGCGTGGAAGTTATGTTTAGTTAAACACATACATAATCAGTAGATATTAAACGTAACAATGCAATACTATCACATATAAAAAACATTTTTTACTCACATAATTGTGTTGCATCATTTCTGTCAGATCCAGAAGCCACTACAGCATCGTTTTTTAATCTCATCCTGTCTGCAAATCCAGTCTCTTGTTTACAACCACAGTGAATGTTTCAATGTTTGAAACATGCCATAAGCTTTATTGCTTGGAAGTTCGATCTGGTTTTAGCTTCACGTAGGCCTATGTTTGTCACAACACAGAAGGGGACAGACAGCGGATGTGATAAAAGGTGAAGTTTATTAATAGAGCAGTTTAGAGCAGACACGGCACAAGACAGATGAATGAATGGTAGCTTGCAGATCTTGAACTTAGCTGACGAAGACAGACTGAGATGACCACAGGGAACAGGGATGACGAGATGATAGATCAAGGGCTGAAGACGAAGACGAAGATGACGAGATGACGAGTGTTCAGGTAAGCACTCAGGTTGAGCAGGTTGGGTCTGTGTATCCGTGACGAGATCAGACGGTGAACTGAGGAGTGAGCGTGCTTGATATAGGGACGTGATGAGGATGGACAGGTGCGGGTGATCAGAACTCCGGTGACTGTGAACGAGGGGGCGTGGCAGGTGCAGACGGTTGAGTGCATGGAGAGAGTGACTCTGTGACAGTACCCCCTCCTCCAAAGGCCGGCTCCTGATGGCCGAAGACGACGACGGGGACGGCCTCGACCTCTGGGTGCTGGACGGTCAGGATGATCTTGGTGGAACTGGGTAAGCAGAGTGGGATCTAAGATGTCCTCACGAGCGACCCAGGAACGCTCCTCTGGGGCGTAGCCCTCCCAGTCTATCAGGTATTCGAGGCGCGTCCCACGTTGTCGGGAGTCCAAGATGGCATTGACCCGGTAGATAGTGTCCTCTTCGGCAATGTCGGGATGAGGAGGTACGTCGTCACCGGGTTTTGTGGGGGAAGACAGAGGGTCAGTGTAAGGTTTGAGGAGGGAGACGTGAAATGAAGGTGCAATTCTGAAGTGAGAGGGGAGTTCCAAACGGTAGGTGACTTCGTTGAGCTGCCTCTGCACCTTGAAGGGACCCATATAGCGGGGACTCAGCTTCCGGCAGGGCAAGCGGAGACGAATGTCCTGGGTGGACAGCCACACCAACTGTCCCGGATGGTAGGTGGGTGTGTTACCTCTCCTGGCGTCAGCCTGTTCCTTGTGTCTCCGCACTGCCTGCTGGAGATGGACGTGAGCTGAGTCCCACACCCTCTCGCTCTGCTGGAACCAGTGGTTGACAGCTGGAACCTCAGATGGTTCGCGGACCAGGGAAACAGAGGTGGTTGGTAGCCTAGAACACATTAAAAGGGAGTGAGACCGGTAGTAGACTGACATAAGGAGTTCTGGGCATACTCAGCCCAGGGGAGGAACCAGCTCCAGCTGTCCTGGTTCTGGTGGCAGTAGGACCTCAGGTACCTCCCAATCTCCTGGATCTTACGCTCAGTCTGGCCGTTGGTCTGAGGGTGATATGCGGATGATAGGCTGATGGTGATACCGAGGAGTTTGAAGAAGGCTTGCCAGACACAGGAGATGAATTGAGGGCCTCGGTCTGAGACGATATCCTCCGGGAGGCCGAAGTGACGGAAGACAAACTGGAAGAGGGCTTCTGCGGCTTCGAAGGCAGTTGGGAGTCCTTTTAGGGGAATGAGTTTGCAGGATTTCGAAAATCGGTCTATGACGAAGATACAGGTGTGTGCGTTGGATGGAGAAAGGTCTGTCATGAAATCGATGCCCAGATGGGACCATGGGCGGTTGGGTATGGGCAGTGGTGGCGACGGGGAGTGTTGCTGATGGCACAGACTGAGCATCCTTTGACGAATCGGGAGCTATCCTGGGTGTCCAAAGCCCGGAGAGCTGTGAGCTGTTTCCATGAGGGAACGACGGAGGGAGGATGGCACGTAGGTGCGTCCCTCAGGACCTCCCGGCGGAGCAGGTTCAAGCAAGGTGGCTTGGCGGATCTGTTCATCGATGGACCACTGAATGGGACTCACAATCATGGCTGGAGGGAGAATGGGTTCAGGTGTGACTGGTTTTGGATCTGGTTGGTGAAGACAGGAAAGGGCGTCTGCCCTACAATTCTTGCTTCCAGGTCGGTAGATGACTTTGAAGTCAAATCTTGTGAAGAATAAAGCCAATCGGGCTTGACGAGGGTTAAGGCGTTTAGCTTCTCGGAGATACTCAAGATTACGGTGATCGGTGATGACCTCGAACGGGTGAGTTGCTCCCTCCAGCCAGTGTCTCCATTCCTCTAATGCTAGCTTAATAGCAAAGAGCTCGCGATTCCCGACATCGTAGTTCTGCTCCGCCGGGGACAGCTTCTTGGAGAAGAAGGCACATGGATGGAGGCGAAGAGGCTCACCCTGCCGCTGGGACAGCACCGCTCCGACTCCAGTGGCTGATGCATCAACTTCGACGATGAAGGGAAGTTCTGGATCTGGATGACGGAGGACTGGAGCGGAGGTGAATGCTGATCTCAGGTTCTCGAAGGATGTGTGGGCAAGAGGTGTCCAGGACAGAGACTTGGGCCGGTTTTTCAGAAGAGAGGTCAGTGAAGATGTAATGGAGCTGTAATTCTTGATGAACCGTCGGCACAGAAGTTGGCGAAACCCAGGAATCTCTGAAGTTCCTCTATGGTGGAGGGTTGTGGCCAGTTGACGATGGAGTCCACCTTCCTCTGGTCCATCTGGATTCCCTGGTGGTCGATGACGTAGCCCAGGAAGTGGACCAAAGTGGTGTGGAACTCGCACTTCTCAAGCTTGAGGTACAGCTGGTGTTTTTGCAGACACTGGAGTACCTGTCTCACATGATGCTGATGTTCAGATGGAGTACGAGAGTTGATCAGGATGTCGTCAATATAGACGATGACGAATTTGTTGAGGAAGTCTCTGAAGATTTCGTTCATATAATTTTGGAAGACTGCTGGTGAGTTGGACAACCCATATGGCATGACCTGGTACTCATAGTGCCCCGAAGGGGTAACGAAGGCGGTTTTCCACTCGTCTCCTTTGCGGATACGGATCAGGTTGTAGGCATTCCGGAGATCGAGCTTCGAGAAGATACGAGCCCCACGCAGCTGTTCCAGGGCTGCTGGGACCAGAGGAAGGGGATAATGGAATTTAACAGTCTGGGAGTTCAGTGTGTCCGGTAGTTAATGCACGGCCGCAAGCCTCCGTCCTTCTTGCCCACAAAGAAGAAGCTGGAAGCGGCAGGGGATGTTGATGGATGAATGAACTCCTGTTGGAGGGCCTCTCTGATGTACTCCTCCATGGCCTTCTGCTCCGGGATAGACAGCGGGTATACTCTCCCTTTAGGTAAGGTCGCCCCAGGTAGCAGGTCGATGGCGCAGTCCCATGGCCGATGAGGTGGAAGTTGCGTTGCCAATCGCTTGCTGTAGACTTGCTGTAATTTCAACGTGCTGTGCGGTTTCCGGGCTTTCTTTGGAGGTGGAGCACTGAGCGACAGTTGAGACAGGAACGGAACCGGACTGAGGAGAAAGGGGACGGGACTTGGTGATAGCAGGCAGACAGTGCTGGAAACAGGATTCTCCCCATTGAAGGATTTTCCCAGAGCTCCAGTCCACTCGTGGATCGTGTAGTTGTAGCCACGGGCGTCCCAGGATGATGTCGGCGGTCGATCCTTCCAGCACCATGAGAGTGATCTGCTCCGTATGCAGATTTCCGATGCGGAGCGTCAGAGTGGGGGAGAAGTGACAAATGCGACCACGGCCCAGCGGTTTTCCAAGGATTGAGTGAATCTCTAGGTTCTGGGGACTGCGTCTGCATGATGGGGTCTGATCTTCTGTCACAACACAGAAGGGGATGTGATAAAAGGTGAAGTTTATTAACAGAGCAGTTTAGAGCAGACACGGCACAAGACAGATGAATGAATGGTAGCTTGCAGATGTTGAACTTAGCTGACGAAGACAGACTGAGATGACCACAGGGAACAGGGATGACGAGACAATAGATCAAGGGCTGAAGACGAAGATGACGACGAAGGTTCAGGTAAGGACTCAGTTTAAGCAGGTTGGGTCTGTGTATCCTTGACAAGATCAGACGGTGAGCTGAGGAGTGAGTGTGCTTGATATAGGGACGGTGATGAGGATGGACAGGTGCGGGTGATCAGAACTCCGGTGACTGTGAACGAGGGGGCGTGGCAGGTGCAGACGGTTGAGTGCATGGAGAGAGTGACTCTGTGACAATGTAATTTATCTAACATTTCATGTCATTACATGCGTGAGTCGGTGAGCGGGGCTACAGAATTAGGCATTGGTCTTGAGACGGCGTTTCACTGCTCTCTGACGTCACAGGTAAGAACATTCGCAGATCAATCGTTTGATGAGCCAGCTGTCAATAAAAGCTTTTCATTGACTAACAAGGAAGTTTTCAGCTCTGAAACTTACAGGATATTCTTATATTACGATGACCTTTTATATATCAAAAGCTCAAGGGAAAGTTGATTTCTCAATTCATGACCCCTTTAAAAAGTTTTAAATTTAACTATCTGTAGACACCCTGTTTAAAAATAAGTTGAAATGCTTTCTCTTAAATACACTATATTTCCAAAAGTATTGGGACACCCCTCCAAATCACAGAATTCAGGTGTTTCAATCACTTCATGACCACAGATGTATAAAATCAAAATCTTATTATGTCAGACCTTTCAGACATATTTGCATTACACTGGCTCTTTCACCAGTAGTGGTATGTAACATATTTTATGTTCACCTGCGAATACAATTAGCTTACCTGCTGTTAACAGTTTCTGCTCTGACATCTTTAAGAGATATGCATAAGCAATTTGACTTATTATGGGCTCAACAGTCCTTTCAAGTTTGTCTTCCTCCATTTCAAAACGAGCGTGTGTTAAAAAAGAAATGCTTATATTACTTCACTGGCCAACGGAGCAAACCACGCCCGTGACGTCACACACTGTGGTATTGCAAGATGGTGGCACCCTTGCTCCAAAAGCTATAACAAAACATCCTTTTTTCTTTAAAATGGTTACATTAATCGTGTTTGTTATACAATTTGTTATTAAAGTGGAAATCAGTTTACTAAATTATGTAAATTTGACTGACTGCTTCATTTCGACTTTAAAACTGAAAACCTTCAAAATTCAAACTTCTTCAAACTTTCTGGTCAGGCTTTCCCAAGCCAACATCAAGTTATTCTTCTTCTGAGACTAAAATTTCTGACTCTAACTCCTCCTAGAAGCACCCCAACACTCACCGGCCACTTTATTAGGTACACCTTCTGTAACATCTGGACCAGTCAGACACACAATTATTTGTTATATTTAACAAATAATCTTTAAAAACCCTCAACCAACAACATAATGAGATACCAAGTGTCTGTGGCAACTAAGGGTGTAACGGTTCGGTTTGTATCACGGTTTTAGGGTTACGGTTTCGGTACGGTTCGGTATTGCTATGTTCAGGGAAAAAAGGACTACTGTCAAATAAAAAGAAAAGAAAAGAAGAGCAGAGCAGATAATTTAAATACAAGCAACATCACAAATAAATACAATAGAGCAAATATACTAATAAAATAAACAGTGCTTTTCAGGTAGGTCTAACATTAGTTTTCAGGTACAGAAATTGAATAAAGTAATTAAATGTAAAATAACATTGCATATTTGACTGTATAAATTAAAGATTAATCTTTATCAAACTTACAAAAGCTATTCAATCAAAAGCAGTGTGTGATTTCCTTGTCTTTTGTTGCTTGACATTAAAGCACAGACAACAGTAAAGGCTGCTGTCCCTTTAAGACATGCACTGATCCAAAATACTGAGACTGTACACATGCATCGTCTTTCTCGACTGTATAAGTTTACTTAAGGCATAACAGACTATGTCTGCTAGGATACTCATCAAGACGGGCATGTTGACATAATTTTGTGTGAATTTGTCCATTCAAACACAAGACTTGAAAGAGAATTCAATATTTGCACACTGTCTGAGACGTGTGCACGCTTCCGATGAGTGCACAGACAACTCTTCTCACACCACACGCGAGTTCTCATTCGCGTCTTCTAGCTTTTAAATGTTTAAATTGGCAAGCCTTAAATGAGTTTAGTTTAAACACAGATAGCAACGCATGCTGTTCAGGTCTCACCTGCACCGGCGAAAATGACTGCTCATGTTCGAGCACACGGCAGCACTTGCACTGAACAAAGTTTACAAAGACTGACTGTTTTGTCCACATTTTTTTGATTATCGCTGTTGTAATGTATTATTGGGGAGCCAGCATGTGTATCCATCGACAGAAACATACATTAGCAGATCTGTCTGTTTTACGCGTTATTTTCAACAAACCATATTATAGATGCGTCGTCAGATTTGAGATGAACCGCTGTGCAAGTGCGTGCCGAATTCGACTTTTTACCGAGAACCGTTACACTCCTAGTGGCAAGCCCCCAAAGGCGGGATCAAGCCTCTGGTTAACATGATCCCCATTTCCACCGAAATGACCAGGAACAATTTGTCCCAGGAACTCTTTTTACCCCAGACTTGTTGCTGTCTGTGTTTAAAAATAGTGGTTGAAATAAAATGCTACGTGGAGTCAACCAATCAAAATGCTGCATGAACTCAACCAATCAGCATGTTCAGTGCCCAAGTCCCACCCCCAAAAGTTCCTGAACTTTGAAAAAGTACTACCTCATGAGCAGGGACTTTTTGAGGGGGAAATTTTTACCCGGAACTTTATTTAGACCCTGGACCCTGGGATCGAAGCACACCGAATACCACCCCAAAGTTCCTAGTTCCTGGGAAAGTTCCTGCGGTGGAAACGTGGCTATTGTTACCATCTCATAAAACTGTTTTATTGCTCAAAAGGATGTCCCTCATAGAAAAGACTCCATAATGCCCATAAAAAAAAGGACTCTTCCCCATTCATTCCATGTTGATATATGTTTGGTATCTACGGATTTGTATTTTGATTATTTAAATGACTGTATATTATATGTTGATAACAATGCAACATATTAGTATTACAAGAATCTTTTAATAGTTTTGGCATCAACACCCAATCACAGACAGGGTTACAGTCTGGCCTAATGGTTAGAGTGTCAGACTGGTAACCCGAAGGTTGCAGGTTCAATTCTCAATACTGGCAGGAAATGACTGAGGTGCCTAACCCCCAATCTCTCCCCAGGCACTGCCCACTGCTCCGGTTGTGTGTGTCCACGGTTTGCAGTGTGTGTGTTTACTACTCACTACTCCCAACGTGTGTGCACTAACTTGGATGGGTTAAATGCTGAGGACAAATTCCGAGTATGGGTTAGCATACTTGGACTTCACATGTCATTTTCAGAAACTGAGCCAATGCCTACATACTGGCTCTCAACAGTAAAAGGCCCCACCTTCCCATAATTCATAAATGAGGACAGAACCTAGTATGTGGAACTTAGAAGTGCTCTGGATAACTTGCTCCACCCCCAATTACCAGAGCAAGTCAAGTCACCTTTATTTATATAGAGCTTTATACAATACATGTTTCAAAGCAGCTTTACAGTGATAACAGGAAAAATTATACATTTTTAATTAAAAAAGCCAGTATAGTGTTGATTCAGTTCCATTGTAGAGATCATCAATTATTAAATTAGTTCATTTCATCTATTAAATATATATCTGCAAAAAATGATGTCATTGTCCAGCTCAGTTCAGTTCTCATACAGCAGCGTTAGTACAGTCAGATCAATAACATTGTCGAATATTAAGTGTCCCCAACTAAGCAAGCCAGAGGCGACAGTGGCAAGGAGCCCAAACTCCATCAGGTGACAGAATGGAGGGAAAAAACCTTAGGAGAAACCTCCTAAGGGGGGCCAGTTCTCCTCTGGTCAACGAATGAACATGGTGTCATTATGATTCAGGCTGCATCACAAGTCAAAATTCAGATTGGGATCGGTAGCATTCAAATATTCATCCAGTTCCTTTTGCTTGAAGAGCAATTCATCATGCCAGTATGGAGCCAAAGCTGGCCATAGGGTCTGTGCAGAGGACCTGCCTGATTCTTGTGGTCTCTGCTGAGGATCTGTGCCGGGGCCTTCACAGGGGATTGTCTAGTAGACACGTCTCTGCTGACATTCAGTTCTGAGTTGTGGTCATGTATAGGTACATTGACTTAATTTATGCAGATTAAAAATCATTTAACTGATTTGAATAATAGAAATTGATCATGTGTTGTGAGGTGTTTTCTGGGCCCTGGAGATGTTTTGACATGCCCTGACATTTGTTTTTATTTCTGTTGCTTATAACATTTTCATGGATAAAATCTGATTACACTGTATTCAGCAAAAACTCTGCTTCAATAATATGTGAACAGCATGTATGTAAAAGTTAGTAGTTTTGATAAAAATGCAGTTTATGCGTGGTACGTGAAAAAAAGTTAAGTAACTGAAATAAGGCCATAAAACCTATACTGTATATTTGTTCACAAGACTTTTGAAAACTGGATCATGTAGCCTAGAATTTTTGCTTCAAAACAATGTGAAAATAATCTTGCCCACTCATTCACATGAAACAATATACTGATTTAAAATTTGTAAGACATGTTTTGTGTAAGGAAGGCTGTGTATGGAAGTAGGCGTGAATGATCATGAGTATTGGGAAGACAAAGACCCCTCCCCTAATGGCCCTATCAACTGAATGGGACAAGAACAAAGAATGTAAGGAGATTAATATAATGGCTTTTTGATTGTTTGTTCACTGTAAAAAATGACAGGAATTTACAGGATTAAAAAATATTATTTTACTGTATTCAGAAATTAATATTCTATATTACTGTAGTAAGAAATTTACAGAGAAATGAATACATGCTGGATCATTTTCTTACTAATTACTGTTAATCAACAGCAAAATTATGCCGACATCACAGTAATTTACTGTTCATGTTTTACTGTGAATTCACATTATAAAGTTTTCTTTAATCATGCCACTGTAAGAGATTATATTGTTCAGTACTGTAATTGTTTTGAAGTCACCATAATGGTAAATAGTGTTCCATCTGCTTGGGATCTTGGACCTTGTATATTCATATTCAAATTTCTGATCTAGCCAAGTCAGAAGTGTGACAAATGAAAACATTTGTTAAAACAATGACAAGCTTGAATATAAGATAAGCTAATTGGCTGACTAATTTTAAGTTAGTCAAACTATACTATTATTAGCGTTATTTCAGCATGAAGATTTTCCAATATCTTATTTCAAATTCATAATTGTTTGTAGATGAATATTTCACAATAGTAAAGCAGCTGCTGAGATGTAGTAGAAACTTGGCTAGCTTTAACTTGCTAATTCAATAAATTCTAAACCTTTCTAATTGGTAAAACAATGCTTTGATAGCAGTAGCATAACATAGCACTTGCTGAATGAGTACAGCAATAAACAATATTTAACATACTGTATATCTGTTATCAAACTAAGCTCATGCTCCACTCGTCACCATGATGGTAACTGTGAGGGACCGAACAGTCAAGGAAATGAAAGCCATGAAAAATGATTTCCCAAAAAATTAGGCTTCTACAAAAAAGATTCAAAAAAGGAAACTAAAGTCCAAATAATTAAATCAAATATTTAGGCCTATAACTGAGGTCAACAGAACAAAACTAAACTCAAATAACTGATTACATTTGAGATCCAACCTGAACTGACCTACAAATGAAACATCAGGGACACATTTATACAAACGGACTAATCCATATTAACACAAGGGGGAAGACAAAAAACAAAAACTTCAAAAGTACAGTCAAATCAATAATAACAGGGCCAGTTCAATGATTAGAATAAAAATAAATACATATCTTAAAGTCAATAAAGAAACAAAGGAAGTAAACAAGAAATTAGCATAGAAAATCCAAACCCAAACATCATATTCCCCCCCACGGTCAATCTGCTGATTGGTAGCGGCAAGCAGAACCAAAAAGGCAGTCGAGGCAGCATGCCAGTCCTTAATACGCATGGACTGCAAACCGGAAGTCGCCGATCACCATTCAACAGCTCCGACCATCAGCAGCACCACAACGGTAACTTAAACTCAAAGAAATCAATATTAACACCAGTGTGTACCGTACAACATAAACTAGATTGTGTGCACTCCAACCAGCTAATGATGTACTGCCACTCAAAATAAACATCTAAATGAGAAATAAAGAGTCCGAGTATTACCAAATACATATGACATGAATACAGAAATCATTAAGTGAGGAAACCAAAATGCTACACAATATACAGAACAAGAAGTCTGGGGTATGTACAGTGGGGAGAACAAGTATTTGATACACTGCCGATTTTGCAGGTTTTCCTACTTACAAAGCATGTAGAGGTCTGTAATTTTTATCATAGGTACTCTTCAACTGTGAGAGACGGAATCTAAACAAAAATCCAGAAAATCACATTGTATGATTTTTAAATAATTAATTTGCATTTTATTGCATGACATAAGTATTTGATCACCTACCAACCAGTAAGAATTCCGGCTCTCACAGACCTGTTAGTTTTTCTTTAAGAAGCCCTCCTGTTCTCCACTCATTACCTGTATTAACTGCACCTGTTTGAACTCGTTACCTGTATAAAAGACACCTGTCCACACACTCAATCAAACAGACTCCAACCTCTCCACAATAGCCAAGACCAGAGAGCTGTGTAAGGACATCAGGGATAAAATTGTAGACCTGCACAAGGCTGGGATGGGCTACAGGACAATAGGCAAGCAGCTTGGTGAGAAGGCAACAACTGTTGGCGCAATTATTAGAAAATGGAAGAAGTTCAAGATGACGGTCAATCTCCCTCGGTCTGAGGCACCATGCAAGATCTCACCTCGTGGGGTATCAATGATCATGAGGAAGGTGAGGGATCAGCCCAGAACTACACGACAGGACCTGGTCAATGACCTGAAGAGAGTCTCAAAGAAAACCATTAGTAACACACTATGCCGTCATGGATTAAAATCCTGCAGCGCACGCAAGGTCCCCCTGCTCAAGCCAGCGCATGTCCAGGCCCGTCTGAAGTTTGCCAATGACCATATGGATGATCCAGAGGAGGAATGGGAGAAGGTCATGTGGTCTGATGAGACAAAAATAGAGCTTTTTGGTTGAAACTCCACTCGCCGTGTTTGGAGGAAGCAGAAGGATGAGTACAACCCCAAGAACACCATCCCAACCGTGAAGTATGGAGGTGGAGACATCATTCTTTGGGGATGCTTTTCTGCAAAGGGGACAGGACGACTGCGCCGTATTGAGGGGAGGATGGATGGTGCCATGTATCGCGAGATCTTGGCCAACAACCTCCTTCCCTCAGTAAGAGTATTGAAGATGGGTCGTGGCTGGGTCTTCCAGCATGACAACGACCCGAAACACACAGCCAGGGCAACTAAGGAGTGGCTCCGTAAGAAGAATCTCAAGGTCCTGGAGTGGCCTAGCCAGTCTCCAGACCTGAACCCAATAGAAAATCTTTGGAGGAAGCTGAAAGTCCGTATTGCCCAGCGACAGCCCCGAAACCTGAAGGATCTGGAGCAGGTCTGTATGGAGGAGTGGGCCAAAATCCCTGCTGCAGTGTGTGCAAACCTGGTCAAGAACTACAGGAAACGTATGATCTCTGTAATTGCAAACAAAGGTTTCTGTACCAAAGATTAAGTTCTGCTTTTCTGATGTATCAAATACTTATGTCATGCAATAAAATGCAAATTAATTACTTAAAAATCATACATTGTGATTTTCTGGATTTTTGTTTTAGATTCCGTCACTCACAGTTGAAGAGTAGCTATGATAAAAATTACAGACTTCTACATGCTTTGTAAGTGGGCAAACCTGCAAAATCGGCAGTGTATCAAATACTTGTTCTCCCCACTGTATGTGTGGGTGTGTATGTGTGTGTGTGTATATATATGTGTGTGTGGGCACGCAACATTACCACTCACTGACGTGTGGCTGCATCGTGGGCCATCACAGTAACCCTAACCCCCCCAAAAAACCCAACATAACAGGAACTCTTCTAAACTAACATAGCAAAACATTAAACACTACAAAATCTCCACCTTAACATTAATCTTGCACAAAAAAAAAACATCATATAACACTTAGCTTTAGCATTTACGCTCCCTTTTGAGTTTCATGGCAAAGCATGCTGGGAAATAGAAATCCCCGCCCAGTTTCAGTTGAATTTAAGTTTGTGTAAATTAAAAGAAACAAGTTAATAAAACTCAAAACAATGAAACAATTCAGATTACTTAAAATGTGTCTGTTTTGTGAACTCAAAAGAAAAATAAAGTTCTAAATACTCATGAAAGTTAATTTGATTAAACTAATTTGTTTAATTTGAATTGACTACTCAAACCAATTAATTATTTTGAGCGTTAAGGTTTACAGTATAGGTCTAACATGCAGAA
The DNA here is from genome assembly GCA_039654105.1 of Coreius guichenoti. Classification (NCBI taxonomy): domain Eukaryota; kingdom Metazoa; phylum Chordata; class Actinopteri; order Cypriniformes; family Gobionidae; genus Coreius; species Coreius guichenoti. The sequence continues at coordinate 13,682,798 of CM077187.1, forward strand.
ACTGAATAAAAATCAAACACTGCATAGTCAAGACCTGCCGCACATGATGCAGATCTGACGCACATCCTATTTCTCACAATTCTTTACGAACATTTAAGACTTCATTTAACTCATTTAACTGTGCTTGCGAGGATACTCAGTTAGCATTTTGGCATAATTTTGTGTGTTTTTGTCCGTTTAAGCACTGTCTGAAGTGGCTCAATGTGCGCACGAGTGTGTGTGTCACACAGACAGGAGATTCAGATACGAGTGCCAGTAGTAACGCACAACCTTCTCTTTTGTTATTGCGCGTGAATGGTTTAAAAGAATTAGCTTGAATAAGAGTGTGATCATATATTGTAACGCTAGCCAAAGGAAGACGAAAAAACGGATGCTTGCAATGAACAGCGTTAATTGTTAATAGTTATTAAACTGAAAAAAAATTATTGCGTGCGTTAATGTTCTAATTTTGACAGCACTATTTATTAATAGGTAATATACGTTCTCGTAATGTTGAGAGAAAACTTACTTAGCATAACATTCTCAGAACGTCCTTTTAATGTTAATATTTGCTGAATGTTTTCATAATTTTATCATAAAACGTTCATGGAACGTTCATATGATGTAATTTGTACTTGATGAATGTTCTCGTAATGTTGAGAGAAAACGTTCTTAGGATAACGTTCTCGGAATGTCCTTTGAGGATGCTTTCACATCTGTAGTTCGGTTCATTTGGTCTGGACCAAGGGCAAAAGCCGTTTTGGTTCCTTTTCACACCACAATGATTGCTCTGGTCCGAATCTGTTGACAAGTTGGTGAAACGAACCAAAATGCAGTCACGTGACAACACCCACATCACTCGTTGGCCAGATGTGTCTTTGAACGTATTTCCTCGTATTTTTCTCGGTGCGCTTGTTTAGTCCACTTTAGGTGTGCACCCGATTAATGCATTCACTCCTGCCCAAACGAACTGCACCAAGGGGGACAATGAACTCTAGTGCGATTCAACCGAACTAAATGAGGCAGGTGTGAAAGCACCCTTAATGTTATTATTATTTGCTGAATGTTATCATAAAACGTTCTGAGTGCAACATTCATGGAACGTACTTGATGAACAATCTCATAACATTGAGAGAAAACGTTCTTAGAACAACATTATTAATATTTGTTAAATGTTTTTGGAATGGTTGCATAAAACGTTTTGAGAACAATTTTAATGAAACATCCTTTGAGTGTTATTTGTCAAAGTAAATTTTTTTGTATAGTGCATTTCACAATACACATTGTTTCAAAGCAGCTTTACAGAAAATCATGGTGTTATAATGTTCATAATATCTTAAAATCTTCATGCCTTATAGTCGCATTTAGCAGATTCACAGCTCAGGGAACATTCTCAGAACTTTGGCTAATGTTCTGGCAAGGTTCTCTCAAAGTTATGAATAAACTTTCTTCCAGTGAAGAAACTTTCTTTGTTCAAAGTTATCTGTTCTTTAAAAAAGTTCTCAAAACGCTAGCACAAAAACATTATTTATATATTGTGCCAGGGTTATGTTCTGTTTTTGTTTTCATTGTGTTCACTTTCTGTTTGCCCGTTTCATTCTCCTGTGTATCACGTTGAGATTCGTATTAAAGTGCCCCTATAATGGATTTTTGAAAATTACCTTTCATGTAGTGTGTAATGTAGCTGTATGTGAATGTAAACAGTTTGCAAAGTTGTAAAGCTGAAAGTGCATCATAAATAAAGTTATTTTAATTCAAAAGAAAGAGTCAACTCTGAACTGCTTAAACGAGTCGTTTGGAATTTGAATCATTATTGTGAGGTTCACACGTCACAACTTACTACATTTGCATAATGCCTGTCTACGTTCTGCGTGGACAGGATATTTTGCTGTAGCTCATTCGTGTGGATAACATGTCGTCAAGACGCTGTGCTCTCCGCTGTGAAAGTAAATTTAGTTTATTTCCACTTCCAAAGGACTCATCTGTGAAGAATCAGTGGTTAAAATTAATCTTTACCACGATGCCACAGCAGTATAATCGCAAACTTTTGCTGTGTTCCTATTTTACTGATGACTGCTTCTCCAATCTCAGCAAGTTTAACGCAGGATTCGTAAAACGGTTGCCCTTGAAAGATGGGTCAGTACTCAGTTTGTTTGGACCAGCTTACTCCTCTGAATCACAACCTGTAAGTATGATTAATTATTGATGTATATATTTCCTACCGGGTGTTCAAAATACGTAGTTTTGTGTTTTATATTGTGTACATTTCCGGCTAACCGACTAACTCACGTTATTACTGTCTTACTGAAATACTACTGCAAATCAGCTGTGTGCCACTATGTAACGAGAACTCAGGCAGATTGAGATCCATGTGCAGTTTATTAAAATACCACAAATTCACAGTACAAGCAGGCGTGGGTCGGTAAACCAGGGTGAACAGCAATATCAGAGGCAGTGCATCAATCGTGGTCATAACAGGCAATAGGTCAGGGCAGGCAGCAAACAAACAAGAATCAAAGTCCAGGCAAACAAAGATCAAGGGCAGGCAGAACAGGGTCGTAAACGGTAGTCCAAGGCAGAGTCAAACATAGGCAGGATAATCACAGGGAAGAGATGCGGTAAGTGGCAGGTAATTCCAGACGGTATGCAACTGGGTTAATTTGTTTGATAATCTTGAATGGGCCCACATACCTGGGGCTGAGCTTTTTGCATGGGAGTCGTAGACGTAGGTCCCGTGTGGATAGCCATACCCATTGTCCTGGTGTGTAATTCGGATAGGGACGACGATGACGATCAGCCTGTTGCTTAACCCTGTTTATGGCTCGTTGAAGGTGTGTGTGTGTCTGGTTCCAGATAGTTTCACTGCGCTGGAACCAATCGTTCACTGCTGGGACTTCAGATGGTTCCCCGGACCAGGGAAACAGTGGCGGCTGGAATCCTAGGATGCACTGGAACGGCGTTAGTTTAGTGGATGGTTTAAGGATTGAGTTTTGTGCGTACTCTGCCCAGGGGAGGAAGCGACTCCAGTCCGTCTGATTTTGTTGACAGTACATGCGGAGACACATTGGAGATTTCCTGGTTTAGCCGTTCGGTTTGTCCGTTGGACTGTGGGTGATAGCCAGAGGTGAGACTTATATTCACATTTAATAATCGAAAGAAGGCTGACCATACCCTCGATGTGAATTGGGATCCTCGATCTGAAACAATGTCCTCCGGGAGTCTGTAGTATCGGAATACGTAATGGAGCAGGTGTTCGGCGGTTTCAAAGGCTGTGGGAAGCTTGGGCAGAGGGATCAGTCGGCATCCTTTAGAAAAACGATCAATAACAGTTAATATGGTGGTGTTACCTTGTGATACTGGTAGGTCCGTGATGAAGTCGATGGCAATGTGTGACCAAGGGCGTTGTGGAATGGGTAATGGTTGTAATAGTCCTGCTGGAAGTTGCTTCGGGGTCTTGGCTGTGGCACATGTGTGGCAAGAGTTGATAAATTCGGTGACGTCAGTCTGTAGTGTCCTACCAGAATCGGTTTCTTATCAGCCGTGTTGTTGTTGTAATTCCAGAGCTTGTGGCCAAATGAACCCAGCGTATGACCTTTTCCCTGAGTTCTGGCGGAACGAATGTTCGATTGCTGGGGCATTCTGCAGGAGGTGGATTCTGTGCGTGTGATTGAGTGATCTCGGACATAATGTCCCACTGCACCGGGGCTAGGATTAAGGTGGGAGAGATAATGGTCTCTTGTTGAGTGTTTTGAGGGGTGTGATCGAATTGTCGTGATAGTGCGTCAGCTTTGGTGTTCTTTGAACCTGGGATGTATGTAATGGTGAAATTGAAACGAGTGAAGAAAAGTGCCCATCTGGCTTGCCTGGGGTTCAGTCGCTTAGCTGAGCGTAGATACTCCAGATTCCGGTGATCGGCTAGTACCAAGAACGGGTGTCTTGCTCCCTCCAGCCAATGTCGCCACTCCTCAAACGCAGCCTTCATAGCCAGTTTCCCACGTCATAATTCTGCTCGGCGGTTGAGAGTTTTCTGGAGAAGTAAGCACATGGGAACAGTTTAGGTGGGTTACCTTGTCGCTGGGAGAGAATGGCACCGATTCCGGTGTTGGAAGCATCCACTTCTACCACAAATGGCAAGTGCGGGTCAGGATGGTGTAGGATGGGAGCAGTAGTGAAACGACTCTTTAATTTGTTGAATGCCTGGAGAACGTCTGTAGACCACCGCAGTTTGTTGTTTCCTCCCCTTGTCATGGCCGTGAGCGGTGCGGCAACTGAACTGAAGTTAGCAAACCCCAGGAATCTTTGAAGCTCCTTCAGTGTAGCAGGTTGAGGCCAACTCAGGACTGCCCGAACTTTCCTTTTCGTCCATCGCCACTCCTTCGGGGCTGATGATGTACCCAAGAAACGACACTGATGACTAGTGGAACTCACACTTTTCGGCCTTGGCGTAGAGCTGATGATCAATCAGACGTTGCAGCACCGTGCGGACCTGTTGGACGTGTTCCTCCATGATGTTTGAGTAGATCAGTATGTCGTCGATGTACACCACCAAGCACTGATTGACCATGTCTCTGAAGATGTCGTTGATGAAGGATTGGAACACCGAAGGACTATTGGACAGCCCGAAGGGCATGACGAGATATTCATAGTGTCCGTTGCTTGTGGAGAAGGCTGTTTTCCACTCGTCCCCCTCCCGGATGCGAATGAGATTGTAGGCGGAGCGGAGATCGAGCTTGGTGAAGAACCGGGCAGTTCTCAACTGTTCTAGAGCCACTGGGACCAGAGGTAGCGTTTATCTGAATTTGACTGTGATGTCATTTAGGGCACGATAATCAATGCAAGGTCTCAGACCTCTGTCCTTCTTCCCCACGAAGAAGAAGCCGGCTGCAGCCGGTGACGTGGATGGTCGAATGAAGCCCTTTGCTAGCTCTTCCCTGATGTAATCCTTCATGGCTTGGTCCTCAGGCTCAGAGAGTGGAAAGATGCGTCCCCTAGGTGGCGTGGTTCTTGGCAGAAGATCTATGGCACAGTCATTGTTGCGATGCGGTGGGAGTTGTGAAGCTTTGGACTTACTGAAAGCCTCGATGAGATCGGAGTACTCCGGTGGGACCCCCGGAGTGGTGTTTACGGTGTTGATCAGGACCGTGGCTTTGCTGGGTTGAGGTTGTGTTGAGCGTAGACATTTGGAGTGGCAGGTGGAGCTCAGTAGTGGTGTATTGCACATGACCAGTCCACAGGGGGCGCCCATCTAGCGCTGCTACTGCCAAGGGAGAGTTGCAAGGGGTTAGAGGAATACCATATTGCTGTGCCAGCTCTTCGTCAATGAAGCTGCAACATCTCATAATGTAACTTGCCTCAGACTGAGTAGCATCACTGAGAAACGTCCTGCTCAAGTCGTCCTTGCGATGGAGGTCCGGGTTGAATAACTAGTTCTTCCAGTGTTTCATCATTGATTCGGACTCACGCTGGGATTGATGTAAAATCGTCATTGTTACTGTCTTTACAGTGTATACAATCGCTCAGCTTTAGGAAGCCTCCGCACGGAGCTGAAGTACAGTTATGGTAATGGCTGTTTATTTCCGACGTGTGCTGTAAGCGTTAGACCACTCACAACAGACTGGGCTGACTGGCCAGTCAGAGCAGAGTAGGCTCGTGGAAAGGTGGGATTTAGAGAGACCGCTTCATCCAACAAGTCGTCTGAGAATCATTGAACACTGTGGTGATGTGCAGTGTACCTCCAATACAAAATTAGGAAACTTTAAAATAGCATAATAGGGGCACTTTAAAGACTGTTTCAAGGATTCCTTGTCTTCGTGGGGTATTTATTGTTTATGTAACAAATTATTATTATTATTATTTACTACAGCCAACCGTGACAGAATCCAGGACCAAAACAAGGACTCAAATATGGACCTCGCTGACAGAAGAAGACGGGCTGAGGACCACGTTCTCTACACCATCTGTTAGAACAGTCGGCCTCTAGAGCCGTATGTGGAGGAGATTTTCGAATATTCCCATTTGGGGAGCTGGAGCAATTCTACGCTCATTGCCTGCTTTCGGATGGGACAGGATGATGATTTATTTCAAATTCTTGCTCCCGGTAAATGTTATATACTCCTAGTAGATTATATTAATTATGTCCTCTGGCTAAATGGTTCTGATTTTGTGGTTGATAAAGTTAAAGAGGACAATACAAACCTTCATCCAGTCCCATCCCGAAAGTATTGGGTGCTCCAGCTCACCCTGAGCCTGCTACTGAACCCTCCACGTACCCTCCTATACGTCTCCGGCCAAACCTACCTCACTACCTGAACTGCCGGCACCTCCCTGGTCTCCTGTACTGCCGGTACCATCCTGGAGGCTACCTAGCCTGCCCTCATCACCATGGTCACCTACGTATCAACTGCCATGACTCCAGGATGCCCTCCCTCCCCGGTTGGACTCTTTTTGCCGCAAGATCACGCCTTCCGGGAGGGGAGGAGTAATGTCAGGGTTATGTTCTGTTTTTGTTTTCATTGTGTTCACTTTCTGTTTGCTCGTTTTCGTTTGACCCATTTTTCCCATGTGTTTCATTGGGTTCATCTAATTCACCTGTCCCTCGTTAATTAACTCGTAATCTCCTTTGTTTGCCCTTGTACTTAAGCCCTCGGTTTCTGTCAGTTCTTTGTCCTGGATTGTTTGTTGTGTTGTGTAATTTCTAAGTTGGTTGTCTTTCATTCTTCTGCGTATTTTGTTTGTATTAAAGACTGTTTCAAGGATTCCTTGTCTTCGTGGGCTATTTACTACAGCTAACCATGACATATTGTTCATGGAACATATGTTTTGGAATGTTTAATTGGACGTTAATCTAACATTTTTTAAACATTACTTCCGGCTGAGCATGTGAGTGAGAAGACGCGTGAAGTGAGCTCCCGAGCATTTTGTCTTTCAATTATATCTTTCAGGCTACTTGAAGCTTTTAACGCACTTGTTTTAAATCGAGCATTGAATCACAAGGACGGCTTATTGACGAGCTTGATCAGCACATGGACAATTACAGCGACCGCATTGTAGCACTGGAACAGACGGTGCTAAAGTTGAATTCGGCTAACAAACAGCTCCCAAGTGGAGGACTTGGAGTCGCGCTCTCGGAGTTGCAATCTCAGGGTCATCGGCATCCCAGAGCGAGCAGAAGGGAGTGATCCTGTTACGTTTATGTCACAATTTTTCCAGGATGTGCTTGGATCAGAAATCTTTCCAACTCCCCCGCTGTTGGATAGAGCTCACCGTATTGACCCTGCGCCTTCGGCTGACCGGGAGAATCAAAGGCCTAGAGTGATGATCGTGTGGTTTCACTACTTTAACGACAAAGAGAAGGCTGTTTGACGTGAAAATTGGAACCAACTCCTGTATCAGAGCCGAAAGGTCTTAATTTTCCCTGACTACAACTCCAGCGTCGCTAAGAGGAGGGCGACATTTACAGCTGTGAGAAACGGCCTGCGTGAGAAGAACGTGCGGTTTTCTCTTAGATTCCCCGCTCGCCTGCTGATCGACCTCAGCAATGAGAAGCTTCAATTCGACTGCCCCAAAGAAGCACAGCGATGGTTTAATGAACGGTATTCAACATCCTAGGGTATCTTGCAAAGATAAATATGCAAGGACACCACATATATGCAACTGTACTCTGATAACTGTTAATCGAGTGAGTTTAGGAAAATATGTGTTTTCAGGTTGCCTGAAATGAATGTTCTCTATATTACTCCATATGTTCGGGAGTGACTTCATGCGACACAGATGCGAATAGATAGAGTTTACGAACATCGGATGTTCCAGAGTTTTGGTGTTCTGCCTCCATTGTTTGGAAATGGAGAGAAGAAACGGAGTGATGTACGGGGAGGGATGGTGGATGGTGGGTGGTGTGTTTGTGTTTTTTTTTTCTCAATTTATTTATTTTGTTTATTTATTTTCTCTGCTTGTGGCCTCCTCTCTATTTATATGCTAACCTAACTTGATGGGCAATACCAGAAGCTCAATTAGATTCTTGAGTTGGAATGTGAAAGGACTGAATGGTCCCATTAAAAGATCCAAAGGTATACAGGGTGAAAAGCAATGGTCCTAGTACTGAGCCTTGCGGTACTCCATACTGAACTTGTGATCATCTCTTCATTTACTGCTACAAAATGATAATGGTCAGATAAGTATGATTTAAACCATGCTAATGCAATTCCACTAATGCCAACATAATTTTCAAGTCTATTCAAAAGAATGTTGTGGTCGATGGTATCAAATGCAGCACTAAGATCCAGTAACACTAATAGAGAGATACAACCACAATCGGATGATAAGAGCAAATCATTTGTAACTCTAATGAGAGCAGTCTCAGTACTATGATACGGTCTAAATCCTGACTGGAAATCCTCGCAGATACCATTTCTTTCTAAAAAAGACCATATAATAGTACTGAGACTGCTTTCATTCTTTTTAATTCTTTTTAATTATTTTGTCTGATGCGATACTGTAGTAGATGGTTGCATAGTTATAGTTTTCTCTATAGTATTATCAATCTTACAAGTAAAGAAGTTCATAAAGTCATTACTGCTGTGCTGTTTGGAAACGTAAGAAGTTGAAGATTTATTTCTTGTTAATTTAGTCACTATATCAAATAAATACCTAAGGTTGTGTTTGTTTTCTTCTAAGAGAGTCGAAAGCAGATCTAGCCATTTTTAAGGTCTTTCTGTACACAGTCTCTTTCCACGAAATGCAAAAAACCTCTAATTTTGTTTTCTTCCAGCTACGCTCCATTTTTCGAGTGTGTTCGTTGTACCATGGCGTTGGACTATTTTCTTTAAGTGCAAAGGAGCAACTGTGTCTAAAGTGCTGGAAAAGAGAGAGTCAATAGTTTCTGTTGCAACATCGAGTTATTCTAAGCTATCTGGGATGCTGAGAAGATGAAACTTGATCAGGAAGATTGTTTATAAAGCAATCTTTAGTGGTAGAAGTGATAGTCCTACCATATTTGTAACAAGGAGTCGGCTTTGCAGCCTTGGCTAAATGGGGTATACACGAGACTAGATAATGATCCGAGATATCATCGCTCTGCTGCAGAATTTCAATGGCATCAACACTGATTCCATATGACAATATTATTTCTAAAGTATGATTACGACAGTGAGTGGGTCCTGACACGTGTTGCCTAACTCCAGTAGAGTTTAGAATGTCTCTAAATTCCAATCCCAATGAGTCTTTTTCATTATCTACATGGATATTAAAATCATTAACAATTAGAACTTTATCTGCAGCCAGTACTAACTCTGATAGAAAATCAGCAAATTCTTTGCTAAAGTATAATGTATGATGGAGTATTTCTGTGCCAAATAAGTTTCGAAAAGTTTTTTTCAAGTATGGCCCTGTATTACACCATAAAGGGCAGAATTCCTTGTATGGGCACTTCTCCCGGAAGACCGCGCACACATCAACCAGAACGAGAGCAAAAGCATGCCCATCAATGTGCTTCGTTCGGGTTACGCCACGGGTCATGGCACGCCTCCAGGAGATCGACTGTTTCCGGAAAGAAGCGGTACAGCTGCATCTGTCTTTTATAAATCTGATAAAACTAAAGACTCTTTGGAGATATGAAGGATGCAATACTACTCTATAGGTACTCAAGATTAACATGAGATTGGCAAAAAACTGTGTGTGTTATGTCCCCTTTAATAAGAGGTTGTACAACAGAATGTTTCAAACACTCTGGCAGTCCCTGTGACAAGGCATTTATTAACTATGGACAATAGACTAGGTCCGACAGTATCTAGAACTTAAGCAGATATGTAGGATTTTTGTCCTGATGGGAGGTAGGCTTCATACCCAGGAAATGGGTATGAAACACTGATAAAGATAAAACACTGGAGCAAATAACTAAGTCAGATGGATCAAACAAAGGAGGTTGAATATGAGATCTAATATTTGCAATCTTGTTAATAAAGCATTTTATAAAATGATCACAAAGTGTTTTCACTAAAGTTTTTCTTTAAAATTGATGCTAATTAAACCTCCACCCCGTCCTGCAGCTCGAGGAGTGTTAAAACAATTTATAGTCAAGAGGTAAAAGTTTAGAAAAGGGGCTTTGATCCCCAGGATTTACCATGTCTCTGTAATGAATAGGAAATTCAGGCTGTGCGAGGTGATAAAATAATTTAAAATAAATGTCTTGTTTACCAGAGACCTCTTTAATCAGACTGGCAGCGAGTCATCTCCATGGTGCACAGTACAGCGATTTTAAATTATGATGATCCACTCATGCCGTAATTCCAAGGAGCACCAGGTATAAAACAATTGTAGTTTCGTTCATATGCCCGCACATCCAGCTAAACCTGGGTCGCAGACCAATCAGCCAGGCGAGACTTAAGAGCAACTAATATACCCCACGCTTTCCTCATCTTCTGCAACGTTTTCGTCGATGTACAGCGCTGGGCTGTCGGAGCAGAAAAGCCGGTACAAACAACAACACAAGAAGGGGATACAGGCGTGGGTTACTCCAGTCCAAACTAGACAGCTCTTTGAAGGTATGTTGAATATTTAGAAGGGTTTGGCAATTATAAGTCAGCAAAGTTGAAATGTTTGGAATTAAAAGCAATAATAAAAACAACGAAGCACACACACTAGGACGCAGGCAGCCTGCCACACACACCGGCGCCATCTTGTCAAATAACAGCTGGGTTAAGGGGGAGAATGTAAAGTTTGTACAGTATAAAAATCATTATGTATATTGAGAGTCCTCACAAAACACGAAAACCCACATGTGTGTGTGTGATGTTTTTGAGGATTATTAGACCACAAAGGGTTTGTCAGTTCTAGTGATTAAAGCAGTTACATACATGTGACTGCCGAAAAAGCACCATTCAACAGTGAGCTAAAATTACTCTGAACAATTATTGTTAATAGTGTCAGATTTTTAAGCACCCAGTACATATCACATCCTGGTATTAATGAAAGAAATACCCAACCTCAGCATCCCAAGTGGTGTGTTTTTCTTTAATTGATGCCACACTTTGCAGAGAGTAAAGCAGTTCCATGCCAGCACAAACACAATGGCTATCTAACCACCAATGTGGTTACTCTCATCTGATGAACATCTGTTCCTCAATTAAAACACTCTTATAAAGGGCCCAATTTATAATCACATCATACAACAACACACACGAACAAGCAAAATATATTGCACTAAACACACACACACACACACACACACACAGAATATAGAGTACATCTATATATATATATATGAAAAATTAAATGTGATATCAAAATTTATTTTGTATTACAGTTTTAAGTGAGAAGCATTTCTGCTCAAGAATCTTTTTTTGTTCTTTATCTTAACATATTCATTATTATGAAGATGTAAGAACGGGTGCGGCCATTTTTAACTTGAATGTGCAAGGCTTCCGGTGTCAGTTACTTCCCGTTATTTTAGCAGTACAAAAACATTTAATATCTATCTACATATCTATTCAATTTGTTACTGTTAGGTATCATGATCTTTCTTCTTACTAATCACCATTTTCTATATATATATATATATATATATGTGTGTGTGTGTGTGTGTGTTTTAGATGTTTTCCATTTGTTATAAAGAATGAGAGTTCTAAGTGTTAATCTTCTGAATTGTTATTTGTTTTCTTGATGAGATTAGTGAGAAATTAAATGTGATATTGTTAGCTAAAATTGATTTTATATTACAGTTATGTTAAAAGTTTTTCTACACAAGAACCTTTCTTTGTTCTTTGTCTTAACACATTCATTATTAAGGAGATGAAAAATAGGATTTTATTGTATAAGCATCCACAGTCATGAAATGTGTTTTCAACAGATGTGTCTTGAGGTAAAATGAGGACTGGTGTACCACAAGGCTCAAGTGAATGTAAGACAGTGAAGAGAAATGAGGCAGTGGATTTAAAAATTTAAAAGTGAGAGAAGGAGGGAGAAATAGAGAAGAAAGGATGCGAGGGTAGAGGGCAGTGAGCTGGATTCAATGCCATCTGACAGGTCCAGCTGGGTGACTGGCTGCCCCAGAGCCCTGCAAACCAGGCAATATGGCGCCCAATTACCGATGCCCATGTGACCATTGCATGGCATCATCAGAACCTCATACCCCCCTCCCCCAAACACATGCCATCTGTGCAGATAAGCAACAACCCCAACACACTCATATGTACTCAAGACATAAACACACACACTAATAAACACTGTGCTGTAAACCCAGAATTATGCAAGAAAAAAAAAACACTATGGCACAATAAAAAGGAAATCATTGTACGTCTCTATAGCTTATATTAGTATTGCAACACTGATAACACATTCTAATAGAAGGTATGAGATGAAAAAAAAAACACCTCTTCATCTATCACAAATGAACAAATGCATTTAAATTGTTTTCATAAAAGTACATTCCTAGTATGCTGAAAATTCTTATGTTCTTGCATTTGTTTATATCTTCTCCTCTGTACTCGTTTTCTCCGCAGTGCCACACTGCCACAGTGAACAGATGCTGTGGAATTTTGATAAGCTATGCCAATCTGTGCCAGCCTCCATGACAGGCACTGCTGGGGTGTGGCTGGCATGCAGAAATTGGTACAGTGAACACAGTCACTGCATGACGCATATAATAGGGTAAAAAAATTACTGCAGCATGTGTGTATGGCTGCATGTAAAAAAGAGACCACCCACATTTGATTTAAAAGTGGAGTATGAATGTTGGTCTTTAAAGATAAATGTTAAAGGTTTATGTGTGTAAATTCATTGTATACCAAAACTGTTTTATAAGTAGGCTTCAAACACTTCAAGTATCATAAAGGTAAATTGGGGTTTCTGAAATCTGAATCATTACAAGATTATACCGTATAAAAAAATCTGTAGAAAAACAGATAATGACTTGGCAGAACATTACTTGTATGTTTTATATATACGAACATTTCCTTCAACCCTAAAACAAAATGCGATGCGTAATTTAAAATAGGCTGTGTAAAACACCCGTAAAAAATCAATACAGAAAATGCATATTCCTTTATATTAACACGATACATTGGGTCATAATTTTACGGACTTTTCATAGAGTGCAGTGTAGACTATCTTAATATTTATTAGCCATTTTCTGCATCTGATGCAATTAATGTTAAAAGTAATGTTAGCTACCAGTAAAGTAATGTTATCTCACTGTCATCTCATTCCATTAAGTACATTTAGTGTAGCCTACGTTAAATTGCTTAACGTTAATTGCTTTATTAATGTTTCCGTTTTCGCCGTAAAGCTGTATTTAAATATTATAAATATTTATTTTGTCACTGTGTTACAATTGCCCTTGTGTTTGGTGTTTTCGATTTCCATTTTAATTTTGCCCCTTAGAATATTGTTTTTTGCCCAAATCTGTTTACCTGCGTTACGTTATCACTGGTCTAAAAAATTTCAAATGAGTTAATGTACAGTAGCCTACTGCATGTCCGTTCCAACTGTTACGCTGTGCAGTCCCGGTGGTTATATGCCTTGCTGTTTCCAGTTGCTAGCATATAGTTGAACCCTTCTTCCCTATAAAATATGAAATAATGAACAGATGCTGCTGAATTAGGAAAGAAACACCGCCTCCACCCAGCAGCGCAGCTTTGGCCAGGCTTGGCACACGGCGCAGCTGGCATCGCTGTGGTGGGCTGCCCCGCTGGCCGTGCGCACTGACGCTAAGACATTTAGCGAATTGGCAAGCGCGTGTCTCCTGAGTCTCTGGGTTCCGTGCCAGCCCGTGGCCTCTGGACGCCGCTTAAGATCACCTCGGCTGTGGTCGAGTTTAAGGAGGGAGCGCCTTTGTCCTTGTTGGCTTTTGCCCTCTGGGCTCGAAACTTCAATGCCAGAATCATAAGAAAAAGAATCACTTTGAACTCACAGGTTTCTTGGATGAACAGTACCTGATTTCGGACGAAGCCTAAAATAAAAAATAAAAAATAGAAAATAAAAAATGTAAAGCTTGTTTTGTAATCTGAAACCTTTTCATTCCTACAGTTGTTTAGAAACATTCCTTAAAAACCTAGAGCATCATTTGTCCTCTGCTAATTGATGACACTTGGAACTAATATATGTTTTTTAAAAAACAAACAAACAAAAAAACACTGTAACATAAAGAAAATTAAATTTACATTTAGCCAGCTGGAGCACACAAGGCTATGCAGCGAATGGGTCTAAATAAAACAATGGTTATCTGTAACCTAAAGTGCGGCAAAAAGCCAATGAAGAACTGTAATTTTAAGAGTGTAGGCATATCGCAAATGCAGTAGGCTACTAAAAGACTGCCTTGTAAATGAAAAGTAGTTACCAGGCATTCCCTAGCAAAGAATAACTGTCCGTCTAAGTTTGCTGATTGATAGCAACATCCTACACAACCAAAAAGGCAACAAAAATGCCAACGCTAAAATGCAATTTAATATAGTGTACATACCTGTAACTATACATAACTATTCCGATATATTTTAATTAATGAATAATATTTTAAGAAGTTATCTTTAACAATTCAATAATCAAGCTACAATATTCTACATAAAAGTAGTCATAAGGTGACAATAACAACGACACGGAGCTTTAACGAATAAAACATTTGCTGCGTCACTTAAACTATTTATTTGTGCATTTAAGTCGCTTTGATTGTATATTCGTGATTGCTAAAAACGTAACGTTATTTCGACCGAGTAGTAGCCTAACAACAACAACAACAACAACAATAATAATAATAATAATAATAATAATAATAATATTTTAAAATTAAAACGATAATGAAAATCACATGAAAATCTAAATTCTAAACATGGGAGAAGTAGGCTAATAATTATCACAAAGTAAAATGTAGACCCGTATTAGTTCATTTATTTATAAAGTGGACAGATCATGGTGTACTCCATCTTGCTTTAAAAACAGAATTAATAATTTTGGTCGGACTAGGAAGATAATACTGCGTAGGTTAATCATAATAAAATGCTTCACAGACTGAAATCGAATGGAAATAGGACATATAACTTCTGTAGAATGCAAAACAAGTGGACATAAATATGTCGATATAGGCTATTCATATTTAAGCCATTAAGGAATGTTAACGCTTCATTATAAGCAAATCTTTATATGTAAGATTGAAAATGCAAAACACATTCCAATAATTGTAAATTATTATTTTTTATACATATATGATTCTTTAAACTATCCAATAACCTCGTGAATTTTTTCAGGAGTAGTGATAGTCGCAATTATTTTGCTCTTTCATGTATTTGAAATGTATAACATGCCAGAAAAGTTGCCTTATTCTGCACACACGCACACACACACGCCTTACACTTTAAAGATAATCAAAAAAGAAAAATGATGAACACGGTTATACCTAAGGATGCTAACTGTATCCAAGATACGATAAATGAAGTTTAATTTAGTTACCCAAATTTTCACAATCTGATTTTTATTTAATATCAACAAATAATGGTATGTTTAATTTAATTAGTCCCCCAACAGCCTGTAATTTTATATTATCCTAGCATTATTGTAAAATCAGACAGACTACCATCAGATTTTGAATTTGGATGTGATATTGTGAAATTGCAGCTGTCGACTAAAATATATTAGACTGAATTTTGGAAACCCTAAAATTCCATTGAATTGAAAATTCCATTAAAACACAGTGAATGAGATTCATTTTTCGTTCTCATTTTTGTTATCACTGAAATTGTACCGTTCTATACAGTAACTGGTGTACCCACATTAGTATATTCTTACAATTTCAGTCTGACCAATTCCCAATGGGAAATGACAGCCCCAGATGATTCTGGAACAATATGCTTCTTTATTTGTTTGATCAAGAAACAGACTTCATTTAACAATTTAGTTCATTTAACATTTTTTTCTTCTTTTCATTACATTAAAGACTCGTTACGGTTCAAACATTTGAATCAATCAGAAATAGCACTCCCACTTGGTAAAATGTTTTTAGCAATTGGATTCATGTCCTGACTTCTTTTATATACATTTTGTCATTAAGGAATTTACTGTAAAAACAAAATTACTGTCCAGTAATGTAAAAAACAAAAAACAAACAAACAAAAAAAAAAACAACAACAAAAAACTATGAGCCTGATGAGCCTGCAACACCTGGTTTCAGAGCAGTACAGTAGCCTAAGGTAAATTTATTCATGTTTTGAATGTGGAAATGTCTTTCCATTTTCCCTCTGTACCCCCACCCCCCAAATGGTCATTAGCAGGGAAAAATCACCTAATTGTGGAAAAAGGTGTTAAGTTCTTCGTATGCAGGTGCCCGATCGTGGTGCACGTGTACATCATGAAATGGTGGAAGGTTCTCCGAGTGCGCGCTGCCGCTGCGAACACCTGATGGGGCGTAAGCAAGACCATGAGCAGTGGAGGAACGTGAGCCATGCAGACTGGTGTAATGCATAGAATATTGATAACCTCGTTCCGCTTCTGGTGAGAGTGGCTCCTGTTGTCTCAGTGCAAAGTTACCATTTACACACACCGGAGGGCTGTGGTGGCCCTCATAATCTGGACTGTTGTATTCTGGGGACGTGCCTTCGGTGTACAGAGCCTCATAGGCCGAACAGAAAGAGTGATTTCGGAGGCTATGTGCATTGGACCCGGACTGACAGTGTGTACTTGATAGACGGGAGCATTGATATGGATATGCATGCATGGAGAACGAGGGGGTGGGCAAGTGAAAGCGCGCTCCCTCTTGACATTGTTCCGTTAGAAAATTCCTTGAGTTAAGTTGGAGGCACCCAGCCACCAGATTGGTCGTGGGTTGGGAGAGGCCTTTGCACAGTGTCTGTACATACGAAACCACGTCCGGTCTCTTCCCATTCCGCAGGATTTCTGACAGCGCCCAAATGTAGTTTTTCGCCAACCGTAATGTTTCAATTTTAGAGAGTTTTTGAGTTTTTGAATAGCATGGCACTACCTTGCGTAGATTGTCAAGTGCTGAATTTAGATCGTGCATACGCGTGCGCTCTCTTGCGTTCGCTTTTTGGCGCCTTACTTTCGAGCGCTCTAACCTAGCCGGCGTCATTTTGCGTTTTTTTGGCCCACGTTTTTTAGGTCTGTCTCCGTCCCCCTCATCTGCACAATCATCTTCATCAACATCCTCATCATCGTCTTCATCCCCTGCAATATCCGACTGAGCCCGGCTGCTCCCGCCTTTCACATCGCCCTCGTCCAAGTCCTCGTCGCCTAGGCGACAGCGCTCCTGCTCTTCGTCCTTGGTTTTGGAGCACTCGCTCCCGCTGTCATCCACCCAGCCCCCGAACTTCTCCATGTCCGGAAGCAGTGAAGGTTCGTTGAATAACCTTGTCAACATGGCAGCGCCACTGAAACATAGACAACGAGTAAACAAATAATAATAATTAATAATTAATAATTTAATAATTAAACCATGACGTCGAAATTGTGTACAGCACAAATGTTGTTTGAAATATTAATAACAACCTAGCATCCCAATACAATGTGAAAGTTAATGCGCTCTGCAATCACTTAAAATAAGGGTTGTTTTCGAATATAGTTTCTGTTAGCTATACCATTTGATAAAACGAACGATTTAAAAAATGAAGTGCAAAAATGTAATTGACATGGGAAATATGTGTAGGCTAAATAACGATAAAGTGTCATATAATTTTCAGAAAGCTGGGAGTATCTGTGGGAGACGACTTCTAAAGTGGTATTTTAATTCAGTGAGAGCGACAGACGTCGCCAGACGGTCTCACTCCCCAATTCCCAATTTCTGTAGTCCTGTTTGGCCCCTCGCAGCAGGTCCTCGCACGCGGCCCCTGTTTTTTGGGTCTCAGGGGGGTCGTTTTGAGCAGCGTGTACCCCCTTCGCCCTTTTCTTTCCATCTTCATTCTGGCGGCATTCCAGCACATCAAAAAACATTAAATTAACCAAAAACTCTTTGAAAACCCTTTAAAACGGCGAAAAGATTAAAAAAAAGAAAATTAACGAAAGAAAAGCTGTAACTGTAGAGTCAATTTAATATTGAATTGTAATACGACCTCATTTATGACCACAATAGCCAATTCCTGGCTCCTCTTGATGAGGGCGGGGTCCCTAAAACACAACCCATGTCCAGGTTCTAAAACTGCCGTCGGATCTCCCTGCTGTCCCCTCTTTTCCATTCCCGTCCGTTATAAAACCACAGTTGAGAAAAAGGGGAAAAAACTTTCTAAGATAGTTAGCTAATTTAATGTAACTTATGAACACATAATAATAGATTTTTTATTGCAATGAAGAAAGGTCACTCACAATTGAATTTTCAAAAAGTTGACAGGTCGAGTGTCTTTGTTGCAGAAAAAGCTTTCTGATGAACCATTTTGTATAATAATTTGTACAGGCCTATACTATGTAAATTATTATGTCACATTATTTTAATAATGACTGCTGATTGTTAGAATACGGACGTTAACTACTCACTAGGCTATGTTAACCCACAGGAAAGCCTGCATTGTTAGTAATATCTCAGCAAGTCACTGAAAATATAACAAACAATTTACTCAACATACTAATTAGGCCTACGAGAAACAACACTATTTAAGCATTGTCATAATGTCTCGTAAAATATGTCTAAATAACCTGGATTAGTGTAAACTGTAGCCGTTATCGATACAACACATGCTTCTGAAGGATTCAAATCAGAATTATGGCTCACATATATAATGTTAAATGGCTGCTTTAATTAAAACGTACCATTCACTGAGAAAAGGTATCACAGATGATAAAAATCTAAAATAGATGAACGCATAAAAGATCATTCCACCAGCATCAGTAGTTGACATATTTTCTTTTAAATATTTATTAAAAAATAATATATAAATAATTATTTCTTATGATTATATATTCTATCACGTCTGAAAAACTCACCTAGTTTATGGTGCTCTACGGGTGAGGGCGCGTACGTCTACATCATCTTCATGCTTCCCTATACGTTAAGAAGACTAAAAAGAGAGAAGCGATTGTTTGTGATCCGGTATGTGTTATCCCTTTCCCGGACTGCAGCGAGGCGGTGTGGCATCCCTAGCAGGCAGGGTTACATACCTGCTCTGATGCCAGGCCATATGGTGGGCACGTCACTGGCAGGAGCCATCACATGAGAGCGGGTGATTGACACGCGCTCGCATTCGTAGAGATTGCCTTCCCGAGGGATGAGGAGCCCACCATCTGTCGCTGCCGCTGCACACGCACCTCACTAAAGTGTAACAAGCTTTCATAGAAACTACACCCAAGTGCACACAGATATTCTCAGATACACATGGGGTGAGGGAATGTGGTGAAAAAAAACTATAGGTTTCATTTGTAAATTCAATTTAATTATGTATTAGAACCATTTCAAACCAATCTCTCTCTCTCTCTCTCTCTCTCTCTCTCTCTCTCTCTCTCTCTCTCTCTCTCTCTCTGTGTGTGTAACGCGCGCGCGCTGTTGTTTGCTGTTGCGCAGAAAGGTTTTCGGATTGTACACAATCTATTTTAAACCATGTATGCAAGCCCGCTCCCCCCCCCCCCCCCCCCCAAAACAAACAAACAAACAAACATATAATCTCGTAGTATGTTCGTATTTATTCTATTATGTATTCTCGTTATTTCTCCAACATATGGACATATACTGCAGAAAAGAAAATCCTATACAAATTGTTTCAATAATAAGTATTGTGAATAAAATCTAATTGTTAAACATGTCTGAATTTGTTTGTGATTTGCTTTCCTGTTAAGTAATACCCTACAACGGAGCTCATTATTGCGACCTGCCCTGTACAATCTGGTCTATGGATAGGTTTGAAATTTATTGAAAATATAGTTCTAGTGCCACCTGATGGCAATTATTTTGAACTGCATGAAGGCTGGGTGTTGGAAACATCACATAATCTGTAACTAACGTCAACCAATGCTTGATGGAAAAGGTGATAATAAAGCCACATTATTTAGGGGTCCATGTTGTATTTGTTCTTTGCGTATTTGTTGTTTTTTTAAATTATTATTCTTTGTATGGGTTCAAGCGTGAAATGCTGAAACCTTATCTTTTTGTTAAGATTTTTATTATTAGGGGTTCATGCACAAAGCTGTAAATAAATCTTTCAAGTCTAATCTTTTTCTAACAATTTCTGTTAGGTTTGATTGACTGAATATCTTGTGTAAAAAAATAAATGCATAGACATGAAAGCCAAACATGGTTAACACTGCTGTCAATTCATAAGTTCACACTTACATATAATAATAATAATAATAATAATTCGTTACATTTATATAGCGCTTTTCTCGACATTCAAATCGATTTACACCCCTACTCTTTTTGCAAAGGACATCCTGGGATTTTTAATGACCATAGAGAGTCAGGACCTCGGTTTAATGTCTACATGTTTTACCGCTCTATTTATTACAATGATTTTATGTATAATAGAGTTTTAATTGGTTTACATGTTTTCTTAGCCATTTATATTCCTCTTAACCATTTATTGTGTGTATATCTTTAAATGTGTATCACATTGCAATCACATGACAGGAATCAGGAAGTAGACCAGCATAAAGGAGGCAGCATGGTAAACCAACAGGGTACTAACAAATCTGTTGGTGATCACCAAACCTGGACTGTGGAGTTTTATTCTTCTTACCTTTCCAGTTACAAGCATTTGGATTCAATATCACTTGGATTGTATATACACTGTTGGACACTTGCATAAGGATTATCAACACACTGGGACTCATTTGGACTGTTTTAGGGTATGGTGTTATGGACTATATGCCTTTAACAGCCTGAGGTTTCCTGGTTTTACTGTGTTGTTTTAAGTCTCTTGTGAACATTGTTAATAGACCGTTGGTTTTCACTTCTGTCACTTCAACTCACAAATTTAGTTATATTTAAGGTTTTTTTTCACTAAAAGAATTTAGTATTTAAAAATATATTTAATATTTTTGTTAAATGTCTATCAAAATATTTGAGAATGGAGAATAAAACTGATCAGTTTCAAGAATCACAATTATTATTTAATCTTTAACACACACTCCATTAAAACAATGCACCCTTCCCCCACCCTCTGATGTGACAACATAATGGTTGAGTGAGCGCGGGCTGTTTGAATTCTCTCCAGAGCAGTTCTCTCTTCTCAGCATTGCAGAATTGGTGTATTTCCTCTGTGAAATTCAGGTTTGTGTATGTTTTATTTTATCTATAAAATCATTACCGTGCTTTAAATCATTTTATTTAATTGCAAAACAACATACAGGGACGCAATGTGAGTCACCTACATAAGTGTCGCGTCTGTCTTTTCACGTGATTGAAACGCTTGGTGCCTTGAAAAAACACATGACTTTATTCCTAAAGATAATGAATATAATTAATTTGGATAAAATGTTCTCAGAACTGTGCACTATTTGTTTATTGGCAGGTTATGGAGTCAGTCGCGTTGCAGCATCTTTCGGCTATGAGTGAAACGGAGGACGGCGGTCTGAAGTTAGAAGTTCACCCGCAGAGCGCGAGTCCATCTCAGGCACGTGAACCAGCGTTGATACGGTGGAAATGGGATAACAGAACGGTTGATTACACTTGAATTACTTTTAAATGTTTAATTTTTACTTCAAAATGTTGGTTATATGAGTTTAAATGTAGGCAATATTGTATACACTTTAAAACAGTATAAAATAGGCTGTACGCGTTGACAATAAAGGCCAATGCCGTACCTGTGGTTGTGAAGTATTTTACAATGGTTTAGAGAAAATTAAGTTAATATTACTTTTTTTTTTTTTTTTTTTTTTTTACATTTACTCCGTTCATACGGTATATGTAATTGATTTCACTGCTTTAAAATTTACTCAATATTTTTAAGTGTAAAAATGTTTAACCATAAAAATGAGTAAATCATAGTAAAACTTTAGTGTGTGTTGTTATCAAGGCTTGTGCAGCTGCTCTGGAGAAACTGCACTGATTGAGCCAGCTGACTGCTTTCAAATTGCTCTTGCAGCACTTTGATGGCATGCATTGTTTAACCTATACATTGGCCTGTTTACACCTGGTCACTTCATGCGTTTTTGCTGATTGGATAGCCATCCGATTTGTTGAAACTGTTCCATTTACACAAATGTGTCTGAGCAAATTATGTTTTATTAAAGTTCAGTACATTTGCATAATCAACTAAATTTGCTCTGGGGTATATACAGCCAAATGCCCCACTACAGTTTTCCAGCATTTGGCCCGCCCAATTGCTATCATTTGAGATCAAGCTCTTCATGTCCGAGGACGAGTCCTGCTTCTCCCTGAATCCTCTGCCACAATCTGCTGGTCCCAGGACCACTCCTTCTCCACCTGATACCACCGCCAAGCCCCAGGCTTCATCGTGTGGGCGTAAGACACAGAGGACTACCCTCGCCCCCACTGGCGAGACATCCACCTTCCTCCCTGTTGTCGTCCTATCTTTCAGCCTTGCCAGTGATACCATCCATTGAAAAGTGAACAGTACTATGATTGAAACAAGTGCTCATTAAGTCATTAACTAATTCTTTGAGATTGAACAAACCACCGCTTTATGGCCTATACCTCTCTTTGCAGTCAGCTATCCTCTCCCCTTAATCCACTTCAGCCTCCAAAGCAGCTAAGAGAGCGAGAAAAGCCCACAAGGGCCCAAACTCGCATCTCACAACTGCTCCTGCGCAAGGCCAGGCCCTTTTTGAGTATTGGGCTGCAGCAGCAGGCCTTGTGCAAGCCTGAGCTGCGCCCCAGATTGCGCCACTGCAAAGCTTTACTTGCCCTTCCCTTCCAGTCAGCCCATTACAATTAAAGGGGAAAGCACTCATTTCGATCAGGCAGCTACATCAGGTATATGTAAAAGAACAATTTTGTGTGAATTCTACTTAATACATTTAACAGTATAAATTCTATACCTGTTACACATGCCAGACAAGTAGTTGGTAATGTCATTTTGTAAAGAAAGACTACGCTGCTTTGAAACAAACTGTATTGTAAAAGGCGCTATATAAATAAAATTAAGTGGCCTTTTTTAGCTTGGTCTCTTACTTTAATGAAATAGGAGATAGTTTTGCTATTGAGCACTCATAAATATGAGATTCATCGTTTGGGTTGAAGTTGGACGTGATGGCGAGTTCCTAGCATCTAAATAACTTTGATGGACCCGACTTGGAGGCCCTTAACGCTGTTAGGTTATACAAAAGGTGGAATGCTTTGAAACACCTCCATGCAGTCAAGTAAGATTGGAGGGTTCTGGGAGAAACGGCTTGGAGGATGGGGTCAAGTGATTTGTCGAGGAGGGGTTTTGATGGGTGGGTTACGGGAAAATTAGTTCTGAAAAGTGAGGTACTGGAGTTGGAGATCCAGAGCCTCCAGAGGCAGCAGGCTGAGAGAGAGAGAGTCAGCGTTTTGATTTTTGGACCCAGGGACATGTTTAGCAGTTATGATCAATTGATCACACGCTGAGATCCAGATGAGACGTCTTAAGAGTGGCATCAGAGCGGGGGAATGAGAAAGTCCTTTATTAATGCACTGTACCATTGCTTCATTGTCACAATGAATTAAAATACTGTTAGTGGTCCATTATTTCCCCAACAGGAAGGCTGATACGATGAGAGGGTAAAGCTCAAACAGGTGTGTCCAGAAGCTGGGGGGCCATGGAGACGCCCCCCGTCATCAAGCCGCAGATCGCAATGCCTGCTGGCTTCCCCTCAGCCTCCCAATCTTTACCTTTCCCTCCTGCAATCTCCAATCCTCTCACCTTTCTGTTGCCTCCAGTTCAGAAGCTAGCTTGAGGCTGCCTCCGCTAACAGTCCAGGCCCAGGCATCTCAGCACTTTCCCTCAGATGTTTCTAACCCCTCCCCTTTCCCGTGGCCTACAGTTTCAGCAGCACACTAGCGACACAGGCTCACATGGCTTAGTTTCATCCCCCTTTTCCCTTCTGCACCTCTCTCTATGTTCCTGAAGCCCTAGGGGCCAATTCAAGCATTAGGCTGCCTTCGCAAACAATCACGGCCCCGGCTTCTCTCTCTCCCAACTCTCTTCATCAGTGTAATTCACAATACACACTTTTCATTGCCATACTGCTGCTTGTCCCATAGAATGCCGTCACCTCAGAGCCACCCCTAGTGGCACACAACATCCGAGCTCAGATTCTTACATTTGCAGACATCGATCTATCCTCCCTACTTTCTCTGTTTCCCCTTAGTGAATCCAGCTGTCAAATAGACTGCAGGGATTTTTCAGTCACGCATAAAGCTGCACATATCCTCACAGCTCACTTCCTCTGAGCTTGGGATTCCCATTGCCCAAGAGAAAACCATGGGCCCAACCACATCCATTGAATTCCTCAGCATTAACTTAGATTGAATCAATTTTCAGGCTTCTCTGCCCAAGGAAAAATCAATAGAATAATCCTTGTCTCATCTACCCTCATAGATAGCCCAAACTGTTCTAAAAGCAAACTCCTATCCCTGCTTGGCCACTTAAACTTTGCGATGCATATAATTCCACAAGGCCGCATTTCATCTCAAATCTCCTGTCGTTCGCGTCTTCAGTCTTCAGTCCATGCGCTACAGGAACAAATCTCCATTACTCAGATGTGCCGTGATGATCTCAGTTTATGGATTACCTTCCTAAAACAGGGGAACGTTAGTGAGTGGAACAGATTACCAGATGAAATTAGACAGGTACCTACTTATAAGGCTTTTACTAAACAGTTAAAAAAATGGCTGATTGATACGTATATCTGTCAACACTAAAGACTTGAACCTGTTGTGTCTCACTGTAAACAGTTTGTTTTGTATTTGTTTTTATAGGCTGTATGTCTTGTCTTTTATGGTTGGTTTTGCAGTGTGTTTTGTGTATTTGTCATTTGTAAGTAATGTTTCTTGGATTTGTCTTGTGTTGTTATTAACTATGTATATCTGTGTCATATTTTATTGCTCTTTTAACATCTTGGCCAGGGGACTACAGATGAAAAATAGCCTCTTGGCTAATTCTGGCTTTTTTACTCATGTTTGTTCATGTGTTTTTATGAAATTGCATTGTCCCCTTACAAATAAATTAATCTAATCTAATCTAACGGCCTATCTCTTTTTTTACAACAAATTTATTTTTTCTCCCCATGGATATCTAACTGTTCACAGTCGCAGCCCCTTCGTTGGTTTCAGGGTATCAAGGTTGCTGGTTGGCGTCTCCATGGCCCCCCAGCTTCTGGACACACCTGTTTGAGCTTTAACCTCTCATCGTATCAGCCTTCCTGTGGGGGAAAGAATAGACCACTAACAGTATTTTAGTTAATTGTGACAATGAAGCAATGGTACAGTGCATGAATAAAGGACTTTCTCATTCCCCCGCTCTGATGCCACTCTTAAGACGTCTCATCTGGATCTCAGCGTGTGATCAATTGATCATAACTGCTAAACATGTCCCTTGGTCCAAAAATCAAAACGCTGACTCTCTCTCTCAGCCTGCTGCCTCTGGAGGCTCTGGATCTCCAACTCCAGTACCTCACTTTTCAGAACTAATTTTCCTGTAACCCACCCATCAAAACCCCTCCTCGACGCATCACTTAACCCCATCCTCCAAGCCGTTTCTCCCAGAACCCTCCAATCTTACTTGACTGCATGGAGGTGTTTCAAAGCATTCCACCTTTTGTATAACCTAACAGCGTTAAGGGCCTCCAAGTCGGGTCCATCAAAGTTATTTAGGTGCTCGGAACTCGCCATCACGTCCAACTTCAACCCAAACGATAAATCTCATGTTTATGAGTGCTCAATAGCAAAACTATCTCCTATTTCATTAAACAAAGTAAGAGACCAAGCTAAAAAAGGCCACTTAATTTCAACCTCCAAGTCACCTTTATTTATATAGCGCCTTATACAATACAGTTTGTTTCAAAGCAGCGTAGTCTTTCTTTACAAAGTGACATTGCCAACTACTTGTCTGGCATGTATAACAGGTATAGAAATTATACTGTTAAATGTATTAAGTAGAATTCACACAAAATTGTTCTTTTACATATACCTGATGTAGCTGCCTGATCGAAATGAGTGCTTTCCCCTTTAATTGTTGTGATTGTCATGAGCCAACATAATTTCCTGTTCTGTCTCCTCCTCTTCCCTTTTGCTTTGTAACTGAATGGGAGAGGTAGGTTTCATTTGGTTTCTGATAATCTTATTTCATCTTTATTGTAATTATTGCATTTATATCTATATTTTCACCCCAGTTTATGTGTATAATGTGATTTTACTTACCGGTGTGATTATTTTTTTTGTCATTTTACCCTTTTTGAGTTGTAGTTTTATCTTCTGTTAAATATGTGGAAATGAGAGTACATCATATTTATTTTATAGAGAATGTTAAGGGCAATTCACTCCAAAGAGGCTGCTTGGTTGTTCTTTTATATCAGGTATGTTTTCTCTGTTGTATTTTCTTGTTTTTTCTTTACTCGATTTATGTTTCATGCTCCTTTTTTGCCCTTTTGCATTGTAACTGAATGGGAGAGAGAACATTTAGGGCAATTAACTCTAAAGAGGCTGCTTGGTTGTTCTTTTATATCAGGAATAAAAGATCCCGATGTTCAGAATAATTTTTTTTTATAGCTGGTGTCGCTGGCCATGCATCACGCTTGCCTTGCGAGCCACATGCATAAAACAGTGTAATACAGTCACAAATACAATACACCACTTAATACAGCATAATACAGTCACCAATCCAGCAATATCATTACCTTTTTCCCTACCTCCAATTCAGAAGTTCCCAGGCTAAATCCCCATTTGATCCTCTATTCGTAGACGACTCCAACCACCCCATTACACGTTTTTGGTTCCAAAAACACCTTAAATCTATTCTCCTACAATCTGGTGTCCCATCAGACAATTTTTCCAGTCACTCTTTTCGCATAGGAGCAGCAACCACAGCAGCTTAAAAAGGCCTCTACCAGCGGCAGATCCAAGCTCTCAGACGATGGTCATCAGATGCTTTCAAAAGCTATATCAGTTCAAATCAGTTTCGCATTAAAAAAGCCCATCAAACCCTCATCAGCTAACCAGCTCACGTTTTACAAAACTATGCTAAAGCTAACTTGCTGACTTCTCGTTACATTGGTACCAGAAGCACCAGAAGTGTTTCCTTGATTAAGTATTCAATCTGGGGAAGGAAATGAAAATTGCTTAACCATCAAGCAATGTGCCAGACCTGTTAGAAGACAGTTCATGAATATTGTTCGCTCATATTCACAAACCGCCATGTGGGAAGGGAGGAAAAAGTGGTTCACATTCTTAAAGTCAGAAAAAAATACACCATGTACTGTATCTTATTAAAAGAAATATACAGAAATATACACTCAACCAGGGTCATACTGTAGTAACTTGAATTTGGGTTACATATATGCATGTCACGGTTCAGGGTGCATCATCGGCTTGTGTTTGTCCTGTCATTTTCTGCAGCATGTGACCTGGGCAATCATCGCTAATTTTGCAGTGCAGGTGCGCACAGATCACGAGTTGATTTCCCTCACCTGTCACTTGTTCCCATTTCCCTTATATTCTCTGCTGTGTCTGTCCCTTGTTGTCAGTAGATCATATGTGCTTCATCTTGTGTTCTTGGTACTGTTCTGTGTTTTATCTGTTTGCTGCTGTGCCCAGGACACTTAGATGAGGAATGACAGCTGGTCGTTCTCTTGCTGTTCTTTTTGTCTCATCTTGTTCCCCGTCCCGTTGGACGCAGCTTTGTAAGTGGGTCTCCTCAGCCTGTGTGTCCGTTGTTGGCTGTACGGACAGCTCTGGAGTCCCAATACTCTTCGTTCTGTTCTCGTGTGTCACTTTACTTTGGAGGTTGTTTTGCCCAAATTATGCAAATAAACTCTGTTCTCACTAACTCTCTGCTTTTGAGTCCTCGGTTCACCACATATCCTGACAATGCATATATATTTATAATACTATTGGCCTTATAAACTTTGTTGGCCACCCATCAACCATCACAAACTTCAGAATTTAGCAATGGCTGCAGGTGTCACTGTTTACCATCTTAGTCATGCAGATACGATTACATTTCTGATCCTGTGCTAATAAAAGAAAACATTTTTTTTTTTTTCAAAACATCCTTTTTTATTGTTTTATAATAAGCATACTGTATGTTCAAAATTCAACAATGCAATGGTATTTAACACACTAGAAATCAACTAACCTTTGCTTTGGATTTGGTCACAAGGATTTCTAATGTCTGACCATTTGTTCAGCAGGAAACATGTTTTACTTTACATCTCCACCAATAGCTTTGGCAAACAGCAAAATGAAACATTTAAACTTTTAAATTTGCTTTTAAAATTTAGTCATTACATTTTCTGTTAATTTGCACATTCCATCAATATTTTATGTGCAAATTGATTTCCTGTTTTATGACTGAATGACGGCAAAAGTCAAAAAAGTGTGTGGTATGACATATCACTAATATTAGAATAAGCTATTTCAGTTAAAGTGTTGTCAATTCCATGTGGCTAACTGTGTTTTTTTTGGTTGCATATTTTATTCACTGAACACAACTAATTGTAAATCACAATTTTTTTTTTTTTTTTTTTTAAATATAATTAAAAAAAATCTATAAAGATATGCTGTACTGTACATTAACTTTCAATAATTTTAGCTAACACACATCCCATTCTCATGGAGTGAAGTTAGCAGATTTGCTGGTCACATCTCATCTTCTTTACAATTACTACTTCTTAGAACAAATAAAACGTCTTTTACCTTAAACAGTATAAAAGATGCTGCAGGATGGCTGCCAATTGTAGGGAGACAGAGAAAAGCTCAAAACTTTAATGACAGTCTCAAGTGATCCCTTAACAATGACAGCCTCTCATTGCACCTTTGTCATGTTCCTAAAATCACTCAAGAAAAAAAAAAAAAGAACTCTTTTTTTAGTCCATGCCTTCTCAGCACTGCTCCGCCTCAATGAAGCCTTCTTTCTCATAACCCCCAAGATCAACCTCAGCATAGCTGGAATGGCATCCTTGATTCCGAAACTTCATGGAGGGCCAATAGTTATTGGTGCGACGCTGTGAATAAGAGACATCATTCATTTTAAACGATGAGTTGATCTAGTAAAGGAAAAGCGATGGAGGGATTTGTGCTTACTTGCATGAGGTAAATAGGAGGAGCAACAGTTGGATGTGTGTTAATGTAGTAGACAGCCAAGAGGGTCAAGAACACCAGTAGAACTAAAGCTGCGACTACACCTGCAATGATGGCTGTGTGTTCTGGTGCCTCTTCCTCACCTGAAAGTGTGAAAGAAAGTGAAGCAATGATAAACATGAACACAAAGTGGTTATTTTCAGTTCGAAAAATACAAAAAATGTTCCAATTCGTAGATGTGGATGTGCAAAAGTTTAAATGAACACAGAGAGCACATAAGACAGACAGATGATTCAGCTCAGCATATATATATATATATATGATGAATCACAAGCAAAACCATTAAGTCTATATCAGAGCAACACCAAGCAGCATTTTAATCTGATGCAGAGGCTGCATTCAAATTGAACTTGTGAAAACAGCTGCAAATAGTATACCTTAATAATGTACTAAGAAAGTTTTTTTAATGGTCTTGGGTTTTATACTGACACCTATCAGCAATATATTGTTTATTAATCACTACTTGTTTTGCTTCTTTTCATTGTTTTTTTCTTCATCTACTGCATACTTAAATATAATGGACATTAGAGTTTTCAGGTTGTGTCACTGTTGCTGGCTTCTGCTGGTGAAATGCAGCAGCCTGTATTGTGTACTGTATGTTATTTTAATATTTTTTTATATACTATTACAGTATTTGTTAATATTTTTTTTTAGTAATTTTGTATTACATTTTATTTTAAAGTGTCCTTGTTACTGTTATGTTTCATCTGTGTTTGTGTTTGCTTGAGTAGGACTTTTAGTTGGTATGTTTGGTATTAGTTTCACCGTCGACCAGTTGGCTCCACCTTGGCTCCTCGCTCCCTCTGCTCCACCTGGGACCATCGTCCTTCCAGCTCCACTGGGCTCCCTCATCCCTCCGGCTTCACCTTGGTCAGTCATTGCTCTACCTCCACCATGGACTTCTGGGCCTTCAGCTGCGCCTCGTTCCTCCACCCCTATGGCTCTGTAGGGCTCCTTCTTTCCTCTGGCTCCACCTCAGTCTGTTGTCACACCGGCTTCACCTCAGTCCTCCCGCACACTAGCTCTACCTTGGCCACTTGTCACCGTGGCTACGCCTCTCGGTCCATTAGACTCTGCCCAGATCTTCACCAATCATGCCATCACCTCGGTCGGTCAGGCTCAGGACTCTACTATGGCTCCTCCCTCCATTGATTTTGTCGTGGGTTACCATCATCCTGGCTGGCTTCTGGAGGTCTCTAGTTCCATTGGCTCTGCCCTGGTGGGCTCCTGCACCTTCTGCTCCACCCTGGTGGTCTCCTGCTCTGTCTTCTCTGCCCTGGTGGGCTCCTGTTCCGCCCTGGTGGTCTTCTGCTCCATGTGCTTCACCCTGGTAGTCTCTTTTATTGCCAGTCCTGACACTCCCTCAAATAAGATTTTCACTGCTTCCTTATATGCCATTTTGTCAGTGTTTTAGTTTCAGTTTCAAGGACTTTTAGTTTATTTAGTATTACCTTTGTTTTCTTCCTGTTTCATATTGGTGTTGTCATAGTAATTCATTAGCCAATTTTCCTTCCAGTTTTTTTGTTTTGTGTTGTAAGTGAATATGCGTAAAAAAAAGTTTGTGAAACTTGCTGTCTCCAGCTTGTTTCCATCCAATTGGCCTTTTACAGATAAAATGGTGTGCGTAATCACGTAATGCGTAATGAAGGGGAATCCAGCAACACTTGTTGGGGAGCTTTAATAAATAAATAAATAAATATCAGAAGACGATGGCGAAGTAGAACAGCTCATCTGACAGGATTTGTAACTCGTAACAATGAAATGTTCAGTCTTTGCATATAGCAACAATCTTTAACGTACTGTAGGCTACCCTTTAACATACAGTCAAGCCAGTCGCGGTTTTGACGTGCCCGAGAGCGCTTCAATTCAAATTGTTCAAAGCAAAACAGTTGTGTTCTGGTTTAGATGCAGCTTTAACCTAAACATTTTATTTATGTACACAGTGCATCGCAGTTTGTTGCGTATGGCCGCATAGCCGCAGACCAGTCAGGGTGCCCATGCTGACCCCTGTCCACCACCAAAAGCGCCAACAGTGGGCACGTGAGCATCAAAACTGGACCACGGAGCAAATGGAAGAAGGTGGCCTGGTCTGATGAATCATGTTTTCTTTCACATCACGTGGATGGCCGTGTGCGTCACTTACCAGGGGAACACATGGCACCAGGATGCACTATGGGAAGAAGGCAAGCTGGCGGAGGCAGTGTGATGCTTTGGGCAATGTTCTGCTGGGAAACCTTGGGTCCTGCCATCCATGTGGATGTTACTTTGACACGTACCACCTACCTAAGCATTGTTGCAGATCATGTACACCCTTTCATGGAAACGGTATTCCCTGGTGGCTGTGGCCTCTTTCAGCAGGATAAACAACAAAGCAACAAATGCAAAAATGGTTGAGGAATGGTTTGAGGAGCACAACAACGAGTTTGAGGTGTTGACTTGGCATCCAAATTCCCCAGATCTCAATCCAATCGAGCATCTGTGGGATGTGCTGAACAAACAAATCCGATCCATGGAGGCCCCACCTCGCAACTTACAGGACATAAAGGATCTGCTGCTAACAACTTGGTGCAAGATACCACAGCACACCTTCAGGGGTCTAGTGGAGTCCATGCTTTGATGGATCAGGGCTGTTTTGGCAGCAAAAGAGGGACTAACACAATATTAAGAAGGTGGTCATAATGTTATGCCTGATCGGTGTATAATTTTATTAAGTAACTACAAAAGAACACTGTAAAATAAAGTTTTACCTAATTTTGTTATGTTAGATTTTTATTATTTTAGATTTTATATATACTCCAAATTTAACTTGTTAGTTAGTTGCCAAGGGAACATTTAAGTTGAACGTTTTTTTTTTTGTTGTTGAAATTTTCATCTAATATTTCTGTTTTATTTCAGCTTTATTTCAATTAACATTTTTTTTATTAGTTTTAGTTAACAATAATAACACTGGTTTACTGGGGGGTATTCCAGAAAGCAAGTTCCCTTTCTAAAAGGGAATTCATGCTGCATCCCCTAAAGGTCGCTATGGGCAATGCCTCTGGCATGACAGGTGTCTGAAGCATGAGTCTAAACACGGCAATGAACTTGATATTGGCAGGTGGCAGCCTATGACTTCATACGTCATCCTCTTTCTTGTCTTCAGGAGACTGTGTTTGTACATAAGTGAGGAGTTTCTGCACTGCGAGGATTTCTCAATGAAAAGCTCCGTTCTTGCCATCCCTTTCCTTGAGGGATGCGGGACACGCATTTGGGTGGAATGCTGTCGACTCTTCTAAGAAGCTGGATGCGCTAGGAATGATGAATTCATGAGACTGACTACAAGAGACAGATAGGGAGCTTTTTCCTTTCTGCGCTCTCCTGAGGGATAGTAGGTAGCGTTTGCATGAGCGTGGTCGGCTTTCAAGGGAGTTTAAGACATTCATAGTGAAGCATTCATGTCTGTTCTCTTATTCCTTTCAGAGTGATAGAATCGTGATAGAATGACGTTTGAACTAGCGTGCTTGACTCTTGAGGGGGTTAAATGCACGTTTTTTTTCTGGCGATGCAGTTGCAGTAATTGTTCCACCTGGGCTTGACTCTTCTGAGGGATGAGAGTTGAGCGCCTGCATTCTGCTGTTCGGGTCCCGCAGCTGCCATTACAGTGAGGTGGGACTGAGCGTGGGTGTTGTAGGCAGCGGGGACAAATCGAACAGGAGGTTTCCTTTTTTGGCTCCTCTTGTTGGCTCAAATAAAACTATGCATGTTTCTAATCATGCGGAATTATACACAGAAAAGTGTATAATTACAAACCCGATTCCAAAAAAGTTGGGACACTGTACAAATTGTGAATAAAAAAGGAATGCAATAATTTACAAATCTCATAAACTTATATTTTATTCACAATAGAATATAGATAACATATCAAATGTTGAAAGTGAGACATTTTGAAATGTCATGCCAAATATTGGCTCATTTTGGATTTCATGAGAGCTACACATTCCAAAAAAGTTGGGACAGGTAGCAATAAGAAAAAGTTAAATGTACATATAAGGAACAGCAGGAGGACCAATTTGCAACTTATTAGGTCAATTGGCAACATGATTGGGTATAAAAAGAGCCTCTCAGAGTGGGAGTGTCTCTCAGAAGTCAAGATGGGCAGAGGATCACCAATTCCCCCAATGCTGCGGCGAAAAATAGTGGAGCAATATCAGAAAGGAGTTTCTCAGAGGAAAATTGCAAAGAGTTTGAAGTTATCATCATCTACAGTGCATAATATCATCCAAAGATTCAGAGAATCTGGAACAATCTCTGTGCGTAAGGGTCAAGGCCAGAAAACCATACTGAATGCCCGTGATCTTCGGGCCCTTAGACGGCACTGCATCACATACAGGAATGCTACTGTAATGGAAATCACAACATGGGCTCAGGAATACTTCCAGAAAACATTGTCGGTGAACACAATCCACCGTGCCATTCGCCGTTGCCGGCTAAAACTCTATAGGTCAAAAAAGAAGCCATATCTAAACATGATCCAGAAGCGCAGGCGTTTTCTCTGGGCCAAGGCTCATTTAAAATGGACTGTGGCAAAGTGGAAAACTGTTCTGTGGTCAGACGAATCAAAATTTGAAGTTCTTTTTGGAAAACTGGGACCCCATGTCATCCGGACTAAAGAGGACAAGGACAACCCAAGTTGTTATAAGCGCTCAGTTCAGAAGCCTGCATCTCTGATGGTATGGGGTTGCATGAGTGCGTGTGGCATGGGCAGCTTACACATCTGGAAAGGCACCATCAATGCTGAAAGGTATATCCAAGTTCTAGAACAACATATGCTCCCATCCAGACGTCGTCTCTTTCAGGGAAGACCTTTCATTTTCCAACATGACAATGCCAGACCACATACTGCATCAATTACAACATCATGGCTGCGTAGAAGAAGGATCCGGGTACTGAAATGGCCAGCCTGCAGTCCAGATCTTTCACCCATAGAAAACATTTGGCGCATCATAAAGAGGAAGATGCGACAAAGAAGACCTAAGACAGTTGAGCAACTAGAAGCCTGTATTAGACAAGAATGGGACAACATTCCTATTCCTAAACTTGAGCAACTTGTCTCCTCAGTCCCCAGACGTTTGCAGACTGTTATAAAAAGAAGAGGGGATGCCACACAGTGGTAAACATGGCCTTGTCCCAGCTTTTTTGAGATGTGTTGATGCCATGAAATTTAAAATCAACTTATTTTTCCCTTAAAATGATACATTTTCTCAGTTTAAACATTTGATATTTCATCTATGTTGTATTCTGAATAAAATATTGAAATTTGAAACTTCCACATCATTGCATTCTGTTTTTATTCACAGATTGTACAGTGTCCCAACTTTTTTGGAATCGGGTTTGTATAATAATTATAACAATTAGGAGTTATGGAAAGTTATGTCTGCGCCAATGAAAAAAGCAGATTAGATCTGGTTTGGTGGTATGAGACAGACTTTATGGAAAACATTTTTATCTGGACATAACTAGGATTTCTGTAAGCCTCCTTACTGTCCTGAGCGTTGGATGTTGTTAGGCCGCCTATAGCTTTAGAGAATTATGCTGAGGTCTCCGTCCTCAGAGCTCAGGTAGGCAGTATGCTAGGTTGTCAGGCTCTCTGTGAGCCTCCTTGGCTATTGTTTTTACAATACTGGCCTTATAGAAGCTCGTTTTTCTCTGGCTTCCACTCCCTAGAACTCCGCCCAGACAGTGAGTTCAAAAAAAAAGAAAGCTTTTCTAAACGTAGGACGTCGTTAGGCTGCCTCTCGTTTGAGAGAATCGTCATGCTGAGGTCTCTGTCCTCAGAACTCAGATAGGCAGTACGCTAGGTTGTTAGGCTCTCCTCTCACTTTAGAGAGTTGCCATATTCAGGCCTCCGCCCCCAGAGCTTGGCAGGCAGTAGTGCTGAGTTTGGGCTCTTTGCGAGCCTTCTTGGCCACTGCTTTCAGAAGGAAGCTGGTTGTGACGCCAGATAGTTTAATAAGTAGTAGGCTCTCAATAAGCCACCTTCGTTATTGCTTTCTATGGAGCATGTTATCTTGCAATGAGTGGCGTTTTTGCTCAGGTTTTCGCTACCTCAGAGCTCTGCTATGATAGCACTGTCAGGTAGTTAGGTTCTCTGTGAGCCTCCTTGACCATTTATTTTATGGAAGTATTTTTGGGCCTCCTCTCACTGAGGCATCCGCTTACTAGAGCTCCGCTCAGATAGCGTCATCAAGTAGTTGGCTTCCTGTAAGCCTCCTTGGTAAGCTGTTCTAATTATAGGACGTTTCTAGGCCTCTTCTCATTTGAGAGAGTTGTCATGTTGAGGCCTCCATCCACAGAGCTCCACCACACAGTGGTGCTGAGTTGTCAGACTTTTTAGCCTCCTTGGCCACTGCTTTTAGGAAGCGTCATGGGCCTCCTCTCGTTATAGAGTTACTTTAGCCTTCGCTCTTTTGAGTTTCACCTGCCTATGGTACGAGTTGATTAGGCTCCATCGAGCCTCCTCTGGAAGCTGTTTTGGGCTCTCTGAGCCTCCTTAGCTATTGCTTAGGTCTGGAGCATTGTTAGGCTCATTATGAGAATCAGGTACTTGCTTTTTAGTAGGCAGTGTTTTCAAGTCATTAGGCTTCCTTTGAGCCTCCTTGGCTACTGCTTTTATAGAAACTGCTCCTCAGTGCTCCGCCTGGGGCAGCATCAAGTTGTTAGGTGCACTATGTGCATCCTTGATGTGAGCTTGATGGGGTAACAATGCTGAGTTGTTAGGCTCTCTTGAGCCTCCTCAGCTGCTCTTTTGATAAAACGTTGCTAGGCCTTCTATACTGCCCTGAGTATAGAACATAGTTAGACCTCCTCCAAGGTTGGGAGTACTTTTAACCATTGTTTGTTTGCTCCCCCTTAGCTCCATTTGTTATATTACTGTCAAGTTGCTAGGCCTTCTTTAGGCCTCCCTGACAGACGTTGGATGTAGCTAGGCCTCCTCTCTCTCTCGTTATATAACTAAAAGTAGTTATCATAAGGCCTCCGTCCTCTGAGCTCAGCCTGGGTCTAAGTTGCTAGGCTCTCTGTGAGCCTCTTTGGTTACTTCTCTTGAGCGTTGTTAGACCTCCTCTCGCTATAGAGAGTCATTCTATTAGAGGCCTCCGCTCCTCTAACCTCCACCCATTATTGTGTCAGGCTGCTAGCCCTGTTATGTAGCTTCCTTGACAGGCATAGGACGTAGTGTATTCGTCCTATGAGCTCGTCCTAAGTGGTTAGGCTCTCTGTGAGCCTCCTTGGCTACTGCGAGTGTTGCTAGGCCTCCTCTCGCTACAGAGAGTTATCTTACTGATGCCTCTGGTTCCCAGAACTCCGCTAGGACAGCATTGCGAGTTGCAGGCTCTTTGTGAGCTTCCTTGCAAGATATCCTGAGCGCGGGGTGTAGTTAGGTCTTCTCTCAAGTTAGAGAGTCGTCATGTTGAGGCCTGTGCTCCTAGATCTTGGCTAGGCAGTAGGGTAGTAGGCTAGGTTGTCAGGTTCTCTGGGAGCCTCCTTGGCTGCTGACCTTAGTGTGGAGTGTTGCTAGGCCTCCTCTCATTATGAGATTCATTGTATTGAGGCCTCCACTCTGCGGAGCTTCGAGGGCCAGTTAGACTGAGTTTTTAGCTCTTTCTGAGCTTTCTTTGTACTGCCCTTGGGTTAGATTGTTGTTAGGTCTTTTGTTTGAGGCCTCCAGTCTTCAGGGCTGTCTGAACAGAAGTTTTGAGTGTAGAATCTCTGTGAGGCTGGCCTGAATATGAATGTCGTTAGGCTTCCTCTCTTTAGAGTCATCCTGTAGAGGCCTCCATTCTTGAGAACCTCAGGTCTATGATTGCGTTGCTGGTGTGCACTGAAGGAATGAGGACTCCTTTGAGTCCTTTGACTTAGCTCAGCCAATAGGGCACTCATCCCTTCAGCATGGCAGCGTGGGTATTCTATTTCCCATAGCGACTCCTAAGGGGATACAGCGCAAGTTCCCTTTCGAAAGGGATGTCCCAGGTTACGCATGTAACCATGGTTCCCTGAGTGACGTCAAGTTCATTGCCGTGTAACCTGAGATGTTATGCGTCATAACCGGTTAAGTTTACTCAGAGTAAATGGATAACCTCAACTTTCAGTTTCAAATGCAGAGGTAGCTTTCAGGGTATGTAAGTAACCATAGCAACTTACTCTCTGAACATAACCTGCTCTGGAACAGGTTATGTTCCAGGGTTAGTTTACTTTAGAGGTATTCAGCGTATTATGGCGGTCCAGTGAGCATAACAGATTCCATACAATAATATATTTTATAGTTATATATTATAATATAACATAAAGCAATGTTTTTTTACTCCATTTTATTTATTTTATTGTATTCTCTTCTCACACATCGTAGATGTGCATTCAAAAGGTTTTTGAATGAAAATGGGACATTTTCTATATAATGTATTTCTATAATAAAATGCATACATCTCACAACAAATGTGGAAGTAAAATGGCTAAACATAAAAAATAAACTTGTACAGCCATATTATCTTTGAAAGCACAGACTGTTTTTTAGGTCAATTCATCTCTTATTTATATATTTAGCATCAACCAAATAATATAATTCTTGTTCACTTTAATAAAAAAACTGATTAATGAAAGATTAAAAGATAACATTAAAAAAGATAGCAAAACCTCCCAGTAGGTGGCAATATGTACTAAGAATGTAAATCGCGATTAAACAAAAGAAGAAGAAAGAAGTAGTATGGCATGCTTCTTCTTAGCATCCGTTTCCATGGTGACTCCTGGATTTGGTGCTCGGTTAAGAATGTCTTTATGTGGTCACCATTAACTCTGAGTTTCATACTCTGGGTTGACTGAACTTACTCCAGACTGCGGTTTTGGAACCTGTACACCTCGAGTATGCAAGGTTTAGGTTAATCAACCTAGAGTTCAGGGTATAAGTGACGGTAAGTTAGCCTTGCTTTCTGGAATACCCCCGTAGTGTTTGTGTCTTGGATGGAGGGATGTCTTATCTTGGGGACATCTTGGGGACACTAAAATTTCAACTATATTGCTAATCTGCCCGCATTGACACTATATAATAA
Source organism: Coreius guichenoti (assembly GCA_039654105.1). Lineage (NCBI taxonomy): Eukaryota > Metazoa > Chordata > Actinopteri > Cypriniformes > Gobionidae > Coreius > Coreius guichenoti. The sequence goes on from CM077187.1 coordinate 13,721,048, forward strand.
TTGAAATTAGCTGGATGACATCACTGTTTTCTCCAGAGCGGCTGTACAGCCGAATCAAATTCTGTTGCATTTTTTTCCTGTTACCACTGTGAAGCTGCTTTGAAACAATCGGCATTGTAAAAAACGCTATATAAATAAAGGTGACTTATCTCTCTTTCAGGGACCACTTTGATCTTATTTTTCTACTCATACTTATTCTGTTTAAGGCCAATTTTTTTCCTAATTTTAAGCCAAAAAAAAATAAAAAAAATTATAATAATAATAATTGCCAGTGGGGTAAGAAAAGTATATCTAATTCAAGAATGGATTGGATTGTGGTCCACAGTAGAGTCAGTTGAGCTGTGAATTACTGTCACTATTATAATATTTAATATAAAAGAAATAAACAAACTGAGCTGCAAACTCAATGCAAACTATGATCATGTGAAACTCTTTCCACTTTATTTCAGACTCAAAAAAGTGCTGAAATTTTCTCATCATGAACGATTAACAGCCAAGAAACACAAAGCCATTAACTGACTCACCATTGCCATGATGGTGAAAGAGAAGTTTGGTGTCATCTGTGGAGGAAAGAGACTGTCGTTGTACAAAGCGATGCAAGCACAAGACCATGAAGGACAACAAAAGAGCATTTAAGCTCCACATGCAAAATGCACACAAAAACAATGACGTACATTACTATTCTAGCTGTAAGACCTTAAAAATCATGCAAATTAATCCTTAGTCATCAGAAAAATGCTGTAGTTATGTGTGTGATGGGTTATGTATCATGGTTCTTATGTATGTCTTGGACATACTTGCCTTCAGTCACAGGACTGGCGGGTTGAGCTGCATGGGAAGGAGTTGTCGATGGCAGTGAAGAACTAAAAGGGCTGATTGAACTCTCTGGGCCTCCCTGAGAATAATCGTCACATGTGCCTTTTGCCTTAGACAAGAACATACCAACTCATATCATTATTTTATTTATTTTTAAATACAAGCACATGTGGAAAAAAAACAGCATTCACTTGTTAATGGCATATTCACTCTCATGATACTAACATTGCCCATGTAGCCACCATAATTGCCACATGAAGTAAATCATGAAGTATTGGTGTATAAGACTCTGTTGTCCATATACTGTATACATTTCACTTACACTAAAAACTAAGAAAGAAAGAAACAAAGAAACAAAGAAAGATAGGTAAATTGACTGAATTTTATAGAGTTTGTGGTATTATTATTAAATAATCCAGAGAATGAACATTACAGCGTTTCCACCATGTTTTAGAATTCTGATAGCATGATGTTGTTATCATGTTTTAGTGCATGGCTAGCATGTTTCGAGCATCCCACAAGGGGGTCATTCTTATGTTCCCGGTCCTATGCTTTCCAGCTTTATATGGCACATAAGGAACACATGAAAGATGGGACCTATGTTCCCTGGGTCCTATGTTTCCTATGTTCATATAGCACATAGTGCACTGTAATTTTTTTTTGTAATTTTAATGCTAAAATAAAAAAAAATGCTACAGTACAAAACTGTTAACTGGTTAACGGCAGGTTCCCTTACTATACAGTGAAAAACTTTAATAGATGTAATGAGACATTTTACGTAATTTTACAATAAAATACTGTTTAATGTACAGATTGTTTAACCCTGTGACGTGTACGATCACACCGGTGTGATCAGTCTTGGCTGGTCCCTGGAGCGTACGATCACAGCGGTGTGATTAGAACGTTCAGTGCCTCGCGTGATCAACTGCTAAATTCAAATGTGGACGCGCTCAACGCTTGTTACATATCACAACTATTCAGTGTTTTCAACCAAATAATGTTTATTTTAGGTTTTTAGACATTTAAATACACATAAGTAGTAGCAAAAAATACAAAAAATGACACCTCAAAAATTAATTTACAAAAAATAAATAAAATGTAAAGTTTGTTAAATACACACTGATATCTATGGAAGGGGCAATAATAATCCTTTCAGTTATAATTTAACAATGTGTTTTATTCATATCAGATACACATTATATAGGTAACTATATAATTTACTCTATTCTTCTCCCAGTTCACCGGTCACTTACTTTCATGTATTTTGGGAGAAGTAGGTGAATTTACGTGATGTAAATCTGACAGATCCGATTCTCTGAACTGCGGCGCAAACTACCATGGCGGTGCCCATCGCGTGATATAGATAAACTAATATGATAATTATAAAGGTTTTTAAACAACAAAACACATTCACTTACACTTATTTGAGAATTGGAATATCAAATGGTTCATGATATAGCTGAATATTTTAAATAAAAAAGGAAAAATTAAATAAAAGCGATACATTTGTCATACAGCACTATTGTGGCTACGGTGTGTCACGTGGCAAGCATGGTTGCCATAGAAATAATAAGGTGATACATTCTATAATAACGGTCGTAAAATAACGTGCAAAAGGGTTAAATATTTTAGTGTCACATTTGTTACCATGTTGGTGTTTTGTATTTGTGTGTCTGATGCATTCATTGTGATTGTTTGTGATATCATTTATCATATTGTTTGTTGCAGTATGGCCAACAAACAGTTTAGGAATTCCCCCGCTTTATTACGGGGGACGACAGGCCAGATTTATGTGTAATTATGTTTGGGAGCGGAGCACGACAAGTCAGCTCTCAAGTGGGCTGATTATCCTGATTTTGAGCGGTTCATGATGAGGAAGCTCCATTTCAACATGGCTCTCTTCTCGAGGAATGGGAGTCAGGCATTTGTGCACCATGGTCCGGGTCCCGTGAGTTCGATCATGGGCATCGTAGGTGGAGTTGGTGGAAGAGTTTGAGGCGGGTGTTCCCCTTTCTCTTTTTCTATCTTCTGACTCTGAGGGCCCCATTTTAGATTGCGTTTGAGAATGGCAAGTGCAAGCACTGTGAGTTGTTACCTTTAAAGTGCTTCGTGCTTGTCTCGCATATCGCGACTTGATCTGGCTAAGGAGTGGGAGACGGGTCCTTCCCTTTCTCTTGTCCTCTCTCTCGTCCGCTGCTGAAGGTGGTGCTTCTTCAGGGGGTTCTCTTCTCAATAAATAATCTAGTGGCTTGGATCTCGCGTCTGTCGAGGCAACGCGCAGATTACGGGTCCGCTATATATGTATATAATGTGAGGGAACTGAGTAGACAGGAGATTCCTTTTCTCTCTTGTTCCTATGATCACGTACAAACGAATTGTGTTTGCAAGCTGTGATTTTATGATTCTTTGTTGAAACTGCTCTAATATGAAAATAACTATATTCAGTCTTTCATCCAGACCGTTTTTACGTGTCTGGGTGATATTTGGCTGCATTAAATTCTGAGAAATTATTTAAATACTCAACTGATTTGAAAAGTTCCCCTTGGTTGAAATCGCGTTTTGGGGGTAATGGGGGATTGGTTGTCTCCAGGGGTCCCAGGGCATGCTCCCTCGTGAGGTTTATTTACTTGTTTGTTTGTTTGTTTATTTTTGCAAAATGGTCCACACATGCAAAGTTGGTTGATAACATAACTGCAATAAAGTAGCCTATAGTTAACAATCACTTGTTTACAAAGTGCCATGGGAAGTCAAACTATCTTTACTTAAAATTTTCTTATACTGAACTATAGCATTTGTTACAAAAAGGCTATAATTACAGGTAAGATCACTAATGAGGCCAATGTTAACTTTTTTTCTTTTTTTATCTATAGCATTTTTTATGAAAAGGCCCAAACCTACACATTGTAACGGAATGACTCAGACAGATGGATTAATAACGGTAATGTTTATTGCAGCAAAGCAAGATAAACAGAAACAGGTGAGTAAACGGTAAATAGTAAAGATCAATGAAGAAATGAGATAGTAATCGTAATACTGTCTTTTGCAGGTGATGAGGAGATCATGGATGTCAGAACCGGAGAGACAGCACACACCTTGAGTCGATGCTGGAGTAATTTAGAGGTAAGTAGCACACAGAGGACACACACACAGGGAGCAAACTCGAGAGACGTGAAGAACAGATACTTGGAGAGAGCACTGGAGAACCATCATAGAAACACAGAGTACAGGTAAGCAGTCCTTTCTCAAAATGAGACCCTTGGCTGCCAAAATCTGCTTGGTTACAAACATTCTTCCAAATATCTTCCTTTATGTTCAGCACAATTGGGTGAACTATCCCTTTAACTATTGTAGGATTTGAGGGCGCACCAGACACAAATGAATCTTCCAGATGATTCGTTCAAACATAATTCCACACAAAACTGAACTCAACACTTCCAAACTAACAATCTTTGGCCGTAAAAGAAGTGGGCTCCATTCTGTCTGCACCAGCTAACAAACCCCCACTTTATGGCCTGCAAGCTTTGAGCCACACCAAGATAACGGCAGAGGTTGTTTGACCCCCAAGACAAAGAGCCAAAACAGATCCCCTGTTTCTCAATGACCTTTAAATGAACTCTGAGTGACACAGGTTTAAAATCCACAGGAAAACCCACAGAGGCTGTTGTTACATATAAACTGCATCAAATCATTCAAAAAGAATGGTAGCCAGACTTACATTCAAACAGCCTTCTACTGCATAATTCTATATCATGTCTATAACCAATACACGTGACCATTATGCATATATATTACTCACAATTCATGTAATTGCTATAACTATTGAATGATTGACTGAAAGTGTACCTTGCTTGGTATCAGTATGATTGTATGCTCATAATTCAGAAGATGGCTTGATTGAAATCTGTGTAGAATGTATCGTGTTCTTATAATAAGAAATCATGTCTAACTACTCTCTGCTTATAGCGAGAAGTTAGGAGACCAGAGATAACAGGTAATTTATGGTGAGGGGTGGGGAAGCAGTCACCTCTGAACCAGAGATGATACCTAATTGGTCAGAACCCATCCAGGAGGATGGGCAGACATTTGAGTTTAAAATCTCAGAACACGAACAAAGAATCAAACAGAGTTTAGACAAAGAAGACAGATTACGACAGAGACCGAGACCAGTCAGAGGCAGACCAAGATCCGAGAAAATGGGTTAACAATTTCTTTCAAGCCATATAAATACTCTCGTCTCACTTTCCTTTCTTTTACTTAGTTTCTTTTCTTTCCGTTGAGTCTCGTGTTCTAAGTTAAGTTTTGCTGCAAAGTTTAAATCAACGATTCTACAACAAAGCGCGCTTCAACTTCTAACAACATCCACGAGACTTTCCATCCATCTGCCAACATGCCACGTGATTGGCTTCCCAAGACGTCGATCAAAGACACGACAAGGCCATCAGCAAATCAAAGAACCTGGGGAACTCCTCTGCAGCCAGGACCAAGAAGGATCGAGGGAATCCCCATTCAAAGAAGATACGAGACACAAACGCAAGTAACCTCCAGATTCTAACTGAACTGGTGCATTGATATCAAATTTAACAACCCCACCTAAGAAACGATAGGAGGGTTAAATTAATGATTGATGGTTCGTTCAGGTCATGTGTTATGAATGCATATATTGCTAGAAACTTGGGATTTCATCATTTCACTCTCTTAAAACTCATTCTTTCCTCACTTTCCTTCTTTCTGCACCTTGTGTGAATGTGTGTGTGCGTGTGTTTGTGTTAGATATTAGTTTTATGTGTTAGAGTAACAATAAAGTTTCGTTTGTATTTAAAGATAAGTGTTCTTGTGTTATGTGCTTATGAATTTAATGTATTAAACTGCTGATCTATGTTACCTGGCTATTAAATAGTGTTTCACTATTGTTTGGGATATTTATATCCGCTGCAGAGTTGATAGTTACGGCCCGTTCAAATGAACGCTGGACGAGTCATTTGCTCGGCCGTAAAATAATTGACTCTTTCAAAATTCCCTATGAATTAATTAATAAATTCATTTGAGCTAAATAGACCTGTTTCCCTTACACAGAGTCCTACACTATTTTTGTTATATGTATCTTTTGGTGGGGAAGGTACAACATTTTCTTTAGTTTTGTGAGGTTGGTTTGGCTTGATTTGGCCTTTGCATTACGGATGTCTGGAGAAATGTTCTTTTTAACTTTGTGAGTTAATGATGATTTATGATGATTATGATGATTCTATTTGATGATTTATTTTTTTTCTTTTTGAATAAAATTATTTATTTGTTAAATTGGACAACACGTCTCTGTCTTTTCATTGTACCACCGAACCTGTGTTCCTTTTTGTATTTCCTTGGGTGCAAATCCCTGGGTGGCGTAGTCATTGTATTTAACCATACAGAAAGTACCGCTCTGGTCACAATCTGGCGTAGTCAGCAGGGTGGTTGCATTGTAAAAGCAGAGACGTGGATTCTGTAATCTCATATTGACCAACATTTATTTAAATTCACTTCTTTTTTTTGTGTGTATGTTTATTTATTTATTTTTTTGAGTGTTGAAAAACAGCAGCCGACTCTGACTCTGAGGTGATGCCCAAGCCCTGGACTAATTGATGTCCCTTCTGAACGTCTTCCCTGGGTTTTCTCTGTGCAGTAGATGTTGTTGTTTTTTGTTCTCTCTCTCTCTCTCTCTCTCTTTCTTTCGTTCTGTGTTTTACAGTCATGGAGGATGAACTGGTACAACTGAGGGCCGAAAATGAACGTCCGCTCCAGGAGCGGGTGGCAACTGTGTCAGCAGATTCTATTCCAGCCCTCTGTGACAACACTGCAGCAAGGCCATCTAGTAGTGTGGCTGCTGAAGGTATTATAACTGCTACTGAGAGACTCGTTCTTATCCCACGAGATAGAAAGTGCCCTATGTTCTGAGGTAGCTCTGGTATGAATATTGATGAGTGGGTTGAGGAGGCATGCGCATGTATGCGAGCCCGTTATCTGGCTCCTGCTGAACAAGCTTTCTTTTTAAGATTGATTACTTGATCAATCTTAAATCACTTAGAGGGGGAGGCCAGTGATGAAATTAAATATCGTTCAGATGCAGACCTGGGGGATCCAGAAACCATTATTAAGATTAATAAAATTTAAAAGAGATGTATGGCTGTTGTATATTATATGTTGCATTGCAGGAGGCTTTCTTTTCCAGGAAACAGCAAGGCGGGGGGGGTCTTCATGAGTTTTCTTTGGCTCTGATGGGTCTTATGGACCAGGTAAAACGTGTTGCACCAGTGGGCATGTTGAACTCTGAGGTGCTATTGCGTGACCAATTTATTGAGCATGTTTCTGACTGTTCCCTCCGCCGAGAGTGCGTAGTCAGCCTACAGTTATGCTGTTAGATGTATGAGGGGAGGCCATTAGGTGGGTATGGGAGGGCATGCCCAGGGGTGCTCAAGGTCGTAGTTATTCAGTTCCATCGGACTATGGCCTTCAGTATGGGGTTCAAGGGGGGGGGCGCACTAGACCGCCCTGTGATGGCCCTGTAATCTGGTGTCAGCGTCCTGGGCACTTTGCAAGGGAGTGTGATGGTGAAAGGGTTTCCTTTCGCCCCAGGATGTTCTGCAACATTTTAAGACGGGGAGTTTTACAGGCCTGCCGGTGGCTTCAGCTTAGGGCTGCTAATGGGTTAGCCATTCCTTATTTAGGCTACCTAGAATTGGATGTTTCATTGTACGGAAGGGCTATACCTGGCTGTGGCATACTCGTAGTAAAGGACCCTTCTAGTGGTGCCAGTATTCCAGGGGTCCTTGGGATGAATGTCATTAGCAAATGCTATGAGCTCTTGTTTTGTCAGCATGGGGCTGCTTTATTTGATTTGCCAACAGTGTCTCAGGCCCCTGGTCCTGTGTTTCAAGCCCTGCAGCACTATCATCAGGCAGGTGTTGAGCCTTCCTCTGACTTGAAGAGTATTGTTAAGTTATGTTAAGGAAGGGTTCAGCGTATTCCAGGGCGTGTGACTAAATTTGTCATGGCGACATGTTCAGACTATTTTTCTGGTAGTTCTGCTTTATTTGAGCCTCTTGACTCTGGCCTACCTGGAGGATTGTTAGCTTCCCCTGCTTTAATTTGTGTGTCCAGGGGTATCGTTTACATTCCTGTTGTAAATGTTGGTACTACTGATGTTTTGCTTTACGCTCGCACCCAGCTAGGTTACTTGTGTAGTGTTGACGTGGTCAGTTTGCCTAAGGGTGTAGCTGAGTTGAGGGCCATTGAAGTTGCTGGTTCATCTCCCAGCTCAGTTCTGAGTAAAATTGATGCCCTTGATTTATCCAATCTTAGCAGTGAGGATATCCAACAGGTTAGGACATTGCTGCGTGAGTACCAGTCAGTGTTTTCAGCCCATGAGGGAGACCTGGGCTGTACTAGCCTTATATCACATGAAATCCCCCTGTTAGGAGGTCTTTCGAATAGTAGTTCTACCAGCATCGTTGAAGTGAGACATACTTACCCAGTTGCACCAAGACCATGGACATCAGGGGGTAGAGCGGACTATGGAATTGGTCCGCCAAAGCTGTGGCCAGGAATGGCTGCTGAGGTGAAGCGCTGGTGTCAAGAGTGCGAGAGGTGTCAAGTGGCCAAGGATACTAACCCTGGTGTTCCTAGTTTCATGTGACATCTTTTAGCTTCACGGCACAATGAGATTTAGCCATGGACTTTACAATTCTGGAGCCTTCACACAATGGCCTGGAAAATGTGCTGGTCATGACAGTCATTATTAGCAAGTTTACGGTAGCTATACCTACTTAGGACCAGAGGGCCTCCACTGTGGCCCAGGTTCTTGTGACGGAGTGGTTTTGTAAGTTCAGGGTGCCTAGTCATCTCCATTCTGATCAGGGTCACAGTTTTGAGAGCAGCCTTATCCAGCAACTTCCAGTAGACTTCTTGGGCAGAGTGCGGGAGTCTGAGGCAAGGTACATGACTGAGTTCGAGAGCATGAGGCCCGACTTCAGGTTGCATTTGAGGGTGCTAGAGAGAGAGACTGACCAGTGTTGCCTCACGCCACAAGGACTATCTCGACAAGAGGGTGAAGGAGGATCCACTGTATGAGGGTCAGCAAGTTTACTTGCACAATGTTGGAGTAAAGGGCCGTCATAAAATCTCTGTTGTGTATCAGGTACTAAAGGCACCTAAAGAGAAAGAAGTGGTGTATACAATTGCACCTGTGAACGACCATGGGAAGATTTGACATGTACATTGGACTATGCTGAAGGCCCAATTGCAGCCAGAGCCCCAGGACAGTCCATCGGTGACAGTTGTGCCACCCCAGGAGGATGCTAGTGATGACTTGAGGCTTTTAGTATCCACCAGCTCAGATGGTTCCTGTACAAGTTCTGCCCCTATGAGATCTTCTCCCTCCAACCTTTCAGCATCAGCAGAGGTTCCAGTGTTGCCCACGGTTTCCCCAAATGTTCAGGAGTGCAGGCCGCTGACCCCTCCTACTGCTCTGCTTGGCCGTCCAATTCCAAGTTTGCCTGCTGTGACTCAAACATCTTTATGACGGACTGCTCATTTGACAGCAGGGCAGCATTCCAATTTGTACCATCTTCCCTAGGCAGTGCAGGGGGTTGCTAGTGGGACTGTTTGTTCTCCTAGGCCTGCATCTCAGGCCGTTTTGGCTTTGGTCAGGCCCTGGAACTAGCCTTGTGTTGTTTCAATGAGTTGTTAATTCTGTCTCTAATTTTCTCATTGGGGTTAGTTTATCGTCGGGGCGATGATAAGAAAATGGGAGGGGTAGATTGTAGTAGTATGGGATTTTACTTTTCGTATGGTTATCCTTCTATGGGAATGCGTGAGATAATTAGGGCCTGTGTATTTAAATGCGTAGGCTGGAAGCATTAGAACATAGGCTTTGTCATGCCCGCCCCTCTTCCGGTCTCCAGTGTCACTGTAGTTGAGGTAGGTGGCAGATGTTATGCGCGGTTTCACTTGTTTTAGTGTTTATAGTATTGGTTCTTTTCTTTCTACACAGCCTGGCCAAAAAAAAGTCACTGTTTGGATTTAAATTGGCAAATGCTTAAGAGTCAATGATTGGATCATTATTGCAGTCATTTTTCTAGCATGTTATGTCTTCCTACATGGTTGTTTAAGAAATGAAAAGCTACACACTCCATCAATTAGGGTTGGAAGAACTGTTGCCAAACATATAACATGCTAGAAACTGTTTCTGTTTCTACATACAGAAAGTACCGCTCTGGTCACAAAAACGTAAACATAATTACAAAGTGCATTTTTTTTTTAAATAGTGCATGTAAGTGTGTTAAGAAATATAGTCATGAAAGTGTACTCTCTTTAAGTACATTTAAAGTCCCCGTTAAATCAAAATCATATCACATCATATGACATCACTCTGCTCTTCAGCTTCGTCAGATTTTCTGTCCAATCAAATGCCCGCTAGAATCTGAAGCGTCCCGCCCCCTACATTATAAATAGACAAACCTGTGGCTAAAACCAGTCACTCTTCACACATTTACTATTTTCTACATGGTGAATGGCACATAGTTCACTATATAGGGGATAGGGAACAATTCAGACAGTGTAAATATGCTTTCCATTGCATATGAAGTCATTAGCATCATGCGAACCGTGCAGGAATAGCAGCAGGCCTTAGCAACGAGGTGACTGCAATGGGCTGAATGTCTGCTGATCAACAAAGTCAGTGATAATCCAGAAACCACAAGGCAGCCAGTAACCTAGACTCAAACAGGAAGCAAACACAGGATCAGAAGACTTGAGAGATACTGACGGAACAGAACATCAAGACATGAGGACCAAAACCATCTGACAACGAACACAGCAAACATAAGACTAGATATAGGGGACAATAACAAGCTGCAGGTGCGGCTGATCTGATTAGCTCGTCAGCACAGTTGGTATCTAAGCAAACACTGACAAGCAATTAAACCAGTGACAGAACACAATAAAAACATGTCAGAAAGAACACACAGACCCCTAAAAGGTGGAGGGGTAATGTCTATTTGAAAAGTAGAAAGTTCTCTGTTAGTATTGGTGAATTTACTTAGGATGTAGCTCCCCTTACGTATGGGGTCCCTCAAGGGGACTATTCTTGCTCCGATTTTATTCTCCTTGTATATGCTTCTCCTGGGGTCGATTTTTAAGAAACACAGCATCTCCTTTCACTATTACGCTAACGATACCCAAATCTATTTGCCCCTGGGATCACATAACATGGGTTTGGATACTCTGTTGGCTTACCTAGCGGATGTAAAGGCCTGGATGTCCCTACATTTTTTTTTCACCTCAATGAAGGCAAAACTGAGATGATGGTTTTTAAATCTTCAGAAACTGCTATCTCTCCTTGCTTACATTTTGGCCATTTGTCTCCGTGTGTGAAACCACTAGTGAAGAATTTGGGTGTGTTTTTCGATAGTGCTCTCAAATTTGACAAACAGATTAGTATGGTAGGCAAAAGCAGTTTTTTTTTCATCTCAGAGTCCTAGCTAAAGTAAAATAATTTCTTTCTTTGAAGGACTTTGAAAGGGTGATTCATGCTTTCATTTTTCAACAAGGCTTGACTATTGTTATTCCCTTTATATGAGTATTAACCAAGCAACTCTTAACTGTCTGCAAATGGTACAAAATGCAGATGCTAGGCTTCTTATTGGTGTGCGTAAACGAGAGCACATTACTCCAATTCTGAAATCTCTGCATTGGCTCCCAATTCGTTACAGAATTGATTTTAAAGTTTCGTTGCTGCTTTTTAAATCCTTGAGTGGATTAGCTCCTGTATATATTTCTGATTTATTATCCATTTACATTCCTGGAAGGTCTCTTAGGTCATTCAACCAGAGACTGTTAAATGTTCCTCGTGCTAGACTAAAAATCGAGAGGAGATCAAGCTTTTGCCATTGCTGCACCGAAACCTTGGAACAGCCTGTTTGTATTAAAACTGCCTCTACACTGAGGCAGACACTGAGATTAAAGCACAATTCAAAACCTATCTTTTTTCTTTGGCTTTTAATTGTAGTTGAATTGTGCTGTATCTGGTCTGTTCTGTGTATTGTAATTTATGTTGTACATGGTGTTAAATGTTGATGATATTTAATATAGTGTAAAGCACCTTGGTCAACAATTGTTGTTTTTAGTGGTGCTATATAAATAAAGCTGAGAAAAGCTGACTGAAAATCTAGAGCAATGTGACTGACAGCGGTTGAAGGAGTCCAGCAGGGGGTCGATAGGAAGTCTTACAACTAGCACAAACCGAGCAGGCCAAAACAAAATGACGTATGTCGCGAGCCATAGCTTGCCATCAGAACTGTAGCTTTATGAGAAACATGGTACGACTCAGCTCCGGATGACAAGCCACCTTGGAACAATTACCCATCGAATGACCTCAAAACGTAACCTCTCAGGCACGAACAAACGATCCGGTGGGATCTGGTCCCCATGTAATGCTGTGCGGACCTTCGGCTCAATCTCCCAAGTTACCATCAAAACCACAAGACTCTGTGGCATGATGGGATCAAGAGAATGTGGGCATTCAGATTTGGCAGATCTGATGTACTCGAGGTTCTTATGATCAGTCCAGATGATGAAAGGCACCCCCGAACCTTCAAACCATTGATGCCACTCCTCCAAGGCGAGCTTGACTGCCAACAACTCTCTATTACCAATGTTGTAATTGCATTCAGCGGGTGACAAACGATGAGACAAAGACGCACAAGTATACATCTTGCCTTCTGTGGAAGAGCACTGGGAGAGAACCAGTGGTCCCATTGGTACACCTCTTTGCAGAAATTGTTCTTGTCTCCAAAGCCTCAGGGAAACAGAACAACTGGTTGTAACCCAAACCAGGGTATGCCGATTGTGGACCTATCAGCCATCAGCCAGAGCTGAAATGGGTTAAGGTGTAAAAGCCCTAATTGAATGGCTGACGAGGCTGCAGTGAGAAGGCCTACTAGCTGTAGGAAGTAAGCAGGGGACATTCTATGTTGATTCTATTCTAAGTTGAACGGAATTTCTCGCTCCTTAGCAATTAACTCTCTTATGCTGGGTGTACAGGCACCATTGCTACAACATTTATGTCATATCAGATGTGGAAGGCTCCTTGTCATAATAGAACTGAGTGTTGGTGTCCCCACTCGTTTTAATTTGCAGGAGAGCTTCCTTTCATATGTCTACATAAATAGGCAGATTTAGAGGCAGATGAGACATCTCTTCTTCAGTTGCCCCTCCAATGAGCTGGAGGCAATGCCATGGACGATAAAGTCTATGTATGACGAGCACCTGGGCATGCAGCCACTTGCTACCTGGTAGGGAGTGTTGAGTATGTGGTATGGTGACCCACTTCCTCAGTAGCCCCCTCTGGTGTACACAAGAGGTAGCAGCCCTGTGCTGTTTTTTCCTAGGTATCCTGTTTTTCAGGCTGAGCACTACCCTGGGGTCCGGCACTGAGTGAAGCTTGTTTTTCCCTTGGGTGATTGACGGTTGAGAGATTCTCTCCCGATCCTATTCTATGCTCCCCTTGGTTAGTTGCCTATGTGATTCCCTTTTTTAGGCTACTAGCTAGGTTGAGACTAGGCTCTGCACTAGTATTTCTAAGTCTTGGCTCCATAGACATTAGTGTGCTGTATGGCTTGCCTCACTAGATGGCGCAATATAGTGGTAGGCAAGATGTTGCATGGCGTAGTGGTCGTTAATGTTCCCCATTGTGTCATGATGACGCAGCGTGGAGTTCTCTTGAAATACTTTCACAAGGCACTGTAAACACACACACACACACACATATACACTCACCTAAAGGATTATTAGGAACACCTGTTCAATTTCTCATTAATGCAATTATCTAATCAACCAATCACATGGCAGTTGCTTCAATGCATTTAGGGGTGTGGTCCTGGTCAAGACAATCTCCTGAACTCCAAACTGAATGTCAGAATGGGAAAGAAAGGTGATTTAAGCAATTTTGAGCGTGGCATGGTTGTTGGTGCCAGACGGGCCGGTCTGAGTATTTCACAATCTGCTCAGTTACTGGGATTTTCACGCACAACCATTTCTAGAGTTTACAAAGAATGGTGTGAAAAGGGAAAAACACCCAGTATGTGGCAGTCCTGTGGGCGAAAATGCCTTGTTGATGCTAGAGGTCAGAGGAGAATGGGCCGACTGATTCAAGCTGATAGAAGAGCAACTTTGACTGAAATAACCACTCGTTACAACCGAGGTATGCAGCAAAGCATTTGTGAAGCCACAACACGCACAACCTTGAGGCGGATGGGCTACAACAGCAGAAGACCCCACCGGGTACCACTCATCTCCACTACAAATAGGAAAAAGAGGCTACAATTTGCACAAGCTCACCAAAATTGGACAGTTGAAGACTGGAAAAATGTTGCCTGGTCTGATGAGTCTCGATTTCTGTTGAGACATTCAGATGGTAGAGTCAGAATTTGGCGTAAACAGAATGAGAACATGGATCCATCATGCCTTGTTACCACTGTGCAGGCTGGTGGTGGTGGTGTAATGGTGTGGGGGATGTTTTCTTGGCACACTTTAGGCCCCTTAGTGCCAATTGGGCATCGTTTAAATGCCACGGCCTACCTGAGCATTGTTTCTGACCATGTCCATCCCTTTATGACCACCATGTACCCATCCTCTGATGGCTACTTTCAGCAGGATAATGCACCATGTCACAAAGCTCGAATCATTTCAAATTGGTTTCTTGAACATGACAATGAGTTCACTGTACTAAAATGGCCCCCACAGTCACCAGATCTCAACCCAATAGAGCATCTTTGGGATGTGGTGGAACGGGAGCTTCGTGCCCTGGATGTGCATCCCACAAATCTCCATCAACTGCAAGATGCTATCCTATCAATATGGGCCAACATTTCTAAAGAATGCTTTCAGCACCTTGTTGAATCAATGCCACGTAGAATTAAGGCAGTTCTGAAGGCGAAAGGGGGTCAAACACAGTATTAGTATGGTGTTCCTAATAATCCTTTAGGTGAGTGTATATATATATATATATATATATATACACACACACCGATGAGGAATAACATTATGACCACCTTCCTAATATTGTGTTGGTCCCACTTTTTGCTGCAAGACCAGCCCTGACCTGTCGAGGCATGGACTCCACTAGACCCCTGAAGGTGTGCTGTGGTATCTGGCACCAAGATGTTAGCAGCAGATCCTTTAAGTCCTGTAAGTTTCAAGGTGGGGGCTCCATGGATCGGACTTGTTTGTTCAGCACATCCCACAGATTCTCGATTGGATTGAGATCTGGGGAATTTGGAGGCCAAGTCAACACCTCAAACTCATTGTTGTGCTCCTCAAACCATTCCTGAACCATTTTTACTTTGTGGCAGGGAGCATTATTCTGCTGAAAGAGGCCATAGCCACCAGGGAATAACATTTCCATGAAAGGGTGTACATGGTCTGCAACAATGCTTAGGTAGGTGGTACGTGTCAAAGTAACATCCACATGGATGGCAGGACCCAAGGTTTCCCAGCAGAACATTGCCCAAAGCATCACTGCCTCCGCCTGCTTGCCTTCTTCCCATAGTGCATCCTGGTGCCATGTGTTCCCCAGGTAAGCGACGCACACGCACCCGGCCATCCACGTGATGTAAAAGAAAACGTGATTCGTCAGACCAGGCCACCTTCTTCCATTGCTCTGTGGTCCAGTTCTGATGCTCATGTGCCCACTGTTGGTGCTTTCGGAGGTGGACATGGGTCAACATGGGCACCCTGACTGGTCTGCGGCTATGCAGCCCCATACGCAACAAACTGCGATGTACTGTGTATTCTGACACCTTTCTATCAGAATCAACATTACCTTCTTGAGCAATTTGAGCTACAGTAGCTCGTCTGTTTGATCGGACCACACGGGCCAGCCTTCGCTCCCCACGTGTATCAATGAGCCTTGGCCCTGTCGCCGGTTCACCACTGAATTTTTCACCACTATTTACATAATCCAAAAGATTTACAGGCGGTTCAGTTTCTAATAGATCATCACGCAAAAGCACGAGTGGTCCCCTTACCTTATGTCCAAATACTAAATCATTAGGGCTGAAACCCAAACTTTCTTGAGTGACCTCGCGAGCATCGAGCATCAACCAAGGTAATCCCTCCTCCCAGTCTTTCATCAATTCAGTACAGTACGTTCTCAACAACTGCTTTAGCGTTTGATGAAAGCGCTCGAGGGCCCCCTGACTTTCCGGATGATAAGCACTACTTTTTTGATGATCTACACACAACTGTTTCAGAATTTTGGCAAACATGCGAGACATGCGAGATAGCTATCACTATAGACTTTGTAGTAATATTTCGCAATGGATAAGCAGCAGGGTATCGTGTAGTTTGGCACATCACAGTCAATATATAAATGGAACCAGTTTTAGAAGGAGGTAATGGCCCCACACAATCAATCGTTAGATGCTCAAAAGGATTTTTCACCACAGGGATAGGATACAACGGAGCAGGAGATATCACCTCGTTCGGCTTTCCGACCAATTGGCAGACATGGCAAAATTTTATAAAAGCAGCCACGTCTCTCTTTAATCGAGGCCAAAAAAAAATAACGCATCAAGCTGTGATAGGTTTTCTTCACTCCAAAATGACCAGCTATGTCACCGTGAGCAGCTTTCAAAATTAACTCCCTCAATCCCTTCGGTATCACTATTTGAAATAGCGGGTCACCCACAATTTTATCATAACATAGCGTCCATTTACGAAGTAATAATCCGTTCTGTATGAAATATCCGCTAGCCAAACTTTGCATCTCATATTCTGTTTTAACAGATTCAAACAAGGGTTTTAGTTGCATATAATTTTTTTGCTCTACAATCAACTCCTGACGAGAAATCGACGGAGAAAGCCAAGACAAATTCTTAGAAAGATCAAGATGAGATCTCTGTTGGTTTTCATACTCCTCCATAACTTTGTTTTTACTCATCGCTCGTGTTACGGCGCAGGAACTAAAAACTTCAGGCAGTTCTTGCACACATTTGTCTGATTCTACCGAGCAGACTGGAGTGGTTTTAACAACGGGAAACACTTCCGTACCCCATACTTTACTCCCAGCCAAATTGTTTCCCAAAATCAAATCCACCCTATCAATAGGCAAAACTGATCTTAATGCAATTTCTACCTCTCCTTTCACAAACTCAGAATCTAACCGAATTCGGTGCAGAGGAGCCGAAATTATCTCTAATCCAATTCCTTGAATTAGAACAATTTTACCCGTATTCGATTTAGAAAAAAACGGCAGTTTCAAATCCAATTAGAAAGATTCCGATGATCCCGTATCACGTAATATCTTAACAAGTACCTTCGTCAAATCTTTCAAAGACACAGTCCCCATAGTTATGAACGGTTCGTATCCTTTTTGCAAAAGATCCTGTTCATCCCTTCCGTAAGTCTTTACTTCTCCTGCATCTGATTTTAGACTCAATGCGGTAGTAGACACGAGACCAACGGCTTTTGGAACCCCAGATTTGAACTTATTTCATAACCCTTAGAAGTCTGCACAGTTTTGGGGCCCTTTAGAAGTTTTGACATGCTCTGACATTTGTGCTTTTTTCAGTTGCTTATAAACATATTAATGACAAAAGTGTCATTACACTGTATTCAGCACAAACTGGGCTACCATAATATGTGAGCAACATGTATGTACATGCTTGTATTTTTGAGAGAATAACGTTTATGCGTGGTTTTTGAAAAAAACAAAAAATGTAAGTCACTGAATTAAGCCCACAAAACACACAATAGATATGTGTCCACAAGACTTTTGACTAATGGGTGGTGCTGCCTAGAGTTTTTGCTTCAAACTGATGTGAGAATCATTGTGCCTGCTCATTCATATAAAACAATATATTGATTTAAATTTTGTAAGACACTTTTTCTTTACAAAGCCCGTATGCCAAGGGGTGTGAATGATCATGAATAATGCTGTGATTTACACCTGAGGAGACAATAGAACCCATAATGAGCCGCATAATGAATGAGCCTTTGAGTCAGTTATGTGACTGAGGGAGCTAAGCAACAGGACAAAAGAAGTATATTTTATTGAAGTTTATTTAGAATATAGTTAACAATATAAAGTGAGAGCCAAAGGCACATTACAAAGTCCTATTATATTTTAAATTATCAAAAGATTTGACATTAGTATATTTAATGTTTTTGAAAGAAGTCTCATGCTAAAAAAAAACAGTAATATTGTGACATTGAACACAATTCAGTATTCAGTAAATACAAATAACTGAATAATTGGTAATGATGAATGTTATAAGTAAAATATTTGGGATTTAAAACAACATAATTCAATGCAATTATGATTTCAAAGAGTATAGGGTGAATTCAGGTTGATTGGGACACTTTTTCAATGGCAAAAAAATTCTGAATCATTTGATTTTGTAAACTATCTGATACACACAATACTCAAAAGAAACCTTTAAAGAAAGTCTTTCTACAAAACAAAAATTAATGAAGTGGTCAAAATCATGTCTGACAAACTCCATGTCTTCTGACATATTGTGCATCTTATGATGTGTCCTTTCTTACTCGTGCTGTTCACTTTTCATAATCAACATATATTAATATAATTTATTAAATTATTTTGTACTTATGTATTTAGCATAATATTTTTATCTTATAGAAAACCACACACATATAAAGCAAAATTTCTTCAGTGTATTGAGTTTTGGTGACAATAAATGGGTTATTCCCATCTCTAACTGGATAGGAGCCGATCGTGCATGTCAGGAGGAAGACGGCCCTCCCCGTGTAATATGAAGAGTATGACCTTAGTGCAGTGGTCTCAAACTCAGCACCTGGAGGGCCACTGTCCTGGCCACTGTTGGAGTTTAGCTCCAACCAGCTCCAGCTCACCTGCCTGGAAGATTCTAGTAATCCTGAAGAGCTTTATTAGCTCGATCAGGTGTGTTTAATTAGGGTTGGAGCTAAACTATATAGGGCAGTGGCCCTCCAGGAGCTGAGTTTGAAACCACTGCCTTAGTGGCTTCACTCTCCCAAGGCTATTCCCTGAACCCATTCCCATGTCACCACATTCTCAGTTAGCTCCTACACTGGCTCCTGGCACAGACCAAGAGGAGGGCGTAGCTGGCATCACTCAACCATCGCTACTTCGCAAAGGGTCTGATAGTCCTCTATAGTGGTCTGACAATGAATCATGAGACTCCGAGGCCAGCATCCTCAAGTGAGAATCAGGATCTACACCACGCCCATGACAATCTGCTACAGACGATGCAGCGAGAAAAGGACACATTTCAACAAGCTACGGATCAGTATTCTCAAGAACTCTCTCAGCTCAAACGACAAATGCAGCACCTACAGATCCAGCTGGAGCAACAACAGCCTGCAGTATTCAAAGTGACATGATCGTGTTTGAGCCTCTCAAACTGACAGAGAACCAAAAACAGCACCACCTTTCCAGGATACAATAAGTAACAAGACTCTCACTAGACAAGAAATACACTGAATTTATAGGAGGTGGCCAGCACCCTGAAAACAAAAAAGGTGAATCAAAATAATACAAATTCTCACAACAGTAACAACACGAACCCTGGAATGAACACAATACATTTAACTAAATTTAGGACACTTCAAGGTTTACAGGGGTCAATAGTTGAGGCTATCCAGCATGGACACGTGAGGTGTTCGTAACACCTCAATGTATTTTCATGCATAATGGCACATTTTCTTTTCCCTTTTAATTAATCATTGTTGTATTAATATACATCCATTTGTGGATATTACTGCATTATATTTATTGTGATTATTATTTGTTATTTTGTACTTATGTGTTTTGTATTATATTTTTATCGTATAGAAAACCACACACACAAAGAAGAATTTGTGAAGTGTACTGAGTTGTGGTGACTAAATGTTATTCCTGTCTATAACCAGATGGTAGCGGGTCTGTTAACAACCAATTCACATCAAGGGAGAAGAGCTACAAGTAGCCACTGATTTTCAAAGTAAATAATGACAGAAATTACATTTTTGATTGAACTAATCCATTTAAACAAAATTTTCACTATCCTGAACTAGCACAACATTCAAATTATGTTTGTACCCCTGGGGAAAGACTAAAGGGACAAAGTCTTTCTTTCATAGCAAGTGCATATTTGGTGACTTATTGTCTGTACCTGCTCAGAGCAACTGTAGTCCAGCCATTCTTGTCTGTATCGGTCTAGTCCATCTGAACATCTGAGAGATTATAAACACATACATTCAGCTTTCAGGAAAGAACACATCTTGCTTGAATTAATGCAGAAAAACACATTGGACACTCAGATTTGCTGTTACCTTTGTAAAGTATTGCACCACCCACAGCCTAATGTTAGGTTGGACTGGAGACATTGTTCGCAGGTAGTGTGCTGGAGGCAGGCTAGAAACAGATACGCCAACATAAAACAGGGTATAGGCTAACGTCTAATGTCAGGGCACAAATCTTCATCTATATGTAGTCAAATTCATTAGGTTTTAAGGTGAGCTTGTGATTGTTGTAGAGGACAGATGGGCAAGCAGTGATCGTTTTACTCACTTGGTAAGGGGCTGAACTCAAATGCAGAGTTATTGACAATCTTTGTTGTGTCAATCTCTACCCGATGGTATTCATAAATAGTCCGTCGTTTAGCATCTGTTGATGATACAACAATAAAGTATCGGTCAAAATGATAACAGTGTAAATGTACCATAAACTAAATTCATTTACAGTCTTACACTGACCTGGAGACTGTGAAGAAGACAGAAGGGCCATGAAAGCATCAGACAGTCCCACTTTCACTGGATGCTCAGTGGAATTGATTTTCTCCACAGGCAAAGGAACCTGTTATGAAAAGCCAAAGGAAGGAAACTGGATACTATCAAAACCATGTTTGTTCTTCTTTTGTAAATTTGATTTGCAGTAGTAATGGTCTTATTTTACACTGCTTTGATGACAACAATTTTGAGTGGTAATGAAATTTTCACAGTTGGCTTTAGCCCAAAGTATATTTCGTTTTTTTACGTGTATGCGAGCGTAGGCGCACAGTCGAGCGCACAACCTTGCAAACAGGCATCAGGCGCATGCGCAGTTTTGAGCAATCTCTTGCCACGAGTTACAACCCATATAAATACTGCAAAAATCATTAAATGTGCATGTGCGACCTATGCGCGGTTACAAAAATCCGGCGCTGTGTGTACAGTACACACGTACTCTTCTGATGATGAAATTCGCGTCACATGCACTGTACACTGACCCTCACATAAAAAGTGAAGTATACTTTGGGCTTTAATGTGTCTTTAATTTATCTTGGTTGAACTGAACCAAATGAAACATCTGAGGCTGACTCACGTCTTTGTAGCCGAAGACAATGGTCCCGTTACCATAGAGAACAGTCTGAAAGGTGAAAGCTCCTTCAGTCTCTCGATCCTTTAGCCTCACTTTGTCCCACTGTACCACAAATATGTCACCTGGGGCATCAAAGTCAGATTAAATCTCCACTGAACACTGCCTGCAATTTTCTAATACAGATTAAAATATGTATTTCACTAATGATAAGAAAGCACACAGTGTACTTGTTTTTAGGATTTAATCAGACAGTATTGGGATATATATTTCTTTATATTTTTGAAAGAAGTCTCTTATGGTCACCAAGGCTACACTTATTTGATCAAAAATGCAGTAAAAACAGTAATATTGTGAAATATTATTACACTTTGAAATAATAAATTGGGTATATTTTAAAATTTAATTAATTCATGTGATGTGTAGCTTTTTAAGAGATTGAATCATGTCAAAGGGTCAAAAAGAATCAGAACCCCCTACAGGCACAGAGATGTCTCTAGCCAATTTTGCTTCCCTTTGCTGATGCTAACCAGGTGAGTTTTGACACTGTCTTCAACCTTTAAAGGAATTCTATGAGAAAGGGATAACTTCCTGCCACAATGCGAGCTAACATCACAAAAAAGACTAAAACCTCTCATATACATAAATAATAACATTTCCTACCTTTAAACCACAAATAATATATACCAAGATGTATATTCCTGTGTAGTTTGATTCCAAAAGTGTAGGTATGTTAATTAAACTTCAAATGCTTATATCCATGCTTATGAATAAATCACTATATTCCAAACCCTGTCATATGTACTATCAAATTTACCCTCTTCTAATTTCCTAAATAATGTTGTATCTGTACCTTACCATAACTCGCATCACACTCTTTTTCCTATATTTTGGGTTAATACTGCACAATCATCCAGACTACCATAAACATGCAAATAAGGTGTTGAATGAGGCAAAGGAAAGATTTCTCAAAATTACCACCTCCGCATTGGCCAGTCCACCGTCAATAGGTATGATTAAGATAACCCCTGTATGGGATTAAAAGACCACTACTCAGACGCACACTCTCACTCGGCCCTTTTGATTCAGACCTCCAGCAGTTCCAGTCAGCTAACTTTGTCATTCCCTGCAGACCATACAATCTAATCAAGGCCCTCTTGCTCTTCACGCGCATCCGGACTCTTGTTTTAGCACAAGCCAATCTGCTGACTTATTAGATGTGTATTTAAGTATTAACCCCTTTTAGTTAAGGCGATTATACGTCTCTGATGGTTGTCTTAAGGTAGTGGTTAGCTGATGCCAAATACTGCCATTCTTTGTTCTTCTTCTTGTTTCTTTGTTCTTTTAGCTAATTTAGACATTTTTCCCCGTAGATTCATGCTATTAAATCCTTTTATGCTAGAAACTCTGTCGTGTTAGTTTTGTTAGATTTAACAGCTGCTTTTGGCACAATTGATCACTTGTGATGTTCTCACGATTGGAGAAGTAT
This sequence comes from Coreius guichenoti, assembly GCA_039654105.1. Lineage (NCBI taxonomy): Eukaryota > Metazoa > Chordata > Actinopteri > Cypriniformes > Gobionidae > Coreius > Coreius guichenoti. Next base: position 13,743,721 of record CM077187.1, read on the forward strand.
GTGGGGGTTCAGGGGAAAGTCCTGAAATGGTTTAAATCCTATCTTACTAGTAGACGCATGGTAGTGAATATTGGGACCTGTTCTCTCTAAATCAGTACTGATCATGTGTGGTGTGCTTCAAGGCTCCATCCTTTTTCCTATTTTATTCTCTCTCTATATGATTCCTTTGGAAATATTTTCAAGAAATATAATATTGCTTTTCACTGCTATGCTGATTATGTACAAGTGTATTTGCCACTATCACATGAAAATGGGTTAAAACCTCTTATGGCCTGTCTTTTAGATCTCAAAACATGGTTGGCTTCAAAATTTTGTATATCTAAACGAAAACAAGACTGAGATTATAGTTTGTGGTCCTAGTGGAGCCAGGGGTACAACACAACTAGATTTTGGCTCTTTGTCACCTCACGTCAAAACACGTGTTCGAAATTTAGGTGTCTTTTTTGACAGCTCTCTAAAACTGGACAAACAGATAAATTCTGTTGTAAAGTCACGTTTCTTTCACTTGCGTAATTTAGCTAAAACATAACATACTGTCACAAATGACGGTGAAGATTACGCCGTCGGCCACCGGAGGTCTCACTCACCTGAATACTAGTGTTGGTTTCGGACTCCATTTCCCAAGAACCCACATGCTGGGACTGATTACTGCACACCTGATCCATATCACCAGACTATTTAAACCCCGTGTGTTTAGTCACTCATTGCAAAGTCTTCTTTGCCCTAACTGCATTTCTGTATCTTTCATTGTATTATCTGCCTGTGTTTTGACTCTGCCTTGGACAACCGCTTACGATTCTTTGCTGCCTGCCTGGACTCTTACTTCTGCCGTTTGCTCCCTGCCCTGACCTATTGCCTGTTATGACCACGTTTGCTGCCCTGTCTCTGATATTGCTGTTTACTCTGGTATCTCGACGCACGCCTGTTTGTATACTGAGTTTACCTTATTTTAATAAACCGCACATGGATCCTACTAAGCCTGAGTCCTCGTTACAGAAGACTTCGCCATCTACAGATCTAGCGGTGCTCATGCATCTATCCAGCGAGCTCTCTGCCCAAGCGAATCAACTGGTGGCCCACCAACAACAACTAAGCCGACTCACCACAATGACTGAGGAGTTGGTGAAAGCTGTACGGAGTCTCCATCAGCCCGCACATGCCCCCACTGCCCCAGCGCCTCAAGCGAGTCAGGTACCGATTTCAATACCTCACAGTGCACAGACTGCTAATCCACGTTTAGCCTTTCCAGAGAGGTTTGATGGCACCCCAACCAAGTGTAAAGGCTTCCTTATGCAGTGCTCTATCTTCCTGGCCCAACAACCCACTTTATATTCGACTGATAACAGTAAGATATCGTTGGTGTGTTCTCTGCTCACGGGAAAAGCACTAGAGTGGGCAACAGCGGTCTGGGACAACCAAGGACTAGATCGCACCACTTACACCAACTTTATTCAACGCTTACGAGAAGTGTTCGAATATGCTGAGGGAGGAAGGAACACTGGGGAACAACTACTTGCACTTCGACAGGGAAGAGATACTGCAGCTGAATTCGCTCTGTCGTTTCGCACTCTCGCTGCACAAACTGTGTGGGTGGAGGATACCTTAAAACTGCTATTTCGCTCCCCATTGTATTATCTGCCTGCGTTTTGACACTGCCTTGGACTACCGTTTACGATTCTTTGCTGCCTGCCTTTTGATCTCTGTTTACCTGGACTCTTACTTCTGCCGTTTGCTGCCTGCCCTGACCTATTGCCTGTAATGACCACGTTTGATGCCCTGTCTCTGATATTGCTGTTCACTCTGGTATCTCGACGCACGCCTGTTTGTACACTGAGTTTACCTTATTTTAATAAACCGCACATGGATCCTACTCAGCCTGAGTCCTCGTTACACATACATTCAAAAAAGGTGAAGATTTAAATCTTGAATCTAAAATTTTGAAATAAAAATAGTTTGTAACAACAGACCATTAAAGTGTTTTTGAAACAAAGTTTTGAAAATGTCCCACACAATTTTAAGTAGATCAGCTCCTCATCCTCGTTCTGGGGCCCAGAAAAGGGACTAGATCGGGGTATAGGTAAGGGGACTCCACCTTCTCTGAGGTAAGCAAGTCTCGAGCTTAACACCGAAATAGTCATGTTCCCGCAGTGAGAATGCCTCAGCGTGTTGAACGCCCAAACACGTGAGACACTGATTGTGACCGTCAGCTGGCGACAGGGAACGACCGCATCCATAAACGCATGGGTGGAATGACATCTTGAAAAAGACGTGTCACTCTTTTAGGGAAATAAGCTTTTGTGCACAGTGCTGAAGCACTCAGGGATAGTCGCGGTACACACGCAGGCAGATAGTGCAGCCCTGCTGTGTACTCTCAATGTACTGGAACTTCCTCAACCGAAACCTTATTCACAGCTGTAAAAACAGCAATCTCACTGAAGACGCCCACTCAGAATACTGTGACAGCAGCAGTTGTTGAGCTTGTGAGCTCGCAACCACCGCTGAACGTGCCGTAACACCAACACCACAGGGAAGAGAGCTCTTGACTTGTTTTCTCAAACACTCTTCAGACAGGAACAACAGCTGCTTGGCTCCGAAGTGAAAGACAAAGTGCACTGCATCCGCTTCCGTATTTATACCTGTACTGTGGGGCAGAGCGCAAGATGCAAATCGCGCACGCCAATGTGCATTGGCTCGTTCTGTATACTCTCGAAGAAGATAGGGGTTTCCTGAAGTGATCCCAATACGTACGTCAGTGACGTCGATGTAACGTCAAATGTGACCAACTGAAAGGGAACCTGGGTGTGCTCTTTGATACCAATCTTTCATTTGAAAGCCATGTTTCTAGCATCTGTAAAACCGCATCTTAACCGCATTCCATCTTAAAAATATATCTAAATTGCGACATATGCTCTCAATGCAAAATGCTGAACAGTTAGTTCATGCGTTCATGAGCTCAAGGTTAGATTATTGTAATGATCTACTGGGTGGTTGCCCTGCATGCTTAATAAACAAACTCCAGCTGGTCCAAAACGCAGCAGATAGAGTTCTTTCTAGAACCAGGAAGTATGACCACATTAGCCCGGTTCTGTTAACACTGCACTGGCTCCCTATTAAATATCGTATAAATTTTAAAATCTTGCTTATTACTTACAGAGCACTAAATGGTTTAGCTCCCCAGTACTTGAGCGAACTCTTTACGCATTATAGTCCTTCATGTCTATTGCGGTCTCAATTCTGGCCAGTGGATAATACCTAGAATATCAAAATTTTGGAACTTCTAAGAGAGTCGAAGACTTTGGAACAGTCTTCCTAGCATTGTTCGGGAAGCAGACACACTCTGTCAGTTTAAATCTACACTAAAAACACATCTCTTTACTATGGCATACACATAGAACATTATCAATTTATATTATTCAAATCAGTTAAATGATTGTTAGGCTGCATTAACTAGGTCAGCTGGAACCGGGAACACTTCCCATAACACTCAATGTACTCATTTACATCATAAAAAGAATGGCATCTACACTAATGTTAGTCTCTCTGTTTATCCTGAGGTTTACTGTAGTCAGCCGGATCAGGGCCGGATCCAGATCAGATGGTGGACCTGCGCCTAGACATGACCACTACGCATACCTGAAGTATCTACAGAGATTGTGTCAACTAGACTCTCCCCCGTGAAGGCCTCATCGACACGACAGCCAGTGGCACTGATCCTCAACAAGCCCGTCTCCGGTGTGATGGAACTGGACAAATATTCTGAATGTTCCGATTCAATCTGACTTCTGACCTGAAATGCTGCCTGAATCATCAACACAGTGTAGTGCCCTAGGGTGACCACTTTTGAAGTGCCCCTTGAAGTGATGCTTGAAACTTAAGTTCCCCAGACCAGAGAATATTGTTTTTCACAGTCTTTGTCCTTTCAGAGTCCTTTAGGTGTTTTTTTTTTGTGCAAATTCCAACTAGATTTTCATATGTCTTCACTGAGGATAGGCACTGTCCATAAAGCCCAGATCGGTGAAGTGTTGCAGTGAAGTTTGTCCTTCTGTAAATTTCTCCCATCTCCATATATGATTGTGGAGCTCAACCAGAGTGACCATCAGCTTTTTGGACTCTACTCTAACCAAGGCCCTTCTCCATCGATTGCTCAGTTTGGCCAGGAGGATAGCTCTAGGAAGAGTCCTGGTTGTTACAAACTTCTTCCATTAAGGATTATGGAGGCTACATGCTTCTGTGAACCTTTAATACAGCAGAATATTTTTTGTAGTCTTCCCCAGACCTGTGTATCGATACAATCCTGTCTCTGAGCGCTACAGGCAGTTCCTTTGACCTCATGGCTTGGTTTTTGCTCTGATGTGCAATTTCAGCTGTTAGACCTTTTATTGAGAGGGCTGTGCCTTTCCAAATCATATCCATTCAATTGAATTTGCCACAGCTTAACTCCACTCGAGTGTAGTAACATCTACAAGCGAAATTGTCCCAGAAAAGGGTATGCAAGGGTAAGTTATCACAAATCTGTTTTTGCTTTGTCATTATGGTCTATGGAGTGTAGATTAATGTGAAAAAAAAGTAATTTAAAGTAGTTTAACATAAGGCAGCAATATAACAAAATGTGAAATAAATGAAGGTGATTCTCTCTAAAGAAATGTGAAGTAAACATGTGCAAATTCATACGTTTTCTCCAGTGTAGAGAAGTGTACAGGAGTTCTTTTCTCTCAGTGGATGCATAAGATTTCCTGACAAAAATTAAGAAATTACCGTCACAGGTTTTTTTATCATAATAATTAAAAATTTTATAATAAAACTTTAGACCTTTCTAATGATTTATAGGAATATTAAGATGTATTTTCATGTGCTCAACCAAAGGATGGTTTGGATTGTGATTAGTGATATTGGGCTATATAAACTAAACTCACTAAATGTTAAGAAAGAGGTGTTATGTTCCTGCCTTCTACCATTTTTGGCACATAAAGAAAATATTTGTCTGAAAACATTTCTTGTTAAAATTTGTATTTTGTGTGCCCTGTATGAAACATGAATGTCCTATGTCAGTCACATGCCCGTTTAAGTAATGAACTGCACTACTTGTTTTCAGAGATGGTAACAGACGTTTTATGGGCAACTTTTGCTACAATTGTGTTGCCTGTACTACAGAATTTTCAACCTCTGTAGCAGCTGTACTATGTGCAAAAAAGTTACCGTACAGCCCTGCATACACATATAAATGTATTTTTTATCGTCAAGGCTTGGCAGGCACAGACAAGAAGAGGATCTATTTGCATGCGTGAACACTTTAATAAACAAAAACAAAAAAATAAGGTAATCCAACACAGAGAGTACGCACAAAGATAGCTTTACACGTACAAAGACAATGACTGAACTCAAAAAAAAGGAAGGACTATATATACACAGGTAATGAGGAACAAAAAAAGACAGGTGCTCAACATAATCAGTAACTATGGTAACAAATGAAACATAGGAACCAACAAAAGAGACAGGTGTAGGTGAGAGACAGTGAGAGGTGGAGACCTAGGCTGAGATGCAGGGCGACACCGTTGGTCTGGAGGGACAAAGTGGAGTTTCAGGCTTGTAGCACTGAAGTGGAGCCAGGGGCTTGGAAGATCGAGGCAGAGCCGGTGGGGAGCACAGCAGACAAAGGAGGAGCCAGAGGGAAGAAAGAGCCCAGTGGAGCCAAAGGAGTGGAGGGCTGAAGCGCAAGCATAGGCCTGGAAGTCTGTGGTGAGGGATTACAGACCATGGTGGAGCCGAGGGAGTGTGGTAGAGGTCTTCACGGGTCCAAAAATTTGTACCCAAACCCGAAGAGACCCGTAAATGTGCTACACGGAACCGACCTGGACCCGTCTATTATTTGAAAAGTTGGACCCGGACCCGAGCAGAACCAAGAAATGCCATAAATGTACTACCCGGAACCGACGGGGACCCGTCTATTATTTGAAAGCTGGGTCCATGCAGACACAGACCCGACTGGACCCTATTCATATTCCACAGCAAATTGTTATTAACAAGTCAATAAATATGTCGCGAAAATTTGTCTTACCTAGTCACCTTTATTTATATAGCGCTTTTTACAATGCCGATTGTTTCAAAGCAACTTCACAGTGTTAAAAAGGAAAATAATGCAACAGAATTTGATTCGGATGTACAGCCGCTCTGGAGAAAACAGTGATGTCATCCAGCTCAGTTCAATTATCATATAGTGTCAATGCGGGCAGATCAGTAATATATTTGAATATTTAGTGTCCCCAACTAAGCAAGCCAAAAGCCAAAGGCGACAGAGGCGACGGTGGCAAGGAACCAAAACTCCATCAGGAGACAGAATGGAGAAAAAAACCTTGGGAGAAACCAGGCTCAGTTGGGGTGCCAGTTCTCCTCTGGCCAACGAATAAACAGTGTATGATTATGATTCAGGCAACATTACAAGTCATAAGTCATATTAGATCGGAATATTCAGAATATTTGTTCAGTTCCATCTGATTTAAGATCGGAGTCATCACGCCGGAGACGGGTTTGTTGAGGATGTCGTGTCAATGAGCCTGTCACAGAGGTGAGTCTAGTTGACATGGTCTCTGCAGATACTTCAGGGATGCGTTGGTCGTGTCTAGTGCAGGTCCACCATCTGATCTGGATACGGCCCGGATCCGGCTGACTACAGTAAACCTCGGGATAAACAGAGAGACTAACATTAGCGTAGATGCCATTCTTTTCATGATGTAACGAGTACATCAGGTGTTATGGGAAGTGTTCCCGGTTCCGGCAGACCTAGTTAATGCAGCCTAAAACAATCATTTAACTGATTTAAATAATAGAAATTGATAATGTTCTATGTGTATGCCATAGTAAAGAGATGTGTTTTTAGTCTAGATTTAAACTGAAAGAGTGTGTCTGCTTTCCGAACAATACTAGGAAGACTGTTCCACAGTTTCAGGTGCTAAATAGGAAAAGGATCGACCGCCTGCAGTTGATTTTGATATTCTAGGTATTTTCAACTAGCCAGAATTTTGAGACCGCAATAGACGTGATGGAGTATAATGCGTTAAGAGCTCGCTCAAGTACTGGGGAGCTAAACCATTTAGTGCTTTGTAAGTAATTAGCAAGATTTTAAAATTTATATGATGTATAGTAGGGAGCCAGTGCAGTGTTAACAGAACCGGGCTAATATGGTCATACTTCCTGGTTCTAATAAGAACTCTAGCTGCTGCGTTTTGGACCAGCTGCAGTTTATTTATTAAGCGGGCAGGGCAACCACCTAGTAGAGCGTTACAATAATCTAGCCTTGAGGTCATGAACGCATGAACTAACTGTTCAGCATTTTGCATTGAAAGCATGTGCCGTAATTTAGATATATTTTTAAGATGGAAGAATGCAGTTTTACAGATGCTAGAAACGTGGCTTTCAAATGAAAGATTGGTATCAAAGAGCACACCCAGGTTCCTAACTGACGACGAGGACTTGACAGAGCAGCCATCAAGTGTTAGACAGTATTCTAGGTTACTACGTGCAGAGGGTTTTTGTCCAATAATTAAAAATTCTGTTTTTTCAGAATTAAGTTGCAGGAAATTACTAGTCATCCAATTTTTTATATCAGCTATGCATTACGTTAATCTTGTGAATTGGTAAGTTTCGTCAGGGCGCAAAGAAATATAGAGCTGAGTATCGTCAGCATAACAGTGAAAACTAACGCCATGCTTCCTAAATGATATCTCCCAAAGGTAGCATGTACACGGTGAAAAGAAACGATCCTAGCACTGAGCCTTGCGGTACTCCATACTGAACGTGTGATTGGTGTGACATCTCTTCATTTACTGCTACAAACTGATAACAGTCAGATAAGTATGATTTAAACCATGCCAATGCAATTCCACTAATGCCAACATAATTTGAGAGTCTATTCAAAAGAATGTTGTGGTCGATAGTATCGAATGCAGCGCTAAGACTGAGTAATACTAATAGCAAGATACAACCACGATCGGATGATAAGAGCAAATCATTTGTAACTCTAATGAGAGCAGTCTCAGTACTATGATACGGTCTAAATCCTGACTGGAAATCCTCACAGATACCAATTCTTTCTAAAAAGGAGCATAGTTGTGAGGACACTGCCTTTTCTAGTATTTTTGACAGAAAGGATAGATTTGAGATTGGCCTGTAATTGACTAATTCTGTAGAATCAAGTTGCATTTTTTTTATAAGAGGTTTAATAATAGCCAGCTTAAAAGTTTTCGGTACATATCCTAATGACAAGGCTGAATTAATGATATTAAGAAGAGGATCTATGACCTCTGGAAGCATCTCTTTCAGTAGCTTAGTCGGTATGGGGTCGAGCATAAATGTTGTTGATTTAGATGATTTAATGAGTTTAGCCAATTCTTCCTCTCCTATAGCAGTGAATGAATGGAATTTTTTCTCAGTGACACTACAATGCACTGTCTGATGCGATACTGTAGTAGATGGTTGCATAGTTATAATTTTTTCCTAATATTATCAATCTTGCACGTAAAGAAGTTCATAAAGTCATTACTGGTGTGATGTTTGCAAACGTCAGAAGGTAAAGCTTTATTTTTTTGTTAATTTAGACACTGTATCAAATAAATACCTAGGGTTGTGTTTGTTTTCTTCTAAGAGAGTCGAGAAATAAGCAGATCGAGTAGTTTTTATGGCCTTTCTGTACGCAATCATGCTCTCTTTCCACGAAATGCGAAAAACCTCTAGTTTTGTTTTCTTCCAGCTGCGCATCATTTTTCTGGCTGCTGTTTTAAGGGCCCGAGTGTGCTCGTTGTACCACGGCGTTGGACTATTTTCTTTAATCTTCTTTAAGCGCAGAGGAGCAACTGTGTCTAAAGTGCTGGAAAAGAGAGAGTCAATAGTTTCTGTTGCAACATCGAGTTCCTCTAGGCTATCTGGGATGCTGAGGAGATGGAACTGATGAGGAAGATTATTTACAAAGCAATCGTTAGTGGCAGTGGTGATAGTCCTGCCATATTTGAAACGAGGGGACAGCTTTGCAGCCTTAGCTAAATTAAGTATACACGATACTAGATAATGATCTGAGATGTCATCGCTCTGCTGCAGAATTTCAATGGCATCAACATTTATTCCATGTGACAGTATTAGGTCTAAAGTATGATTACGACGATGAGTGGGTCCTGACACGTGTTGCCTAACTCCAATAGAGTTTAGAATGTCTCTAAACGCCAATCCCAATGCGTCTTTTTCATTGTCTACATGGATATTAAAATCACCAACAATTAGGACTTTATCTGCAGCCAGTACTAACTCTGATAGAAAATCAGCAAATTCTTTGATAAAGTCTGTATGGTGTCCTGGTGGCCTGTATACAGTAGCCAGCACAAATGTCAATTGGGATTTATCATTTACACTACATAACGTTACGTAAAGCACCAAAACTTCAAAAGAATTATATTTGAAACTAGACTTCTAAGTAATACTGAAAATATTACTATAAATTACAGCAACCCCTCCCCCTTTAAGACTCGTGTGTTTATAATCTTGAGGGGTGGACTCATTTAAAGTAATGTAATTGTCAGGTTTTAGCCAATGTTTCTGTCAAACTCAGCACATCTAGGTTATGATCTGTAATCATATCATTAACAATAAGCGCTTTTGAGGGAAGGGATCGAATATTCAGCAACCCAAGCTTTATCATTTGTTCATCTGTATTATATCTGTTGTTTATTTGTTGAACATCAATTAAATATTTTCCCTTAAATGGGTTCAAGAGTTTTTTGTATTTACTAATTCGGGGAACAGACACAGTCTCTATGTGATAATATCTAGGTGAAAGAGTCTCTATGTGTTGGGATTTATCTGACTTCTGTGACGTGAGACAGCTAGCAGACGGTCGGTTAAGCCAGTCCGTCTGCTTCCTGACCTGGGCCCCAGTTAGTCAAGGTTCAACTCTAAGACTATGTGCCAAATTACTAGAGAGAAGAGTGGCACCATCCCAGGAGGGATGAATACCATCTCTTTTTAACAGGTCAGGTCTGCCCCAAAAGCTTTTCCAATTGTCTATTAACCCTATGCTATTCTGCAGACACCACTTAAACAACCAGCCATTGAGTGATAATAGTCTGCTAAGTATCTCATCACTCTGCCTAATGGGAGGGGGCCAGAACAAAAAACTTTAGCTGTCTTCGTACTTGCAAGTTCACACACCTCTTTAATGTTAATTTTGATGATCTCCGACTGGCGAAGTCGAACATCATTAGTGCCGACGTAAATAATAATCTTAGAGAATTTACGATTAGTATTAGCCAGCACTTTTAAATTTGCTTTGATGTCAGGCGCTCTGGCTCCCGGTAAACATGTGACTATGGTGGCTGGTGTCTCTATTTTCACGTTCCGTGTAATAGAATCGCCAATAACTATAGGGCACTTTCAACAGGATTCTCAGTGGGTGCATCACTGAGTGGGGAGAACCTGTTTAATGTTCTAATCGGAACGGAAGAGTGGTTTTTTTTTATCCGCGACTATGCCGTCTCACAAGCACACAGTTGCCCTGCTGCACGGGCTCTGCTGCCGGAACCGAACAATGTACAGAGTTCACTAAGCTATTCGCATCCAAAGCAGTGTCTAAAGCTCTTGCATTCTTACTATCCTCAAATAAAGTTTGGATGCGTGTCTCTAATTCTGAAATCTTCTCCGTCAGCCTGACTATCTCCCTGCATTTATCACATGTGTAGTCCTCACCGCTGACAGAGAAGGTTATACTAAACATGTGACAGGCAGTGCAAGTGACAATAACAGGAGAGGATGACATGACTCACCGTGTTTGTTGACTAATCCAAATCACCCGAGTTGCTTGATGGACTCGTAAAAGGCGCGAGAGAAAAACAGGAGACCAAGATGCACGGATGGCAGGCTAACAGGCTAGCGAAATGTTAACACGTTGTGATAGTAATTTAGATTAAAAGCTAGCGATGTCAGATTTAACGTGATAGGCAATATTAGACAATATATAGTGATGAGTAAGTTATATTTAGCAGTATAAACATCAAGGAATGATATCAAATAGAGATTCAAAAACAAAGCTGTACGGAGCTACAGACGCAAACACTCAGCAGAGAGGCAGACAGGAGCAAGCGATCACCGATCCAACACTGAGCCTACCCAACTTTTTGTCTTGCCTCTAGTTAGCAGTCTTCACCTTTGTACCTGTCTGTGATGTCTGTAAAACTGCATTTTTCCATCTTAAAAATATATCTAAATTACGGCACATGAACAGTTGGTTCATGCGTTCATGACCTCAAGGCTAGATTATTGTAATGGTCTACTGGTGGTTGCCCTGCTCGCTTAATAAATTAACTGCAGCTGGTCCAAAACGCAGCAGCTAAAGTTCTTACTAGAACCAGGAAGTATGACCATATTAGTCCAGTTCTGTCAACACTGCACTGGCTCCCTATTAAACATCGTATACGTTTTAAAATCTTGCTTATTACTTACAAAGCACTAAATGGCTTAGCTCCCCAATACTTGAACGAGGTCTTAACGCATTATACTCCATCACGTCTATTGCGGTCTCAAAATTCTGGCCAGTTGATAATACCTAGAATATCAAAATCAACTGCTGGCGGTCGATCCTTTTCCTATTTAGCACCTAAACTCTGGAACAGTCTTCCTAGCATTGTTCGGAAAGCAGACACACTCTGTCAGTTTAAATCTAGACTAAAAACACATCTCTTTACTATGGCATACACATAGAACATTATCACTGGAACCGGGAACATCAAATCTACGAATTTTCCAGCTATCCATGTTTTCACTGTTATACGGTAGGGGGCGCTATGACACATCTTCTAGTACACAATCTCCGGATCAAAACACAGGAGAAGAAGAAGCTGCAACAAGTGATAGAAGATTGCTGGCAAGATGGCGGCTAAGGTGGATGAGCTTTCTTAGCTGCGGATATTGCTGAAAGATATCGGGAGATAGAACTTGAGGTGCACAGTGTTCCAGAGAAAACGGATGAAGATCTCAAGCATGTGGTGATTGTAATCTGCGGTTTAGTAGCTCCTGAGCTAAAGGAGAGATGCCAGGTTGATGTGGACATTGTTCATAGACTGGGTCGAAAAGAACAGGGCAGAAGCCCAAAAGCAACGTTAATTTAGTTCACGAACAGGACTACTCGGGATCTACTCTGGAAAAGGGCGAAGAACTGTGAATTCCTTCAAGCACAGTGCTTGCAGTTTACAGAGGACTTGACCGTACTGGATGTGGAGAGACGAAAACTCCTGTGGCCCATGGTGAAATATGCCAGAGAGAAAGGTCGGAGAGCTTTTTTTGTGGGGAGTAGAGCCTTTGCTGATGGCGTTGAAATTTTCCCCAAATAAAGACTTGGTTCTGATGGTCTCTGACCAAAGAATAAATAATACTAATTGAAAGAGAATGGCTGAGGAGGGGGTGAGAAAAAAAATATATACAAAATAATCTCAAAGGTTAAATTGTAAACTAATAGGAAGTATGCACCCTTTGAGTTACATATACCTTAGCTCTTAAGAGTTTTTCTTTCTTCTGTAATTGTGATTGTTAAAAGTTTATGCCGTTATCATTTTGTTCCTTTAATGTCAGGGGTATTCGAGATGTAACTAAACGAAAGGCTGTTTTTTGTATTGCAAGAGATTTAATGTAGATTTTTATTTCTTACAAGAGACTCATGTTTGTTCTTCAGATGTAAATCTGAAATGAAGTCTCAATGGGGCAGTGACATTTGACATTATTTTGGAAGTAATCACTCAGCAAGAGTTGCAATTTTAAAGGGTTAATTTAAACGTAAAATTGTTAATAACAAAGTCCACAATGGGGGTTGGTGGATAATTCTAACAGGTATCCATTGATGGGAAAATGTTTTTGTTAGGTACTGTATATGCCTCAAATATTAAAAAATATAATGTTGATTTGTTCTCTGATATTGAAATGTGATTAATAAGGTAAGAGAAAGATTTCATGATATTGAAATTATTCTAGGTGTGGACTTTAATATTGTCCCAGGTGTTAAGATTCCTATTCCAATTAGACCATCTACAGGTGATTCAGAGCTTTCTAGATTTTGTGAAAATTTAGGGGTAATTGATACAAAGTATCCATTGAACCATCAATATTGTCTGATCATAAAATGATTTATCTTCTCATTAAAGGGAATAACGAAACTTCATGTAAAGGCTCTAAGACTTATTGGAAACTTAATAATAGATGACTGAAAATTTATAGTTTTCAACATGAAATTAAGAAGATAATACAAACATATTGGAATCAAGCTAAGCAAACAAATTTATACTGTAAAAATTGGGAGCTTATGAAGTTTCAGATTAGATTTAGTGCAGTTAATAAAAGCAAAGAATTTGCAAAGTCTAATAAATCAAAGGAAGAGGAAATTATTAGAGCTATTTGTAACATCACTGATAATAATTCTGATGGGAATTTTAATTTGTTAATGAATCTGCAGGCTCAGTTAGATAAATTATATATAATCAAGGCAAAAGGAACATTTGTTAGATCACAAAGACGTTGGTTAGAAGAAGGGGAAACTAATTCCAGATACTTTTATAATTTGGAAAAAAGAAATGGAGGGTATACATTTATTAGATAGCTTAATATTAATGGCCATGAAACACAGGACCCTATTATTATTTCAAAATATGTCTCTCAATTTTATGGCAAATTATATTACAGCAATGCATGCAATTCCCCTAAAACATAATATAGATAGTATCGATGAAGAATTTAAAGCTCTTTGTGATAAGGAAGTATCCATTTTAGAGATTAAAACAGATATAAAAAAACTTAAATTAAACAAGTCCCCTGGTTTAACTGCTGAATTTTTTTTAATATTTCAAGATGATCTAGTTGTGATCTAATTGTCTTTAAAGAATCTATTGATCAGGGTGTTTTGCCACCCTCCATGACACAAGGTCTGATATCTTTAATTCCAAAGCCTGATAAAGACCTATTATCACTAGATAATTGGCGACCTATCACCTTAATTAATAATGACAGTAAAATTATTGCTTCCATATTTGTTGAAAGGTTAAAATCAGGATTAGAATCTATTACTGATGAGGTGCAGTCAGGTTTTATAAAAGGAAGACATATTTGTAATAATATTAGACTTGTATTAGATCTTATAGATTATAATGAAATTATTAATGAAAATACATTTTATTCTGTTTGTAGATTTTTACAAGGCCTTCGATACAATTGAACATGATTATTTGTAAAACTCTTAAATTTTTTGGTTTTGGGGACAAATTTCAAAAAGTAATCAGAACCCTATAATAAGATTAATAGCTCTGTAAATGTGGAACTTGGCATATGGAACTTCTCATAGATTTGAAATCAAAAGTGGGATTCGACAGGGCTGTCCTATTAGTCCATTGCTTTTTTTATTGGTTACACAAGTCATGGCTATTCATATTAAGAAAGATATTTTTCGTGGTATTAAAATAGAATATACAGAAATTAAATGCACACAGTTAGCCGATGACACTATACCCTTTTCTTAAGAGATTATACTGAAGTTGAAAAAGCAATTAAGTGTTAAATTTTCATCTGTATCTGGTCTTTCCCTAAATATTAATAAATGTGAGCTTATGGCTCTAGGTTCCTGTAACTTTACAGTGGTATGCATAATTCTCATGAAAGAAGTTGTCAAATATTTGGGTATTAAGAGATCAAAAAATAAGGAAGTCAGGAATGAGTTAAACTTCACTCCCATCATTCAATCATTTGAAAAGAAACGGAATTCTTGGCTGATGAGAGATATCTCTTTAAATGGCCGTGTGTTATTGGTTAAAGCTAAGAGTTTATCCAGGTTTGTTTATACGGCTCAAGTGTTAGATGTACCCCCTCGTTAATTAAAATGATAGACATCAAACTTTTTACATTTATTTGGAAGAACAAATCACACTCTTTTAAAAAGGAAAATATTTGTAGGTCAAAAAATGAAGGAGGATTGAATTGATGGAATGTTTTGGATTTTAAGACATGATAACAGATATCATAACATGATATTTAAAGTAAAATGGCTCCAAAATTATTTAAAAAAATAAGCAAAGAATATGATATACAGTACCTAACTTTATCTTTCAAAAAGTAGGTGGTTTAGAATTCATACTGAAATGTGATTATGATATTAACAAAATACCCATTAAACTTGCAAGTTTCCACAAACAAGCATTACTTTCATGGACTCATGTATAGTAATAATCAAAAAGAATGATGTTAATTATACTGAATTTGTTCATATTTATAACTTTTCAGTTGATCATATCCAATATTTTTTTGGTTTTACATGCAATTCCCAAGGAAATTTTGAGATTATTAAAAGGTAATAATAATTATTCTTTACAAACAGTTGAAGAATTTACTTCTTGTATTAAGTTGCAGGGCAAGGATTTCCAAGTTCTGGATGTAATAATATTTTTTTGCGTTCCCCTCTTCAAACTAAAAGTATACTTGCTGTTACTGCTCACTGGAATTCTCTATTTTAAAAATGTATTGATTGGAGTAAAGTTTGGATGATACCTCATAAGTATTGCATCACAAACAAAGTGACCAAGACCCAAATGTTTTGGAAAGACTCAGTAATTACTTGCAAAGAAAAGCTATGTCTCTTGTTAACTTTGAAGAAATTGATGTTATACTAAAATGTTTTTCATCTGATGGTGATACAAATCTTTTGTTTATTTTTTTAATTATTATAATTGCCAGTTATTATATTCATAAAGTCAAATGGAATGAAAAAATGATGTTAAAGTATATTTAGAAACAATATCCAAAAGTAAAAACTTAAAAGCAAAGAAAACTATACAGCTGTTTAATAGGTATACTGTGTAAAATGCCTTTCTTTCTTTTTGTTCTCTTCCTTTCTTTCATTTATTTTTTAATTTTTTATTTTTTATTTGTGTATGTACTCTTGTTTGTATAGTATGTTCTGTTGTTATTAAAATTCAATTTAAAAAAGAAAAAAAAGAAAAAGAAAAAGATTGCTCACGCAAATGTAAAATAATGCGATTATCAAACAATCATGGGGGTGTTGATGGACTCAATCTACTCTATCTATGTTTTGATCATCGTTATGAATCTGATCCAGGTGTAGTCTTTGACAAAAATGCGATTTTCTCAACTTTTTGTTTAAAATGTTGCCTTTCTTTAGGAAACTTACCCACATTCAAATGTTGATAAAAAAAGGATGCATGAAGCTATAATAAAATGTTTTTAAAATTAGTTAAAGTACAGTTAAAGGTATATTCAAGTATAAAAAATAATACCTAAATTTGAATTTGATAGTAGTACACTGAAAGTGCAAAAATAATATATAAATAGTAAACTATAAGTATGTTATGTTCACTTAAAGAAAACTTACAAGTGTACTTGTAGTATAAAACTACAAAACTAGTAGTTTACTGCGAGTACACTTCAAAGTGTACCTTCGTAAACTAAAACTACTAGTATACTTATAAGTTCACTTGCAGTACAAATGAGAAACACAGTTGTGCACTTAAAGCTTACTACTGTTACACATTAAACTTATACTTTTATATACTAAACGTGGGCCAATTTAGTCCCAAGCAGTATTGAAATAGTACACTTACAAGTTTACTACTAGTACACATTGATATTAGTATACTTAATGCATAAAGTATACTTAAAAATATACTTGAACATTACTTAAGTATACTTCATAAAATTAACTTGAAGTAAACTTTTTCGT
This sequence comes from Coreius guichenoti, assembly GCA_039654105.1. NCBI lineage: Eukaryota > Metazoa > Chordata > Actinopteri > Cypriniformes > Gobionidae > Coreius > Coreius guichenoti. The sequence continues at coordinate 13,760,465 of CM077187.1, forward strand.
AGGGCTGAGTAGGCAGGATGATTTTCACATCATTTTGAAGCAAAAACTCCAGGCAACAGCATCCAGTACTCAGAAGTTTTGTGGACACATAGTATGTGTTTTGTGCCCTTGTTTCAGTGACTTAATTTTTTTCAATAACCACGCATAAACGTTATTCTCTCAAAAATACAGTTCTCATACAATGGTATCAATGCAGTCAGATCAGTAGTTCCCTTTCAGTCAGTACACTAGTCACTAGTCAGTACACATTTCAGTCAGTGTTACTGCCTGAGCGTTTTCTCTCTTCAAGAAGAGTGTCTCTCCAGATTGTTGGTGTTACGGCACGTTCTAGCGAGTTCCGCATTCCTGTCTGATCTGTGCAGTGATCTAGCACAGCGTGTGTGTTCTCCCTAGGCGCTTCAGCATTTCTGCAGAGCAAAAACTCCTCTCTAAAAGAGCTGTATGCGGCATGTCTTTTTTTAAGATGTCTCGCCCGTGCTCCGTTCCTGGGTGCGGTCGGCTGGTTCCTCCGTTTGACGGGCATTATTGCTGTTTGGCATGCTTGAGCCTCGTGCACGCCGAGTGCGCGTTCATGGATGAGTCATGTTCCCACTGCGGGAACATGGCCATTGCAGTGTTGCGGTCAAGACTCCGTGATCTCCGTGCTGGAGGGAGAGTCCCCTCTACCACACCCCAATCTATTCACTCCATGAGTGGGAATACTTTGGCTGGTGGTCAGGGTGACTTGAGGGTGACGGTGTGGGCCAACCCGACGAATCCTCGGGCCACACCCCCTTCTAGCACATTGCAACCTGTGGTGTTGCCAGATGAGGGCGCAGGTGTTTCCCGTCCTGGGCCCTGCGTTTCATTTGGCGCACCGGCGGAGGATGCTATGTCAATCGCCGCATCACAAGGTGGGCTGTATTCCTCCGGAGATGACGATTCGGCTGTGTTGCCTCCTTCGGGAGTCCCAGCATTGCCCGAGTCTGATCCAGAGCTCACAGCCATGCTTTCCCGGGCGGCCGAGGCTCTTGGGCTTGTGTGGAACCCTCCGCCATGTCCCGAGCGCTCTTGGCTCGATGATTGGTATCTGGGGGCGGCCCGTGCCGAAGGCGCCCATCAGCCCCTGGTGCCCTTCTTCCCGGAAGTGCATGAAGAGGTGTCGAAGTTGTGGAAGTCTCCCTTGACTTTGACAGGATGTTGACAGCCAAACACATTTTCGAATGCGTTCGGCCATTGGATTGGTTTGCAGCGATCGACCTGAAGGACGCGTACTTTCATGTCTCCATTCTTCCTCGACACAGACCGTTTCTAAGGTTTGCCTTCGAGGGGCAGGCATATCAGTACACGGTTCTCCCATTCGGGCTAGCCCTGTTCCCTCGCGTCTTTACGAAGGTCGTCGAGGCAGCCCTTGTGCCGCTCAGGCAACACGGGGTTCGCATCCTGAACTATCTCGATGACTGGCTGATTCTAGGCCACTCTCGGGATCAGCTTTGCAAACACAGGAACCTGGTGCTTCAGCACCTCGCCCGTCTGGGCCTTCGGGTCAACTGGGAAAAGAGCAAACTCTTCCCAGTGCAGAGGATCTCTTTTCTCGGTATGGAAATCGACTTGGTCACCATGTATGCGCAGCTTACGAGTGAGCGCGCGCAAGCACAGCTGACTTGTCTTCGCCAGTTCGAGGGCAAGAGTGCGGTTCCACTGAAATATTTTCAGAGGCTCCTGGGGCATATGGCATCCGCAGCCGCGGTAACGTCGCTCGGTTTGCTTCATATGAGACCGCTTCAGCACTGGCTTCGCGATCGAGTCCTGAGATGGGCATGGCAACACGGCACGCTCCGGGTCCCAGTGACTCGGGCCTGCCGTCAGACCTTCACCCCGTGGGCGAACCTCAGTTTTCTACGGGCAGGTGTTCCCCTAGAACGAGTTTCCAGGCATGTTGTTGTATCAACAGATGCCTCTGCCATGGGCTGGGGTGCCATGTGCAATGGACATGCTGCCGCGGGCTCCTGGAGAGGACCCCAGCGCCAATGGCATGTCAATTGCCTCGAGTTGCTGGCTGTACGTCTTGCCCTGCACCGCTTCCGAGCCCTGCTCAAGGACAAGCACGTACTGGTCCGTTCAGACAGCACGGCGACAGTAGCGCACATCAACCGACAAGGTGGTCTACGCTCCCGCCGGATGTCGCAACTCGCCCGCCATCTCCTCCTATGGAGTCAGAAGCATCTGAGGTCGCTTCGTGTCATTCACATCCCGGGAGAACTGAATCGTGCAGCCGACGAGCTGTCACGGTTTCAGCCGCTTCTGGGGGAATGGAGACTCCATCCCCAGACGGTTCAGCTGATTTGGGAACAGTTTGGCGACGCACAGATAGATCTGTTTGCCTCCCACGACTCTTCCCATTGCAGCTGGTATTACTCCCTGACCGAGGGGACCCTCGGCACGGATGCACTAGCGCACAGCTGGCTGCGGGGCCCACGCAAGTATGCGTTTCCCCCAGTGAGCCTTCTCGCACAGGTTCTGTGCAAGATCAGGGAGGACAGGGAGCAGGTCCTTTTGGTCGCCCCATATTGGCCCGGCCGGACCTGGTTCTCAGAACTCGTACTCCTTGCGACAGCCCCTCCCTGGTCGATCCCTTTGTGGAAGGACCTCCATACTCAGAGACGGGGCACCATATGGCACCCACGTCCCGACCTTTGGAACCTACACGTGTGGGACCTGGACGGGACGCGGTAGGTTTGAGTACCCTGCCACCTCAGGTGGCGGCTACCATCACTTCCGCTAGGGCCTTGTCCACGAGACAGGCCTATGCATTGAAGTGAAACCTCTTCGTCACCTAGTGCTCTTCTCGCCGAGAAGACCCCACGAAATGTTCAATCGGGTCCGTGCTTTCCTTCCTCCAAGAAGGGTTGGAGCGAAGGTTATCTCCCTCCACCCTGAAGGTCTATGTGGCCGCGATTTCGGCTCACCATGACCTGGTGGACTCAAAAACGGTAGGTCAGCACGACCTGGTCAGCAGGTTCCTTAGAGGAGATTAAATCCTCCTCGCCCTCCTCAAATACCCTCTTGGGATATTGCAGTGGTTTTATCTGCCCTGCAGAAAGCTCCCTTTGAGCCTCTGCAGTCTGTGGAGCTGAAGTTCCTTTCAATGAAAGTGGCGCTCTTGATTGCTCTGGCTTCCATCAAGAGGGTTGGGGATCTGCAGGCATTTTCGGTTGACGAAGCGTGCCTGGAATTTGGGCCGGCTAATTCTCACATGATCCTGAGACCCCGGCCTGGATACGTGTCCAAGGTTCCCACCACTCCCTTCAGGGATCAGGTGGTGAACCTGCAAGCGCTGCCTGTGGAGGAGGCAGGCCCAGCCTTGGCACTGCTCTGTCCAGTACGCGCCCTTCGCGCTTACGTAGACCGGACGCAGTGTTTCAGGACCTCAGACCAGCTCTTTGTCTGTTACAGAGGGCAGCAGAAAGGGAAGGCTCTCTCCAAGCAGAGGTTGTCTCACTGGATAGTGGACGCTATTGTCCTGGCATATCAGGTTCAGGGCATGCCATGCCCCCTTGGGGTTAGAGCACACTCCACTAGGAGTGTTGCTTCCTCTTGGGCTTTAGCACATGGCGCCTCGCTGACAGACATTTGTAGAGCTGCAGGCTGGGCGACACCCAACACATTTGCAAGATTTTATAATCTCCGAGTGGAGCCTGTGTCCTCTCGTGTACTCGCCCCAAGTGACCAGTAACTAGACAGGCTCAGGTGTCTTCGCTTGGTGCGCCATTCCACTCCACAGACTGGATGCGTGCACATTTTCTCTCAGGTGAGCTTCCCAGCTCCTCCAGCACTGCTGATGTCGACACCAGAGTGCACGGCCGCTTGGTCAGCCCTCGTGTTCGGCTAGGTGCCTCCGTGTGCATGGTTCCCCTGTTTGGCAACCCCCACATGTGTATTTCCACGGTAAGTCTCTCTTAGCACGTGTCTTCCCTTGGCAAGACACCTTGCCACACCTGGGGTTGAAAAATTTTCCACCTGCGGCTGGATACCCCAGAGTGCTCCATATGCAGTCCCTACGGGGGTCATGTGTATTCTTAAGTCCTCCCTTCGGGCAGGCGTTGTGTTGCATTCTCCACGTGGGATATGCTTCCCAGTGTAACTTGGTATCAGCGTTGAGCCTAGCCCCTCGTTCGTGCTAAGACTCACGGCAGGGAACTCTGGTCAGCGCAGGACGCTGGAAGACAGCCGTCGTGGCGAGATTGTATTGGGACCCCCATTTCGTCAGTAACTGACGTAACTCGTAGTGTACTGACTGAAAGGGAACGTCTCGGTTACGTATGTAACCCTCGTTCCCTGAAGGAAGGGAACGGAGACGTTACGTCCCCATGCCACTTCCGCTGTACCGCTGGAACGGCCGGACGCTCATGCCTCGGCTCTTCAGCAGGTAACATAATGCAAGATTGCTACGCAATGCCCTTTATACCCACGCGGTGGGGCGGGGTTGCGTTATGCAAATTCTGCAGACCCATGGCATCTTCATGCCATTGGCTCGTTTTGTAGAGCTCAAAGGCGATTGGCTTCTAAGCGAAACCCCCATTTCGTCAGTAACTGACGTAACGTCTCCGTTCTGTTCCTTCAGGGAACGAGGGTTACATACGTAACCGAGACGTATTGTTGAATATTAACCATTCATATGTGTCACATGTTTGTCTTGTCCTGTGTAAACACATGTGTTGTGTTTGTCATATTTTGGTATGATGTCATGTCTCTGGTCTCTGGTCAACCCCGCCCATCTTGTTATATGGTTATTGGTTTATTTGCCCCACCTGTTCTTCCCCTTTACCTGCCTTGTTTGTCCCCTATTTAATCTTCTTGTGTCTTGAGTCCTGTGCTGGTTCGTTGTCGTTGGTACGTCTCCTGTTTTCATGCTCCTTGTTCCCGATCCTGGTGGTTTGTCTTTGTTATGTTTGATTTTCCACCTCGTAGTTTTATTTTGTGTTTATTTTTATTTTTGTATTTAATAAATACCCATTTCTTGCACTTGAGTCCTCGCTCCCTCTTTATTTGTACCACACCCTGACAGAACGAACCAGCCATTAGAAGACTCAGCTAAGGATGGGTATCTTCCTTTTTCCATCTCCCCCAAACTCACGTTGTAACTCACGTTACATCCGTCATAAGGGAGCTGACCTGAGGGACTTCGCCTGCAGTTTCCTCATCAGCTGGGGCATCTGGGATTCTGGGACTTTGTCCACCATATCTACCATCTTGGTGAGCCAGAACATCCACGGCCAGCAGAGTCCCAGCCCACTGACTGTTCCCTTCCATCTACAGTCAGTGGAGGCCCCAGCCCTCCGATGACCCGGAAACGGAGAAGGAGGAGGAAGAACAGGCCGACCTCGTCGGACACCTCCGCTGAGGAGGATCCGACTTCGGGGGTAGATAGTCCGGTGGTCCCAAGTCCGGTGGTCCCAAGTCCGGTGGTCCCAGGTCCGGTGGTCCCAGGTCCGGTGGTCCCAGGTCCGGTGGTCCCAGCTCCGGTGGTCCCAGCTCCGGTGATCCCAGGTCCGGTGGTCCCAAGTTCGGTGGCCCCTAATCCGTTGGTCCCGAGTCTGGTGGTCCCAGGTCCGGTGGTCCCGAGTCCGGTAACACTCAGAGAGACTGCGGGTGACCGGGAGGTTGACCCCATCAGTCCTGACATGGCCAGGAGGGCTGTGCTGGGGTTTTATGTGGTGGCGGTCTTGCGTGCTTGGGAGGAGCACAGGGCTTCCTTCGGAACTTCGGAGGTTATTCCTGAGCAGCCCGCGGTCGTCCTGGAGGAGTTTCCAGAGCTGCCGAAGTGCATTGCCCTGCCGTGGCTAGCGTCCAGAGATGGCTCCAGTCACTGACCAGCATCCAGAGATGGGTCCAGCCACTGACCAGCGTCCAGAGAGGGCTCCAGCCCACGACCAGAGTCCTGAGAGGGCTCCAGCCTGCGACCAGAGTCCAGAGAGGACTCCTTCTCCTTTTGTCTCGAGTCCAGAGAGGACTCTGCTTCCTGTCTCGAGTCCAGAGAGGACTCTGTTTCCCGTTTTGAGTCTAGAGAGGTGGCCTCCTGCACTGTGTGCGCCGCCCTGGCCTCCTGAACTGTGTGCGCCGCCCTGGCCTCCGGAACTTTGTGCGCCGCCCTGGCCCCCTGAACTGTGTGCGCCGCCTTGGCCTTCTGAACTGTCTGCGCCGCTCTGGTCTGTCCCTCCCGTCCCGCCCTGGTCTGTCCCTCCCGTCCCGCCTGGTCCATCCCTCCCGTCCCGCCCTGGTCATGTTTTGGTATGATGTCATGTCTCTGGTCTCTGGTCAACCCCGCCCATCTTGTTATATGGTTATTGGTTTATTTGCCCCACCTGTTCTTCCCCTTTACCTGCCTTGTTTGTCCCCTATTTAATCTCCTTGTGTCTTGAGTCATGTGCTGGTTCGTTGTCGTTGGTACGTCTCCTGTTTTCATGCTCTTTGTTCCCGATCCTGGTGGTTTGTCTTTATGTTTGATTTTTTTCCCCCTCGTGGGTTTTGTTTTGTGTTTATTTTCATTTTTGTATTTAATAAATACCCATTTCTTGCACTTGAGTCCTCGCTCCCTCTTCATTTGTACCACACCCTGACAATATGTTGTCTTTCATTGACTCAAATCATGGAATCAATGCCTTCTTTATGTGGTATACATGTATATAAAGACTGAACAAAGGAAACCAATAATATATCGTCTCGGTTACGTATGTAACCCTCATTCCCTGAAGGAGGGAACGGAGACGTACGTCGGACGTCACCGACGAATTGGGATCACTTCTGGGAGCCCCTATCAGCTTCGAGTGTATAGAGAACGGGCCAATGGCCATTGGCGTGCGAGATTTGCATCTCGCGCTCCGCCCCGCATCGCGGGTATAAAGCGGAAGCGGATGCAGCGCACATTTGTTTTTCACTGAGGAGCCGAACTAGTGACTCGGCCGCTGCAGTGATGGTACAGCAACTGTGGCGACGGGACGTACGTCTCCGTTCCCTCCTTCAGGGAACGAGGGTTACATACGTAACCGAGACGTTCCCCTTCAGTCGGTCACGTTCGACGTACGTCGGACGTCACCGACGAATTGGGATCCCTATGGAAAACGCCACAGTTACTACCACTTCCAGCGCCCAGCGAAAGCCCCTCAGACCCCCGTCTGTTCGGGGCGGGGAACCTACGCAGGGAGAGTCACTGCTGCTGTTCCGCAAGACCCACTCAGCAGAGTATTGGATAACGCTGGGAAAGCGTGCCCCGGGGGCCGCTGCGGAAGCCACATCCTACCCGTAGGGAGGTATCATGTGGAATATACATGTATGGACTGGCCGTGGGCAGTACAACATACGGAAGTCCCAGGGGTGGCCCCGGCCAATGCAGGCGGGAGACTACACCGCACAGAGACGGCAGAGCGAGCTCTGCCAAGGGAAAGACACGGGCTCGCCGTAGGGAGCCGTACCGTGGAAGAATACACATATGGGACCGCCGTAGGGGTCACAACATATGGATACCCAGCCTAACACAAGTTCCACCAATGCATACGAGTGTTAGACCTGGCGTCGGACGCTCCGCCACGTCTGACTGCCACGGGTTGCGGAGGACTCAACAGGGTTCGCCGTGCTGGGGAACTCGACTGGAGCATATCAGCGCACGTATCCGGTCCATGAGGAGGGGAATGGCGCAGCAAGCCGACACTAGAACGGGCCCTTCGGTGTTACCGGCTATTTGAAGCGAGCACACGGGAAGAAACCGGCTCTACACGGAGGCTATAGAATCTAGCGAATGTGTTAGGTGTCGCCCAGCCCGCAGCTCTACATATATCTGTCAGCGAGGCGCCGTGTGCCAGCGCCCAGGAAGAGGCCACACTCCTAGTGGAGTGGGCCCTCAACCCAAGCGGGCAGGGCACGCCTTGGGTTTCATACGCCAAGGCGATGGCATCCACTATCCAGTGAGCCATCCTCTGCTTGGAGACAGCCTTTCCCTTCTGCTGGCCTCCGTAACAGATGAAGAGCTGTTCTGAGGTCCTGAAGCTTTGCGTTCTGTCCACGTAAGTCCGCAGAGCGCGAACGGGACAGAGAAAAGCCAGGGCTGGGTCTGCCTCCTCCGAAGGCAGCGCTTGCAGGTTCACCACCTGGTCCCGAAAGGGAGTGGTGGGAACCTTGGGCACATATCCGGGCCGGGGTCTCAGGATTACCTGAGAGTTACCCGCCCCGAATTCCAGGCACGATTCGTCGACCGAAAATGCCTGCAGGTCCCCTACCCTCTTGATGGAAGCCAATGCAGTCAGGAGTACTGTCTTCCAGGACAGGATTTTTAACTCTACTGACTGCAAAGGCTCAAAGGGAGCCCTCTGTAATGCGGTTAGCACCAGGGGCAAGTCCCAAGAGGGTATAGAGTGAGGGCGAGGCGGATTTAATCTCCTCGCCCCCCTCAGGAACCTGACGACCAGATCGTGCTTTCCTAGGGACTTACCTTCGACCATGCTGTGATTTGCGGCGATAGCGGCAACATACACTTTGAGGGTGGAGGGAGACAGCCTTCGCTCCAACCCTTCTTGCAGGAAGGAAAGCACAGAGCCGATCGAACATCTTCGGGGGTCTTCTCGACGAGAAGAACACCACTCGACGAACAGGTTCCACTTCAACGCGTAGAGGTGCCTCGTAGAGGGGGCTCTGGCGGAAGTGATGGTGTCTACCACAGCCTGTGGTAGGCCACCTAGAACCTCCGCGTCCCGTCCAGGGACCAGACATGGAGTTTCCAGAGGTCCGGACGCGGGTGCCACAGGGTGCCCCGTCTCTGAGTCAGGAGGTCCTTCCTCAGAGGAATGGGCCAAGGAGGTGCTGTCGCGAGGAGCACTAGTTCCGGGAACCAGGTCCGGTTGGGCCAGTATGGCGCAACTAGCAAGACCTGCTCCTCGTCCTCCCTGACCTTGCACAGTGTCTGCGCAAGAAGGCTCACTGGGGGAAACGCATATTTGCGTAGGCCCCGGGGCCAGCTGTGTGCCAGCGCATCCGAGCCGAGGGTCCCCCCGGTCAGGGAATAGAACAACTGGCAGTGAGACGTGTCCGGGGCGGCAAACAGGTCTACCTGTGCGGTCCCGAAGCGACTCCAGATCAGCTGGACCACCTGGGGATGGAGTCTCCACTCTCCTGGGAGCACTTGCTGTCGTGAGAGCTCGTCGGCTGCACGATTGAGCAGGCCCGGGATATGAATGGCACGAAGCGACCTCAGATGCTTCTGACTCCAGAGGAGGAGATGGCGGGCGAGTTGTGACATGCGGCGGGAGCGTAGACCACCCTGTTTGTTGATGTACGCAACGGCCGCAGTGTTGTCCGTACGGACCAGAACGTGCTTGCCTCGTAGCGGCCCTTTGAGGCGGCCCAGCGCAAGACGAACTGCTAACAACTCGAGGCAATTGATATGCCATTGCAGTTGAGGCCCCGTCCACAGACCCGAAACTGCAAGCCCGTTGTACGTGGCCCCCCAGCCGGTGGATGAGGCATCCGTGGAGACCACAGCATGCCTGGACACTTGTTCTAGGGGAACTCCTGCCCGTAGGAACGAAGGGTCCAACCACAGACTGAAGGTTTGGCGACACTTCGGTGTTACTGAGACACGGAATGAGCCGCTCTGCCACGCCCATCTCGGGACTCGGTCGTGTAGCCAGTGTTGAAGCGGCCTCATATGAAGCAATCCGAGCGGCGTCACTGCGGCTGCGGATGCCATATGCCCCAGGAGCCTCTGAAAATGTTTCAGTGGTACCGCTGTCCTGCATTTGAACGAATTCAAGCAGTTCAACACCGACTGGACGCGCTGCTCTGTGAGTCGCGCTGTCAGATTGACCGAGTCCAACTCCATACCGAGAAAAGAGATCCTCTGCACGGGGCAGAGTTTGCTCTTTTCCCAGTTGACCTGAAGTCCCAACAGGCTGAGGTGACTGAGCACCATGTCCCTGTGTTCGCACAACTGTGCCTTCGACTGAGCCAGAATCAGCCAGTCGTCGAGGTAGTTGAGAATGCGAACACCACGCTCTCTTATGGGAGCAATGGCCGCCTCCGCGACCTTCGTGAAGACGCGGGGCGACAGGGACAGCCCGAAGGGTAGGACTCTGTACTGATATGCCCGTCCCTCGAACGCAAAGCGTAGGAACGGTCTGTGTCGGGGGAGAATCGAGACATGAAAGTACGCGTCCTTCAGGTCGATCGCTGCAAACCAATCTTGGGGACGGATGCACCTGAAGATGCGTTTCTGCGTTAGCATTCTGAACGGCAGCCTGTGAAGGGACCGATTCAAGAACCGCAGGTCCAAGATTGGCTGTAACCCGCCGCCTTTCTTGGGTACAATGAAGTACGGGCTGTAGAAGCCTGTCTTCATATCGGCTGGAGGGACCGGCTCTATCGCGTCCTTCGCCAGTAGGACTGCGATCTCCGCCCGTAGCACGGGGGCGTCCTCCTTCGACACGGAGGTGAAGTGAACGCCCCTGAACTTGGGGGGCCGCCAAGCGAACTGAATCGCATAGCCGAGTCTGATAGTACGGATGAGCCAGCGGGACGGGCTGGGGAGCGCTAACCAGGCTCCCAGCGATCGAACCAGCGGGACCAACGGCACCACAGACGTACCCGCAGCGGGGCAGCGCAGCGGAGTGCAGGGACCCGACTCGGACGGCATCGCGGCCCGAAGTGGGGTCTGAGTGCGCAATGCAACACTTACCTGCTTCCGCTGAGGGGGTGCACGAGTGTGCGGAGGCCTCTTGTGTGCGTCCTGGACACAGCCAGCACCCCCTGCTGGCGATAAGAGAGGCACCGGAGGGTGACAAGGCATGGGAGCGTCGTACACCGCCAAGCGCGCTCTCTTGGCACCCAGAGATTTTAGAAACAGCTCTTTTTTTGAAGTTTTGGGTACCACTGGCCCGAAGGCCAGTGGCGGAACAGAAACCAAACAAGAACATAAAATTCTCTCCCGGCCCTCCAGCGGGAGAAGGAGCGGTGCTGTCACCACCTCCTGAAGAGCTGTCTCCTCCATCTCTGGGTGGCCCGTCTCAGGGTCTCTTACGACGACGCTTGCCACCTGGCTTGGCAGCGGCCTGAGCGGGCTGGACGGCCTTCCCGCGGCCGGCTCCACGCCGTTGCCCTGGTGGAGGCTGCTGCTGGGCTGGGGCGGGAGCGGGGGCGGCGGCGGGCGGCCGCCCTCGGCGACGAGCAGGCGGAGGAGCTGCGGCCGGCGGCTGGGCAGCAGCTGACCGCCGGGGCAGGATGTGTTTGATGGCCTCCGTCTGCTTCTGGACAGTCGAGAACTGCTGGGCAAAGCTCTCGACCGCGTCGCCGAACAGCCCAACCTGGGAAATGGGGGAGTCCAGGAACCGATACTTATCAGTCTCCCTCATATCGGCCAGGTTGAGCCAGAGATGTCGCTCCTGGACCACAAGAGTGGACATCGCCTGACCAATGGAACGGGCGGTGACTTTCGTCGCCCGGAGGGCGAGGTCCGTCGCCGTCCGGAGCTCCCGGAGGAGCTCTGGGTCAGGTCTACCCTCGTGCATGTCCATGAGTGCCTGGGCCTGGTGCACCTGGAGCAACGCCATGGCATGCAAGGCGGACGCAGCCTGTCCACAAGCCTTGTAAGCCTTCCCAGTTAGACTGGAGGAGAACTTACAGGCCTTGGATGGGTGGCGTGGGTCTCCGCGCCAGGTGGAAGCGGACGCCGGACACAGTTGCATCGCGACCGCCCGTTCCACCGGCGGGATCCCCACGTACCCCTTGGCTGGCCCGCCGTCGAGAGTAGTGAGGAGGGAGGAGCTACTCGGCCGGTTTCTGGCAGAAAAAGGTGCCGTCCACGACCTCGTGAGCTCCTCATGCACTTCCGGGAAGAAGGGCACCGGGGCGGGACGCTGAGAACCAGCGCGAGCCGCCCCGAGAAACCAATCATCCAGCCTAGAAGGCTCGGGACACGGTGGAGGGTTCCACACGAGCCCGACCTTTTCGGCGGCCCGGGAAAGCATAGCCGTCAGCTCGGGGTCCGTCTCGGACAACGCCACTCTCCCAGAGGGAGGCAACGCAGCCGGGTCTTCATCCCCCGAGGACTGAAACTCCCCCTCCGATGCAGCGATCGACATCCTATCCTCTGCTGGAGCTCCAAAGGTCACCGTTGGACCACCTCGAGAGGGGCCAGCGACTTCCTCCGAAAGCTCAACCGGCTGCGGCACTACAGAGGGTTTAGGGGCCCACGGAGGCTGGCTCGGCGGGTGTGCCCTAAACGTGATCCTCAGGTCACCCTGGCTATTCGCCGAAGTAGGTCTATCCTGCTGGGCAGGGATAGCACTAGATCGGGGCATAGGTAAGGGGACTCCACCCTCCCGAAGGTAGGCGAGTCTCGACCTTAGCGCCGAGATAGTCATGTTCCCGCAATGGGAACACGAACTATCCACAAACGCTGCCTCGGCATGTTGAATACCCAGACATGTCAGGCACCGATTGTGACCGTCAGCTGGTGACAGGGAACGACCGCATCCAGAAACGCACGGGTGGAATGACATCTTGAAAAAGACGCAATTTCACACCCGTGTTGCTCTTTTAGAAGAAGCTCTTAACGTGCCGAAGCACCCAGGAACAACCGCGGCAAACACAGGGGATAGTGCAGCCTGTGTTTGCACTCACCGTGGAACGCCCCCACCGAACCAACCGGGATGCTGTAAAAACAGCAGTTTGTTTCACCGATTTCGGTGAGCTCGCGGTTGTCACTGCACGTGCCTTCTCCCCAGCACAAAAGCCTCTTCTCTGCTCTCTCTCTCTCTCTCTGCTGACGCAGGAACAGTCTTCCATGAAGCTTGTTTGGCTCCGAAGTGAATGACAAATGTGCGCTGCATCCGCTTCCGCTTTATACCCGCGATGCGGGGCGGAGCGCGAGATGCAAATCTCGCACGCCAATGGCCATTGGCCCGTTCTCTATACACTCGAAGCTGATAGGGGCTCCCAGAAGTGATCCCAATTCGTCGGTGACGTCCGACGTACGTCGAACGTGACCGACTGAAGGGGAACCCCAGGCACTGGATTTATTATTTTCTGTCAGAGCGTGATGGTTTAGTCCCTTCTAATGAATGTATTAAAACACTATCTGAGATTTTACTCTCCCATAATTATTTTATTTTCCAAACGATTTTTGTATTCAAAGAAGAGGTGTGGCGGCCATAGGAAGTGCATTTGCACCCTCTTTTGCAAATCTTTCCATCTAATTTATTGATTTGGAAGATATATTTGGATGGTTGTTTCTGCCTTTTTAATAGTGATGTTGTACAATTCTTTTTTATCAAAATTTAAATAATTGCTCTGATTTACCATGGATTTTGATCCAAACAAAATTAGCTTCTTGGATTTGTGGATAATTCGGGAAGAAAATTGCCTATATACAGACCTTTTTAAGAAACCTACAGCTCACAATACGCTTTTGAGAGCTGACTCTTACCATCCGAGTAAGAACAATAACCCTAAAAGAACAGTCTTCCTTACATCCAAATGTGTCAGTTAAAAAGAATATGTAGTAGACCAGATAATTTTAACACAGATCTTATTGACAGAAAAAATCTTGGTAACAATTTCTATGAAGCCTGCATTTATAATGCATTATAAGGGTATTCATAATATAGTATAATACATGCATAATGCCTTATAAAACAACCTTATAATATGGTGTATAATTTCATGAATAATCGTAAAAACAGCAATAATACTTATCTTTGTGGTTATAACTATTAAGAGGATGATGATTTATAACACACAATGAACAATTTTATCCACTTAAATTATAATGTATTATATATCCCATAGTGTTGTATCTTTTACTTTTCCAAGTCTCATATCTTAACATTGTTTACTTAATATCTGAACAGTATCATACCACATATTATGAGTGGTCTTTTACTACTTAAAGTAAAGTGACAAAAACAAAGTCTTTTGAACATCTAAAAAGCTTTATAATATGGTCATAATATTTATAAGTGGTCTTTGTCTGCTTTAAGTAAATTAACAAAAGTTAAGTCTTCTTTTAAACAGCCATATGTGTTGGGGAAAGTTACTTTTAAAAGTACAATATTGCATTACTCCCTAAAAAGTAGCTAATTACATTACTTTCCATAAAAGGTATTTTGTTATGTTACTTTTGCGTTACTTTTCCCTGCTGGACTTGCTTGTTTTTTAATTTAATTTTTTTTTTTTTCCTGTGCTGCAATTCTGGATTGCAGAAAAATAGGATTCAGGAGAATTAAAATGGCAAAATAACACTTCTTGTGTATTAGTATGATTGAACTGGATAATTGAAGGTCAGCAGCAAAGACATTGGTTAAAATGAGATTAAGGTATATTTATGCAATTTAACATATTGCAGGTTTGCGTAATAGTCTGAGTTTGCATTTCACGGTTTTTATTCATTTTGAAGAATATGTAATCTGTATTTGTGCAAGTGAGATGAGTAAATGCATGCTCACATTATGTCTAGAACTACAATAACCACATGTTTACACAGCATACATAATGCCTCTGCGCCTTACTCCCAATTTCTCTCAACATGGGGACAGCAGAGCCGTCAGTCAATAAATGGGAAAACAAAGTAAATGGAATTACTTATTTGAAAAAGTTGTGTTACTTTTAATGCAACCCCCAACACTGCAGATCTTGAATGCTTCCATTTATGTATGTATGTTTAATATTATTTAATATTATTAATATTGTGGATTTTAATACTTTTGATAGTATTTGCCATGTCGCAGTTTTTAACTGACTTGGTCACGTTGTGGCAGTTTATCCAGGAATTTCACTTTTATCCAGGAATTTCACTTTTCCGGTTGCCACAATGTAACTAAGTTACTTTGCCACAACAAAACTTTAGTCATATTGCTTAATTTAATATTTTTATTAACACTTATTATTAATCTTTTGTTCACTTTTGTGTTTTTCTAAATAAATGAACTGAACTAATTTTAAGTCTGCATTCCTCATTTACTTCTGTTGAAATAGCCATTAAATGAGTTTAGGCATAGAAAAATAAATAATAATAAAAAATGTACCAACTGATTGCCAACACAAAAGTATTAATCCACAATGTTACCACAACATCGCAATTACTAACTGACAACGTCACAAAGTTACATTGTGGCAATGAATTTAGTAATTTCACTTTGACAACCACATACCCCTTTGTTAGCATCTAGCTAAATTTGTTGCCTTAAAATTCATTTTACTCAATATATAATTTTCCAACATCTGTAAAGTTATATAAGTGCCCCAATCTGTTCTTTTTATTTAGTTTAAGGGATTGTGGGTAATATTAACAAAATGATTCACAATCATACTTTGAAAATCCTAATCTCACATATTCCTTCCATTATACTGAACTCACCATTGTCCAGATACCGTACAGTGGAGTTTTTAGAAAAACTCGGGTCGAAGTTTGCCATGAGTGGAGCAATATACTGCGTCGCTGTCAGCATGCGGTGTGTTATCTCTCCAGTGAAAATAAACCCTATAAAAATATTAAGAGTTCAAACATAAGATACAAAATTTCCAGAAAGAAATAGAAAAGATGTTTAAAAAAAAATGTTTAAAAGAAATTAGTTTTAGTTGTTACACAAAAGGGCTATGTTAATTAGGATAAATATTTTGTGCATTAAAAGATGGAACATAACCCTTTCAGTTTAATAATATGACAAAAGTTATGGAAATTAATTCAAGCAGAATGGTGCTAGTAAGTCTGGGGTTAATGTGAAAACAGGTATATTAACACTGCAAAAAATCATCCCATCAGAAATATAATTTTTTTTTTCATTAAAAGGATAATTCACCACTGGCAAAATGGGCTTACAATAAAACTTTCAAAAACAATAAAAGGCTGCCTGTGCGATAGAAAGGCGTAATCAATTTTTAAATCTATGCTACCTGACTAAGGGAAAATAGAGTGGCCGTTGTCTTCCCTTTTGCCAAATAGGTAGGAAAATTTCAACACCCATAATGCAATGGTCATGTTGCATTCTGAAGCCTCTCCCAGTTTGCTCCTATTGGATAGGCTTGACCAGAGTCAAATTTCGCCTTGCTTGAGTAGGAAATACTTCTTAGCAAAACTTGTTAAAGGCTGCATCCAAAAATCACATACTTCCCTACTATATAATATAGGCGAAAAACAGTATGTGGCAAAAGTAGTATGTCCGAATTCACAGTACTCATAGACGAGTAGATAAAAAAAGTACCTAGATGACCTACTACTTCCAGCGAGATTCTGAAGTGGTCATACAATGGAAAATTTACTGTCACATGAAGCCATGGGAGAGGATTTGTGAATGGCAGTGAAGCGACGTAACTGACACTGGTAGGTCACATGATAATGACAACATGGGGAATGTAGTATGTCCGGATTACATTCATACTGCACACATTCATACTATAGAGAACATACTCTTTTAGTGCTTGCAAAGTAAGATAGTAGGCCTATGCGATTTCAGACGCAGCCATAGTCACAATGGTGTCAGCTTGTATTGTTACCAGATGCAAGAATTCAAAGAGTAAACGTTTCGCGTGAGAGTTTTTAAAAAAATTTTTAGGGGTTTTCAGTGAAGGATCCAGAGCGTTGAAACCAATTGTTAAAAGCAGCAAAGAATAGTAAATATGGAGAAAACACTGTTAGAGAAAATCTGAAAGAAAAACATTCAAACTGGATGACTATGAACTAGGAGTGTAACGATTCAAATTACTCACGGTTTTTATCACAGTTTTAGGGTTATGGTTTCGGTACGGTTTGGTATGTGCTATGTTCAGGGAAAAAAGGATCACTGTCAAATAAAAATAAAGAAAATTAAAATAAATAAACTACAAGCAACAGCAGAAATAAATACAATAGAGCAAAGATACAAATAAAATAAACAGTGCTTTTCAGGTTATTTAGATTCTAAAGGGGCTTTCGCACTGGATAGTTATAGGAACTAGCCAACAAGGTGGCTCCCCCGAGAACTAAATGTTCCCCTAGGGCCATTTTCCTGGTTGCATTCGCACTGCCAGTAGGAACTCTGAAGTGACGTAATCCGCGATTGTTGTTGTGACTTTTATTTTGACGGTGCGGCAGACATTTATTTTGACGGGGCGGAGAACGCCAGAGCCTGAGCACACAGCGTTCCTATTCTCCATCTTCATTAGTTTACGATCTGTTAACGGTCCTGTCTAAAACGCTATTCGATAAAACTGTTATACAAAGAAAGTAGATATTATATGAAAAAAGTATTAGAGTTTGCCGTATGATTGATGTACAATGTCTTGCAAACTATTTATGTGTGTTTGCAAGCTATGATTTTATGATTTTTTTTTTTTCTTTTTTTTTTGTATATTGAAACTATTATAAATATTTGCCTGCCTTTGAGAAGTTAGATGTCTGTATTAATATACTATATTCACCCTTTCATCCAGAACGTTTACGTGTCTGGTTAATATTTGGCTGCATTCGATTTTGAGGAATTAAATGATAAATGTGACCCGTGCTGGCAAAATGAGTTGGAATGCGTACAGGCTAATTACGAACTACAGGCAAAACAAGTGAAATTTGTGATAGTGAAAAATTTTGGTCCAAACCGGGGAAATTGGTTGCAAAGGTTCAAAGGGTTCAATCATATTAATGGGTCAGTTTCCAGTATTTAACAAGACACTTTTCACTGAGAGACCACAACTAAATTCACCTGTACATTCAGAGTCACACTACTAAACACTTACAACACCAGCACACTGGCTTCACGATAACTCGCTGATGGTTCTGTCCATGACAGAAAAATCCTTGGTGCATCAGGCACGTTGATAAAATCAATGAGAAGAGCCCAAGCAACCAGAGTTGATGACGAAAATGTGCCGTAAGCACCAGAGACAAGTCCCAAGAGGGTACTGAGTATGAGCGAGGAGGATTTAATCTTCTCGCTCCCCTCAGGAACCTAACAATCAAGTCGTGCTTTCCAAGAGACTTGCCATCAACTGCATCGTGATGTGCGGCGATCACGGCAACATACACTTTGAGGGTGGAGGGAGACAGCCTACACTCCAGCCCATCTTGCAAGAAGGAAAGCACGATTCCGATCGAGCATCTTCAGGGGTCTTCCAGGCAAGAAGAGCGCCACTCGATGAACAGGTTCCACTTAAACGCATAGAGGCGCCTCATAAAGGGGGCTCTAGCTGAAGTGATGGTGTTTACCACCGCTTGGGGTAGATCACCTACGTCCTCCGTCCAGAGACCAGACGTGGAGATTCCAGAGACTTGCGTAGGCCCCGGGGCCAGCTGTGTGCCAGTCCGTCCGTGCCGAGGGTCCCCTCGGACAGGGAGTAAAACAACTGGCAGTGAGACATGTCCAGGGTGGCAAACAGATCTACCTGTGCAGTCCCGAAGCACCTCAAAATCAGTTGGACTGCCTGGGGATAGAGTCTCCACTCTCCCAGAAGCAATTGCTGTCGTGAGAGCTCGTTGGCTGCACGATTGAGCAGGCCTGGTATGTGAGTGGCGTGAAGCGACCTCAGATGCTTCTGACTCCATAGGAGGAGATGGCGGGCAAGTTGTGACATGCGGCGGGAGCGTAGACCACCTTGGCAGTTGCTGTACGCAACGGTCACAGTGCTGTCCATATGGACCAGTACATGCTTGCCACATAGCGGCCCTTTGAGGCGGCAAAGCGCAAGATGTATTGCTAACAACTCGAGGCAGTTGATGTGCCAATGCAGTTGGGGACCCGTCTAAATGCCCGATGCTGCATGCCCGTTGTACGTGGCCCCCCAGCCGGTGGTGGAAGCATCTGTGGAGACCACTTGTTCTAGGGGAACTCCTGCCCGTAGAAATGAAAGGTCCGACCACGGCCGAAGGTTTGGTGGCGGGCCAGGGTGATTGTCACACGGAGCATGCCGCTCTGCCACACCCATTTCGGAACTCGGTCGTGAAGCCTGTGATGAAGCGGCCTCATATGAAGCAGTCTGAGTGGCGTTACTGCGGATGCAGATGCCATATGCCATATGCCCCAGGAGCCTCTGAAAATGTTTCAGTTGGGCCGCTGTTCTGCGTTTGAACGAATTCAAGCAGTTCAACACCAACTGAACCTGTTCCTCTGTGAGGTGTGCTATTAGGTTGACCAAGTCCAACTCCATACCGAGAAAAGAGATCCTCTGCATGGGGGAGAGTTTGATCTTTTCCCAGTTGACCCAAAGACCAAACTGTCTGAGGTGACTGAGCACCATGTCCCTGTGTTCGCACAACTGCTCTCTCGACTGGGCCAGTATGAGCCAGTTGTCGAGATAGTTGAGGATGCAAATGCCACGTTCTCTCATGGGAACAATGGCTGCCTCCGCGACCTTCGTGAAGACGCAAGGCGACAGCCCAAAGGGTAGGACTTTGTACTGATATTCCCGTCCCTCGAATGCAAAGTGTAGGAACGGTCTGTGTTGAAGGAGAATCGAGACATGAAAGTACGCGTCTTTCAGGTCGATCGTTGCAAACCAATCTTGGGGACGGATGCACCCGAAGATGCGTTTCTGCGTCAACATCTTGAACGGCAGCCTGTGCAGGGACCGATTCAAGACTCGCAGGTCCAAGATTGGCTGTAACCCACCGCCTTTCTTGGGTACAATAAAGTACGGGCTGTAAAACCCAGTCTTCATATCGGCTGGAGGGACCGGCTCTATCGTGTCTTTTGCCAGTAGGTCTGCGATCTCCGGCCAAAACACAGGAGCACCCTCGTTCAGCACAGAGGTGAACTGAATGCCCCTGAACTTGGGGGGACGCCGGGGCCATAGCCGAGTCTGATGGTACGGATGAGCCAGTGAGACGGACTGGGAAGCGCTAGCCAGGCTCCCAGAGACCGTGCAAGCGGGACCAACGGAACCACAGATGTACTCGCAGTGGGGCAGTGAGGTTGCAGGGACCCGACTTGGACGGCATAGCGGCCCGAAGTGGGACCGGATTGAGTGGTGTAACACTTACCTGCTTCCCCGGTTGGGCGGAGGGTGTGCGAGGAGGCCTCTTCCCTACGTCCTTGACACACGTGCTGCTGCCCACTAGCGATGTGAGAGGGGGCTGAGGGTGGCAAGGCATAATGTCGCACACCGTCAAGCGCGCACTCTTGGGACCCAGAGATAGAGGAAACAGCTCTTTTATTGAGAATTTGGGTGCCAGAAATCAAAGGAAAACAAATATTCTCCACCCGGCCCTCCTCCGGGGGAGGGAGTGGTGCGGTCACCATCTCCCGCCTCATGGATGCTTGTACTTCCGCTTGCCACCTGGCTTGGCAGTTGCCTGGACAGGCTGGATGGCCCGCCTGCGACTGGCTCCATGCTGTGGCCTGGGTGAAGGCTGCTGCAGTGGAGGCCGTCGCAGGGGGATGCCCTCGGCGACGAGCAGGATGTGTCGAATCACCTCCATCTGCTTCTGGGCAGCCGAGAACGGCTGGGCAAAGCTCTCAACTGTGTCGCAGAAAAGGCCAGCCTGGGAAATAGGGGGAGTCCAGGAAACTATATTTATTGGTCTCCCTCATGTCCGCCAGGTTCAGCCAGAGATGGTGCTCCTGGACCACTAATGTGGAAATCGCCTGACCGATTGAGCGTGCAGTGACTTTTGTCCGTCGCTGTACGGAGCTCATTCAAGAGCTCTTGGGCGGCCCTACCCTCGTGCATGTCTATGAGCGCCTTGGACTGATGGACCTGCAATAGCACCATAGCATGCAGGGTGGAAGCAGCCTGTCCACAGGCTCTGTAAGCCCTACCCGTGAGAAGAGACGAGAACTTGCAGGCCTTTGATGGGAGACGTGGATTACCACAGGACACAGCTGCATCACAACGGCCCGCTCCACCGGGGGGGATCTCCATGGACCGGGATAACATAGCTGTCAATTCTGGGTCAGGCTCAGGAAATTCTACCTTCCTGGAAGGAGGCAACGCAGCCGAGTCTTCATTCTCAGATGAGTGAAGCTCCCCCTTCGATGCTGCGATTGACATCTGGTCGTCAGCAGGAGCCCAAAATGAAATGGCTGGTCGCTTATGAGAGGGACCAGCACGCTCCTTTGGAAGCTCCACGGCTTGCGGTGTGCTAGAGGAGTGAGGGGCCCACGGAGATTGCCTTGGCAGGGAAGCCCTCGCGGTGATCCTCAGGTCACACTGGCTATTCGCCGAAGTAGCCCTTTTCTGAGTTTCAGAAGAGGAACTAGATCGGGGTATAAGTAAGCGGACTCCACCGCCTCGACCATAACACCGCGATGGTCACATTCCTGCAGTGAGAATATGAGTCATTCACAAAAGCTGCCTTAGTGTGATAAAGACCCAGACACATGATACATCAATTGTGACCGTCAGCTGGCACCAGGGAACGACCACATCCAGTAACGCACAGGTGGAATGACATCTTTAAAAAGACGCAGTGTCACACTTATGTTGCTCTTTTAGGGGGAAAAAAACCTCTCTTTTTAGTGCTGAAGCACACAGGGAAATGGCCGCAGCACACAATCAGAGATAGTGCAGCCTG
This sequence comes from Coreius guichenoti, assembly GCA_039654105.1. NCBI lineage: Eukaryota > Metazoa > Chordata > Actinopteri > Cypriniformes > Gobionidae > Coreius > Coreius guichenoti. The sequence goes on from CM077187.1 coordinate 13,781,967, forward strand.
CTGTGTGCACTCACACTTGTTGAAGAAGCCCTCAAATCGAAACAGAAACAATGCTCACTGAAGACGCACACTCTCACTGACAGTGCTGTGAAAACAGCAGTTGTTGAGCTGGTGAGCTCGCGACCACCGCTGTATGTGCAGTCACACCAACACCGGAGGAAAGTGGCTCTTTCTGAAGAATTCTCTCGTTAGTCGACACACTCTTAGGAGACTGAAGCAGGAACAAACGATCCGCTCGGCTCTGAGGCAAAAGACAAAGGTGGGTTGCATCTGCTTCCGTATTTATACCCGCACTGCGGGGTGGAGCGCGAGATTCAAATCTTGCATGCCAATGTGCATTGGCTCATTTAGTTTACACTCAAAGGTGATTGGGCTCCCTGGCGGGATCCCAATATGTTGGTGATGTTGACGTAATGTCAAACCTGACCGACTGAAAGGGAGCTAGATTTTTTTTCTCAACATTGACTTTGCTGACACTATCGACTTCAAATAGGTGTAACTCAGTCATTGTTTGTCTGATTCCAACAAATCATACATCATTTTGAAGGTTTATTTATAGAGAATTAATTGCTCATTGTGACTCATTTTGCCAGCACGGTTCACAAATACTCATCTGACTTTGAGAAGTTAGATGTCAGTATTAATATACTATATAAAGCCTTTCATTCAGACAGTTTACTTGTCTGGTTGTTCTTTAGCTCCATTTAATTCTGAGGAATTAAATGGTGAAGTAGCCACCTGGCTTTGAAAATTCTAGATGTCTATTTAAGAGCTGAATGTTGCTACTCGATAGAGACTGGGGTCCGAGGTGGCACTTGCAGCTGGAAGTCCTCCCAGGGGCAGACGGATCTGAGGACTGTCATCCTCTCGAGGAAGGCTTCAGTCCTGATACTGCAGGGCTTAGGATTTCCCTTCCTCCGGAGGACTGTTCTGCCAACCCGCCACCTCTGGTGCTTCGGGGCACAGCGGTTTCCAGTGAGTTTGTCCCAGTGTCTGCCCAGCAATATTGTGGAACTGTGAGGCTCACTCCCAAGGAGGGGATGAGATAATGCAACGCTGATGTAGGCTACAGTACAATGACAGTTGCACAGATGTGTGTGTGTGTGCATGTTGGGAGTTGGGAACCGGTGAGAAAACGTCCGGTACCCGGTAACTTTACCAGTAATAATATTAATTTAGTTCTGCTTAACGGTTCCTGAACGCTGTAACTAACAGCTGCCAGGACCTGTCTACGTGACTAAATCAGCCATCAACACAGCCGCGTGTGATTTGTTTACATACTAGCTGCGGTAGGTCTATATCTGTGGACTCAGATTAGCAGCAGTCAGTATATGACTGTATGTGACACGGGAAATCAATGAATAAAAAGATTTTTAAAAAATTATATTCTAAGATTATTATTACTTATATTGATTTTGTTAATAACTTGACAGCACTTAAATGTGTATTCTTACAAGTTAAAGAACAATGTTTGTGCAATTCCTGTTTTTCACCTTTATGAGGCAAAAAAAAAAAAAAAAAAAACTGGCTGGTAAAAAGTCACTGTGGCAGGTGGTCAAAAAAGTTAGTTTCAGGCCCTGCTCGAGAGGCTGATATCTCTTTAAACTGTTTGGCAGCAATTTCTGCCAATTGTGTCCCTGTGGGTTTTGTAATTTAAAGCGGGATTTAAATTATGCCAAGGTGCTCAGGCCTCTGAGGGCAGACCCCTCCGCGAGGAAGTCATACACCTCATCATACACTGCTCGCTTCTCCTTGGTGCCCTCAGGGGACTGCTCAACTGCCAACACTGCCGAGCTGACTACTTGAAAGAGTAGTAGAGACCAGTCTCGATAGGCTGGTTACCTTAGTAGACCATTTGGCAGTGTAGGAACTTATGCCAAAAGTGTCTTGTGGGTCCTGCAGACTGTAGAGAGAGGCTATAGAATTCAGTTACGGTTCTTATCCAGGAACCGCCTCATCTGCACACTGTTGCGAATCGTGGCACAAATCAGATCTGAGGACTGGTTTGTCACAAAAGATCTCAAGGATGCATACTTCCATATATCCATCCTTCCTCAACTTATCAAGTTCCTCAGGTTTGCTTTCGGGGGCGAACCTTACCAGTTATCAGGTTCTTCCTTTCGGCCTAGCCTTGTCACCCTGTACTTTCACAAATTGCCTGTATGCATCTCTGGTTCTTTGCAACTCCAGGGCATTCACATATTTAATTACATCAACGATTGGTTGACTTTGGCTCAATTGGAGCAGATGGCAGTTTGGCAAAGAGATGTTGTCCTCCCCCACATGAAAGAACTGGGGTTAAGGCTGAACTCAAAAAAAATTGTGCTTTCTCCATCTCAGAGGACCACTTTTCTATGCATGGTGTGGGATTCGACGACGATGCAGGCATGTCTGTCTCCAGCTCAAATCGTGTTGATCCTCACAGCTGTGAACAAGATAAATCTAGATCAGTCACTCACTGTCAAACAGTTTCAAGACCTTTCAAGACCAGCGATGTCCAACGGGATACTTTTTGACCTGCTGTACATGAGACGTTTGCAGTGCAGTGGTCAAGACCAAGGGGTTTCCTTGAGGGGCAACCTGTTCCGCATGATCAAGGTAACGCATACCTTAGTGATGTGGAAGAGGCATAACACTTATGACAGATGCTTCCCTCATAAGGTTGCATAGCGATCATGGACGGTCGCTCAGCTCAGGGTCTGTGTAGGGGTCATCATCCCTCTTGGCACATAATTGTCTGCTGATAATGGCTGTCTTTCAAGCATTGAAACAGTTCCTCCTAGACCTGAGGGGCCATCATGTGCTTGTCCAAACAGGCAACACATCGGTGGTCACCTATATAAATCATCAGGGGGCTCTGAGGTCACGCCACTTTGCAAACTGGCACACCGGATCCTCCTGTGAGCTCAGGGAAGCTGCTCTTCCTGAGAACATTCTACATCCCTGGGCACCAAAATCAGGGAGCAGACATCCTGTTGAGGCAGGGGCTGAGGCCTGGGGAATGAAGACTCCACCCCGAAGTGGTGGAGCCCCTTTGGAGGGAATTCGGCCTATTCGGATCTATTTGCATCTCAGGAAACGACACACTGTCCGCTCTGGTTCTCCCTCTCACATCCAGCCCCTCTGGGGTTGGATGTCATGGTGCAGACGTGGCCGAGGCTGTTCCCAGGAGTGAGTCTGGGATGGGGCCCGTCTGTGTGGTTCTCTGACATTGTGTCTCTCCTCGACAGCTCTCTAATGGAAATTCTGGTCAGGATGGATCTTTTGTCTCAGACAGGGGGTTCAATCCTTCACCCCCACCAGAGTTATGGAAGTTGTGAGGTTGGCCTCTGAGGGGGCCCAACTGATAGACTCAGGTCTCTCAACTGAGGTTGTTGAGACCATACTTCACTCCAGAGCTCCCTCCACGAGGAAACTGGCGGAAATCATCAGCTGGATCCAGTTAACTGCCCAGTTGGTACAGTGCTGGAACGATTCTCTGCAGGGTTATCCCACTTCACTCTAAAAGTTTATGTGGCGGTCATAGCTGCTTACCATGCACCTTTGGGTGGTGTATCATTGGGGAGAAACACGTTAGTAACTCGTTTCCTCCATGGTGCGTCGGACCAGGAGAAAGAGTATCGTGGCTTCTAAAGCCTTATTATCAGGGGTATCTCTACAAGAGGTGTGTGATACGGTGTACTGATCCTCTCCGCACACCTTTGTGAGGTTTTGCAAGCTAGACTTGGGCTCCACACCGGGGTCCCAGGTGCTGGTGTCTAAGTTGCGCTCGCTATGATTTCACAAAAGACAGGCACTTGTCATTTGGCGGAGTGGGTATTAACATTCCCATAGTGTTGTAATTTCTCTTAACAAAGAAAACGAGTTCAGGTAACAAAGAGAACGAGTAAACATTGTTTATTTACATATATTTACATCTGTAACAATACAATGTGGGGTGAAAATCTGACAAACTTATACTTTACTGTTTTTGTTTTTATTTTTATTTTATTTTTTACAATTGCTAGGACCAGTTTCTCAATACTTAGGTTACTTTTTCAAAACTCTTCACACAGTGAGCACACAATAACTACCCCATCTGAGGCAATTTCCAATGTAAATCTGTGGTGAAAAATGGAACTGCAGTGCGCTCTCATAGAGAGCCATTCTGGCTGCCTCGCTGATTTTCACGTTAGGTAAACACACCTTATGTAACCTCGCTCCAGACCAAGATGATATCAGTCCGCTTCAGCTATGTGTCTGCATCAGGTTAGTAACTAGTTGGCATGTCTCTTCTATCTGTGTGGAGTAGCATATCAGATGAATGAAATTATAAATCCTTTAGATTAAACGTGCTCATGTGAATAGCTTTTATATGCAGTGTTTGTTTTATGTTTGTTCTGAGAACTTTTTTTCCCCTCACTGGAATTCCTACCTTTTAATATTCAAAAACAACATTTGGATGCAATAAATACATTAAGGCAATTCTAAGATGGCATTCTATGCGTTTGTCATGTATACTAAAGTCTGTCAATCATCATTAGAGCGCCACCCTCAGAATAACGCAAGGACATTAGAATTCTGTCAAAAGTGTGTCTGATGTGTTCAGCGATTAGGATAGCTTACAAAATGTTTATCATAAACTAGTGATAAGACCCAGAATCTGCCCTACCTAAATTTATGGCCAGGAGCCGCTACTGGTGTGAACTGATACAGTATTAGGCTAATATTGTAGATCTACTGTTGGGTTGGGTTTTGCTCAATATGATGGTAAGTGGCAGTTCAGTGGGCTTGCTGCAGTTGAATATCTAAGAGACGTCCTCTGTCCCAGACAAAACCTAAAATACTATGTGGAGGATGCAAGATAATTTAATAATTATATGACTGCGTGGTGAACCTATGATATGGCACGGTCTCCATGCTACACTAATAATAGTAGTAAGGCTTTCCTCTGTGTACACACATCCTTACACGTACAATTTTGGCTGTATTAATTGTGGCCCCTTTAAAAATTGTGTGAGAAATTGTATGTTTCTTGTCCTCTCTGACCCAGTCGTCTAGCCATCACAATTTGGCACTTGTCAAACTCTCTCAAATCTTTATGCTTGCCCATTTTTCCTGCTAACACATCAACTTTGAGGACAAAATGTTTACTTGCTGCCTAATATATCCCAACCACTAACAGGTGCCATGATGAAGAGATAATCAGTGTTATTCATATTCAGTCATAATGTTAACAGAAATTAACTCTACGAACATGGAAAACAGTAATAGATGGACCTCTCAACCTTTACGTTAAAGAGGAAATCCAACGCAACTTTGAGGGGACCAAGCAAAACATGATTATGTATTTCTGCTCAGCTAGCGACATTGGACATCAACCACATGGCAAACACTAATACTTTTTCATATACTGTTTACTTTCTTTGTATAACAGTTCTATCTAATAACATATTAGACAGGACTGTTAAACAGATTGTAAATGAATGAAGACGGAGAATGTGAGAGCTGTGTGCTCAGGCTCTGGCGCTCTCAGCGTCGTCAAAATAAAGGTCCGCCGCGCCGTCAAACTAAAAGTCACAACAACAAGCGCGCTTATGTAACTTTAGAGTTCCTACTGGCAGTGCGAATGCAACCAGGAAAATGTCCCTAGGGGAACTTTTAGTTCTCTGGGAATCACCCTGGTGGTTAGTTCCTATAACTAAGTTTCTAGAACTACCCGGTGCGAAAGGGGCTATAGAGACCTAAAACAGACCTTCTTTTTGAAGATCTCTGGTTGACTTCTACCTTGAACAGCAGAACTGAAATCCTCTCTAATATCCACAGTTGACTTCGTTCAACTGCATAATTCTATATCATGTCTACAACCTATATATGTTACTATTATGTTTAGATCACACATAATTCATGCAATTGTTATAACTATTGAATGGATTATTGGAGCTGTGTCTTGTGTGTGAATGATTTCTTGAATTATGGTATGGATCAAATCTGTGTAAAATGTATTATACTCTCATTATAAAATTCATGTTGAAATCATACGGGAAAGTTAAGAGACCATGTGACCAGTGTTGGGCAGTAGCGAGCTACAAGTAGCCACGCTACTAGCTTAACTAAATTTTTCAGTAGCTTGTCAGTAGCTCAATTACTTTTAAAACAGTGTAGCTTTTCCAGTAGCTAACTACTTTATCCAGCAAGTAGCGGTGTAGCGTGACCAAAAGCTACATTCCATTTTGGGTTCTGACGAGACAACGAGTCTGTAATGAGCGAAGCGGAGCGGTGTGACGCTCAGCTCAATAATCCGCTCTGTGCAGGAGCGCTCCACTCATGAACCGCTCACCGGTAAAACAACATTCGCTCAAATCCCGCTTAGACATGAAATTTATCTGTACTGTAGCCTACTATACTTGTTGTAGCCATTAAACAATTTTGTTTCATATTTATGTTTAAATATTATAATGTTATTTTTAAATTTCATCTAGGCTATATTGATTATGAAAAGTGCAAAGATGCGTAGCTAATATATGTCAAAGACATAGGGTCAGAAATGATTTTGACCACTTCATTAAGTTTTGTTTTGTAGAAAGCCTTTCTTTAAAGTGAATTTTGTTTTGTATAAATTGTATCTTAATTTTAATCAATGTTTCATCAGCCAATTGCCTGGATTTAAAAAATAAGAAGCAAATAGACTATAGCAGACAATAATCGTGACATGAAGGTGCCAGAGCGATCACTTGCATTGCACATGAACTGGAGGGCGTCTCATAAATAAACCAAGAAATATGAAGAAATATGTGTATAAAAATCTTGAAATGTCCACTTTTAAACAAAACAATTCAAAACGTAAAGAAATAGTCAAGCAAATCGCACTGTTCACGTGAGCAGCTCATGACTAGGCTACTCAGAGCGTTTCTGTTCAAAATGCTGCGCGCTCCATCACTGCATGTGCTGTGAGTTTAACCTGCATTTTTAGACTAATCCTGACTCCTGAGTATTTAATTTAAGTTGCATACATTTTGTTCTTGTTCATTAACAATTATTCAGTTATTTGTAACAATGTCATTGTAAAAAAAAAAGTAGTTTCAATGTAGCTAGCTACTTTTTGATAGTAACTTGTAGTGTAGCTAACTACTTTTTCAAAAGGGTAGCTTGAATGTAACTTAATTACTTTAACTTACAAGTAGCTTGTAACTTGTAAAGCTACAGTTTCAAAGTAGCTTGCCCAACACTGGTTACAAGGAATAAATCTTTATTCCGATTTCAGAATGCGCACTTTGACATTTGTAATACATGTGCTGAAGTGTCTCGTCCACCTGCCCGCCGAGCTGATGTTCACTACTGTAATGAATATGAATGTAACTTTTTGATAAGCAGGGGAAATTCCTGATTTTAAACAAATAACCATTTACAGTGCATCCGGAAAGTATTCACAGGGCTTCATATTTTCCACATTTTATGTTACAACCTTATTCCAAAATGGATTAAATTCATTATTTTCTTCAAAATTCTACAAGCAATACCCCATAATGACGTGAAAGAAGTTTGTTTGAAATCTTTGCAAATTTATTAAAAATAAAAAACGAAAAAATCATATGTACATAAGTATTAACAGCCTTTGCCATAACACTCGAAATTGAGCACAAACCAAGCCATGAAGTCCAAGGAATTGTCTGTAGAGCTCCGAGACAGGATTGTATCAATGCACAGATCTGGGGAAGGGTACAGAAAAATTTCTGCAGCATTGAAGGTCCCAATGAGAACAGTGGCCTCCATCATCCGTAAATGGAAGAAGTTTGGAACCACCAGGAATCTTCCTAGAGCTGGCCGCCCCAAACTGAGTGATCGGGGGAGAAGGGCCTTAGTCAGGGAGGTGACCAAGAACCCGATGGTCACTCTGGCATTTCTCTGTGGAGAGAGGAGAACCTTCCAGAAGAACAACCATCTCTGCAGCACTCCACCAATCAGGCCTGTATGGTAGAGTGGCCAGACGGAAGCCACTCCTCAGTAAAAGGCACATGACAGCCCGCCTGGAGTTTGCCAAATAGCACCTGAAGGACTCTCAGACCATGAGAAACAAAATTCTCTGGTCTGATGAAACAAAGATTGAACTCTTTGGCCTGAATGGCAAGCGTCATGTCTGGAGGAAACCAGGCACCGCTCACCACCTGGCCAGTACCATCCCTACAGTGAAGCATGGTGGTGGCAGCATTATGCTGTGGGGATGTTTTTCAGCGGCAGGAACTGGGAGACTAGTCAGGATTGAGGGAAAGATGAATGCAGCAATGTACAGAGACATCCTTAAAGAAAACCTGCTCCAGAGCACTCTGGACCTCAGACTGGGGTAAAGGTTCATCTTCCAACAGACAACGACCCTAAGCACACAGCCAAGATAGCAAAGGAGTGGCTACGGGACAACTCTGTGAATGTCCTTGAGTGGCCCAGCCAGAGCCCAGACTTGAACCCGACTGAACATCTCTGGAGAGATCTGAAAATGGCTGTGCACCAACGCTCCCCATCCAACCTGATGGAGCTTGAGAGATCCTGCAAAGAAGAATGGGAGAAACTGCCCAAAAATAGGAGTGCCAAGCTTGTAGCATCATACTCAAAAAGACTTGAGGCCGTAATTGGTGCCACAGGTGCTTCAACAAAGTATTAAGCAAAGGCTGTGAATACATATGTACATGTGATTTCCGTTTTTTATTTTTAATACATTTGCAAAAATTTCAAACAAACTTTCACGTTGTTATTATGGGGTATTGTTTGGAGAATTTTGAGAAAAATAATGAATTTAATCCATTTTGGAATAAGGCTGTAACATAACAAAATGTGGAAAAAGTGAAGCGCTGTGAATACTTTCCGGATGCACTGTACATGCTTAGGACATTGCGTAGTAAGAATGGGACTTACAATATAAAAACAGTGTCTCCTTAGGCAATGTTTTCTCAGTAAAATCATATAATTTCTTATTAATTCAATAGAACGCGTGAGCTTACTAAGAAATACAAATATGGTGGCGCTGTGGCTTCATTTTTTATGACATCATGAGCAATCCAGTTCCCTTTCGAGGAAACTCGCACTCCGTCAGTAACGACACTTCGGGGACGCTCCCTTAGTGTAGCACGTCTGAAGCATGAATGAAACTATTCCAATTCTGATTGCCGCTACGTCATGATGTAGCATGTGACGGCATACATGGAAGCTACAAAAGGACGCCGGCACACAACAGAGTTAGCTTTGTGCTCTTCAGCTAGTGTGTGTGTCTGTTCCAGTCAAAATCTCAGTCAGAAACACGTTTAAACAGTGTGTGCATCCCTGCCCCAGATATCTGACAGGTGGGGACACACATCAGTTATGTGTTCACTGTTTGGGAGTGCAGCACGCACGGGCAGCTCTCGTGGGGGCTGCCTGTGAAGAATGTGAGAAACTGCCGTTGAGAGTGCTGCTCTCCTGTCTGGCCTTGTTCGATGAGACCGGCCAGGCTTGCGTTCCCCATGGTTCGGGTCCCATGTCTGCTGAGGTGGTGCGGTGTCTCAGATCATGGGGTTTGCAGAGAGAGTTGGTGGATGAGATCGAGACTGCTGAGGCACGTTCTCTGTCATCATCTGCCAGCTCTGATGCTCTCCCTCCCCGTGCAGAAGCCCGCCCCGCGGCTTCTTCTGCTTGGGGTGAGGGCCAGATGCTTGGGCTATCTGCTTCTGAGGAAGTACATTGGCGGAGGACATTGAAGCAAGCTCGCCACTTCATGTCCCCGCTTACGAGGAGCTTGTAGAGGTTGTGACGCATGCTGTGGCCAGACTTAACATCAGCTGGCCCCATGAAAGTGAGGAAGCGCAGGTTAAAAGCAAGTTGGATGAGTGTTTCCTGAAGCACAGATCATAGCCTCAACGCCGGGGCTTACCGTTTTTTCCTGACTTGCACGAGTTGTGGAAGTTGTGGAATAAACCATACTCCTCTCGTTTGTCCAACCCCCCTGTATTAAATGACTGTAACATCGGGGGGGCGAGAGAGAACGGGTATGGGATGGGATAGGGTGGAGAAGGCTTTGGCCAGTTATTTGTCACCCGACGTTGCGTCATCCCTAAAAGCCCCGGCACTGCCCACCAAATCCTGCCGTGACACTTCAGCTTTGGTGGGCAGAGCTTATATGTATAGGTCGGGCTGGTGCTTGCTTGCATATGATGTCAATTTTGCAAGCATACCAGGCCGACTTTCTGAAAGATCTCGATGAAGGCGACGGGTCCACGCCTGAAGATATTGCAGAGCTGCGTAAGGCTGCAGACCTGTCTCTCCATGTTACCAAGGAGACGGCCCGTTCCATCGGCCGCTCCATAGCAGCACTGGTAACGATGGAGAGACACCTGTGGTTAAATCTATCAGGTGTCAAGGAGAAGGATAAAACTTTTCTTCTTGATGCCCCAGTCTCGCCTTCTGGCCTATTCGGCAGCGCCGTTGAGTCAGTGGTCGATAGGTTTCAGGAGGCGACAAAACAGTCTGCAGCCTTTAAGCAGTATCTTCCTCGCCGGTCGAGATCTAAGACTGTCCCTAGTGGACAGCCGCAGCCATCAATGAGCTCCTTGTCTAGGCAGACACAAAAAGATTGTGTCGCCTCTAGGGCTCCTCCGTGGGGCTCCTCTGCAGGGCTCATGGCAGCAGAGGCAGCATTCTCGCCTGAAGCCTGTCGACAAGAAGGTTGATTTGAGGACCGTCCTTCAAGCGAAAAAAACTTCAGGGAAGAGGTCCTAACACTAGAAAAAGCAGGACCTCTGAGGGCTGCCCCCTCAGGAAATCGATGTTGGAAACCCGCCGTCCAGTACGCTTCGGGCCACATCGCCCGCACACCAAAAGTCATTTTCAACTTCTCCCTGCCAGTCAGCCGCTTCAGGTAGAACGATACTCTAAGAACACATGAGGTCAGCCTCGAGAGGCTGATTCCCTTAGTAGATTTTTTTCCAGGCATGGAAATGCCTTCCGAATTTATCTCTATGGGTCCTGCGTACTGTAGAAAAATGATACAGACTGCAGTTCAGATGTCGCCCCCCGTAGTTCAACGGGGTGGTCTGGTCCGGGCAGTGGTTCCAGAGCAGGGTCGGGTAATGGAACAGGAAGTTCACTCTCTGTTGGTAAAGGAGGCCATAGAACGTGTTCCTTCACCAGACAGGGAGTCCAGGTTCTACACCCGGTACTTTATAGTTCCCAAGAAGGATGGGGGGTTGCGTCCCATTTTAGATCTAAGGCACTTGAATCGTTCTCTGAGGAGATTCAGGTTCAAGATGCTCACCATTCCCATCATCGTGAATCAAATCAGGTCGAAGGACTGGTTTGTCACAATAGATCTAAAGGAGGCATACTTCCACGTGTCCATCATTCCTTCTCACAGGAAGTTCCTGAGGTTCGCTATCGGGGGCGAAGCGTTCCAATATCGGGTTCTTCCGTTCGGCCTAGCTCTCTCCTCTCACACGTTCACCAAATACATGGATGCAGCTCTGGCCCCCCTGAGGCTCCAAGGCATTCGGGTGCTCAATTATATCGACGACTGGCTCATTTTGGCTCAGTCTTGAGAATTGGCAGTTCGGCATCGATATGTCGTCCTTGGCCATATCCAAAAGTTGGGGTTGAAACTCAACACGAAAAAGAGCTTGGTCATGGACGGCCGCTTTGCAAGAGGTCTGTGGCAGGCCCAGCATTACACTTAAATGCTGGCTTGCTCAGTTGGGGACACCTAAATTTCAACTATATTACTGATCTGCCCGCATTGACACTATATGATAAATGAAATGAGCTGGATGACATCACCGTTTTCACCAGAGCGGCTGTACAGCCGAATCAAATTCCGTTGCATTATTTTCCTGTTACCACTGTGAAGCTGCTTTGAAACAATTGCCATTGTAAAAAGCGCTATATAAATAAAGGTGATTTGATTTGATTTGATTTGAAATGCTGGGGGTCTTCAAGGCTCTGAGGAGCTTCCTCCTAGACCTCAGGGGCCACCATGTTCTGATACGTACAGACAGTATGTCGGTGGACGCCTATCTGAATCGTCAAGGGGGTCTGAGGTCACGCCCTCTGTGCAGACTGGCGCATCAGATCCTCCTGTGGTCCCAGGGGAAACTGTCGTCTCTCAGAGCGTTGTATGTCCCAGGGGACCAGAATCAGGGAGCAGACAACCTGTCGAGGCAGGGGTTGAGGCCCGGGGAATGGAGACTTCACCCTGAGGTGGTGAAGTCCATATGCGAGAGGTTCGGCCCAGTGGAAGTGGATTTGTTCGCGTCTCGAGAGATGACCCACTGTCCACTGTGGTTTTCTCTCATGCATCCAGCCCCACTGGGGTTGGATGCCATGGTGCAGATGTGGCCAAGGCTACGTCTGTATGCATTTCCCCCGATCGCTCTGCTCCCTGGAGTCCTGGAGAGGGTCCGTCGAGACGGAGTCAGTCTACTTCTAGTAACCCCGTACTGGCTGGCCCGAGTATGGTTCTCAGACATCATATCACTCCTGGCAGGCCCTCCATGGCAGATCCCTCTGAGGAGGGACCTGCTGTCTCAGGCAGGGGGCACAATATTTCATCCCTGGCCAGAGTTGGAAGCTGTGGGTCTGGCCCCTGAGGGGGCTCAGTACCTAGATGCTGGTTGTTGGCTGGAGTGGTGGAGACCATACTCAGTTCCAGGGCTCCTTCCACGAGGAGATTGTTCGGCCTAAAGTGGAATGTGTTTTCTACTTGCAACGTCTAGATCCAGTTAACTGCCCAGTGGCTTCAGTGCTGGAGTTCCTCCAAGATCGTTTCTCTTGTTACGTCCATAGGGACGTAGGGATTTATTTTATTTATTTTTGAATGATTTGTGTGGATCCTGTTTTTCTGTGTGTGCTTTTGTGTTCTTCTGTGTTGCTCTTGCTCCTCCTACTGTCTGCTTGACAGGCTCATGAGTGCCACCTGAATCCTGTTCCAGCTCGTTAAGTGGAGTACAAAGGAACCAAGAGAATTCCAGTCCAGGGACAGAGACTGAGGCTTTTCTCTGTGAAAGAGACTACCATCTTCTGGTCCCAGCACTGTTGTTTTCCTTATATTGTGTATATTGTTTTGCCTTTAGTGTTCAGGTAAAGAGCTGTGAAGTGTCTCAGCTAACTTGTGTATATCCAGTACTTTAGAGCAATCTGAGCTGTTAAGTGTTTCAGCTAATGTTTGCATTCCTGAAACTTTAGCTCAATCTGAGCAGTGCAGAGTTTTTTCTTCAATTTAAGTTCTATTCGTGAACATCAGACATTCTATTTTGTTGCCTTAATTTTCTCACTGTAGGGAGGTGGATGTATTTTGCTTTTTAAGAACCATATTTTCTCCTGTGTTTAAGAAGTAAGGGAGTTAGGTAATTGTTTCTGTATTTTCTTTTATTTTCTTTTGGTAGGTAAGTTATCCTTAACCTTAGTAAGAATGTTTTGTTTGTTGTTTTGGCCTCTCCCCTCCTGAAGCCCTTTTTGTTAATTCCCACCGTTTATTTAATAAATCTTGTTATTTTGAAACTGGTGTTATCGAGCATTTTGTATCTGCCCTGGGACCTGGAGACGGCAGTTCTCTCATTCTCTCCCCACAACTTTTTGTTACCCTCCTTTCCTGGCCCTAGACTAGAAAGTAGGATCGTAACAAGTGGGGGATCGTCCATTTGTTTTTTCGAACTATCAATTCGTTGTGGTGAGTACAATTTCTCTTTTCTCTCTAAAAGTCAGTTTTTTGCTGTTTTCGTTCTTGTGTGGGGAGGGAAGTCTCAGTGGTGATAGAAATGGAGTTTGATTTGACAGCATTTTCCCTTTCTCCCACCGTAGAGGTTTTCCGTAAGTGTAGGAAAAAGGATCTGCTTTTGATTGCAGATTTTTTTCATTTAGAGGTACCAAGAGAAGGAAAAAAGCAAGTGATTAAAGATTCTCTGTTTGACCAGCTTGTGCGGAATGGTATTTACCAGACGTTGAAGGTGAAGAACAACCTGCAGTTCCTGGTAGGTTCCTGGTAGGTTATTGAGAGTGCCAATTTTGATCCTGTGCTGGCCATTTGTTTAAAAGAGTTAGACCTCAAAGTTAAACAACAGGAGAATGAGAATTTGCACTTGAAACTCAAAGTTGTGGAGGTAGAAGCAAACCGTGATGTTGAATTGCGCCGTCTAGATTTGCATGCTGCGGAGGTGAAACCTATTCCTGTTCCGTGCTCTAGATCTTCATCTGTTTCTTCCGCATCCACTCCTGCTATACCTGTTACCTCGAATGTAGAGCAAAACATTCGGGAATTTGATGTCTGTAAATACATCAAGCTTTTGCCTCCCTTTCGTGAGTCTGAGGTTGACGCATACTTTGTTGCGTTCGAGCGTATCGCAGGTAAGCTTAGGTGGCCGAGCGATATGTGGGCCTTGCTCCTACAGTGTAGTTTGATGGGTAAAGCTCAAGAGATTTGCGCGTCGTTACCGATTGAACAATCTCTCGATTATGAAGTCGTTAAAACCGCTGTTCTCAGAGCATATGAATTGGTCCTGAGGCATATCGGCAAAAGTTCCGTGCACATGCGAAAACAGCAAGACAGACGCATGTAGAGTTTGCAAGAGAGAAAAGAGTGTTGTTTGAAAAATGGTGTCTCTCCAGTAAGATCACTACCTTTGAGCAGTTGCAGGAGTTGCTCTTGCTGGAGGATTTTAAAACTTGTCTTCCCGAGGGTGTCGTTGTTCATTTAAATGAACAAAAGGTAACTTCGTTATCAGATGCTGCTGTGTTGGCAGGTGAGTTTGTCTTGACACACCGAAATGTGTTTCCGTCGGTCCGACCATCAAACATTTTGCTTGCCAATAAAAGTGCTGAGATGCGAGATTTGTCACGTGAACCCCTGCGTATGTCCAAAGGTAATAGAAATGGAGAAGGCAAGTCTACCTCTTCAGGTGGGAGAGACAGGCGTGCCTGTTTTTACTGCCTTGACCCAGATCACCTGATTGCAGAGTGCCAGGCTTGGGAAAAGAATGTTGATGGTAAACTCCAAGAATGTTGCTGTTCTTGTCTGTTATTAAAACTAAGTCTATGCAACCTCTCATCTGTGCTGGTACTGTTTCCTTGTCCGACACTGAGCATCAACCTGTTGTGATTTTGCGAGATACTGGTTCAGAACAGTCCTTAATCCTTCTCGCGGAATTCCTATACCGGTTCTGACGTGCTAATACGTGGTATCGAGATGGGGTGTGATCATGTTCCTCTCCATCAGGTACACTTGAAGTCAGACCTTGTGACTGGGATAGTTAACCTTGCGGTGTGTTCCCAGTTACCGTTTGAAGGAGTAGGTCTTGTACTGGGGAATGATCTCGCAGGTGACCAGGTTTTTCCCCGACCTATTGTGGTGAACGACGGTCCTGGCCACAAGGTGATGCTTCATCTGCAATGCCTGAGCATGCAGTGGTGCAACTGAAAGTAAACGAGTTCAGAAACGTTGTTGACCTTGCTGATTCATTTTGGCAAGCCACTTCTGAACCTCCGAGATGTGAGCAGACGATTAAGCCTGGAATTAGTGAAGGAACCAATGTCAGTAAAAACCCACTCTAACTTTACTTTTGTAAAGCTCCTTTAAGTGGAGTGCAGGGAACAGACCTTTTCCATCCGCCATGTTCTGATGCGGTGTTATGCTGTGAACAAGTGCCTTATGGAGGAAATGCTTGCTTCATCAATAAAGGTGTGACAACACCGAAATGGAAGCCCATTTGTGATTTCTCTAATTGTTGTGACATGGTCTTACCTACTGTGTACCATTCTCATGTCCAGAAACCTGTACATGCAAATGTACCTATTGGTCACTTACAAGTCGAGATATTTCAGTGTGTAATGAAGTGCTGCTTTTGGCCAATCTGCAAATTCTTCTTGGCAGGATTTGAGAGATGTTCTTGTTCCTGTAGACCTGTTGTGATTCTTTGTTTGAATTATGGAGGTAGTACGTTCACAAAGCCCCCTTAATTTCACTTGCCTCGCAATCTGTTGCTCATGCACTAAGGAAAAACGTGGTATGATGTATTATACCTGTGGGCTAACTTGTTTTTCTCTGCATTTTGTGAAATGCCAAGAACGGTGGGGGTGTTACGTCCATAGGGACGTAGGAATTTATTCCCGAATGTAACACTCTGCTGGTCTTACCCCGTCCACATTGAAGGTGTACGTGGCAGCCATTGCGGCTTCTAAGCAGACGATCAGTAACTGGATCGTTCAGGCGATTGCCTTGGCCTATCAGGTGTGCGGTTTGCCTTCACCTTTGGCCTTGAGGGCGCATTCTACTAGAAGCATGGCGTCTTCTAGAGCCCTCCTCTCAGGGGTTCCTCTTCAGGAGATCTGTGATGCGGCTGGCTGGGCCACTCCGCACACTTTCATAAAGTTTTACAGTCTGCATCTTCCTTCCACGCCGGGTGCACAAGTACTCTTGTCCTAAGTTGTGCCTGTAACAGCTTCACACTAGGACAGGCATGTTTCGTTATGGCATAGTGGATATTCATTCCCCAAAGTGTAGTTACCGATGCAGTGCGAATTCCCTCGAAAGGGAACATCTCGAGGGAATTCGACATATGCAGTGAATTAGTACTAAATAGTAGATATTGTCATTCTTGTTTTATAAAGAAATTTTACAAAAGAAAACATTGTTTGATATGACCTGTTGTTAGTGTTTTTTTTTTTTAGGTCATTGTTTTATGAGTGACAGTGTGTTTGTTGGGTGAAAACATTTGCTAGTGTTAATGGAAGAATGATTTGATATGAGACATTGTAACAATTGAGTCCACTGGAGGCAAGTTGCAGAACCCAAGTGCAGTTTATTTTAAACAAGATGCGTGAACAATCCATTAAACAAACACAACATAAACAATGACTTGACTTGATTAAACTTAAACCTAGAACTCACCAACAATGGGTTACACAAACAAAGCTAGACAAGGGAACATGGCAAACATGACAAGTAATGACAAGACACGGGACACCTGTGAACAATGAACCAATCAGAACATGACAACAGAACACATGAAAAGGGAGCACATGGCAGGATCACATGACACAAACAAGGGAAGCACAAGGCAAACAGGAAACATGACTGTGATTAAACTCAAACTGAAGACATGAAACATGAACATGAAACAAAACCAAGACACTAGACAGATTCCCCCCTCTAAGGGTGACTCCTGACGCCCAACAAAACACCATAAAACAAACAAAAGTCTAGGAGGGCGGTCTTGGGGCCGTGGAGCATGGGCGGACCTGGGCCGTGGAGCATGGGCGGACCTGGGCTGTGGAGCATGGGCGAACCTGGTAGTTCAGGAAGCCATGGCGGCGCAGGCAGTTCAGGAAGCCATGGAGGCGCAGGAAGTTCAGGAAGCCATGGTGGTGCAGGAAGTTCAGGGGACTATGGCGATGCAGGAAGTTCAGGAAGCCATGGTGGTGCAGGAAGTTGAGGGGACCATAGCGGTGCGGGAAGTTCAGGAAGCCATGGTGGTGCAGGAAGTTCAAGGGACCATGGCGGTGCAGGAAGTACAAGGGACCATGGTGGTGTAGGCAGTTCAGGGGACCAGAGAGGCATGGCCTCCGTGGCCTTAGCCAGGAACACAACATAAACAATAACTTGACTTGACTTGACTTGACTAAACTTGAGCATAGAACTCACCAACAATGGGTTACACAAAAAAAGCTAGACAAGGGAACATGGCAAACATGAGGGCTAAAATACACAGACTACTAATGACAAGACAAGGGACACCTGTGAACAATGAACCAATAACATTAACAACAGAACACATGAAAAGGGAGCACATGGCAGGATCACATGACACAAACAAGGGTAGCACAAGGCAAACAGGAAACATGACTGTGATTAAACTCAAACAGAAGACATGAAACACAAACATGAAACAAAACCAAGACACTAGACATTACAGACATGTATGAAGTGTTGGTAACACTTCATAATAACTGCATGCTATGAATCATTAGTTAAGCATTAGTAAATAGTTAATTCATCATTTATAAAGCATTAATAGACATTAATAAGCAGTTTATAAATACAGCTATAACTGCTTTATTCTTGATTTATAAGCATATCTATAATGTGTTCATTAATAAAGTATGAAAATACAATTATTAATCAATTTATCATTTCTAAATTAAGTATCACATTATTTACAAACCAGTTATTTAGGAGTTGTCAGTGGTGCATAAGATCATTTAGAAAGTAAATGATTAATAAACTATTTAAATGTACATTTACAAATGATTTTATGAACCACTGACAACTCCTAAATAACTGGTTTGTAAATAATGTAATACCTAATTTAGAAATTATAAATCATTACTAATTGTATTTTAATACTTTAATAAACACGTTATAGATATACTTATAAATTAAAAATAACGCATTTATAGCTGTATTTATAAACTGCTTATTAATGTCTATTAATGCTTTAAAAATGTTGCATTAACTATTTGCTAATGCTTAACAAATGATTCATAGCATGCAGTTATTATAAAGTGTTACCGTGTTTAAAGTGTTTTGGATGTGGCATTTACTGCTGAGCCAAGCAGGAAGTAAGTAAAGAGAACTGTGTGAAGAGTTTTTAAAAACTGACCTAAGTTTTGAGAAATGTGTCCTAGTGATTTTAAAACCTAACATAATACAAAAATGAATAAGACAGCTATTTGCTACATTTCTTCAGTATTACCATATTGATATATATATACCAAATCTAAAAAATGAAATACTATCAAAACAATTAGATGTAGCTGAACACCTACACAGGTGTTAGTCTTTCAATTCCATTACAATCTATCCAAATATGGACAACTCATAAATAATGTTGTAGTGTAGTATAAACATACTTCCTCATTAGTGCTCAATTTATCTGAGCCTAATTTGGGAAGGGGTTGGTATATTTTTTTTTTTAGTTTTTTTTTAATTTACAATAGCTGTTACCAATTTCTCAATACTAGGTCACTTATTCATTGAGCACAACATCAGTCTATGTGGGCTAAACTGGATCATTTATCAATATCAATACTATCTATACAAATGGGAACAATTTAGGAATCATTTTGTACTGTAACAACATAAACTGCAGTGAATTCTAAACAGTAGAGAGCTTTTTTAAAAATGTACAAAAGACAACACTGTGCAATTCTGTATGACAATTAGTGAGTCTATTAGTGACAAAGTGTGTCTGTTGGGTGACAACCTTGAACAAATGGCCGTTCACACTTCTGAGTTGAAAAAGTCTCAAGAAATGGGCGTGTAAAGCAGGTTGCGCCCAAAACAGGTTGCGCCCAAAAGTGGGAGAGTAGAAGGTGGGAAAAGGGGAGACAACAACCAATAAAACACAGATCTGCAACACACTCATTATACAGACGCATGAATATTAAAATATAACCGCAGAGAACAAAAAACAGTTGAGGGCACCTTGATGCATTTTAAAAATGTATATGACAGCATACTCCCAAGAACGAGGGAGAAACGCAGAAGAACATTTAAAAGGTCTAATAATATTTTTATTACATTTACGAGCACTACAGTATCTGAACAAATGAAACACGTCAGTTTAACACAGAAAGAATAAAAGCATAGTTACTTTTTTGTCAATTCTTTGAATTTTCGGTCTACATTGTCTTCAGTGTATCAGAATAATTAATCATGTCATCGCGTTTATGATCAGTATCAGTGTCCTTATTTGCACATATTTCATTTGAGGAAGAAGTGATTAAATATATGGGCATACACGGTACTGGTTCATGTTTAGAGCACTAGAGTATATGAAATATGTCCAGAAAAATGTGAAAACACGCTTACTCCAGTCCGTATATGATCTTTGATCCGCATTGAGAGTGTTGCTAAACTCATCGCGGCATTCCGTGCAGAAACCGATCTCATGCGCACTCCGCATGTTGTTACATGTTGTTTGATTTCTCGCTTTAATGCTATCTCATGCGTAATACAGTGCAGTGAAAGAGTTAAAAGAGTTAATTCTCATGAATAAATGCGCTCAGAACAGGCTGACATAGAATCGTGCTCCAGCAACCAATCACAAACTCCAGATGCACGATTCTACATCAGATCCCGTGACGTTGACCCAGAAGAACTAAATTGCTCAGAAAAATGCAAAAATAACCAATTTCCACCAATTGCTAAGGAAAACAGAAACCAGTCTGATGTGCTCTTAATGACCTTATAGAGGAGATAGGTGAACAGAGTCTATATACAATACCTCCAGTTGCTATGGTGATTTGTCTCACTTGGTGTCCATAGAAAGGGAAGTTAAAGGTTAGTGCCACCCGCTAGCAAAGGAGTATGATAAAGAAAAATATAGAGGAGGAGAGAGAGAGAGAGAAAAAAACAGGAAATGTAGGCAGGGAGTTAAAATGCCAAGTAACAACATAATTACAAGAATAAGATGTGTTTCATTGGCATCCATGTGAGCCAAGTGCTTATTTCCGTAAAAATACAGGAATATATGTGTGCGGTTGTCTCACCGATGCCTGTCGATGTGTGTTGGACAGGATAGTGTGCACTCTTACAGGTCCTTGATGCACTGAATCAAGATTCACCCACAGTTCCTGTGTACGTTTGTCACCAGGACCAAAACTGTGCCAGGAGTAGTACCTCTGAGAGTCCTCCTGAGAGAAAAATAGAGAGAATATGTGAATGATACTGTATGCCCATAAAACATTCATCATTGGATGATCATTGAATTGGATTAACAGGATTAGGAAGAAGAGGTCAAAAGAATCAGATAAGGACAATGCACTGCAAATAATTTATCAATATTTTTCTCTGGGGGTGGGGGGCATATAAGGGTCTACATAAAGTATGCAGTACTTCGCACACTGGATGAGAAGCACCACGTCTTTAAAATAAGAAAACATTGCAGAATGCTGCATTATGTTCCATTTATAAACGAGTCTATTTATAAATGTCTAAAATGTTATAAATTAGTCTATTAAAAATATTTATTAATATTTTTCATCTTTTTCTGGACAAAATCTTTTTCTAGACCGCACCATTTGTCGTAGATCCATGAATGGGGTAAATAAGTCTGTAAGTATCAACATGCTAACTGTGTAGCCACACCCTAGCAACCATTTAGAGCACCCTAGCATTCGTATAGCAAAATTAAAAAGCCATATCTCAGCACCAGAACATTGCACAGACATGGGAGTTAGCTTTCTAGCAAACATGCAAAAGACCCTAGCAACTGCCTAGTGCAACCATGTCAGCACTTTGCCACGGCAAGCAAAAATGTACATGTCTAGTTAGTGGTACTTGCAAAGCAATGCATCACTATTGTTATCTCTCATACTTATTGAGTATGTTAAATGATTTATTTAATCAGTTAAATGATTGTTTTAGGCTGTACAGCCGAATCGAATTCCGTTGCATTATTTTCCTGTTACCACTGTGAAGCTGCTTTGAAACAATTGCCATTGTAAAAAGCGCTATATAAATAAAGGTGATTTGATTTGATTTGACTTATTAGTGGTGCTTGCGAAGTGAAGCATTACTATTATATTATCTCACATGCGTCTTCCGTACAAAACTTAGGCACCTAACTCATCCCGCACCATCTGTCGTAGACCCATTAATCAGGTGTCAAATCGTGCAGCTTATTGAGGAAAACACTGCTATGAGGATCTGGCATGTGAACTGGGCAAAAAAGTTCCATAGACATTGGCACAAATTTTGTGAGATCATGTCTCTGGATCAGAATGTCATAGAGATTTGGGGTGGGCTCATTTATCTCTGCCTAGCAAGCAGCCAATAAGTAGTGAGTGACATAACAATGTCTTTGCCATGCCCTAGCAACCAGTTGCAGCACGAAAAAAAAGGTGAGAGGGATATCTGTGGATCAGAACACCGTAGAGACAAGTGGGTGGCCTCTTTTTCATATTGATGCACAAACAACAAACCGTGTATGTGTGCTCTCGATCACTGATCGCACGCTGCATTTACGTACAGACATATTTCAGTACATTTGCGTTGTTTCCACACACACTCAGACAGGAAATATAATGTTTGATTTGTCAAAGTGGTTGATTTAGGAG
This sequence comes from Coreius guichenoti, assembly GCA_039654105.1. NCBI lineage: Eukaryota > Metazoa > Chordata > Actinopteri > Cypriniformes > Gobionidae > Coreius > Coreius guichenoti. The sequence goes on from CM077187.1 coordinate 13,804,011, forward strand.
TTTTTTGGCGTCTCCTTGTGGTCCTGTTCGGTATCGCAGCTTGACTTGTCTAAAATAAAAATAAGCTCTTTGTTTTTTGTGAGAAAATTACCTCGACTGTTCCATTTTCTGTCATGGAATTTAAATCATTTAAAAGGGGTGGTTGATTATGATTTAACTTTTTTAACTTTAGTTAGTGTGTAATGTTGCTGTTTAAACATAAACAACATCTGCAAAGTTACGATGCTCAAAGTTCAATGCAAAGGGAGATATTTTCTTTTACAGAAATCGCTTTTTAAGGACTACAACAAACAGCTGGTAGGGACTACACGAGCTTCCTCCCGGGTTAGTGACATCATTAACCCTAAAATTTACATAAATCCTGCCCCCGGGAACATGCAACAAAGGGGGTGAGGCCATGTTGGGCTGCGTTAGAGAAAAGGAAGTTAAGTAGTAGTGTTGTTGTCGTGCCGTCGCTGTAATTTTCACCCCGATTGCAGGTCCTTTTTGTTCTTCCTTCCTAGGGACGCTGGACTGACACCGTGTCTACACCAGACGCGAGTGACGCGATGCGACAAAACAAAAGACAATAGAACCCATTGTAATCAGTGATGTTGTCTACACTGGATGCGGCGCGACACGAGAGATAAATCTTCGACAGTAAACTGATGCCGCGTTCTATTTATGACGTACTGACACAATGGACAAATGCTTTGCAACGGGCACTTTGTTGCATCCAGTGTAGACAGCCTTTAGCTGTTGCAACGTGAGCAACAAACTTCTTTTTAATCCTACCAACGAACTTTAAATGTTGGTTCTTGCACAGGTTCTGCTCGATCCTCTTCACTAAAATTCTCTGGGTCTGATTCGGGCTCAAATTGATAAGGCAATATTGACGCCATTGTTTACAATACACCTGAGCACATGCAACTAACCGTAATGGTAAGGGGCGTGACGTTTCCGGACAACATGCACTAGGAGGTTAGCGAATCACAACACACTGGGCCAGCTAACCAATCTGAGCCCATTGCGTATTTCTGAGGGAGGGGCTTCATAGAACAGAGACAGAGACAAAGCATTGCTGCCATGTGAACTCTTTAAAGTGAAATAGGCTTTGCTTTTGTATTGTAACGACTGAGACCAATCATTATAACTATATTGTAAAAGTGTATCTTGTATGGTATTTGTATGTACGGACACACATCTGCTGGCTCTCACCTGGCCAAGCCGGTCAGGCTGTAAGGCCTACACACACATCAAGCCATGTGCGAGTGTGGGACAGGAAACCCGATCCGACCCGGTCGCGGGCCGGCAGGCCCAACATCTCAAGCCATGTGCAACCTTCTTGACCTCGACAGAGTCTAAATATCCTTGCAAGTTCATCATATCTTCCTAAGTCAACGCAGAAGAAATTGATTGCAACTTCAACACCATCGGACCGAACTATCAAGACTCTCTCCTGCGACGGTACACTGTACTGCTTTTCAACCGCTCAGGCAAATGCAAGTAATGTAAAATATACTAAATCGCTGTTTAGTTAGTCAAAGCTGTGAACCCCTTTGTTCAAACAAAGGATCTTGCAGTCATAACTGATGGTTCTCCCAGGTGTTTTCATAGCTTCATCCCTCTGTTCTGACCCGGTAGTTCAACCACTTTAACTTTACACCAATGTATGTTTTTGTTTTGTGTGTATGCGTTTCTGTTTAGTTTAGTTGTGTTCGTGATTTAGTTAATAAAACTTGTGCACAATCCATATTTGGTTCTGACTCCCTGCCTGCAAATAAATTGTCACTTAAATGATCGATTTTGTTACACGCTCTAAGCGCTATAAATGGTAAAGAAGAATTATTTTTCTGTGGCCATAAAAAATACCCTTCTCTTAGAATTAATTAATAATCAATACTGAGTGTTCACAGGATGAACTGAGTGATTGATTGTAATGTTAATGTAGCTACATCAAGTTAATCTAATTAACTAATTCAAATATTCATAATTAATCATAATGAATAATCATAATGAGTTATGAATAATTATTAATATTTCCCCTTTGAGCTAATTTGCTACATATATGGTGGAGAAATACGGGCATCATTTTAAACAATTGTTTGCAGGCGGACCCAGTAATCAATCATGTGTTGTTCCATAAACTTTATTAACATCATACATGCACGTACAAGTTTCTGATAAAATCAGCCAAACTATAGCTGGAATGTGCTTTCCTACGAATGGCAGAAAGTTTCTCAATGCTAGAATGCATGTTTAAATCGTACGATAAGAAACTAACCTGAAATTATCTAAGAAATCATAATTTCAGTCATTAAACGAGCGTAAACCTTTTTCTGATGAAGAAATCTCAGATTATCAGCATGAATTACCCTATGTGATGAAGAAATCTCACTACAGTGTTTGAAATGGTGACTGAGCGATGCTCCTCAGTCACCGATTAAGGCATCATATTCATACTGATGCGTCAAACTGCTCATATGAAACAATCGCGTCAAATTATTGGTGTAAATTATAGCCTAGCTAACTAGTAATTCACCATTGTCTGTGAAGTGAAGTGATGTGCTGTTTTGATTTGTGAGTCATGACTGGCCGCTAGAGTTCTCAATGCATGCTTTCAGCGCAGCCCGGACACTGCTCCGTTCGGGTTGTGTTGTGAGCTGGCATTGGTCTCTTAACAACGCATGACACCGGAATGTGCGAGCAGGCACTTCCGTTGAATCTGATAACAGTGATCACAGCACCAACTACACAGACCTTTGTGTAAACAAACAACTGAGTGTAGCAAAAACTAGCTCTTTAGCAACCCTACACATATACAAGTTAAAGCCCTGTACCTCGACTGATAGCTATTAGCACCCTGCTAACACCTAGACACGTGTGAGCGTAGAGTGTAACATTCGAACCAAAGACTCTACAGACTTTGGGACTCCCTTTAGACTGCGTCGCAAATGATTCACTGATTTGAACCGCTCAAAGCGCCACAAGCTGGTGACCCCTGCTGGTCAGAACAGTAAGCGCAGCGAAAACTTAATGAAACATCTTTAACAAACCATTCACAAATGTTTTATTGAAGGTGTAATCAATTAAAGACAATCAATGAACCATCTAAACATGAGGTTTCTTGTAAGGCGTGATATTTCAGTAAACTGTAGGGCTCATTTTGTGAAAGCTGGGCTAACCCGACAAATAAGAGAATGTTAAATATGCCTCTTTCCTTTATCAATCAAAGGTATCATTAAATGTGTCTAGATTTATAATTGATACGAGCGCATATACAAATCATATAGACATTGGTTCACAAGACCTAATAACCGCTATGATGCTTAACGATCTCGTTTACTGAAATCACGTGATTTTAGCAGTTTGATGCGCGCTTCGAATCACTGATTCAAGACAAATGATTTGCGTGAGTTCCGAAGCTTCACAAGGCGTGCCTCAAAGGCACCCATCACTGGTTTAAGCCATTGTGTTTTTGTTTTGTGTGTTTGTTTTATTCCGACTTTATTTATTTCATTTACTTACTTTTGTTTAGCATGAATATCCCTATTCAGCTAAGTTGAATTTAAGTAAATTTCAAATTTAATTAAATCAACTTATCTATTTATCTTTTATTTTAGTTTTTCTAGAGCTATAAGGAAATTTTAACTTCACCTTTATTCCTCCTCTATTTTTATTTTATTTCATTTACTTACTTTTGTTTAGCCTGAATATCCCTATTCAGCTAAGTTGAATTTAATTAAATTTCAAATTTAATTACATCAACTTGTCTATGTACCTTTTCTAGAAGCTATAAGGACTATAGCTATATTCTCCTTTACTTTTACCTTATTTTAGTTATCTTACCATCACCATCTTCCCTCTCTGCATAAGATTACAATAGTTCTAGCAACTGTTGTTTCTTTAATGAGTTACACAGGTTATTAGTAACCCCTTCTCACTCCTCAGTGCCAGGCCTAGTCCATGAAGTACGGTTACCGTCCAAACGCACTGTAGGCCCCAGATAGAACTAGAAACACTTCCCATTGTTTGTTTTCTTTTGGCCTTGAGGTGTTTGGTGTGTCCCTGCTAGCTTAAGCTAACAGTCTAACCCTAGGATTATGATCTAGTGCAGCATCACCCACAAGTGACACCTGCTTTGCTGTATCTCCTAGTTAAAACTAAATAGGTAAAACACTCCTTTCTTCCTTTCCCTTTCTGATCTCATCTTATTGTTTTGTTTCAGTTTTGTTTATTTGTCACTCTCGTAGTGACAACCTGTAAGGAGAACCATCTGTATTTTGAGTAATAGTTTGACCACACGTACAGACCAGTCATTAGCTGACTGCTTACAGCCCATTAACAAAGATACTCAAATTTGTCATTTGTATTTACCAATACAAAATCTTAACGCCCTGCTTTACTAGCTGCCACACAAAAGCTATTCACTCAAGCGGCCCACATAGCCATTCACGTGGCCCACATAGCCGATCTCCCACACAGTTAGCTTACCACCTCTGTACAAACTTGCATTTGCCTTTGCCATCTCTCTCTCGTGTTCCCACAAGTGTGACAAGTGTGACAACCCCTGGAGACCCGGCAGAGTATGTGATGGACATCCTTCAGCCTAAAGCAGCCAACAACCTGCAACGGCAGAGAAAGGAACAGCTAAACTGCAACACAAGTGGACACCAGACACCCAGCCTGAGCTACGAAGACTTGACCAGCATCATCATCTCCTTGGCCACACTCCCACAGGCCTCAAAAGCGAGATAAACGAACTGACGCTGTAAGTCACAGAGTTCCACAGAGAACCAACCCCCGCTCAGCATGGGAAGGCACAGCACAGAAGGGAGTTACCGGAGGAGATCATTGGTCTTCAGGAGGCTCTGACAGCTGCTGGGCACCAAGAGCAGCTGGATAACGCCACCGTACAAGACCTTGAAAGAGAACTGTTTCACACAAAGACTCTGTTAAAAACAGCCAATGTGGAACTTAAAGAGAGAAGACGCTAAAGCTAAGGCCCTTGGAGGCCATCTGCGTGCAGCCAGAAGCTGAAGTCCAAACACTGATTCAGCAATTCTGCAGCATTTGAGACGAGCTCGATGTGGTCCAAAAAGAACTAAAACGGCCCGACCAACTGCAAATTAACCCTACAAGAAAGATGTACCCTGCTGAACTTCACATGAGCAGCGCAAGCTCCCCCAGTCCTGTGCACAGACGCAAAAGGGGGGAGGAGCCAAAGCCCTCCGCTTAACATTTCACCAGCCAGTTTCCTGAAAGCCTCAGTAGCCGCAGAAGGAAAATGATTAATTCAGACAAACCCTGAAATGGCACATGAAGTGACACTCAAAGACCTCAAGCGAATGGCCAGACACATCCCTGCGACGCTTTCTGGCTCAGCAGCCAGGAAACATCCTCTCAGACTACCAGCAGCTGAAACAGGCCATCATAAAGGAACTTTCAGACCCTGAAAGTGGACTGAGCGCTGCCCTAGATGCCAAACAGACAACTTCCTATGTTTTCTACTACAGACTCAGACGAACCTGGAACGGAAGGAGGACACCAGCTTCAAGAACCTTCTACTCCGACACCAGTTAGTCACCTTTTAGGCAACACTGACTGCCCCCACACAATGCCATGCATGTGACTTGACAAAAAAGGCCTTTAACGAACATGAGGCCCCCTCCGAAGGGGTTCTCAAAACCCCAGTGACTTTGAACTGCGAAACACAGAAGCCAAAGTAGGCACCAGAAGGCACGCAGCATGGCCACAGTGCAAGACCCCGCTACAAAAAGTTTCTAGTCAGCATAAGACATAAAACGTTTAAAGTAGATGAAAACGTGTTCACAGAAAAGCAAAAGTCTGCATTACTGAAATTTGAATTTTACAGATTGAAAAAAAAATCTTGAATGACTATGTAAGCTTCACATGTCAACAGCCTAGGCACAGCTCGTTGAAATATACAGACATATATACACTGTTTGATTTGGCACTGCGGCGCATTGGTTTCCATGACAGATTGAGCTGGTTAAGCTAGCACGGCCTAGCGCCATTCGCTTAAACCACTGTCCACCTAAAGGTTTGACTTTGATAATTACGACATTTGACAACATTCGATACGCATGTAGATCGGTAGTGCTGGCTTGTTAGATGCAGATAAAATGATAGCTTGAATTGACATCTCTACTGTAACAGAAAGAGTCTTAACACATCTTAACATAGGTCAAATGATATCAGCATAAGGTTACTCTGACTTTAGAAAAGAGACTCTAATTTCAGTATTAAAGCGTAAATCTGTTTTGACAAAAGAATCTCAGCTCAGCAGCATATAAACTGTACCAGAATCGATTAATCTGCATTGGTAAAAAAAAAAAATAACACTTGCAGTATTGCTTAACCTGTTTCTGATGAAGGAATCTCAGTACAGTTTTATATAGATATAGATTTGGGTGATGCTCCCCTTTCGACAGTGTAAATGCCTTAGAAATTATAGTCAGATTGATGTCATTCATCTAAACTTTAGCTGCATCTACAAGCATAGCTACCTGGTGATCAATACTATGTTTCATTCGCTGAAAGAAACATCAGTATTCATTCACGAGACGGATGTAAATCTGTGTGCTTAAACAAGTTTTAACTTGTAGAAAAACTTTATTTTATTTACTCTTTAGACAAGTGCAAGAAGCCTATTGTTCAAAGTAGAGAGAAGCACTTACAGAAAGAAATAAGTAAAATTTGCAAACGCCAAGCAATATTTGCGTTTTACTGAATATAACATCAAGTTCTTGAATATCTGAAAGTATAGGCACCACCTTTTAACTCTATATAGGGTGGTTTCGTCTCCCCATAGAGAAGGAAAGGAACCAGAGACACTTTTTATTTGTGATTCTGTTTACTCTCAACGAGTGCACTAAGTTATATGACCCTGCCACACAAGTAATCTCAATGACTACTAGGGCATAACTATAGTTCTGCGCACCGGTAATAAACATAATCTGAGTATGAAAGCTGTTCTTTTCCCCTTTTCACCTCTTAAGAGATCTAGCCTATGCGAGCCATTAGGAGATTCTGCAGAATAATTTGACCATAAGAACCATCTTAAGTCATTTATAAAATCTCGGCTTACACCTTTCAGAAACATCCTCAGAACCACTCTATTCTTAGCATCCAAGCATCCACAGCTAAGATAGTAATCATAGCATACACATTTCAATAGCAAACTATGCCATAAACATCAATCTGTATGCCATATCCCTAGCTGACCCATTAAACCTTAAGCTATGAACTCTTTAGGGTCATGCATTAGACTCTCACCCTACTCTCAACAAGTGTGCCAAATTGTTGCAGATGCTCAGCCATCCTCCCAGACGGGAGACCTAAAGGACTGACTGGCCATTGCGAGGAACACAGTTCCACCCAGCGTTGCTGAAAGCCTACAGCACTAGAGCCAACGCAACTGGACAATGAGAGAAGAGTCAAGTCAAGTCACCTTTATTTATATAGCGCTTTTTACAACACAGATTGCTTCAAAGCAGCTTTACAGTGATAATAGGAAATACATTTTGTTTTAGAAGAAAAGCCAAAGTAAGTTTTTGATTGATTAATTTCTGTTGTAAAAACTGATTAGTTATTTAATTTGGCGCCACTTAACAACACCATCCTCAGCTAAAACAGAAAACCCCCAACGCACTCCGGACCCCATCCGCACGGCAACAGCACTTAGTGGCCTGAGAACGCAAACCATGAAATAGGTTTGAAATAGTTTTGAAACTATACCATCATCATCCCCGCGCAAACCCCAAAAAAGGCGAATCTGTGAAAACGGCGACGGCATGTACGCAAGCATTGTGTTCACATGTTCAGCCTATAGGCAAGCGCGTTTGAATACGTATGTGTTTTTATCTGTACAGAGGGGAAGGAGGCCTTCAAAGGGGAGAGTCTAATTGACACGGTCTCTGCCGACACTTCAGGGCTGCGTTGTGGTCATGTCTAGGCGCAGGTCCACCATCTGATCAGGATCCGACAGACTACAGTAAACCTCGGGATAAACAGAGAGACTAACATTAGCGTAGATGCCATTCTTTTTATGATGTAACGAGTACATCAGCCAGTTCCGCCAGACCTAGTTAATGCAGCCTAACAATCATTTAACTGATTTAAATAATAGAAATTGATAATGTTCTATGTGTATGCCATAGTAAAAAGATGTGTTTTTAGTCTAGATTTAAACTGACAGAGTGTGTCTGCTTCCAGAACAATGCTAGGAAGACTGTTCCAGAGTTTAGGTGCTAAACAGGAAAAGGATCGACCGCCAGCAGTTGATTTTGATATTCTAGGTATTATCAACTGGCCAGAATTTTGAGACCACAATAGACGTGATGGAGTATAATGCGTTAGGAGCTCGTTCAAGTACTGGGGAGCTAAGCCATTTAGTGCTTTGTAAGTTATAAGCAGGATTTAAAAATTTATACAATGAACATACAGACATACAGAACTGGGCTAATATGGTCATATTTCCTGGTTCTAGTAAGAACTCTAGCTGCTGCGTTTTGGACCAGCTACAGTTTATTTATTAAGCGAGCAGGGCAACCACCCAGTAGATCATTACAATAATCTAGCCTTAAGGTCATGAACGCATGAACTAACTGTTCAGCATTTTGCATTGAAAGCATGTGCCGTAATTTAGATATATTTTTAAGATGGAAAAATGCAGTTCCCTTTCAGTCAGTACACTACAAGTTACGTCAGTTACTGACTAAATGGGGGGTTTCGCTTAGAAGCCAATCGCCTTTGAGCTCTACAAAATGAGCCAATGGCATGAAGATGCCATGGGTCTGCGGAATTTGCATAACGCAACCCCGCCCCACCGCATGGGTATAAAGGGCGTTGCGTGGCAATCTCGCATTATGTTTCTGCTTCAGAGCCGAGTGTTACTGCCTGAGCGTTTTTCTCTTCAAGACGAGTGTCTCTTCAGAGTGTTGGTGTTACGGCGCGTTCTAGCGAGTTCCGCATTCCTGTCTGATCTGTGCAGTGATCTAGCACAACGTGTGTGTTCTCCCTAGGCGCTTCAGCATTCTGCAGAGCAAAAACTCTTCTCTAAAAGAGCTGCACGCGGCACGTCTGTTTCAAGATGTCTCGCCCGTGCTCTGTTCCTGGGTGCGGTTGGCTGGTTCCTCCGTTTAATGGGCATGATCGCTGTTTGGCGTGCTTGGGCCTCATGCACGCCGAGCGCGCGTTCATGGATGAGTCATGTTCCCACTGCGGGAACATGGCCATCGCAGTGTTGCGGTCAAGACTCCGTGATCTCCGTGCTGGAGGGAGAGTCCCCTCTACCACACCCCAATCTATTCCCTCCACGAGTGGGAATACTTTGGCTGGTGGTCAGGGTGACTTGAGGGTGACGGTGTGGGCCAACCCGACGAATCCTCCTAGGGCCACACCCCCTTCTAGCACACTGCAACCTGTGGTGTTGCCAGATGAGGGCGCAGGTGTTTCCCGTCCTGGGCCCTGCGTTTCATTTGGCGCACCGGCAGAGGATGCTATGTCGATCGGCGCATCATAAGGTGGGCTGGATTCCTCCGGAGATGACGATTCGGCTGTGTTGCCTCCTTCGGGAGTCCCAGCATTGTCCGAGTCTGATCCAGAGCTCACAGCCATGCTTTCCCGGGCGGCCGAGGCTCTTGGGCTTGTGTGGAACCCTCCGCCATGTCCAGAGCGCTCTCGGCTAGATGATTGGTATCTGGGGGCGGCCCGTGCCGAAGGCGCCCGTTTCCTCAATTCTCCCATTTCCCAGGATGGGCTATTCGGCGGGGCGGTCCAGGACTTCGCCCAACAGTTCTCGACTGCTCAGAAACAGACTGAGGCAATTAAGCATATTCTGCCCCGGCGGCCTGCTGCTGCCTCTACCCAGCCGCCGGCTCAGAAGCCTCAGTCTGCTCCCCGCCGAGGCCGCCCTCCTGCGGCTCCCGCCCCTCCCGCCCAGCCCCAGCAGCAGCCTTCAGCCGGGCCGAGGCGTGGAGGACGCCGCAGGAAGGTGGCCCCGCCCGTCCCAGCCCCCCAGCCTGCTAAATGGCAGTCTAAGCGACGGTCCTGAGACGGGCAGCTCGGAGGTGAACTCGGTTCTTTCCCAGGAGATGGTAGCAGGGCCACTCCTTCCCCCGGTGGAGGGCCGGGGGAGAATCCTTGGTTAAATGGTTAAAGAAAGAATTGATATTTTCACCTCTGAGCCTCAAGAGGGCGCGGCTGGCAGTGTGCGACGCCAAGCAGCCTCGCCACTCTCGGCCCCCTCTGTCGCCAGCCCCCTGGCAGACGAGACCCCCGTGGAACACTGGTCCTTCCCTGGTCTCCTCTGTCAGGGCGCGGAATTCGACCCCGCCCACACCTCGGGACGCTCCCACGCCTCCCATGTCTGGGCCGGTCATTCCGCCTCGCTGCCCCATCGGGGGTACGCCTGTGGTCCGCATGACCCCGCTGGTACAGTTTCTGGGAGCCTGGCTAGCGCTTCCCAATCTGTCCAGCTGGCTCGCTCGCACCATCAGGTTCGGCTATGCGATTCAGTTCGCACGGTCTCCTCCCCGCTTTCGGGGAGTCCGCTATACCATGGTGGGTGGCAGTGCCCCTGTCATGCGTGCGGAGGGTGCGGTCGAGATCGTCCCTCCAGCCGAGATGGAGTCCGGCTTCTATAGCCCTTACTTCATTGTACCCAAGAAAACCGGTGGGTTACGGCCAATCCTGGACCTGCGCATCTTGAACCGCACCCTTCACAGGCTTCCATTCAGGATGTTGACAGCCAAACGCATTTTCGAATGCGTTCGTCCATTGGATTGGTTTGCAGCGATCGACCTGAAGGACGCGTACTTTCATGTCTCCATTCTTCCTCGACACAGACCGTTTCTACGGTTTGGCTTCGAGGGGCAGGCATATCAGTACACGGTTCTCCCATTCGGGCTAGCCCTGTCCCCTCGCGTCTTTACGAAGGTCGTCGAGGCAGCCCTTGTGCCGCTGAGGCAACACGGGGTTCGCATCCTGAACTATCTCGACGACTGGCTGACTCTAGGCCACTCTCGGGATCAGGTTTGCGAACACAGGGACCTGGTGCTTCAGCACCTCGCCCGTCTGGGCCTTCGGGTCAACTGGGAAAAGAGCAAACTCTCCCCAGTGCAGAGGATTTCTTTTCTCGGTATGGAAATCGACTCGGTCGCCATGTACGCGCAGCTTACGAGCGAGCACGCGCAGTCACTGCTGACTTGTCTTCGCCAGCTCGAGGGCAAGAGTGCGGTTCCACTGAAATATTTTCAAAGGCTCCTGGGACATATGGCATCCGCAGCCGCGGTAACGCCGCTCGGTTTGCTTCATATGAGACCGCTTCAGCACTGGCTTCGCGAACGAGTCCCGAGATGGGCATGGCAACACGGTACGCTCCGGGTCCCAGTGACTCGGGCCTGCCGTCAGACCTTCACCCCGTGGGCGAACCTCAGTTTTCTATGGGCAGGTGTTCCCCTAGAACGAGTTTCCAGGCATGTTGTTGTATCAACAGATGCCTCTGCCACGGGCTGGGGTGCCATGTGCAATGAACATGCTGCCGCGGGCTCCTGGAGAGGACCCCAGCGCCTATGGCATGTCAATTGCCTCGAGTTGCTGGCCGTACGTCTTGCCCTGCACCGCTTCCGAGCCCTGCTCAAGGGCAAGCACGTACTGGTCCGTTCAGACAGCACGGCGACAGTAGTGTACATCAACCGACAAGGTGGTCTACGCTCCCGCCGGATGTCGCAACTCGCCCGCCATCTCCTCCTATGGAGTCAGAAGCATCTGAGGTCGCTTCGTGCCGTTCACATCCCGGGAGAACTGAATCGTGCAGCCAACGAGCTGTCACGGTTTCAGCCGCTTCCGGGGGAATGGAGACTCCATCCCCAGACGGTTCAGCTGATTTGGGAACAGTTCGGCGACGCACAGATAGATCTGTTTGCCTCCCACGACACTTCCCATTGCCGCTGGTATTACTCCCTGACCGAGGGGACCCTCGGCACGGATGCACTAGCGCACAGCTGGCCGCGGGGCCCACGCAAGTATGCGTTTCCCCCAGTGAGCCTTCTTGCACAGGTTCTGTGCAAGATCAGGGAGGACAGGGAGCAGGTCCTTTTGGTCGCCCCATATTGGCCCGGCTGGACCTGGTTCTCAGAACTCATACTCCTTGCGACAGCCCCTCCCTGGTCGAGCCCTCTGAGGAAGGACCTCCTTACTCAGAGACGGGGCACCATATGGCACCCACGTCCCGACCTTTGGAACCTACACGTGTGGGACCTGGACGGGACGCGGTAGGTTTGAGTACCCTGCCACCTCAGGTGGCGGCTACCATCACTTTTGCTAGGGCCTCCACGAGGCTGTCTCTCTCCACCCTGAAGGTCTATGTGGCCGCAATTTCGGCTCATCATGACCTGGTGGATTCAAAAACGGTAGGTCAGCACGACCTGGTCAGCAGGTTCCTTAGAGGAGCGAGAAGATTAAATCCTCCTCGTCCTCCTCAAATACCCTCTTGGGAACTTGCAGTGGTTTTATCTGCCCTGCAGAAAGCTCCCTTTGAGCCCCTGCAGTCTGTGGAGCTGAAGTTCCTTTCAATGAAAATGGCGCTTTTGATTGCTCTGGCTTCCATCAAGAGGGTAGGGCACCTGCAGGCATTTTCGGTTGACGAAGCGTGCCTGGAATTCGGGCCGGCCAATTCTCACGTGATCCTGAGACCCCGGCTTGGATACGTGCCCAAGGTTCCCACCACTCCCTTCAGGGATCAGGCGGTGAACCTGCAAGCGCTGCCTGTGGAGGAGGCAGGCCCAGCCTTGGCACTGCTCTGTCCAGTACGCGCCCTTCGCGCTTACGTAGACCGGACGCAGTGTTTCAGGACCTCAGACCAGCTCTTTGTCTGTTACGAAGGGCAGCAGAAAGGGAAGGCTCTCTCCAAGCAGAGGTTGTCTCACTGGATAGTGGACGCCATTGTCCTGGCATATCAGGTTCAGGGCATGCCATGCCCCCTTGGGGTTAGAGCACACTGCACTAGGAGTGTTGCTTCCTCTTGGGCTTTAGTGCGTGGCGCCTCGCTGACAGACATTTGAAGAGCTGCAGGCTGGGCGACACCCAACACATTCGCAAGATTTTATAATCTCTGAGTGGAGCCTGTGTCCGCTCGTGTACTCGCCCCAAGTGGCCAGTAACTGGACAGGCTCAGGTGTCTTCGCTTGCTGCGCCATTCCACTCCACGGACTGGATGCGTGCGCATTTTCTCTCAGGTGAGCTTCCCAGTAAGCCCTGAGCTCCTCCAGCACTGCTGATGTCGACACCAGAGTGCATGCCCGCTTGGTCAGCCCTCGTGTTCGGCTAGGTGCCTCCGTGTGCATTGTTCCCCCGTTGGGAAACCCCCACATGTGTATTTCCATGGTAAGTCTCTCTGAGCACGTGTCTTCCCTTGGCAAGACACCCTTGCCACACCTGGGGTTGAAAAATTTTCCACCTGCGGCTGGATACCCCAGAGTGCTCCATATGCAGTCCCTACGGGGGTCATATGTGTATTCTTGAGTCCTCCCTTCGGGCAGGCATTGTGTTGCATTTCTCCACGTGGGATATGCTTCCCAGTGTACCTTGGTATCAGCGTTGAGCCTAGCCCCTCGTTCGTGCTAAGACTCACGGCAGGGAGCCCTGGTCAGCGCAGGACGCTGGAAGACAGCCGTTGTGGCGAGATTGTATTGGGACCCCCATTTCGTCAGTAACTGACGTAACTCGTAGTGTACTGACTGAAAGGGAACGTCTCGGTTATGTATGTAACCCTCGTTCCCTGAAGGAAGGGAACGGAGACGTTACGTCCCCATGCCACTTCCGCTGTACCGCTGGAACGGCCGGACGCTCATGCCTCGGCTCTTCAGCAGGTAACATAATGCGAGATTGCCACGCAACGCCCTTTATACCCACGCGGTGGGGCGGGGTTGCGTTATGCAAATTCCGCAGACCCATGGCATCTTCATGCCATTGGCTCGTTTTGTAGGGCTCAAAGGCGATTAGCTTCTAAGCGAAATCCCCCATTTCGTCAGTAACTGACGTAACTTCTCCGTTCCCTTCCTTCAAGGAACGAGGGTTACATACGTAACCGAGACGTTTTACAGATGCTAGAAATGTGGCTTTCAAAAGAAAGATTGTTATCAAAGAGCACACCCAGGTTCCTAACTGAGGACGAGGACTTGACAGAGCAGCCATCAAGTGTTAGACAGTACTCTAGGTTAATACGTGCAGAGGTTTTTTTGTCCAATAATTAAAAATTGCTTTTTTTTAGAATTAAGTTGTAGGAAATTACTAGTCATCCAATTTTTTATATCAGCTATGCATTCCGTCAGTCTTGTGAATTGGTAAGTTTCGTCAGGGCGCGAAGAAATATAGAGCTGAGTATCGTCAGCATAACAATGAAAACTAACGCCATGCTTCTGAGTGATATCTTCCAAGGGTAGCATGTACACGGTGAAAATCAACGGTCCTAGCACTGAGCCTTGCAGTACTCCATACTGAACTTGTGATCTGTATGACATCTCTTCATTTACTGCCACAAACTGATAGCGGTCAGATAAGTATGATTTAAACCATGCCAATGCAATTCCACTAATGCCAACATAATTTTCGAGTCTATTCAAAAGAATGTTGTGGTCAATAGTATCGAATGCAGCGCTAAGATTGAGTAACACTAATAGCGAGATACAACCACGATCGGATGATAAGAGCAAATCATTTGTAACTCTAATGAGAGCAGTCTCAGTACTATGATACGGTCTAAATCCTGACTGGAAATCCTCACAGATATCATTTCTTTCTAAAAAAAAACTGAATAAAAAAAAGTTCAGTTTTCACTGAAAAAACAGAATTTTTAATCATTGGACAAAAAAACTCCACAAGTAGTAACCTAGAATACTGTCTAACACTCGATGGCTGCTCTGTCAAGTCCTCGTCGTCAGTTAGGAACCTGGGTGTGCTCTTTGATACCAATCTCTCATTTGAAAGCCACGTTTCTAGCATCTGTAAAACTGCATTCTACCATCTTAAAAATATATCTAAATTACGTCACATGCTTTCAATGCAAAATGCTGAACAGTTAGTTCATGCATTCATGACCTCAAGACTAGATTATTGTAATGCTCTACTGGGTGGTTGCCCTGCTCGCTTAATAAATAAACTGCAGCTTGTCCAAAACGCAGCAGCTAGAGTTCTTACTAGAACCAGGAAGTATTACCATATTAGCCTGGTTCTGGCAACACTGCATTGGCTCCCTATTAAACATCGTATACATTTTAAAATCTTGCTGATTACTTACAAAGCACTAAATGGTTTAGCTCCCCAGTACTTGAGCGAGCTCTTATACTCGCATTATACGCATTATACTCCATCACGTCTATTGCGGTCTCAAAATTCTGGCCGGTTGATAATACCTAGAATATCAAAATCAACTGCAGGCGGTCGATCCTTTTCCTGTTTAGCACCTAAACTCTGGAACAGTCTTCCGAGCATTGTTCGGGAAGCAGACACACTCTGTCAGTTTAAATCTAGACTAAAAACACATCTCTTTACTATGGCATACACATAAAACATTTTTAATTTATATTATTCAAATCAGTTAAATGATTGTTTTAGGCTGCATTAACTAGGTCAGCCGGAACCGGGAACACTTCCAATAACACCTGATGTACTCGTTACATCATAAGAAGAATGGCATCTACGCTAATGTTAGTCTCTCTGTTTATCCCGAGGTTTACTGCAGTCGGCCGGATCCGGGCCGTATCCAGACCAGATGGGGGACCTTAGCCTGGACATGACGACCA
This sequence comes from Coreius guichenoti, assembly GCA_039654105.1. Taxonomy (NCBI): domain Eukaryota; kingdom Metazoa; phylum Chordata; class Actinopteri; order Cypriniformes; family Gobionidae; genus Coreius; species Coreius guichenoti. Next base: position 13,819,817 of record CM077187.1, read on the forward strand.
TATCCCTGAAGTGTCTGCAGAGACCGTGTCAATTAAACTCCCCCCTGTAAATGCTGCATCGTCACGACATCCTCATTAAACCCGTCCCCGGCGTGACGACTCCAATCTTTCGAATAATCCTACGAATATCTATTGATCTAATATGACTTCTGACCTGTAATGTTGCCAGAATCATAATCATACACTATTTGTTCGTCGGCCAGAGGAGAACTGGCACCCCGACTGAGCCTGGTTTCTCCCAAGGTTTTTTTCTCCATTCTGGCCCTGAAGGAGTTTTGGTTCCTTGCCACCGTCGCCTTTGGCTTTTGGCTTGCTCAGTTGGGGACACTTAAATTTCAACTATATTACTGATCTGCCCGCATTGACACTATATGATAATTGAACTGAGCTGATGACATCACCGTTTTCACCAGAGCGGCTGTACAGCCGAATCAAATTCCGTTGCATTATTTTCCTGTTACCACTGTGAAGCTGCTTTGAAACAATTGCCATTGTAAAAAGCGCTATATAAATAAAGGTGATTTGATTTGATTTTTGATTAAAAAGGAGCATAGTTGTGAAGACACTGCCTTTTCTAGTATTTTTGACAGAAAGGGTAGATTTGAGATTGGCCTGTAATTGACTAATTCTGTAGGATCAAGTTGCATTTTTTTAATAAGTGGTTTAATAATAGCCAACTTAAAAGTTTTCGGTACATATCCTAATGACAAAGATGAATTAATGATATTAAGAAGAGGATCTATGACCTCTGGAAGCATCTCTTTTAGTAGCTTAGTCGGTATAGGGTCGAGCATACATGTTGTTTTAGATGTTTTAACGATTTTAGCAAATTCTTCCTCTCCTATAGCAGTGAATGAGTGGAATTTTTCCTCAGTGACACTACAATGCACTGTCTGATGCGATATTGTAGTAGATGGTTGCATAGTTATAATTTTCTTCCTAATATTATCAATCTTGCACGTAAAGAAGTTAATAAAGTCATTACTGCTGTGCTGTTTGCAAACGTCAGAAGTTGAAGCTTTATTTCTTGTTAATTTAGCCACTGTTTCAAATAAATACCTAGTGTTGTGTTTGTTTTCTTCTAAGAGAGTTGAGAAATAAGCAGATCTAGCAGTTTTTAAGGCTTTTCTGTACGCAATCATGCTCTCTTTCCACGAAATCCGAAAAACCTCCAGTTTTGTTTTTTTCCAGCTGCTCAATAAAATGCATTATACTATAAAATGTATTATACTATTGTTACCATCCTTTGGATTAAAAATGACCCAATCTGACAACATCATAAAACATGCAAATTAGGTCGTAAAACAGACAAAGAAAACGTTCTCCCGCCTGAAAGTTCCAACTAATGATTGGTTACTTCAGAAAAGATGGGTGTGTGTTAATCGGTCCTTAAAAGACACATACACTGGCTCATCTCAGATCTTCTCATCTCATCTCTGCTCATCCCCTGGCCAGGTGGCTCAGGCCCTGGCTAGGTAGCTCATCCTTTGCCATGCAGCGCTCTTTCCATCCTAGCGCTCATTCTTCTTCTGATGAGACGGACTTCCTTTCCTCACTTTCCGGCAACATTTGCTTTCAAGTTAACTCTTCAAACTTCCGCGGATTGATGACACGGTCTCCGGAAGAACGAACAGAAAGCTCACAACGCTCTGAGAAGCTCTACACACACGCGCATCTTTCTTCTCTCAGCACCAAAATCCAATGCAAGTATCAATTTTATCGATCTTATGCGTTTTAAGCTTATGTGTCCCTTTTTAAGGTGATTTTTATTCATTGCTGGCTCTCAAGGTTAACTGTTTGTGAATTTGCCATTCCTTGATCTTTCCTCTCTTTCTTTCTTTCTTTCTTTCTTTACTTTTCGTTATTCTGTATATATGTATTCTTTGCTTAGTCGTATGTATTCGTAGTACCATTTATTAAAATCATTATATCCACGTTTGATTGTCCCTGTTGCTGCTCACAAATCGACAATCACTTTAATGTTGTGCTTTTTGCTACAAGCTTTTATATAGTACCGTTGAATACTTTAATTAATACTCTAATAGAACAGAAAGTTATTCTTCATGGCTAGAAGAATGATCTTTTTTGGAGATTTGATAGGAAGAATAGACTTTCGTGAGAATTGATAAGAAGATCGTAGTGTCGGTTCGCTGGACAAATGGATCAGTTGATTTGAAATTAATTCTGTTAAAAGTTATTCTGAAAACTGATCTAGCCTATATTTTCATAATTAATTACAATCGGTTGTGATTAATTATCTATATATATGTACAAATACATGGGCTAGGTTTTGTCCCTTTTGGGTGATTTAGATATTTATAGTCAATCATAACGCGTTATGATTAATTATAGATATATGAATATAAATAAATACATAATTCCCTTTTGCGCTAATTTAATTTATTAACTCTCTGAGCCCTAAGCTGTTTTCTGGGCCCTGGAGGTGTTTTGACATGCCCTGACATTTGTGCTTATTTCTGTTACTTGTAACATTTTCATGGCTAAAGTCTGATTACACTGTATTCAGCACAAACTCTGCTACAATAATATGTGAGCAGCATGTATGTAAAAGTTTGTAGTTTTGAGAAAATGATGTTTATGCGTGGTTTGTGGAAAGAAAAAAAAAATAAGTCACTGTTATAAGGCTATAAAACCCATACTGAATATTTGTTCACAAGACTTTTGAAAACTGGATCACGTAGCCTAGAATTTTTGCTTCAAGACGATGTAAAAATCACTCTGGCCACTCATTCACATAAAACAATATACTGATTTAAAATTTGTAAGACATGTTTTGTGTCAGGAAGGCTTATGCGGGGAGGGCGTGAAACATCATGAATATTGATGTTTTTCACACCTGAAAGACAAAGACACTCCCTCTAATGGCCCTATCAGCTGAATGGGACTGTGAGGGAACTAGAACAAAGAATGTGAAGAGATAAAAAGAATGGCTTTTTGAATTGTTTGCATTTATTTACAACACAACATAATCCAAACATACACAACGAAGGACAAAAAGTGGGACAAAAATAAGGGACAATCGTGGTTCTTTATAAGGGACACTCAAAGTGTATGTTATTTCAGTGTCTGCAGTTAAGTGTGTGTATAAAAGGTTCTCAGATATAAACACATTTGATTTGCTTAACCTATTAATGCACAATTTAATCTTGAAAAGAAATTTTAACGTCATAGAAATAAATGTCAATTGTTACACACAAATCTAAAGATTTTTTAGCATTATTAAAATTAACACAACTGGATCTCCCATAACAGTATCACAGTTGAATATCATGACTTGTTTGCAATATAATCTACAAATGGATACACAAACAGATGTTCCTGCCACGTTGAAAGGCGTTTTACTCGAACACACCTGGTTTAAAGAACAAACTAAACGCTCCCGTGGTGTCTGCCGTTAAGCATTTTCATCTCGCTGCACATAGACGCGCCTGGGAAAAATGAGCGAGTCGCACCGCATGAGCATCACAACGCCGTTGCTCTCTATTTTGTGCGCGCTTGTCACGCGTCTACATTTAAAATAACGAACTTGAGCGCGCAAAAGACGTAACATATGTGAACGACCCCTCAGTGGTTAGATGAGCGTAGCAGTCAATAAATGGGACAAGGGAGGTCACGTACGGGACATTTAGGCCCAATATACGGGACGTCCGGGCTAATACGGGACAGTTGGCAACCCTACTTTTATATCATGTTGTGTTTAATATTATAGAGCATAAAAATAACCTCATGTCGTACGTGTATCTTTATTTAGCATTGAAAGGTTGCCTACCTGTCTATATTTCATATTTCAACGTTTCCGTTGATTTCACACATTTTAGTCTAGCAATAGTTCAACTAGTAGCCTACAATGTGAAGTTTATGCAACAATAACGCTAATATAAGTGAGAAGAAATGTTTTAGCTTAAAAATTCTCATCTTAAAATCGCGTTCTTATTCTGAGGTAAATCCAAGGTAAACTCACAACTTGTCTTCCGAACTCAATGAAAAGCAGAAGAATGATGAAGATGATGCTTTGTTTTGAGGTGATGGGGGCGTTTACAGGTTCGCATTCCTTCACGTGGACGATTAGCATGTGAATCTCTTTGCGCGCGTGGGTGTGGTCACATTAAAGATAATGAGGCTGCGCTTGAGGAACTCTACCTCTCGCTGTTTTCATACGGATTACATAAACAGAGAATATTTGTTATATAAATTTAAATTCAAAAGTAGACATTCCAGGCTTTCTAAAGAGATATCTGTCGTGTCTGTGTGGCAAATATTCGCTGAGTTACAGCTAATTTTCAGACGCATTTCAGGGTGGACTTCACGGAGAGACAGACGGGAGAACGCGCATCCTGTTAGTTTTCTTTATTTAGCGAAAAGCACAACATTTAGTTTTTATTTTGAGTACACACAAATAAAAGTAGACACTTTAAGCTTTGTAAAGACATATCTTTCATGTCTGTGAGGCCAAAAAATGACGGAGTATTTTATGTCATGAGGAAAAAAATCAAGCAAAACGTGCCCGCGCATTCTTCGGGTTCAGAGTGTAGCGACTCGGCTACATATGTTAATAAATTAAAATTAGCTCAATAGGGAATTATGGGTATTAATATTTAATTATTTATTATTAATCGTAACTGGTTATGATCAAATTATAAATCTCCAAATTACCCAAAAGGGCAGGTATAACCTAGGTATTTATGTAATATATATATGGTTAACAACAATGGATTGCAATTAACTACGAATATATATACTAAATCAGAATGACCTTTAGAGAATTAATCCGAAAATAGACTGTTCGTCCCCGAACCGACAGTACAATCTCCTGATCAGTTCTCACAAAGTTTTATTCTTTCTACCAAATCTTCGGGAAGGTTATCCTTCTGGTCACGAAGAATAAACCTTCCGAACTATTAGGATATTAGTTAAAGTATTCAAAGATATGAGAGCTCGTACCTAGATCTGAACATTAAAGTGACTATGTTCTGTGAGCGGCAGCAATGACAATCAAACGTGGATACAATGGTTTTAATAATTGATACTACGAATACATACGACTAAATAAAGAATACATGTATATACAGAATAACGAAAAGTAACGAAAGAGAATGAAAAGAAGAGAAAGAAAGAAAGAAAGAAAGAAAGGAAAGGTTCAGGAATGGCAATTTCACAAACATAACCACAGAGAGCCAGCAAAGAATAATATCACCTTTAACAGGGGTACAAATCTTAAAACGCATCTAAATTTCGATGGAATTTATACTTGCATGGGTTGCTTTGTGCTGAGTATAAAAGAATGCGTGTGAGTCCTCTCAGAGCGTTCTTTGAGAAGTCGCAACGCGAACGCATATCTCTGATAACTGAAAGGCTCAAAGCTGATTTCAGTTCAATACGTTAACAGCTGCTATATTTGTCTAACATTTTAGTCACTGTTAAATTGTTAGAATAAACTGCAGTTCATAATATTAAAATTGTTTCTGTGAAAACGAGGAAACCTCTTTACAGCACATTTTAATATTATCAGAATTGTCTGTTAAGAACGAAGAAATCTTCTTTCGGTGTGATAAAGATTGATTTGAGCGATGTTCCTCTTCTCATCTTTTTAAAGGCCTTATTATCGTATCGCATTAAATTCATGGTTATTCCAGTGCTACTCAAATAAAAGCAATCTCACTCCCTCAATGTTAAACATTAGCGTAGCTACCTAATGCATACCTTATACAAATCTAATCAGAAAACACTGTGGGCCAGTATCTGTTTGATATGTAAATGGGAGTCCTTAAAATCTTGATCAAGTAAAAATTTGTAACAGAAAAAATCCTGTTGCGTACATTTTTGTGTACTGGCGGCGAGGAAATCCTGCCACACACCCTTCTAGGCGTTCTCATATAGATTGGCTTTCCCCTCTCTTCTCCTTTGGTTCCATTTTGAATAGATTTATTTCTATTTCTCCCTTTAGTTAGGTTATTCTAAGAATTACCATCATTATCATCATTCTTTTTATTTTATCACTATTTGGTAAATAGTCTCTTTACCTCTCTTACTTTACCTAATTATTTAAATTTGGTTTAAACAAGTTTAAACTTAAATTGACATTAAGTCTCACTTGTTTAGCCATTTGTGTACTTACAGGTAGTACTCCCCCTAGTGCTCGGTGGTGAAGCAACGGTTATTTTCTGGTTGGGTTCCGGTGAGTGGAGTCACCTGGCCGGCATAACTGACACTGGCCGTGTGTGAATCTCAGACACCTCTGTCCTCGTACCATTGCCGGCGGCACGCAGCCGACATCAGCAATTCGGTCACTCCAGGGAGGAGTCAACGAGTCCAGCTGACCACAAGGGCAATTTTGGTTAATTACTCTGATTAGGGTTCTGCGTCGACAGAACCGCCCGTTTGGACTCCAAAGGGGTTTCAGGGGAAACCCAATTTTGACCCTGCAGTCTGGCCGTTGACATGTCTCACCTGAGTGCTGCCCAGTTGTGCTAAAAGTCACAAGCTGTTTGAGTGGTTGCACCGTGGTACAAGGGGGACGGGGACACCACAGTCGAGTGTTCGGGACCGCTGGTGAGGTTGACCTCGCCACTGATTCTCACCTGAGTGACCCCAATTCACCCCCAGGCATATTAAATAAGGTAAAGCCCATTCACTTATTTTAAGCCATAGAATATTAGATATTCCCCGGTCATTTAAGTGTTTGGCCCAGTCTTCCTCTCTTAAGCCATACCATCTCCCTAGGCTTTATAGCTCGACAGTGCCCCCATGAAACTGTCATAAACCCTAGCAATGATAGTAAGCTTAGGCCTTCTTCTCCCCTCTATCTCTTCCTATGGTCTCATTTTTTTAATTTTTATTTCATCAAATCACCTTTATTTATATAGCGCTTTTTACAATGGCAATTGTTTCAAAGCAGCTTCACAGTGGTAACAGGAAAATAATGCAACGGAATTTGATTCGGCTGTACAGCCGTTTCATGTCTTTTTGTACAGCCATTTCATGTCTTTTTCATTTAGTTGTTTTTGTTTATTTTGATCTGTTCTATTTGGGTTTTTTTCTGTTGTTTTGTTTCTTTCAGTTCACATAAAGACAGAGTCTATGAGAGCCATCAAGGAAAGCTGAATAATAGATTGATGACCGAGCAGCCAGTGTCATTAAATGACCCACTAGGCTACCGCCCTGTCAAAATCGTCATTTAGATCCGATGCTCACCCACATAAATCGGCTCCACCTGGCCACTCACGGCCAAGATAATAGGTGTCCGGCCTAGATTTCACTAACTGTCTGCACCAGTTAGTCAAAATCACACACACAAATTAAATAGTCACATATCGCTGTAGCTCGCTAAACCCTACACTGATTTGCATTGGCCTCTTTTGTGCTGTCTTTCTCTTGCCTACAGTGAGCCAGTATGTCCCATTCATCTAGCCCCACCATCCACTGGGATCACCTTGAGACCTGGCTGAGCACAAAGCTTGCCCAAAGCCGCCGGTGACATGCAGCACCTGAGCCGAGAGCAGCTGGACGACGACTTGAACCGGCTGATGGCCCATGATCCAACCCAGAGCTACAACCACAAAGAATGGGCCAAGATCATCGGGGGCCTCGCCCACAACCTCATCGTCCAGGCACGGCTAAACGAAAAGAGCAACATCCACCTAGAGCAAGAAGCAGCAGCGCTGAAGCTCCAGGCTGAGGAGGCCCGGAGGAACCAGGCCCACGCACAAAGTCGCCTAGATCAGCTACTCCTTGAGGTCCAAGATCAGTGCGGGAGAGAGGATGAAACGGACCCACAGCTTCAGGAGGACTTCAAAATGCCCCGGCAGAGCTTCGTGTAGTGACAGAGCACAGAGAGCAGTTGGAGAAAGAATCCAGAGAGGAACTAAAGGGAAAACTCCAACGAGGTGAAGCTCTCCTAGCAAGAGCAGAGATTGAACTGAAAGAAAGGGACGACAAGGCCAAAGCCTGTGAAAACCACTTGCAAGCGGCCCGTGCCGAAATCCACGATTTGGTTCAACAAAGAGACTATTTAAAAGATGAACTTGACACTGTTCACAGAGAACTGAAATACTCTTACAGACTGCAGAGTGACCAGCAAGAGGAAACACACACCACAGAGTTTCCCCTGACCAGTGGGCCCAGGCCTCCCAGTCAAGAGTTCCGAGCTCCATGGGGGGTAAAAGCCCACTGCTCAAGACGTCACCAGCCAGCTTCCAAGAGCCCCCGTCAGCAGCAAAGGGGTGGCAGCCCTTCCAGAATATCCTTGCCACTAGTCACGCTATGGCTCCCAAAGAACTCTACAAGCTGGCCAGAAACATCCCAACTTTCACCCCAAACCCTGCAGGAGGCCATGACATGCACGTCTACCTGCAGGACATAGACTTTCACTTGCAAACTGTGGCTAATGTGACCACATGGGACAGATTATATCTACTCCGAAGTACGTCCAGCCGTGATGTGCGGAGTTTCCTTGATCGGCAACCAGAGACTGTCAAATCGGACTACCAGCAGCTGCGGCAGGCCCTGATTAGAGAGTTTTCAGACCCTGACTCAGACCAAGGGATCATCAGTGCCATGGACCTGAAACAGTGCCGACTTGAAACCCCACAGGCCTACTACAACTGACTACGATGGGCCTACTTTGGAGCACAGAACGAGCCAGGTATGGAGGACTTCAGAACTCTATTCCTTCAAAATCTGCATCCCACAGTGAGCCATCACTTAGGGGTCCTGGCCTGCCCTCGTAGCATGTCCACCCAACAGCTGCGGGACTTAGCCCATAAAGCTTATGCCAAGCAAAAAAATGCTTCTGAAAAGACTGTGAAAAATCCAACAGTTTGCCCTGTCTCTGATCACCATTCAGAGCTGGTTCTAGAGGGCGCCCAACAACACCACAGTGACAGACTTTTTAACAGAGAGTCAAGACCGTTCCAAGCCAGCAGAGATTCAAGGTTCAAGAAAAAAAGGACAGGCCATACTTGATATGACTAAGTGTAAGGTCTGCACCCAACATCCTTCCTGACTGCCCTCTGACTGAACCAAGCACCCAAAGCACTGCTCACCAGCCACAGTCCACAGAACCAGATACCTCATCACCAAGTGACAGCGTCGCCCAATCACCTCAGCTGACAGCTGCACTTCCTGAACAATTCAACCCAATTCATCACGCCAGCAACCAAAATCCCAAGGTACCAGAAAGTGCCGTTTTGGTTGTCTGCCTCCCTAACGAGCCACATGAGACCATCCCTAACTGCTTATCGATCACCACACAAGACTCCTGGGAAATCTGATCGAAAAGGGAGTGGCCCGGAAACTCTATCTAGCCATCACATTGGAGAATGAGGTGAGACTTGAAGCCCTGGTAGACACCGGAGCAGATCTCACTTTGATGTCATCCCAACTCTTTGATAGACTCAGAGTTGAAGCTAAAAGACAAAATCGAACTCTCAAATCCCAAAAATGTGATCTGAATGTGCAGTCATACAGCCAAAATGAGATCCGACTTGAACAGATAGCTCCCATCCATCTAATGATTGGTCCAATGAGTCTGCTACACCCTGTGTACATCTCACCAATGGACACATACCCCCTTCTCGTCGGCAAAGATCTGCTAGACCGCTTGGAGCCTTTATTGGACTTCAGACAGCTGAAAATTTGGGCTCAAGTGCGAGAACCTCTGCCTCTCCAGCCACCCAGATCACCTGAGCCAGACTGTCAGGCCACAGGGGTCATGGGAAATCTCGCAGCCAGCCACAAGAACACCGTCTCAGCACCAGAGCAAGGTTCAAGTTCGCTACTCTGCACTTTTCAACTCACCATAGACTCTGACTCCTACTGCCCCAAGGTCATGACTGACCTCTAGCTGAATGATGTAACAACTACAGACATCATACTTGCACTGTGGGCAGACAACTCAGCCATCAGTCTAGCACTGTTCAAGACCCTCATGGAAGACACGCCAGACCTTCCGCTTCCCTTTGGACTCCTGCCTATCAACCACGGTAACTGCCAAGGTCATCTGCGCTTTGAACTTGAAATGGAACGGCCGGTGTCTAACCCATGTAGCAAGTTAGCTCAAAGGGGAAATATTAATAATTATTAATAACTCATTATGATTATTCATTATGATTAATTATGAATATTTGAATCAGTTAATAAGATTAACCTGATGTAGCTACATTAACATTACAATCAATCAATCAGTTCATCCTGTGAACACTCAGTATTGATTATTAATTAATTGTAAGAGAAGGGTATTTTTCATTGACACAGAAAAATAATTCTTCCTTAGCATTTACAGCGCTTAGAACGTGTAACAAAATCGATCATTTAAGTGACAATTAGGAGTGACAATTAGGCAGGGAGTCAGAACCAGATATGTACTGTGCACAATTTTTATTAACTAAATCACGAACACAACTAAACTAACAGAAACGCATACACACAAATCACACATACATGGGTAAGATGGAAAGTGACAGAATGAACCCGAAAAACGGGAATGAAGCTATGGAAAAAGAGTCATTAACCATGAAAAGAACCATCAGCTTGTTATTTTCAAAGCACCTCGTTAGGAGGATTTTACTGCTTATCTTAACCCTCTGATTAGTTAAAATAGGCGATACTTGCATTGCCATTGCAGTTGAAGCAGTTTCGTAAAGTTCCTGATTTGATGGTTCTGTGAGTCGATGGTGTTGAAGCTTGCAATTGATTTCTTCTGCGTTGACTGAAGATATGATGAACTTGCACGGTTAGTTTCGACTCCGTCATGGTCAAGGAAGTTGCACATGGCTTGAGGTGTTGGGCCTGCGGCATCCACTAATGAGGAAATTTTAGTCTGACTCTGTTGGAAGAGTCCTCTCTCCTGGGCGGAGAGTGAAGATATAACAGGCTGTGGTTGAGGCCTGCCGGCGCCCATGGGCCCTGGTGGGGTCCCCCCACGCCCATCAACCAGCAGGAGCAGCAGTAGAAAGAAGAAAGAGAGCAAGATCTGCGTGGGGGGCCTTTTTAACCTCTGAGGATAGCCTCTCCTCCTAGGGGTCAGTGAGCCAATTGAACTTAGGCTTTTGGAGGGAAAGTTTTACAATCCTTTGTCTTCTAGAAGGGCATTTAAATATGTAATTTGATAGGGTGCTAAAGAGAAGAACCTTCAAGATTCTTACAATACTAATGTGGCACAGAGTTAGCAAAACGTAATGTAAATTAACAAATGGGGAACAACATTTGGAGTTCGTAGAGACCAAACATGCCATACACATGATTTTCGTTAACCATAGTATCCAATTCTGAAACATAAATCCAACAGAGATTGAATTAATACATAGACCAAACCCTATAAAAGAAAAATCATGAGATGGATATATGTTTATATATTTCTCAAGTGGTTATATATAGGCTATATGGGTTTAGGATTGTTTATTTGTCCTTTTCAAAAAGAATTAAGTGAGAGTCACAACTCTCTGCAAATTCCTTCTGGTCATAAATCAGTCTCCATGTGTCCTGTAACCAGAGGCCCCATGTTAGCTGCACTAGGGATGTTAGTTGCAGTTTTGGGGGATGGTTCACAAACCTTTGTTGGGAGAGTGAGTTTGCTGGATTATTCATTAAATATAATGAATAAATAATTGTGTCTGATTTGTCTCAGTTGTTACACCCACTACTTCCTGGTCCTTCTGGACCCGCTGCACGATGTCTACATTGGAGCAGAGATCTTGATTCGCCTCAAGGCTCATGTGGACATTATCAGTGAGGTGGTGTGTGCCCCACAGACGTCACAGCCCCCTGTGGTTCCTGTCAACCATGAGAACCTCCTGTCAGGCCAGACCATTCCAGAAGTCTGTACCTTAATCAACGAACAGGAAACTGTGGTACCAGCTTACACTAAAGGGGTTGCTGTTCGGCTCAACATGCGATGTGGTCAAACCCTAAACCACATGCTGGGCTTCTTCCAACCTTCACCTGAATGCATGGAACTTGGACTCACTCTGGAAGCCACACCCCTCACTGAAGTGTCATCCTGTGCAGTCTACATCCTGTTTAACAACTGCACGGCAACGGACATCAGAATTCCCAAGGCCTACCACCTGGGATGGCTAGTGAGTCACGACTTCCATGACTTTGAACTCACCTTACCAATCATTGGTCCAATCCCATCTTTGATGATCCCAGAAAGGGAGCACAGACAACACAGTGTTCACAGCACCCTTCAGAATCATCTGCATTGCTTCTGTCATGTCGATGGCCAAAGAACAGGTGTGCAGAAAAGTGCTGACAGAGGACCAACATCTTGCAGTATACACAGTCACTAGCCAGCCTGCCTGCGAGACTGATGATAGTGCTGCACCTCTGGCTGCCAACACGACAGACGACACAACAACAGAGGAGCCGTATCCAGGATTTGAGACTCAAGTCCAGCAAATTCTGAAGGATGCAGACACAATAAAGGATGATGCTGAATGTCAAAAACTCAGACAAGTCCTTTACAAATACAAAGCGTCATTTGCCAAAGACTCTCTAGACTGTGGCCTCACTAACCTCCACACAGTGTGCATCCCAATGCACCCTAATGCGCCTCCCACTTTCGTCAAGTAGTACAAGATCCCCATCGCCTCACACGAACCGGTGCAGGAGATCATTAACTCCATGCTTGAGAAAGGTGTCATCTGTCCATGCAACAGCACCTATTCTGCTCCTATCTGGCCCATCCTAAAACCAAATGGCAAGTGGCGACCCAGCATCGATTACAGGACACTGAACCAACAGGTGCCACTGTCACGATGGCCCATGACCCAGCTGGAGCAAGAAATACCCAGAAACAGAGGAGCCACAATCTGCTCTACGTTTGATGTGGCCTCAGGATTCTGGACCATTCCAGTGCGTCCAGAAGATCAACACAAGCTGGCTTTCACCTTTGGCAATCGACAGCATACCTTCACAAGGTGCCTGTTCGGCTATGCCAACTCACCTGCCGAGTTCAACATTTTCCTAAACAAAGCATGCCCTGACACCAGAATGAGAGGCAACCTCATCTACGTTGATGATGTTCTCATGAAGAGCACAACAGTGGCTGACCACTTGAAAGAGATAGACCACGTTCTGAACCAATTAGCCACCGCCGGCGCCAAAATCACCCTCCACAAGGGACAGTGGTGTCGAACCAAGGTCAATTACATGGGCCTACTCATTGGATCACAGGGCATTTAACCGCAGTCCAGCCGTATCCAAGCCATTCAGAACATCAAGCCACCCACCAATGTCTCAGAGTTGCAAAGCTTTCTTGGGGTGTGTACTTACTCACGGCAGTTCATCGAGAACTACTCGGACATTGCACGACCACTAACTGCTCTTCTGAAGAAGGACTGCCCATTTGTCTGGACAGAAGCTCAAGCAAATGCCATGAATGAACTGAAACAACATCTGTGCACAGCTCCATGTCTTGCTTACCCCGATTCACAAAAGGTTCCACTTGGAAGCTGGATTCTCCAAACACTGCCTTAGTGCTGGTCTATACCAAAGGCATGACCAAGACAAAAGAGTGGTCACATATGCCAGCAAGACACTTCTTCCACCAGAGAGCAAATACTCTGACTGTGAAAAGGCTCTACTCTGCACTGTATGGGCCATCCAGCGATTCTCCAACTACATCGGAGCACAAAAGGTTATCATAGAGACCTGCCACCAGCCTGTAACGTTCCTCAACAGCCAACGCATCCGAGATGGCGTGGTCACCAATTCACGCATAGCCACATGGTTAATGGCCCTCCAAGGGCGCAGTGTTGAGGCACGATATGCTCAGAATCACAAGTCTGCGCCGGGCAACGGCTTGGCCGCCTGCCAAAACTGTTCTGATGACACACCAGCGGCGATGCTGGACGCAGAGGAACCCCAACAGCAACAACAGACCTGTCATAGGTACTTTGAAGAGAATGCGTGTCAAGGAATGCCCACCGCCTACGTCGATGGATGTTCCTACAAACAAGAGCATCCTAAAACCTGTGCTATGGCTAAATGACCAGCCTTGCCCACCACAACACTTGGTTGGGTCCCCAGTCATCGCAATATGCTGAGGTAGCAGCCATTCTAATAACCCTCCAAATCGCATCGGCCAATAACATCAGAGAACTCCTTATTTACTCCAACTATGCCAAACTCAGTTTCACATGCCACCTTCCGGGCTGGAAACAAAATGGCTTCAAAACAGCAAACAACAAGCCAGTCAAACACCAACACCTGTTCCAAGTATGCGACGACATCACGAGAACACACAACATGACCGTCTACTGGAAAAAGGTGAAAGGACACTCAAGGCAACCAGGCCTTGACAAAGACTTGAATGACCAAACTGATGCCCTGGCCTAGACTGGCACACTTCACGGCAATCTATGGTCACCTCCAACCCACCCACCCACCCTTAATGTTGCAGCTATAACCCGCAGCAAGCAAACTATTCCTGCGACAGTTCCAACATCACAGCCACTTACGCTGGCTCCACAGATTTCCAACAACAACATAGCTGACCTGCAAGCCTCTGACGCTGCCATACAAATTATGCTAAACCACCTCTCAGACCCCTCCAACCACCCTATCACTGCATCTGAACTCACTGCTGCCTCAGGCCTCGGACGACTGCATGACATCAAACACATGCTGCGCGTGAGAGACAACATTCTGTGGTATGCCCCTGACCTTACAGCACCAAGGCTTGTGGTGCCACAGTGTCAAAGGGGGGTCATGCTCATGTATGCCCACGACGCACCATGTGCACGCATCATGGTACCAGAGCCACTTACGAGACACTAAAACAAGTGGCATACTGGCCTGGCATGCAGAAAGACGTATCAGAATATGTCAGAGAGTGCTGGGTTTGCTGCCAATTCCAACCGGCAAACCCAAACCATAGATCCCCACTGCAACACAGAGGAGTCACATTCCCATGGTCAGACCTCCAAATAGACTGGGTAGGACCCCTGCCCTGATCAACGAGGGGCAACAAATACTTCCTCACAGTTGTGTGCCAGTTCACCAAGTGGGTAGTATGTCTTCCAGCACCCAACAACACTGCCCAGACCACGGCATACCTCCTGATGAGCCACATCTTCTCCAGGTTCGCCACTGAAAGTCAACTCGGACAGAGGCACTCACTTTACAGCTGAGATCATGCAGCAGGTTTGGAAACTCCTGGGAGTACAAGCTCAACTGCACATCAGCCACCATCCCATCTTGTCCGGCCAAGTGGAACGAACAAATCGAACTGTGGTCAGCATGCTGAGAAAGTATGTGTCTGCCAACCAGAAAGACAGGGATGTGAAACTTCCTCTGGTGCTCATGGCCATCAGAGCCACCCCTCATGAATCAACTCGTGTGTCTCCCTTTGAACTAATGACTGGGTGGCAGATGACATTGCCACTGCACCTGCTGCATCAATTGGGAGACTTCAGCCTCATCACAGCCTACACCACTCACCAGTACCTCGACGAACTACATCGGCACCCGAGAACAACCTTTGCTTTCGCCCAGCTACAGCTTCAAAAGAGTGTTGAAGGCCAGAAAGCATATTACGACCGGAAAACGTCACACCAGGAACTGGATGTAGGCGACAGGGTCTGGTGTTATAGCTTCGTCCAGCCACCCCAGACAGCCTCCCATCAGCTGTCAAAGAAATCTCTGCCCCACTGGACATGACCTCACGAGATTGTGGACAAACTCTCCCCAGTTGCGTACCGAATCCAACTGACTCACAGAAAGAACCAATTTTCAAATGGGTCCACTGCAATCAAGATAAAAGACATGTGGCTACTGGCAGAGAAAGGCAGGGAGTGGCCAATGCGACTTAAATCCAGTTGCAGTCCTAAAAGTGAAAAGACTGTCCTGACCAACCCAGGACATCCACCACTGACCTACAGATAGTCAGGAGGCCAAAACTGATATTAAAACTTTGTCAGACACTTTTTGGTACAAGCATACAACCTATACAGTATTAATATTTAACCCCTCAACATGTGTTCTAGCCAGGTTGTCAGCTTAGAAAATGTTTTTTTGTCCATTTTAACACTATAATCTTAAAAGTGGTAAAAGCGGATTTTTTTTCCAAAGTGCTTCCATTTTCTTCCACGTTACCTACTGTAATTTTGGGCAAATGTGCAATATAATCCAACTTATGTGCAAGCATGATCATTAAAAAATAATAATCAATAAATACCACAAGAGTATCACACCACAAGGGGCACTGTTGTGTCAGCACAGCTGTGATTTGGCATGAGGCAGCAGATCCAGAGACGATGATCACAGCAGGTGTCAACAGTCTGAACAAAACTTTATAAAGGAGTGAATCACACAATCACACAGATTAACTTGGTCTATTTGTCTACACAAACATTTACCTCAAGATTCTACCATTCTACCATCAAATGTTGCCAGAAACAGGTAAGCTAAACTGTTTTCCAACTAGCTATACTTCCCAGACAGATAGCTAGGCTAATTTACTTTCATAATTACTAGCTTACTTACTAATAGGTAAATTAAGTTTTGTGCAGATATGTAATGGAAATATTATGTTTATAATTTATTTGCTGCACAGCAGCCTATTTTACAGTCTGCTAGCTAAAAGTGTTAACCAGTTTGTTAGATAGCCAAGCCCTCAGCTTATGTCAGAGGACACTGTAGTGATCCACTCAGAAACCAATCAGACTAGTGTAGTGAACCATTTCTTTGCCTTTCAGATGAGATAACATTGATCCAGAGGGAGCTGTAAGCCTAGCATCCAAAGAAAAACAAATAGGAAGAGATATTGATTGGGAAAAATGTTTAATTTGTCAAGACGAATATGGAAAATACAGCCAAGATAAAGCCCTAAGAAATCCTTCTGAGAATGGGCTAAAGTGTATTAGATTGAGAGCAAATGAACGGGCGAAATACCAAGACGTGGAGTATGCTGATACCCTGGAGAGAATTGAGGAGTTTCTGGACACAGAAACTGAAAAGATAAAATGGCACAAAACATGCTATGCAGTTTTTACAAATGTGACTTTTATTTCCCGCCTGAAGAAACGCTTTGAAAGTGAAAAGAAGTCACTAAATCTTGCAAGCAGCTGCCAG
This sequence comes from Coreius guichenoti, assembly GCA_039654105.1. Lineage (NCBI taxonomy): Eukaryota > Metazoa > Chordata > Actinopteri > Cypriniformes > Gobionidae > Coreius > Coreius guichenoti. Next base: position 13,836,911 of record CM077187.1, read on the forward strand.
CCGATCACCACTAGGAGTTCGATGCCTCCAGTGTATTGGGAAAAATGTATTTTCTGTCAGAAAGACATGCCTGAGGACAAACTTCGAAACATCCAAGTCATAACTACATCTAAAAAGATTCTTGATCTAGCTCAACAAGATACAGAATTGCGACTGAGGCTTGCAGGAGTCAATGACTTGATATCATCTTATCTGCTACAGGGAGTTCCTCAGGAAGTATCAGAGCACTTCATCAACAGCAGGTGATCCATATTCTATTTGCTTACACAATGTGGCAGATGAGCTTAGAGCAGGACTTGCCAGAGGTGAAATATATTCGTTGAAAACGGTTTGGGAAAGATACTGTAAATTTCTGGGAGACTTTGATTTGGAACCAGGAATATACAAAGGTCAGCGTTTCAAGACAAAGCTTGAAAAGTTGCTTCAGGGAAAAGCACTATTTGTTCAATCATTAAAACCAACTGATTCCATCATGATATTTCCTGAAATGACAGCTGGAACTGCTCTGCTTAACATGAAGAAATTAATAGATGACAAACAAGATGATGCTAAAGGGATGACAATGGCTAGCTGTGGAACAGACAAGGACACTGAGATACTGAGTTGGCTGTATCGGGTGTCGGTGAAGGTCAAGGCAGACATCAGGGAGTCCCGAAGACATGATGTTATTGGAGTGATAGATCAGCATCATGCAGAAAAAACTGTGCCTGACAGTCTGTACATCCTCTTACGGCTCCTTTGCGTTAATTATGATGACTCAGAAAATGAGAATGAACAATCCCGTCACACAAAGCTACTCAGCATTGCTCAAGACATTGTTTTCCTGGCATCTGGTGGACGAAGACCAACACCAAAACACATTGGAATTGGAGTTGCTGTACACCAAGCTACACGCTCAAAGGACTTAGTGCAGTTACTTCATGCTGCTGGGCACAGCATAAGCTATGAATCAGTGTTGAGTGCAGATACTACTATGGTAAATGAGGCTATGAAGTGATACTTTGAGAATGGTGAAGTATACATTCCACTGAACTTTGTCAATGCTAGTCTCCCTGGATACATAATGTATGTGTGGCGAGGGGGGCGTGGTTTAGCGAAGTCTGTGACGGGAGAGAGAGTCAGAGGACGAGCGGCACGTAAGTGAATCAAGTGCAAATGATAAACACCTGTCTCTTGTTTCAGTAATTGGCGTGGAGAGACAGGTTATAAGCCACGCAGGAAATGAGGACTGGAGAGAGAGGAGCTGGACACACACACGCTGGGACTCGAACAAGGAGAGGACGTGCAGAGAGGAACTGCCAAAGTGAAACCGTTGATATATCTGAGATTGAAGTTTAAGTTGTGTGATGTGCACCTTGCTTTGTGACCTGAGTTAAAGCAAATAAATACCTGTTTCGAGTTCCCAGCCAGTCGACCCCCTTGTCTTCTTCCTTGTACACACACGAACATTGTTACATTGGTGCCGAAACCCGGGAGGAAGAAGACAGAGCCGGCAACGCCATTTGCGGACGTCATCTAGGCGCTCGCGGGCCTGCATCGGGAACAACATCAGTCGATGCTGGAGATCAGGGAAGAGCAGGAGCAGCGTTTCCGGGCGCTCTTCCTGGCCTAGCAGCAGGACCGCGAGCTGTTCCGGAGCTGCATCGATCGGGAGGTTCCAGCCGGGGAAACAACATCCACCCCGGCCAAATCCACCCACAGCGACTGGCAGCGACTGGATTGGCCGGTGCACCTCATCCCGCTGCTGTCCGGTGAGGCGCAGATAGCGGCCCAACAACTGCCAGTCCAGAACCTCCTGGTCTATGACGACGGGACCTCCAGCGGGTCGGGCTCTCCCCCGAACAACATCGTCAGCGGTTCCGGTCGCTGACACTAGGGGAGAACACCCGGCCCTTCGTAATGGCCCAGCAGCTCCGGGACGCCTGCCGCAGATGGCTGATGGCTGACCAGTCGACAGTCGACCAGATTGTGGATCGAGTGGCACTGGAGCAGTTTATTGCGCGGCTGCCCAGGAAGGCCACGCAATGGGTCCAGTGCCACAGGCCGGCGTCGCTGGACAAAGCCATCGAGCTGGCGGAGGACCAAATGGTGGCGTGCCCAGGGGTCGGCAAACCCCTGCCGGCGGCTTCTCTCTCTCTCCCCTCTCCTTCTTCTTCTTCCCTGTCTCCCTATAGGCCTGTTCTTGCTCCCCGGACGAGGGGAGGGTTCCAGTCCCGGGGTCCGCCTCGAGGAAGGTTCTCGGGCTCGCGGGCGCCCTCTAGGGGCAGGGAGCCAATCGGGTTCCCTCCAGCCTCCGGTCCCATTTCCCCTCTCTCTCCACGCCAATTCCTTGGTTCACTTCCTGCCACTGGGGCGGCGGGGAAGTCTGGGCCGGCCTGTTGGCGGTGTGGGGACCCGGGTCACTTTATAGATCGATGTCCCGTGACGCTGATCCGGGTCCCCGACGCGCCCCAGGCTGCCCCCGATCGAGCCGGGCTGTACCAAATACCAGTGAGTATTCGGGGGGTACCTATCCGGCTTTGGTGGATTCAGGATGTAACCAGACCTCTATCCATCAAAGCCTGATACAATCGTTGGCATTGGATAATAGCCGCATGGTTAAGGTACGGTGTGTGCACGGGGATGTGGTGAATTATCTGCTAGTGACAGTTATAATTCAATTCCAGGGACAAAAACATAGAGTGGAGGTGGCAGTTAGCCCGCACCTCCGACATCCGCTAATTTTGGGAACCAATTGGCCAGTGTTTGGTAGTTTATTGGGGTATCTATGTGCGGATGTCTCTTGGGAGAAAAGAGGGCGGGGAAAGAAAGCGGCTGTGCAGGTTGGAGAGACTGAGCCGGGACCATCAGGTACTGTTACAGAAGAACGGAGCAGTGTAGAGAGGCTGATCCTCACTGACCGCGATGATTTTCCTCTGGAGCAGTCCCAGGATGAGTCGCTTAAAAATGCGTTTGCCCAGGTCCGATCGATCGACGGACAGGTTCTCCGTCCTGAGCAGCCGCTCTCTTATCCTTATTTTGCCATATTAAAAGACAGGTTGTATCGAGTGACCCAGGACACTCAGTCAAGATACAACCCAGTTGTTAGTTCCGAAAAGCCGCCGGGAAATGCTTTTTCAGGCGGCTCATTCTAATCCTATGGCCGATCATTTGGGTCAGGCGGCCACACTGAATCGTTTAATGGTCCGGTTCTTTTGGCCGGGCATTCACGAGAACGTGCGCAGATGGTGCGCGTCTTGTCGTGAATGTCAGCTGGTAAATCCACTGGCCTTTTCAAAAGCGCCATTGTGCCCTCTACCGCTTATGCAGGTCCCCTTCGAGAGAATTGGCATGGACCTCATCGGACCATTGGAGCGATCCGCACGGGGGCATCATTTTGCATTGGTCCTGGTGGACTATGCAACATGATACCCCGAAGCAATTGCCCTCCGTAGCATTTCTGCAAAGAGTGTTGCGGAGGCGTTGTTTAGTTTAATCTCCCGGGTGGGGATCCCGAAAGAGATCCTCACTGATCAAGGCACGGCGTTTATGTCACATACATTACGCAAACTTTACGGATTATTGGGCATTAAATTGATCCGCACCAGCGTCTATCACCCACAGACGGATGGGTTGGTGGAACGATTTAATCGCACTTTAAAGACAATGATCCGAAAGTTTGTACAGGAAGACGCCAAAAATTGGGATAAATGGTTGGAACCCCTATTGTTCGCTGTACGTGAGGTCCCGCAAGCCTCCACCGGGTTTTCCCTGTTCAAGCTTCTCTATGGACGTCAGCCCCGTGGGGTGTTGGACGTTCTCAGAGAAGCTTGGGAGGACGGACCATCGCAAGGCAAAAACGAAATTCAGTATGTCATGGACCTGAGAACAAAACTCCACACATTGGGGCGGCTATCCATAGAGAATTTGTTACAGGCTCAAGACAAACAAAGCCGGCTATACAATAGGGGAACAAAACTGTGTGAATTTTCACAGGGAGATAAAGTGCTTGTATTACTCCCAACTTCTAGCTCAAAATTGCTCGCCAAGTGGCAAGGGCCCTTTGTGGTCACACGGCGAATAGGAGATCTCGATTATGAGGTGATTCGATCGGATAGGTGCGGGGCATATCAAATATACCACCTTAACCTCCTTAAAAAATGGAGTGAGGCGGAGTCAGTGATGTTGGCAACGGCAGTGAGTGGGGAAGAGGATCTCGGGCCAGAGGTGAACACAAAAGGTACATCCCTCGCTCTGGCCCTAGGGGGAGATCATCTCTCGCCGTTGCAGCTCACTGACATAGCCCAGTTGCAGGAAGTTTTTTTCGGATGTGTTCTCGCCCGTACCTGGTCGAACGAACCTCATTCAGCACCATATCGAGACGGAGCCGGGTGTGGTGGTTCGCAGTCGGCCGTATAGGTTACCAGAACACAAAAAAAAGTGGTTCAGGAAGAATTAGAGGCGATGCTAGACATGGGAGTAATAGAAGAATCCTACAGTGATTGGGCCAGCCCGATAGTTTTAGTTCCTAAAACGGACGGCTCAGTCCGTTTCTGTGTGGATTATCGCAAGGTGAACGCTGTGTCGAAATTCGACGCATATCCAATGCCAAGAGTTGATGAGTTGCTCGATCGGCTAGGCACGGCTCGCTTTTATTTGACGCTGGATTTAACAAAAGGATATTGGTAGATACCCTTAACGCCTTTATCTAAAGAAAAAACAGCCTTTACGACGGCGTTTGGATTACACCAATTTGTTACACTTCCGTTCGGGTTGTTTGGGGCTCCGGCCACGTTTCAGAGTCTCATGGACAAAATTTTTCGGCCGCATGCTGCTGCATACTTGGATGATATCATCATCTATAGTAACGATTGGCAGCGGCATATGGAGCATGTGCGGGCCGTTCTGAGGTCGCTGGGAATGGCCGGGCTGACGGCCAACCCGAAGAAGTGTGCGATTGGGCGCGTGGAGGTCAGGTATCTGGGTTTCCACTTGGGTCATGGGCAGGTGCGTCCTCAAATTGACAAAACAGCAGCAGTTGCAACCTGCTCGAGACCCAAGACCAAAAAGGAGGTGAGGCAGTTCCTTGGGCTAGCGGGATATTATAGGAGGTTTGTTCCTAATTATTCGGACCTCACTAGCCCACTGACTGACCTCACTAAAAAGGAAGCGCCAGACCCGGTCCAGTGGTCAGAGCTGTGCCAGCAGGCTTTTACCCAGGTGAAGGCTGCTCTGTGTGGCGGGCCACTCTTACAATCACCTGATTTTTCTCTCCCTTTTATGTTGCAGACTGATGCGTCGGACAGGGGGCTGGGCGCGGTCCTGACCCAGGAGAGGGAGGGGGAGGAGTGGCCGGTGCTGTACATTAGTCGCAAGCTCTCAAAGAGAGAGACGATGTACAGCACCATTGAAAAGGAGTGTTTGGCTATCCGGTGGGCCGTTCTTACCCTCCATTACTATCTCCTGGGGAGGTCTGTTCAGACCACGCCCCTCTGCAGTGGCTCCACCGCATGAAGGATACCAACGCGCGGATCACCCGTTGGTATCTAGCTTTACAGCCATTTAAGTTCAAGGTGGTCCACAGGCCGGGGGCGCAGATGGTTGTGGCTGACTTCCTTTCCAGAAATGGGGGGGGGAGGCTGCAGGCCGGATGGCTCCCTGGCCTGAGTCAGGCGGTGGGGGTATGTGGCGAGGGAGGCATGGTTTAGCGAAGTCTGTGACGGGAGAGAGAGTCAGAAGACGAGCGGCACGTAAGTGAATCAAGTGCAAATGATAAACACCTTGTTTCAGTAATTGGCGTGGAGAGAGGTTATAAGCCACGCAGGAAATGAGGACTGGAGAGAGAGGAGCTGGACACACACACGCTGGGACTCGAACAGGGAGAGGACGTGCAGAAAGGAACTGCCAAAGTGAAACCGTTGATATACCTGAGATTGAAGTTTATTTAAGTTGTGCGATGTGCACCTTGTTTTGTGACCTGAGTTAAAACAAATACCTGTTTCGAGTTCCCAGCCAGTCGACCCTCTTGTCTTCTTCCTTGTACACACACGAACATTGTTACAGTATGCAAATGACAACATAGACATAAATGAGGAGACCCTTGATGGGAAAGGAACCTTTCATGCTTCCCAGACTGCTGCTTTCAGACGAAGTAATCCTGAAGAAGAAATCCCAAAAATAATGCTGAAATCTGGGAGATCAAAGTCTGTCTCAGTTCCACCAGGAGTGTTTGAACTCAAGGATGCTAACATGGAATCGCAGAAGCCCTCTCCAAAATTTCATGGATCAGTTACACCCGAGATGTATTATTCAGACACACAACTAACTAAACAATCAAAGAACCAAGATCTTGCATGGATTATATGCAAACTACAGAACACAGATGATCAGGTTGTTCCATCTTGGAGTGGCTTCAACCACCTTGTGTCAAAATCAGACCACCAAAAAACAGTCGCTGGAATGATGCCTATCATAAATTCTCCAGCACATGACTATGACACAATCTGGACAGTGTTACAGAACTGCCACAAGATGACTACAAAACTGGGCCAAAGGTGCAAAATCATAACCTTTGATGAGCAGCTCTACTGCAAAGCAAAGAGGCTTCAGTGGCACCACCAAAAAGAGTGTGAGGATATTATTATTCTCTTGGGTGGCTTTCATGTGCAGATGAACTTTTCAAAGGTCATTGGACAGCATCTTGCTGATTCTGGACTGAGGGACATTCTTGAGGAAAGTGGTGCATTCGGAAAGAACACAGCTGAAAACATCATGAAGGGAAAGGGATGGAACCGTGTAGCCCGTGCACACAAACTTGCCTTTGAAGCACTTTGGAGAATACTGTGGCCAACCTTTCTGCAATGGGTGGATGACAATGATAGCACAATAGACAACAGTTGCTTTGAGTTGGCAGACGCACTCTCCGGCCACACACGATGTGGAGATATTGAGGCAGCTGCAGCATGATATGAAGATCTTGTTCTGAAAGTTGGAGAGGTTCAAGATCTCTTTGCTGAGTTTGACAAGGCTAATGAAGACAAACCAACATTTACCTTCTGGCGACAATACATGGACCTTGTGTCTATTCTCCTGGCATTCACACGGGCACTGAGATGTGGTGACTGGAAGCTTTACATGTCGGCCTTCAAGAGCATGATGCCCTGGTTTGCTGCATATGATCACACCGACTACACAAGATGGGGTGCTGTATTCATAGCAGACATGGAACATCTGGCACAGACGGCACCACGGGTCTACCAGGGCTTCCTAGATGGTGATTTTGTAGCCAAATAGGCCAAACACAGCTTCAACAAGGTGCCATTTGATCTTTACCTTGAGCACATCAACAAAACTGGAAAGGTTGCTGGAGGATTGGTAGGCATCACTCGAAATGAGACAGCTAGAAACCGTTGGTCCATTACCTACAATGAACGTGCATCTTTAGCACAGGACATTAGATCCCTGTTTGGACAGACACATGATGGAGAAGATGATGAAGACAGCCACAAAGACTGCCTTCCATCAAGACTCAGAAGGGATAATGATGATGTCATTCAACTTGTAGACCAATTCCAGAGATACCATGTCTTCCAACTGGAGAATATGCATGAATTGGTGTCTTTGACAACCGGTGATGTTGCTTCAGAAGATATACTGAATGACCTAACACATGCTGCAGAGTCTGGGAAACAAATGGTAACTGAGCTGGTGAAAAAAAGAATGAGCACAATGAACACAAACTTCCATAACAGCCTCACTAAGAGAAAACTCAAAACATTCTCAAATCTTTACAGAACAGACAGCAAACTTGGAAAACTCAAATCCAAGTGTGTAAAGCCTGACAGGGATATTTTCCGTCGCATCATTGTATCCATGGACAGTGGCAGAGAGGTTAACATAGATGGGCTTCTCCAAGAAGAACTGTGCACAGTCCCCCTTTCACTTGCCACAACAGAGTCAGTGCTCAGACCTACTAGCAAAGCTGACTTAGCCACCATACTACAAGCTGGTGCAAAAGAGATGGGGCTAAGTCCATCTCTTGTGAGAACATGCACTATCATTGATGGGATGGCTTTAGTAAGAGCAATAGGAAAACCTCAAAATGCATCAACCTTTGGGGATTATGCTGACATTTTCATACAGAAAGTGACGGGCAATCTACATGGGAACATTACTAGAGTGGATCTAGTCTTTGATCAGTACCTACAGAACTCCATAAAGGGTGGAACAAGAGCAAAACGCAGCACCACGCAGCGAAAAATTCACACCATTGTAAGTGATGATGTAAAGATTCCAGCTAACTGGAATAGTTTCATTGAAATGGACGAAAACAAGGCCAACCTGACACAATTCATTTCAATTGAACTTGAAAGGCATGTAATTCAGTATGGTCTTGAAATTGTAATAAGTGGGGGATTTGATGATGCTGAAAAAGTTGCAACTACAGCTGGGCATTGATGTTTCCCACCTACGGGCTGCACATAAAGAAGCAGATACCCGCATATTGCTACATGCTGTTGATGCCACAACCAAAGGGTATTAGAGGCTCATCATTCAGTGCAGAGACACAGATGTACTGTTGTTGCTTCTTGTGTTTGCACACCTGCTGAGCCCAGAAATTTGGACGAAAGCAGGAACTGCCAAGAAACCATGCTACATTAAAGTGCATGATATTAAAATGTCAAATGAGATTCTGGATGGTCTGTTGGCATTTCATGCCATCACTGGATGTGACACTACCAGTCAGTTCACTGGAATAGGAAAAAGGACGGCGTGGAAAGTGTTCCAGCAGTGCCCTCATCTTCTCCACAACTTTGGTGAGGATGAAGTACCAAGTCCAGCTATTCTATCCTCAGCAGAACAGTTTGTCTGCAAACTGTATGATCCAAAAACAACCAGCACTTCAATCCATGATGTTCGCTGTGCCCTGTTTCGGAAAGTGAAAGCCAATGTGGATACTTTACCACCAACTCAGGATGCCTTGTCTCTGCACCCACTATCAAACAAAGGTTTGGAAACAGTCACTAGTAACCCATCCACAGTTGCCCTCACCAACCAGTTGTGGTTGGCACATGAAGGATGGAATGCTTGTCCCCCAGCTTTTAACCAAAGAACCTGTACAGGCCAGGTGCTTGGAGCTGACGATATGTGGATGCAAGGAAAGTGGAAGTCAGTGCAGTACCAGGCAGTGTTGATGTCGAAAAAGTGGAATATTTTGCAGTGGGGCATGTGGGTGTGCCTGTGCAGCTTGGTGCAAGAATACTCAGGTACTTACATCATTATTATTGAGTTTTGCCACATTATATGCAACTATATTGTTTCAGATTATTTAGCATGATATTGTTTTTAATGTTTTGTAGATTAGATTTATATTATGCCCTTGGATGCATGCATGCATGTTTTGTATTGGGAAGGTATTCATTATCAAAACAGTAAATTCTTCTTTTGTGTTCCTGACCAGGACTCAGACTGAGCACATGGATATGGTCCCTGGGTGCCTTCTGTTGGCTGCCTACCTGAGTGCCAGTGCTTTGATGGAGAAAAACATACCTTTGCCATACGACTATTACATAATTATTACTACTAACTAGTTACTAACCCATAACCCTAAAGAAGTGAGAGAGCAGTTATGTTAGGATGGAATTAATAACTATAGTGATGTGTCAATTAAATATAATTTGTGTTACAACCTGGTACATTAATGAAGTCAAATAGCACCATAGACCACCATCTACAGTTCTACATTTCCACCTTGACATTAAAGTATTATAACTTGTGCAGCATTGCACTGTCTCTCCCTACAAGCTTTAAACTTGGCTTGACTCATTCCCATAGATAGGGGTACTGATTGATAGAGGTTTTGGGATACTATGTTATGTTTCCAAGCTGATATTCACTTTGAAAACTGGTTCTCTTTAGGCGGAGATTGTTTTTTTCATGTTCTAGTTCTGTTGTCTCTTACACTGTACAATAAATGTTCATTCTGACACTTCAGCAGACATCCCATGAGTGTTGACTTTATGTATATGGTCCTTGTAGTTGTGGAGATATTCAACATTTATTGTTGGCATGTCGTGTTGAGCAGGAAACCAAAAAATTGGCCTGAAATTGCTTGTACAAGTCACAAAAAAAAAAAAAATTCAGCTTGACAACCACCCTAATATCTTACCTATGGGTGTCTTCTAACTAAAAAAATAGGATGACAGCTTGTACCAAAACATGTCCGCAAAAGTCATAACGGAAGCCCTTTTCAGAATTGCCCCCCTGACTAAGACTCAAGGACAGTCAATGTCGGGTTTTGACAAGGTAACACCCACATCAAGATACACACCCCAGATGTGGTGGCCTACCATGACAGCAACACACAGCTGTACCTGGCCCCAAACCTGTGCATGTGTACTTTGAGCAAAGACATTCACTGCCTCTGCCCTAGCAAGCCGTTCCTCAGAGACAACACCGAAGGAATCTGCGGGTTGCAGCCAAAGAGAAGCGACACACGCTGCCCTGCCGAGCCCACTTACAAAGCATGTAGAAGTCTGTAATTTTTATAAAAAAAAAATTGGATTGCTCCTGTCTGCCTCCTGTTTGTCCTGCTGACTGCTGTGCTCGCATGTGCGCTTTGCTTGCTTTTGAATCTTTATTTGATATCATTCCCTGTTGTTTAAACTGCGAAATATAATTTACCCATCACCATATATTGTCTAATATTGCCTACCACATTAAATCTGACACTGCTAGCTTTTAATCTAAATCACTATCACGCGTTAGCATTTCGCTAGCCTGTTAGCTTGCCATCTCTGCACTCGGGTCTCTTATTTTCTGAGTTCATTAAACAACTGTGGTGAGTTGGATTAGTAAATAGACTCCATCAAACAACTGTGGTAAGTTGGATTAATCAACAAATACGGTAAGCCATGTCTTCTTCTCCTGTCATTGTCACTTGCACTGCATGTTTCATGTTTAGTATAACTTTCTCCGTTGGCGAACAGGGCTTCACATGTGATAAATGTAAGGAGATAGTCAGGCTGACGGAGAAGATTTCAGAATTAGAGACACGCATCCAGACTTTATTTGAGAGTAGTGAGAATGTAACAGCTTTAGACACTGCTTTGGATGCGAATAGCTTAGTGAACTCTGTACATTGTTCGGTTCCGGCTGTAGAGCCCGTGCAGCAGGGCAACTGGGTGACGGTGAGACGGCATAGTCGCGGATCAAAAAACCACTCTTCCGTTCCGATTAGAACATCAAACAGGTTCTCCTCACTCAGTGATGCACCCACTGAGAATCCTGTTGAAAGTGCCCTAGTTATTGGCGATTCTATTACACAGAACGTGAAAATAGAGACACCAGCCACCATAGTCACATGTTTACCGGGAGCCAGAGCGCCTGACATCAAAGCAAATTTAAAAGTGCTGGCTAATGCTAATCGTAAATTCTCTAAGATTATTATTCACATCGGCACTAATGATGTTCGACTTCGCCAGTCGGAGATCATCAAAATTAACATTAAAGAGGTGTGTGAACTCGCAAGTACGATGACAGATGACGTTTTTTGTTCTGGTCCCCTCCCCGTTAAAAGGAGTGATGAGATACTTAGCAGACTATCATCACTCAATGGCTGGTTGTCTAAGTGGTGTCCGCAAAATAACATAGGGTTCATAGACAATTGGAAAAGCTTTTGGGGCAGACCTGACCTGTTGAAAAAAGATGGTATTCATCCTTCCTGGGATGGTGCCGCTCTTCTCTCTAGTAATTTGGCACATAGTCTTAGAGCTAAACATTGACTAACTGGGGCCCAGGTCAGGAAGCAGACGGACTGGCTTACCCGACCGCCTGCTAGCTGTCTCACGTCACAGAAGTCAGATAAATCCCAGCACATAGAGACTCTTTCACCTAGATATTATCACATAGAGACTGTGTCTGTTCCACGAATTAGTAAATACAAAAAACCATCAAAACCATTTAACGGTAAAAATTTAATTGATGTCCAACAAATAAACAACAGATATAATACAGATGATCAAATGATAAAGCTCAGGCTGCTAAATATTCGATCCCTTTCCTCAAAAGCGCTTATTGTTAATGATATGATTACAGATCATAACCTAGATGTGCTGTGTTTGACAGAAACCTGGCTAAAACCTGACGATTACATTACTTTAAATGAGTCCACCCCCCAAGATTATTGTTATAAACAAGAGCCGCGTCTTAAAGGTAAAGGGGGAGGTGTTGCTGTAATTTATAATAATATCTTCGGTATTACTCAGAAGTCTAGTTTCAAATATAAAACCTTTGAAGTTTTGGTGCTTTATGTAACGTTATGTAGTGAAATTGATAAATCCCGTTTGACATTTGTACTGGCTACTGTACGCAGGCCTCCAGGGCACCATACAGACTTTACCAGAGAATTTGCTGATTTTCTATCAGAGTTAGTACTGGCTGCAGATAAAGTCCTAATTGTTGGTGATTTTAATATCCATGTAGACAATGAAAAAGACGCATTGGGATTGGCATTTAGAGACATTCTAAACTCTATTGGAGTAAGGCAACACGTGTCAGGACCCACTCATCGCCGTAATCATACGTTAGACCTAATACTGTCACATGGAATAAATGTTGATACCATTGAAATTCTGCAGCAGAGCGATGACATCTCAGATCATTACCTAGTATCATGTACACTTAATTTAGCAAAGGCTGCAAAGCCGTCCCCTCACTTCAAATATGGCAGGACTATCACTGCTGTGACTAAAGATTTCTTTGTAAATAATCTTCCTCATCAGTTTCATCTCCTCAGCATCCCAGATAGCCTAGAGGAACTCGATGTTGCAACAGAAACTATTGACTCTTGATTCCAGCACTTTAGACACAGTTGCTCCCCGGCGCTTAAAGAAGATTAAAGAAAATAGTCCAACGCCGTGGTACAACGAGCACACCCGGGCCCTTAAAACAGCAGCCAGAAAAATGGAGCGCAGCTGGAAGAAAACAAAACTAGAAGTTTTTCGCATTTCGTGGAAAGAGAGCATGATTGCATACAGAAAGGCCCTAAAAACTGCTAGATCTGCTTATTTCTCGACTCTCTTCGAAGAAAACAAACACAACCCTAGGTATTTATTCGATACAGTGGCTAAATTAACCAAAGATAAAGCTTCACCTTCTGATGTTTGTAAACAGCACAGCAGTAATGACTTTATGAACTTCTTTACTTGTAAGATTGATAATATTAGGAAAAAAATTATGGCCATGCAGCCGTCTACTACAGTATCACATCAGACAGTGCATTGTAGTGTCACTGAGGAAAAATTACATTCATTCACTGCTATAGGAGAAGAAGAATTGGCTAAACTCGTTAAATCATCAAAATCAACAACATGTATGCTCGACCCCATACCGACTAAACTACTAAAAGAGATACTTCCAGAGGTCATAGATCCTCTTCTTAATATCATTAATTCATCCTTGACATTAGGATATGTACCGAAAACTTTTAAGTTGGCTATTATTAAACCACTTATTAAAAAAACGCAACTTGATCCTACAAAATTAGTCAATTACAGGCCAATCTCAAATCTACCCTTTCTGTCAAAAATACTAGAAAAGGCAGTGTCCTCACAATTATGCTCCTTTTTAGAAAGAAATGGTATCTGTGAGGATTTCCAGTCAGGATTTAGACCGTATCATAGTACTGAGACTGCTCTCATTAGAGTTACAAATGATTTACTCTTATCATCCGATCGTGGTTGTATCTCTCTGTTAGTGTTACTCGATCTTAGCGCTGCATTCGATACTATCGACCACAACATTCTTTTGAATAGACTTGAAAATTATGTTGACATTAGTGGAATTTCATTGGCATGGTTTAAATCATACTTATCTGACCGTTATCAGTTTGTAGCAGTAAATGAAGAGATGTCACACCGATCACAAGTTCAGTATGGAGTACCGCAGGGCTCAGTGCTAGGACCGTTGCTTTTCACCCTGTACATGCTACCACTGGGAGATATTATTAGGAAGCATGGCGTTAGTTTTCATTGTTATGCTGACGATACTCAGCTCTATATTTCTTCACGCCCTGACGAAACTTACCAATTCACAAGATTAAGGGAATGCATAGCTGATATAAAAAATTGGATGACTAGTAATTTCCTGCAACTTAATTCAGAAAAAACAGAATTTTTAATCATTGGACAAAAAAACTCCACAAGTAGTAACCTAGAATACTGTCTAACACTCGATGGCTGCTCTGTCAAGTCCTCGTCGTCAGTTAGGAACCTGGGTGTGCTCTTTGATACCAATCTCTCATTTGAAAGCCACGTTTCTAGCATCTGTAAAACTGCATTCTACCATCTTAAAAATATATCTAAATTACGGCACATGCTTTCAATGCAAAATGCTGAACAGTTAGTTCATGCGTTCATGACCTCAAGGCTAGATTATTGTAATGCTCTACTGGGTGGTTGCCCTGCTCGCATAATAAATAAACTGCAGCTTGTCCAAAATGCAGCAGCTCGAGTTCTTACTAGAACCAGGAAGTATGACCATATTAGCCCGGTTCTGGCAACACTGCATTGGCTCCCTATTAAACATCGTATACATTTTAAAATCTTGCTGATTACTTACAAAGCACTAAATGGTTTAGCTCCCCAGTACTTGAGCGAGCTCTTAACGCATTATACTCCATCACGTCTATTGCGGTCTCAAAATCCTGGCCAGTTGATAATACCTAGAATATCAAAATCAACTGCAGGCGGTCGATCCTTTTCCTATTTAGCACCTAAACTCTGGAACAGTCTTCCTAGCATTGTTCGGGAAGCAGACACACTCTGTCAGTTTAAATCTAGACTAAAAACAAAAATCTCTTTACTATGGCATACACATAAAACATTTTTAATTTCTATTATTCAAATCAGTTAAATGATTGTTTTAGGCTGCATTAACTAGGTCAGCCGGAACCGGGAACACTTCCAATAACACCTGATGTACTCGTTACATCATAAGAAGAATGGCATCTACGCTAATGTTAGTCTCTCTGTTTATCCCGAGGTTTACTGCAGTCGGCCGGATCCGGGCCGTATCCAGACCAGATGGGGGACCTTAGCCTGGACATGACGACCATATCCCTGAAGTGTCTGCAGAGACCGTGTCAATTAAACTCCCCCCTGTAAATGCCGCATCGACACGACATCCTCATTAAACCCGTCCCCGGCGTGACGACTCCAATCTTTCGAATAATCCTTCGAATATCTATTGATCTAATATGACTTCTGACTTGTAATGTTGCCAGAATCATAATCATACACTATTTGTTCGTCGGCCAGAGGAGAACTGGCACCCCGACTGAGCCTGGTTTCTCCCAAGGTTTTTTTCTCCATTCTGGCCCTGAAGGAGTTTTGGTTCCTTGCCACCGTCGCCTTTGGCTTTTGGCTTGCTCAGTTGGGGACACTTAAATTTCAACTATATTACTGATCTGCCCGCATTGACACTATATGATAATTGAACTGAGCTGATGACATCACCGTTTTCACCAGAGCGGCTGTACAGCCGAATCAAATTCCGTTGCATTATTTTCCTGTTACCACTGTGAAGCTGCTTTGAAACAATTGCCATTGTAAAAAGCGCTATATAAATAAATGTGATTTTGATTTTTTTGATTTTTGATCATAGGCACTCTTCAACTGTGAGTGACGGAATCTAAAACAAAAATGATTTTTAAGTAATTAATTTGCATTTTATTGCATGACATAAGTATTTGATACATCAGAAAAGCAGAACTTAATATTTGGTACAGAAACCTTTTTTTGCAATTACAGAGATCATACGTTTCCTGTAGTTCTTGACCAGGTTTGCACACACTGCAGCAGGGATTTTGGCCCACTCCTCCATACAGACCTTCTCCAGATCCTTCAGGTTTCGGGGCTGTCGCTGGGCAATACGGACTTTCAGCTCCCTCCAAAGATTTTCTATTGGGTTCAGGTCTGGAGACTGGCTAGGCCACTCCAGGACCTTGAGATGCTTCTTACGGAGCCACTCCTTAGTTGCCCTGGCTGTGTGTTTCGGGTCGTTGTCATGCTGGAAGACCCAGCCACGACCCATCTTCAATGCTCTTACTGAGGGAAGGAGGTTGTTGGCCAAGATCTCGCGATACATGGCCCCATCCATCCTCCCCTCAATACGGTGCAGTCGTCCTGTCCCCTTTGCAGAAAAGCAGCCCCAAAGAATGATGTTTCCACCTCCATGCTTCACGGTTGGGATGGTGTTCTTGGGGTTGTACTCATCCTTCTTCTTCCTCCAAACACGGCAAGTGGAGTTTAGACCAAAAAGCTCTATTTTTGTCTCATCAGACCACATGACCTTCTCCCATTCCTCCTCTGGATCATCCAGATGGTCATTGGCAAACTTCAGATGGGCCTGGACATGCGCTGGCTTGAGCAGGGGGACCTTGCGTGCGCTGCAGGATTTTAATCCATGACTGCGTAGTGTGTTACTAATGGTTTTCTTTGAGACTGTGGTCCCAGCTCTCTTCAGATCATTGACCAGGTCCTGCCATGTAGTTCTGGGCTGATCCCTCACCTTCCTCATGATCATGGATGCCCCACGAGGTGAGATCTTGCATGGTGCCCCAGACCGAGGGAGATTGACCGTCATCTTGAACTTCTTCCATTTTCTAATAATTGCGCCAACAGTTGTTGCCTTTTCACCAAGCTGCTTGCCTATTGTCCTGTAGCCCATCCCAGCCTTGTGCAGGTCTACAATTTTATCCCTGATGTCCTTACACAGCTCTCTGGTCTTGGCCATTGTGGAGAGGTTGGAGTCTGTTTGATTGAGTGTGTGGACAGGTGTCTTTTATACAGGTAACGAGTTCAAACAGGTGCAGTTAATACAGGTAATGAGTGGAGAACAGGAGGGCTTCTTAAAGAAAAACTAACAGGTCTGTGAGAGCCGTAATTCTTACTGGTTGGTAGGTGATCAAATACTTATGTCATGCAATAAAATGCAAATTAATTATTTAAAAATCATACAATGTGGTTTTAGATTCCGTCTCTCACAGTTGAAGTGTACCTATGATAAAAATGACAGACCTCTACATGCTTTGTAAGTGGGCAAACCTGCAAAATCGGCAGTGTATCAAATACTTGTTCTCCCCACTGTACATACATTTGCAGAAACGTTACAAGTCACCACTAAAAGACATGACTGTAATCACATACTATTTATTTCAGAAAATTATTTATCACAAATGATTTATTTTTTTAGAACAAGAGATGAATTTTAAAAAGTAAATAAAACCAACACAATACAAAACAAAACAACAGCACCAATAACCAGTAATGAACAGGAGTGAAGAGTTCACAGAACAATAAAACTTTCATCTTTCTTTTATCTGCCATTTTCCCTCTCTTTCTGTGTGTGTGTGTGTGTGTGTGTGTGTGTGGTGTGGTGTGTTACGTCTACCCCTTCACACTGTTGTGCATTTATGTCTGATTTTATTTGCCAAAATCTAAAAAATGTAAAACACCTGTCTGTCTGTCTGTCTGTCTGTCTGTCTGTGTGTGTGTGTGTGTGTGTGTGTGTGTGTGTGTGTGTGTGTGTGTGTGTGTGTGTGTGTGTGTGTGTGAGTGAACACGATGTGTGTATGAGATAGAAAGTTCGTTCCACTTTGTGTTTATGCTCTAGGACCAGACTTTGATTTAAATGTAGAAATTTTCAGATTTATACTGGATTTATTTTTATTTTTTTTGACAAACAAAATGGAAAAAAAAAAAAAAAAAATTTACATTTTCCCATTCATTGCCAAAATCTAAAAAATTTCCCAGACACCTGTGTGTGTGTGTGTGTGTGTGTGTGTGAGTGAACATGCTTGTTCCATGTTGCATTTGTGCTCTAGTATTAGTCCTTCATTTACAGTGGTGGTCAGA
Source organism: Coreius guichenoti (assembly GCA_039654105.1). Classification (NCBI taxonomy): domain Eukaryota; kingdom Metazoa; phylum Chordata; class Actinopteri; order Cypriniformes; family Gobionidae; genus Coreius; species Coreius guichenoti. The sequence continues at coordinate 13,854,805 of CM077187.1, forward strand.
ATTGTTGGCACCCCTGGTAAATATGATCAAATATGGCTGTAAAAAATAAATCTGCATTGTTTATCCTTTTGATCTTTTATTCAAAAAAATTCACAAAAATCTAACCTTTCATTGAAGTAAAAGAATTGAAAGTGGGGGGTAAATCACATTATGAAGTAAATGATTTTCTCCAAAACACGTTGGCCACAATTATTGGCACCCCTAGAATTTTTTATGAGTAAAATATCTCTTAAGTATATTCCCATTAATATTTACATTTTTTAGCATACCAGGGTGACTAGGAACATGAAATTGTCCAGCTATGATGTTTTGTTCCACAGGAGTATAAATATGAGGAAACACAAAGGCCAAATGAGTAAAGCCAAAGAATATAGATCTGATGTGCAGCAAAAGATTGTTGAGCTTCACAAAATAGAAAGTGGCTGTAGGAAAATAGCTAAAGCATTGAAAATTCCCATTTCCACCATCAGGACAATAATTAAGAAGTTCAATCAACTAAAGATGTTACGAATCTGCCTGAAAGAGGACGTGTGTCTATATTGTCTTAATGCACGGCGAGGAGGAAAGTTTGAGTGGACAAAGACTCTCCAAGGATCACAGATGGCGAATCGCAGAGATTAGTTGAGTCTTGGGGTCAGAAAGCCAAAAAAAAAAAAAAAATCAAACAACCCCTACATCACCTCATGTTGTTTGGGAGGGATTCAAGAAAAATCCTTCTTGATCATCCAGAAACAAACTCCAGCATATTCAGTTGTCAGACACGACTGGAAATTCAAAAGGGACCTGGTTCTATGATCAGATGAAACTATAAAAAGAGCTTTTTGGCAGCAAATCCACCAGATGGATTTGGTGCAAGATAAAAAGTACCCCATGCCCATGGTTAAAAATACCGCTGGATCTTTAATGTTGTGGGCCTATTTTTTTGCTGGAGGTCCTGGATATCTTGTTCAGATACATGGTATAATGGATTCTAGCAAATACCAACAGATAAAAAAATCAAAACCTGACGGCCTCTGCTAGAAATCTTATAATGGGCCGTGGTTGGATCTTCCATCAGGACAACGATCCAAAACAAACATCAAAATCAACACACAAATGTGTCACTGAACAGAAAATGAAGCTTCTGCTATGACCATCCCAGTCCCCTGACCTGAACCCTATAGAAAATGAGTGGGGTGAACTGAAGAGAAGCACCACCAACATGGATCTGGGAATCTGAAGGATCTGGAGAGATTCTGTATGGAGGAATGGTCTCTGATCTCTTGTCAGGTGTTCTCCAAACTCATCAGGCGTTATAGAAGAAGACTCAGAGCTGTTATCTTGGCAAAAGGAGGTTGCACAAAGTATTTAATAAAAGGGTGCCAATAATTATGGCCAACGTGTTTTGGAGAAAAGCATTTATTTCATAATGTGATTTACCCCCCACTTTCAATTCTTTTACTTAAATGAAAGTTTAGATTTTTGTGAATTTTTTGAATAAAAGATCAAAAGGACAAACAATGCAGATTTATTTTTTACAGCCATATTTGATCATATTTACCAGGGGTGCCAATAATTCTGACCACCACTGTATGTATGGAAATTTTTTGGATTTATGCCAGTTTTATTGATTTTTTTTGCCAATTTCTATAAAAATGCTCTCTGTTGTGTGTTTGTGTGTGTGTGTGTGTGTGAATGAGATAGAAAGTTCGTTCCACTTTGTGTTTATGCTCTACGACCAGACCTTGATTTAAATGTAGACATTTTCAGATTTATACTGGATTTATTTTATTTTTTTTGACAAACAAAATGAAAAAAAAATAATAATTTTTTACATTTTTCCATTCATTTTCAATGTGGGGTCAATCTGACCCCAAGGACCTCAAACTGTAAATTTTTTTTTACACACCTTTAGAACAACCAAATCAAGATTTTTTGTGCGTGTTTAGATAGATTATTTAGGAAAAGTCACAGAGTCTCATGCCCCTGAGATGAAGGGAACATTTTTTAAAAATGAAGGAAAAGTCCAGTGGGGTCAGCTGAACCCCAAGGACCGATTAAGGGTATAACTCCGATTGTATTCATCTGAAAGAAGAATGGCATATACACCTAGGATGACTTGAGTAAATCATGGGCTAATTTTCATTTTTGGATGAACAACCCCTTAAGACCATTCAAAACCGAAAAAAGACAATGATCCAAAAGTTACAAAAGTAATACAGTAGTTACTCACCACCACTCGTGTCATGTTGTCAGGGAGCGTGTCAATGGACAGCCCATTGATCGGCTCTTGTCCAGTTCTGTTCTGAGTGTGTCTGCTGGGATCTTGCTGGTCTCTTTTTGTTCTTTGGATATCTGATGGACCTCCATAAGTCTTTTCTGACTGCCCATGAATTATACCTGACATTAAAACAAAAACCAAATTGCATGTTACCTTAGCTTAAGCATGAATGTGGTCTTCAGACCGAGTTAAAGTTGGCATGAATTGAAAATTCATCTCAATGCATGTTATTGATCTTATTGTGAACAAGTTATGCATGCATAAGTTTCATTCTTAAAAAAGTAATTCTTAATCTAAATCCCGCCCCTTTCTTACAATTAACTGCAAGCTCACATTCACAATCTGCCTCCATACAATCAGCAACAGGTGGAATAAACCAACAAGCCCCAACCTACATTTTTTATGGTTCTTTTATGGTGTTTTTTGTCATTTGTCATTTTTGAAGCTTGACAGCCCTCCTCCCCATTTACTTAAATTGTATAGAAAAGACCAGTACCTGTACTAACTGGCTAAGACATTTCAAACTAATCAAAGTTTATCAGAAATAATCTTTAAAAGAGAAACACAACCTTGAAGTTTTTTCTCAGGCAGCCAGTCATTTCTTCCAGAGGTAAGAAAAAATATCTGCCTGAGGCCAGAGCGCCATCAAAAGGACATTTTGATAACTACTCTTACCAATTTTCTCTATACTCTCTATGCATTGTGTGTATTTTATCTTTTTTTTTTTGAACAGACGACAAAGACATTACAAGGTTGCATTAATTTCAGTAATTATAGTTAAGGAACAAGTTTAACCTACTTAATATTGCCAATGTTTAGATTTACTGAAGTAAGCAAGACCTAGGAGGAAGTCTTCTGCATCTGTATATACACAAGAGTCACAGTCATTGATAACAGTTGATCAGCTCAGTGCATGTTGATTTTCATGGCAACTGTAAAATTTAAGGTTAATGTAATGCAGTGGTTCCCAAATTGGGGGGCGTGGAGTTATGGAAAGGGGGGCACAGCAAGGATAAGGGATAGTGTACAGTCAGCAGATTATTATGCAAAATAAAACTCTACAGGGTGATAAAAGACTACACACTGTGTAATTATCCTGTTTATTATGCGGCTACTTGCCAGATAAGTAAATAATTGAACACAAAATATTAATTTGACATATTTATTATCTCAAAATGACGCAAAATGATGCTTGAACGGTCTGTTATCAGTTGTAGCGGTTGTTGTCGTGCAATAACACACCACTAGATGGTGCGATTGAAGAATCAGAATTCAATTGAATACTTCAGGGAGCCATGTAGAAATATAAAAACGAATGATGCATGGTTCTGTACTAAGCATGGACACTTTTGTGAAAGGATTGCCAGTGAAAGGTAAATGTAAAGCAGATGATGAATATACTTCAAATTCACAAATACCAAAACAACTTGTCTACACCAGGTGCAAGCGGCGCAATGCAACAAAATCAAATAGAACAAACTGATGTTCAATCTATAACTGGGTGCAGTGTAAACTGATGCCCCATTCTATTTCTGATGAACTCCAGCACTCTGACACAAAGGACAAATGGATTTGCAGTGTTCGCCATGTCGCGTCCAGTAGACTGTAGACAGCAATCAGCTGTTGCGGTGAAAAGACCCGAAAATATGACGAGGCATATCTCGCCCTCGGATTCACTAGTACAAAGGTGGGTGATGAAGCCAAACACAATAAGACGCCAAGTAGCCTAGGTAAGTAGAGCTAGTACTATATATTAAATCACAATATTTCAAATCATAATTTTGCAATCAAGATCATGTCTGAGAGTGCCTTTTTGGGTGCATGTATATTCATCAAAAATCCTAAAAATAATAGTTTCCTCAAAAATATTAAGCAGCACAACTGATTTCAACATTGATAATAATCAGAAATGTTTACTGAGCAGCAAATCAGCTTAACAGAATGATTTCTGAAAGATCATGTGACACTAAAAACTAGTAATGATGCTGAAAATTGAACTCTGCCATCACAGGGAATTCATTATATGTTAAAAAAAAAACATTCAAATAGAAAAAAGGTTATCTTAAATTTAAATATTGAACCATATTAATGTGTTTACTATATTTTTAATAAATAAATGCAGCCTTGGTGAGCATAAGACACTTTCAAAATATATTGAAAATATTTTTATCTGCAGAAGGGGGGGTCTGTCAGAAAAAGAGCCCCTGCCCCTTTGAAAGTGAAAGTGCCCTTTTCATCGCATTGCATTCCCGCGCGAACACGATTTTTACAGAGGGAGACCCCGCCCGGAATCATCCCATCGGTTTTTATTTTTAATAAATTTGCAAAGATTTCAAACAAACTTCTTTCACATTGTCATTATGGGGTATTGTTTGTAGAATTGAGGAAAAAAAAATTAATTTAATCCATTTTGGAATAAGGCTGTAACAACAAAATGTGGAAAAAGTGCAGAAAAATCACTGTGAATACTTTCCGGATGCACTGTATAATTGGTTTGTATACTGCGGTCACGGCAGCCCTCATGTGAAGCCCTCATCGTGTGAAGACCGAAGAGTGTAAAGACCAGCAGGTCTACCTGTCTGAGTCCACTGAGCAAGGATAACGACAAGGCACTTAAGTAGTTTTACAGCTTGTTCACAATCTGTTTTTGTGACCTGTCTTCACTATGTGCTTTCAAATCACTATTATTACTAATACTTGTACATCGCGCTTCACACGCTGTAGGCAATGCAATCCTAACAACCTGCATACTTTCTCTATGACCTCTAATACTTTACTTAATTTCCTATTGGTCTCTGGAATTGCCAGTCTGCAGTAAACAAAGCAAATGTAATTACACTATTACTGCTCATTCAAATCTCAACCTCATGGCCCTGACTGAGAACCAGAGGACACTGCCACACCTGCAGCCCTTTCCCCCAATTTCAATGATTGAAAATGTAATTCAATGTGAAGACCTGTGAAGAGATGACTTCAACTCCTGTGAGGACTTCAGATGATGCAAACTCTGAATCAACATGCACCGATGCTAAATTTCTATATGTTGTAATCATTATGTTCACAACTTATATGAGCTCATTGTTTCTGCCTTAAATTAATACATTGTTAGCTAACTGTGTGATTTGTATATGTACTTGGACACCTCTGATAATGGATCACTTTAAATTGTAATGTGGACATGCATTTTCTGTAAAGCTGCTTTGAAACGGTATGTATTGTGAAAAGCGCTATATAAATAAATGTGTATTTGAATTGAATATAAATATGAACCAGTAATTTCCTACTACTTCATTCTGAAAAAACAGGTTTTAATTATTGAACAAAATTTTTTTGATGGGGGGGGGGGTGGGGTGGGTTCTATGGAGCAGGATACAACTCCAATCAAAGATTCAAATGGCAGTTGATTAATTTTCGGCCAAGCAAAAATGGCAATCTCAATGAGGAGTTAATCACAGTGTAAAGCATGACATTTCCTGTTGCCTGCAGGTGGCGCTATGACTGTAACTGAATATTGGCATGTAGATGTCTTCAGGTCAGGACTCTAATAAAACATGTGAAGTTTGGGGCAGATCGGACATTGTCCGAGTTACAACAACTTCATGTTTCATGGTGAAACAACGAACTTTGTGAGGTCGCCACGGACACGCCCTTCAGGGAAAACTCAAGATCTTCGCAATTTAACATCACCAAGACCTTAAGATTAGACTGACCTGGCAACACTGCATTGGCTCCCTATTAAACATCGTATACATTTTAAAATCTTGCTGATTACTTACAAAGCACTAAATGGTTTAGCGCCCCAGTACTTGAGCGAGCTCTTAACGCATTATACTCCATCACGTTTATTGCGGTCTCAAAATTCTGGCCAGTTGATAATACCTAGAATATCAAAATCAACTGCAGGCGGTCGGTCCTTTTCCTATTTAGCACCTAAACTCTGGAACAGTCTTCCTAGCATTGTTCGGGAAGCAGACACACTCTGTCAGTTTAAATCTAGACTAAAAACACATCTCTTTACTATGGCATACACATAAAACATTTTTAATCTCTATTATTCAAATCAGTTAAATGATTGTTTTAGGCTGCATTAACTAGGTCAGCCGGAACCGGGAACACTTCCCATAACACCTGATGTACTCGTTACATCCTAAGAAGAATGGCATCTACGCTAATGTTAGTCTCTCTGTTTATCCCGAGGTTTACTGCAGTCGGCCGGATCCGGGCCGTATCCAGACCAGATGGTGGACCTTAGCCTGGACATGACGACCATATCCCTGAAGTGTCTGTAGAGACAATAGTGTCAATTAAACTCCCCCCTGTAAATGCCGCATCGACACGACATCCTAATTAAACCCGTCCCCGGCGTGACAACTCCAATCTTTCGAATAATCCTACGAATATCTATTTATCTAATATGACTTCTGACCTGTAATGTTGCCAGAATCATAATCATACACTATTTGTTTGTCGGCCAGAGGAGAACTGGCACCCCGACTGAGCCTGGTTTCTCCCAAGGTTTTTTTCTCCATTCTGGCCCTGAAGGAGTTTTGGTTCCTTGCCACTGTCGCCTTTGGCTTTTGGCTTGCTCAGTTGGGGACACCTAAATTTCAACTATATTACTGATCCGCCCGCATTGACATTATATGATAATTGAAATGAGCTGGATGACATCACCGTTTTCTCCAGAGCGGCTGTACAGCCGAATCAAATTCCGTTGCATTATTTTCCTGTTACCACTGTGAAGCTACTTTGAAACAATTGCCATTGTAAAAAGCGCTATATAAATAAAGGTGATTTGATTTGATTTGATTTGACCTAATATGATGTTGTTCTGGTTAAATTTCAATGAGGAGTTAATCACAGTGTAAAGCATGACATTTCCTGTTGCCTGCAGGTGGCGCTATGACTGTCACTGAATATTGGCGTGTAGATGTGTTCAGGTCCGGACTCTTATCAAACATGTGAAGTTTGGGGCAGATCGGACATTGTATGTCCGAGTTACAACAACTTCCTGTTTCATGGCGAAACATCAAACTTTGTCAGGCCGCCACGGACACGCCCTCCAGGGAAAACTCAAGATCTTCGCAATTTAACGTCGCAAAGGCCTTTAGATTAGACTGTGCAAATATGATGATGATCTGATTAAATCTCTAGGAGAAGTTCGTTAAAGTACAACGTCTGGAAATGGCAAAATTTGCAACAATTTTGCAAAGAATATTAAAAATATCTGACTTCCTGTTGGTTTTCAGATTTCGTACCAGGAGACTTTTTTGTAGGTATTGGGCTGTTACATGTGTCTACCGAATTTCATACCTGTACGTGAAACGTAGCAGGAGGGGCACTTCTTTGAAATTTTGTAAGTGGTGCTATCGAGTCATTTTGACACACCTAATTCTGAAACCCATAACAGACGTAAATTTTCACCACTTCTGACGCATGTGCAAAGTTTCGTGAGTTTTCGAGCATGTTTAGGCCCTCAAAAAAGCGATTCATTTGGGAGAATAATAATAATAATAAAAATTAAAGCTGCAAGCAGCGATGAAAGGGCCTTCACACACGGGAGCACCGCCACCCGGTGGCCTCAGGAAAACAGCAAGTAGTGGGCGACATGCATTTAAGTGGGTAAATATAGGAGAAATATGGCAAAGTCACTTCAATGTGCCACACTTCCTGCTGCCAGCAGGTGGCGCTTTGACTATAACCGAATATTGGTATGTAGATGTCTTCAGGCCTGGACTATTATCAAACGTATGAAGTTTGGGGCAGATCGGACACTGTATGCCTGAGTTACAACAACTTCCTGTTTCGTGGCGTAAATCGCATACATTAGCACTTAGCCAAGTTTGCCTTGATTTAATGTGTTTCTAGCATGTTTGGGACTTGATGGCATATTTAAATGTGTTTCTGGGAGGGAATTACAGTGTAAAGCATGCCATTTCCTGTTGCCAGCAGGTGGCGCTATGACTAACTGAATATTGCCATGTAGATGTCTTTAGGCCAGGACTATTATCAAACATATGAAGTTTGGGGGCGTATCGGACATTGTATGCCTGACTTACAACAACTTCCTGTTTCATGGCGAAACATCGAAATTTGTCAGGCTGCCATGGACACGCCCTTCGGGGAAAACTCAAGATCTTCACAATTTAACATCACAAAGGCCTTTAGATTAGACTGTGCAAATATGATGTTGATCTGGTTAAATCACTAGGAGGAGTTCGTTAAAGTACAGCGTCTAGAAATGGCAAAATTTGCAACAATTTTGCAAAGAAAATTCAAAATATCTCACTTCCTGTTGGTTTTCAGATTTCATACCAGGAGACTTTTTTGTAGGTATTGGGCTGTTACATGTGTGTACCGAATTTCATACCTGTACGTGAAATGTAGCGGGAGGGGCACGTCGAAATGTTGTAGGTGGCACTATCGAGCCATTTTGCCACGCCTAATTCTGAAACCCATATCAGACGTAAATTTTCACCACTTTTGACGCGTGTGCAAAGTTTCATGAGTTTTCGAGCATGTTTAGGCCATCAAAAATGCGATTGATTTGGGAGAAGAATAATAATAGGCTGAGCAATTCCAATAGGGTCCTCACACCATCGGTGCTCGGGCCCTAATAATAATAATAATAAATGGAGCAATTACAATTGGGTCCTCACACCATCGGTGCTCGGGCCCTAATTAAAGCTGCAAGCAGCGATGATGGGCCCAAGCCGGTGGCAGCGCCACCCCGGTGGCATCAGCACAACTGTGCATGGCAGGCAATATGCAATCAAAGCGGGTAAATGAGAAGGGATTATGTAAAAGTCATTTGAATTCACCACATTAACTGCAGCAGTTGGTGCTGCTGTGACCACGAACCACAACAGCCAAATCTATGAGATCAATTAAATTTAAAGGAATTTCATGTCAGATGATGTCAAAGGTCAAATTGAGTTGAAATGAGTACAGAATACCGTTCAAATGCTGATATTGTATTATCCTAACACTTCTCTTCATGTGTTTTTTGACCTACCTTAGCTGCCGTTTGTGCACCAATCTTATGCACCATAAAGCATGCTTTTATTTCAATATGGGTGGTATCGAATAAAAAAAAAAAAAAATTACAAAATTAATAAATGGAGCCAATTCACAGAAACTGCAATGATGATTTTAATATCAGTGTCAGGTAAGAGTAAGATGCGTGTCTAAATTTTATGGAAGTTTATTATAAACAGCGACTTTAATAAAATCATGTGAAATGTACTTTTTTAATAAATTTGAATTATATCAATAAATAATTAATTTAAAGACATATGCATCATACGTGATCTTTGCAAACACAGTACATGACCTTCTGTAAAGCCCATGTATAGGAAACACACACTCACTCCTCTGTAAAAAAAAAAAAAAAAAAAAAAAAAATTAAGTACTGTCTGAGTGAGTACATGAAATCACAGATGTCAGGTGATAAGAATTGTAACTCAAATGTCATTTAGAAAACTAGTCCTGTCCGAATAGTGATATAGTGTCATAGTTTAATTTCAAATGTGAAGTTTTCATTTGCTGCAATATGATTTTAAACCCAGAAATGAAAGTTATCTTTTGCAGCTCAAAATGTTTTAGTCCAGAAGTCCAGTATTTATCTAAAGGTGTTTTAATCTTTACACCGTCAGAATGCTGTAGAATTCTGCAGGCAGCTGACACATTACCCATCCCCCCTCCACACACACACACACACACACACACACACACACAAAGAGAGAGAGAGAGAGAGAGAGAGAGAGAGAGAGAGAGAGAGATTTTAAAATAACCCTGTTAAAACTAACACAATAATGCCATCTTTTGGTCATTGAGGGATGGGCAGACAGAGAGAGAGAGAGTGAAATTTAGATGAAATATTTTAAAAACAAAAATATATTGATCTGAAAAATAGTACATTCATTTAAAACTCATCCAGGTTCAATTACCGAATATACAATCTTAATTTAATTTAAATCAAACAATGATTTTAGACGAAATGAGACTTTTTTCTCATCGACTGAGATTGGTGGAGATTGAATGAATCGTCTACGAGGAAAACGCAAAAACTCAGAGCCTGATTTTTCAAAAAATCCACATTCAAACCAAAATATCTTACTTTCTGTTGGTCAGAGCTACTGACTGTAAATTAGAAAGTTGTCCGGCTAGATGAGAACAACATATGTACCGAGTTTGGTGACTGTAGGTAAAACTAACCCCGCCACTTTTGTCAAAAGGTGGCGCTATAGAGCCCCTCATCCCCGCCCGTTTCTGAGGCTTTGCCCATGTCTACTGACTGACATCTCTGATGTGTGTGTCGAGTTTCATGCAATTGCAAGCATGCTAAGAGTCTCAAAAACACCCAAAAAGATTATTAAACTTTGACACGTTGCCATGGCAACAATATTTACGATATCAAGAAGTGCTTACCAGGTTTACATCTGCTATGTTTTGACATTATACTGATGAAGTTTGAAGTAAATCGGGTGAAAATAAGATGGTGATTCAAAGCATTTTTTAAAAAGTGACACACTTCCTGCTGCCAGTTGGTGGCGCTATGACTTTGAGTCACAAAAGTCATATCCATGTGATCGGCCTCTTACAACGAACACACAGCTGAAGTTTCATCAAAATTAATCAATGTATGCAGAAGTTATAACACACTTCCTGTTTCCCTTTTCTCGCCATAAATTCGTTGCTTCGCCATGGCCAAACCGTTCGAGATATCAAAAATCCGCTCATAATTTAGCATCCTCAATGCCTTGACTTCATGCTAACTGAGTTTGGCACTAATTGGAACAATGGCCTAGGAGGAGTATATCAAATTCCAGACCATGTGTTTTCCGAACAACCCATAATAGCTCACTTCCTGTTGGGCTGATGCATAACTTAGAGCATGAAAGTTGTTTGGCCTGATGAGCTCTATATGTGTACCAAGTTTCATACATGTACGTGCAAGTGTGTTTGATATATGGATCAAGTTTTCAGACCCCACTTAAGGGGGCGCTGTCGAGCCCCCCTGCCACGCCCGGGTACACGCTTCAGCCCTGCCCTGATGGCCGCGCAATCTGAAGTGTGTGCAAAGTTTCAAGAGTTTTTGAGCATGGTAAGGGCCCCAAAAGTGCCCGAGCAGTTGAAAAAATAATAATAATTAAAGCTGCGAGCAGCGATGACAGGCCCAAGCCGGTGGCACCGCCACCCCGGTGGCTTCAGGGCAACTGTGCACGACAGGCAATATGCATTTAAACAGGAGAATATTTTAAAATTGCTCGAATATGCCACATTTACCGCAGGAGCTGGTGCCACTATGACTACAAGCCACACCCATGATGTCATTTAAATATAGATGATTTTTAATGTCTTAGGATATAATAGGTCACTTTCAAATATGTTCAAAGTTATCTTTTGCAGCTCAAAATGTTGTAAGTCCAGAAGGCCAGTATTTAATTCAAGGTATTTGTATAGGTTTTTTCTTTTTCTTTTTTTTTTTTTTACTTATTTTCACACTAAAGTTATAGTTATTTGTGATAGCCTATGATATGATAGGGTTAAATTATCACCATCAAGAGAGAAAGTGACACACACACAGAGTGAGAGAGAGACCACCCCCCACACACACACACAGAGAGTGAGCCTGAGAGAGTGAGAGATAGGGGGATGGGAAGGAGCGACAGAGAGAGTGAGAAATTTAGAAGAAATATTTTAAAGAAATAAATATATTGATCTGAAAAATAGTACATTCATTTTAAATTCATCCAGGTCAAATTACCGAACATACAATCTTAATTTAATTTAAATCAAACAATGATTTTACAGGATATGAGACAATTTCTGTTTCCCTTTTTGTCCTTATTTGATCGCTCGCCATAGCAGCACCGTTTGAGATATCCTATAATCGTTTCGCAATATAGCATCTTCAATGTCTTTGTTTCATGTTGACCGAGTTTGGTGTCGATTCCATGCATCTCCTACGAGTAGTTTATAAAAACTCAGAGCCTGTTTATTCAAAAATTCCACATTCAAACCAAAATATCTGACTTCCTGTTAGTCAGAGCTAATGACTGTAAATTAGAAAGTTATCCGGCTTGATGAGAACAATATATATACCGAGTTTGGTATATATGGATGCTCTGGCTCAAACAAAAAGCATTAATCTGCTTATTTTTTAATTACACACACTTCATTGTTTGAAAAACAAACTCAAATGTGTTTTTTTTTCTATTGTTAGTATTATTTTTTATAGAAATAAATTATGTATAATTCAGAGAATATTTTTTAGTGTCAAGAATTAATCTCCAAATACAAAATGTTAAAGAAAAACAATATATTGATCTAAAATATAGTACATTCATTTTAAAATTAATTCAGGGTTAATAACCAAACATAAAATCATAATTGAATTTAAATCAAACAATGATTTTAGACGAAATGAGACTCTTCCTGTTTCCCTTTTTGTCATTACTTTAATCCCTCACCATAGCACCCTCACTCCTATAATCGTTCTCAATATAGCATCTTCAGTGTCTTTGTTTCATGTTGACTGAGCTTGGTGTCGATTCCATGCATCTCCTACAAGGAATTTATAAAAACTCAGAGCCTGATTATTCAAAATATGACTAACTGACGCTATGACTAACTGAATATTGGCATGTAGATGTCTTCAGGCCAGGACTCTTATCAAACATGTGAGGTTTGGGGCAGATCGGACATTGTATGACTGAGTTACAACAACTTCCTCTTTCATGACGAAACATCAGACTTTGTCAGGCCGTCACAGACACGCCCTTCATGGAAAACTCAAGATCTTTTCAATTTAACATCACCAAGGCCTTTAGATTAGACTGTGCAAATATGATGCTGTTCTGGTTAAATCTCTAGGAGGAGTTAATCACAATGTGAAACAAGGATTTTCCTTTTGCCCGCAGGTGGCGCTATAACTGTAACTGAATATTGACATGTAGATGTGTTCAGGCCAGGACTCTAATAAAACATGTGAAGTTTGGGGCAGATTGGACATTGTATGCCCGAGTTACAACAACTTCCTGTTCCCTTTTGATCAGTCACTCCGTAGCTCCGCCCCACAGTGTGGGTATATAAGGAAGTACGCGGCAACATGTTTCTGCTTCGGAGCCAAGAGCATCTATCCTTCACTCCTTAAGCCTTTTGAGTATATCGTCAAGCTTTTTCGAGACGAGCAGCTTTCCAGTCGGTGTTGGTGTTACGGCGCGTTCCAGCGAGTGTTTACTTCCTGCCTGCTGATCTGTGCAGTGATCTGCATCCAGCTGGTATTCGTTCCCTGGGCGCTTCGGCATCGCTGTGAAGCTCCCTCTCACAAAAGAGCTTGCACGTGGCACGTCTTTTTAAAGACGGTTTGCCCGTGCACTTCTGGGTGCGGTCGATCTCTGTTGCCATCTGATGGGCACAATCGCTGCGTGACGTGTTTGGGCTTCAGCACGTTCAAGCAGCGTTTGTGGATGAGTCATGTTCTCACTGCGGGAACATGACCATCGCGATGTTGTGGTCGAGTCTCAATGACCTCCGCAAGGAAAGAAAGTCCCCTCTGCCACACCCCAATCTACCGTCTCCGAGAGAGATGGTACTTTGGCTGGTGGCCAGGGTGACCCGAGGGTTACGGTGTGGAATAACCCCGAGGATCATTCCTCGGGCCACACCCCCCTCTCGCACATCGCTACCCGCGAGTGGTCGGACTGAAGCAGCGGGACCTTCTGCGGACGCCCCGTGTGTTTCGTTCGGTGATCCAACTGGCGGTGAGATGTCGATCGTCGCATCTCAAGGTGGGCTGGAGTCCTCTGGGGATGAAGATTCAGCTATGCTGCCGCCTTCGGGTGTGCCAGCATTGCCCGAGTCCGACCCGGAGTTGACAGCCATGTCATCTCAGGGGATGTTTGGTCTTTGGGTGCGACGCGTCCTGACAGCTGTCGTGCCCCGCCCCCAATTACTTTCTCTCCCGGGATACATGAGGAGGTTACGCGGTCCTGGAAGTCCCCGTTGTCATATCAGTACGCGGTCCTCCCATTTGGGATAGCTCTGTCCCCTCGCGTCTTTACGAAGATTGTCAAGGCAGCCCTTGTGCCACTCAGGCAACACGGGGTTCGCATCCTGAACTACCTCGATGACTGGCTGTTCCTGAGTCACTCTCGAGAGCGAGCGCGCGCAGTCACTGCTGACTTGCCTCCGTCAAATCGAGAGCAAGAGTGCAGTTCCACTGAAGTTATTTCAGAGGCTCCTGGGGCATATGGCATCTGCAGCCGTGGTAACGCCGCTCAGATTGCTTCATATGAGACCGCTTCAGTACTGGCTTCGCGATCGAGTCCCGAGATGGCATGGCAGTCGGGCACACTCCGGGTCCCAGTGACTCGGGCCTGCCTGCAGACCTTCACCCCGTGGTCGAACCTCAGCTTTCTACGGGCCTGTGTTCCCTTAGAACGAGTTTCCAGGCATATTGTTGTGTCAACAGATGCCTTCACCACGGGCTGGGGTGCCATGTGCAATGGACATGCTGCCGCGAGCTCCTGGACAGGACCCCAGCGCCTCCTGCATGTCAATTCCCTCGAGTTGCTGGCAGTACGATTCGCCCTGCACTGCTTCCGGGCGTTGCTCAAGGGTCAACACGTGCTAGTCCGGTCAGACAACACGGCCACAGTAGCGTACATCAACCACCAGGGTGGTCTACGTTCCCGCCGCATGTCTCAACTCGCCCGCCATCTCGTCTTATGGAGTCAGAAGCACCTGAGGTCCCTTCGTGCCATCCATGTCCCGGGAGTCCTGAACCGTGCAGCCGACGAGCTCTCACGGCTTCAGCCACTTCCTGGAGAATGGAGACTCCATCCCCAGACGGTTCAGCTGATTTGGGAACAGTTCGGCAACTCACAGGTAGATCTGTTTGCCTCCCACGACTCTTCCCATTGCCGCCTGTTTTATTCCCTGACCGAGGGCTCCCTCGGCATGGATGCTCTGGCGCACAGCTGGCCGCGGGGCCTCCGCAAGTATGCGTTTCCCCCAGTGAGCCTTCTCGCACAGGTTCTGTGCAAGATCAGGGAGGACAAGGAGCAGGTCCTTTTGGTCGCCCCGTATTGGCCCGGCCGGACCTGGTTCTCTGAACTCGTATTCCTTGCGACAGCCCCTCCCTGGTCGATTCCTCTGAGGAAGGACCTCCTTTCTCAGAGACGGGGCACCCTTTGGCACCCGCGTCCCAATCTTTGGAACCTCCACGTGTGGCTCCTGGATGGGACGCGGCAGGTTTGAGTACCCTACCACCTCAGGTGGTGGCTACCATCATTTCCGCCAGGGCCTTGTCTACTCGACACGCCTATGCGTTGAAGTGGAACCTCTTCGTCACCTGGTGTACTTCTCGCCTAGAAGACCCCTGGAAATGCCCGATCAGGTCCGTGCTCGCATTCCTCCAAGAAGGGTTGGAACGAAGGCTGTCTCCTTCCACCCTCAAGGTTTATGTGGCCGCTATATCAGCCTACCATGACCTTGTGGAGACGAAAAAGGTAAGTCAGCACGACCTGGTCATCAGGTTCCTGAGGGGAGCGAGGAGATTAAATCCTCCTCGCGCTCCCCTCGTACCCTCTTGGGACCTCTCAGTAGTCTTAAGTGCTCTGCAGAGGGCTCCCTTTGAGCCATTGCGGTCAGTCGAGCTTAAGTTCCTGTCTATGAAGACAGCGCTCCTGATCGCCTTGGCCTCCATCAAGAGGGTAGGGGACCTGCAGGCATTTTCGGTTGACGAAGCGTGCCTGGAATTCGGCCAGCCAACTCTCACATGATCCTGAGACCCCGGCCTGGATATGTGCCCAAGGTTCCCACCACTCCATTCATTGACCAGGTGGTGAACCTGCAAGCGATGCCTTTGGAGGAGACAGACCCAGCCTTGGCACTGCTCTGTCCAGTACGCGCCCTCCGTGCTTACGTAGACAGAGCGCAGTGTTTCAGGACCTCAGACCAGCTCTTTGTCTGTTATGGTGGGAAGCTGAAGGGAAAGGCTCTCTCCAAGCAAAGGTTGTCTCACTGGATAGTGGACGCCATTGTTTTGGCTTACCAGACGCAGGGGCGTCCATGCCTCCTAGGGGTCAGGGCTCACTCCACCCGGAGTGTGGCCTCCTCTTGGGCTCTAGCACATGGCGCCTCGCTAACAGACATGCAGGCTGGGCGACACCCAACACATTCGCCAGATTCTATAATCTCTGAGTGGAGCCAGTGTCCTCTCTTGTACTCGCCTCTACTAGTGGCCGGTAATGGACTAGGCTCAGGTGTCTTCGCTTGCTCGCCATTCCACTCCACGGACTGGATACGTGCGATATTTCCTTTAGGTGAGTTCCCTGAAACCCTGAGTTCCTCCAGCACTGTCGATGCCGACACCAGTACGTCTGCCCACTCGGTCAGGCCCTCGTGTTAGGCTAGGTGCCACCGTGTGCATGGTTCCCCCGTTGGGCGACCCCCACATGTGTATTTCCACTGTAAGCCTCCCTGAGCATGTGTCTTTCCCTTGGCAAGCCCCTTGCCACCCCTGGGGGTAAAAATTTCTTCCACCTTCGGCTGGTTACCCCAGAGTTCTTCCATATGCAGCCCCTCGCGGGTCATATGTGTATCTTTAAGTCCTCCCTACGGGTAGGCACTTGGCGCATACTTCCCCTGGAATATGCTTCCCAGTGTACCTTGGTATTCCTGTGTTAAGTGGGAGTCCTTCGTCCGTACTAGCTTACGACAGGGAGCTCACGCTTACGCAGGGCACTGGATGACAGCCGAGTGGCGTGATTATATTGGGACCCCCATTCATCAGTCACTGACGTTACTCGGAGTGACTGAACGAAAGGGAACGTCTCGGTTACGTATGTAACCCTTGTTCCCTGAGGAGGGAACAGAGACGTAACGTCCCTCTGCCACTCCGCTGTACCGCTGGAACGGCCGGGAGTTCAGTCTTGGCTCCTCAGCAGGTAAACATAATGCGATGTTGCAGCGTACTTCCTTATATACCCACACTGTGGGGCGGAGCTACGCTATGCAAATTCCGCATGCCCATGGCATTGGCACTGCCATTGGGCGTTTTCTAGATCTCGAAGATGATAGGCTTCTAGGCGAAACCCCCATTCGTCAGTCACTGACGTTACGTCTCCGTTCCCTCCTCAGGGAATGAGGGTTACATACGTAACCGAGACGTTTCATGGTGAAACATCGAACTTTGTGAGGCCACCACGGACACGCCCTTCAGGGAAATCTCAAGATCCTCACAATTTAACATCGCAAAGGCCTTTAGATTAGACTGTGCAAATATGATGTTGATCTGATTAAATCTCCAGGAGGAGTTCGTTAAAGTACAACATCTGGAAACGGCAAAATTTGCAACAATATTGCAGAGAAAGTTCAAAATATCTCACTTCCTGTTGGGTTTTCAGATTTGGCACCCAGGGACTTTTTTGTAGGTATTGGGCTGTTAAATGCGTCTACCGAATTTCCATACTCATACATGAAAAGTAGCGCGAATGGGGCTTAATTGAAATTTTGTAGGTGGCGCTATCGAACCATTTTGCCCTGCCTAATTCTGAAACCCATATCAGATGTAAATTTTCACCACTTCTGATGCGTGTGCAAAGTCTCATGAGTTTTCGAGCATGTTTAGGCCCTCAAAAATGTGATTAATTTTGGAGAAGAAGAATAATAGGCTGAGCAATTATAATAGGGTCCTCACATCTTGGGCCCTAAATATCTGATTTCCTGTTGGTCGGAGCTAATGACTGTAAATTAGAAAGTTGTCCAGCTCAAAGAGAACAATATATATACCGAGTTTGGTGACTGTAGATAAAACTAACCCCCCCACTTTTGTCAAAAGATGGTGCTACTGAGCCCCTCCACCACGCCCATTTTTAAGTCTTTGCCCGTATCTACTGGACGGCATCTCTGATGTGTGTGTCGAGTTTCATGCAATTTGAAGCATTGTAAGAGTCTCAAAAGCATTGAAAATGAATATTATAGTTTGATGTGTTGCCATGGCAACAATATTTACAATATCAAGAAGTGCTTACCAGGTTTACATCTGCTATGTTTTGACATGATACTGATGAAGTTTGAAGCAAATAGGGTAAAAATAAGATGGTGATTTCAAAGCATTTTGAAAATGACACACTTCCTGCTGCCAGTTGGTGGCGCTATAAGTTTGACTCACAATAGTCACATCCATGTGATCGGCCTCTTACAACGAACACACAGCTGAAGATTCATCAAAATGAATCAATGTATGCAGAAGTTATAACACACTTCCTGTTTCCCTTTTCTCACCATAAATTCGTCTCCTCACCATGGTCAAACCGTTCGAGATATCAAAAATCTGCTCGCAATTTAGCATCCTCAATGTCTTGACTTCATGCTGACCGAATTTGGCACTGATCGGGTGAATCACCTAGGAGGAGTATATCAAATTCCAGAGCATGCGTTTTCCGAACAACTCATAATAGCCGACTTCCTGTTAGGCTGACGTATAACTTAGAGCACGAAAGTTGTTCGGCCCGATGAGGTCTATATGTGTACCCAGTTTCATACATCTACGTGTAAGTGTGTTTGATATATGGACCAAGTTTTCCGACCCATCTTAAGGGGGCGCTGTCGAGCCCCCCTGCCACGCCCGGGTACCAGCTTTGGCCCGGCCCTGATGGCCGCAGATTCCGACATGTGTGCAAAGTTTCAAGAGTTTTTGAGCATGGTAAGGGCCCCAAAAGTGCCAGAGAAGTCGAAAAAAAAATGTATCCTTAGAAGAACAATAGGGCCTTCGCCCTTTCAGGGCTTGGGCCCTAATAATAATAATAATCCTTAGGGGAACAATAGGGCCTTCGCCCTTTGGGCTTGGGCCCTAATAATAATCCTTAGGGGAACAATAGGGCCTTCGCCCTTTGGGCTTGGGCCCTAATAATAAACAGAGCAATTCCAATAGGGTCCTCACACCATCCGTGCTCGGGCCCTAATAAATGGAGCAATTCCAGTTGGGTCCTCACACCATCAGTGCTCGGACCCTAATAAAAATAATAATAATAATAATAAACAGAGCAATTCCAATAGGGTCCTCACACCATCGGTGCTCGTGCCCTAATAATCCTTAGAAGAACAATAGGGCCTTCGCCATTTTAGGGCTTGGGCCCTAATAATAATAATAATAATAATTAAAGCTGCAAGCAGCGATGAAAAGGCCCTCGCACCCAGGAGCACCACCACCCGCTGGCCTCAGGAAAACAGCGAATAGTGGGCGGCATGCATTTAAGTGGGTAAATATAGAAGAAAAATGGTAATGTCAGTTCAATGTGCCAAACTTCCTGCTGCCAGCAGGTGGTGCTTTGACTATATCTGGAATATTGGCATGTTGATGTCTTCAGGCCAGGACTTTTATCAAACATGTGAAGTCTGGGGCAGATCGGACATTGTATGCCTGAGTTACAACAACTTCCTGTTTCGTGGCGTAAATCACATACATTAGCACTTAGCGACGTGTTGCTTGATTTAATGTGTTTCTAGCATGCTTGGGATTTGATGGCATATTTGAATGTGTTTCTGGGAGTGAATTACAGTGTAAAGCATGCCATTTCCTGTTTCCAGCAGGTGGCGCTATAACTAACTAATATTGGCATGTAGATGTCTTCAGGCCAGGACTCTTATCAAACATGTGAAGTTTGGGGCGTATCGGAAATTGTATGCCTGACTTACAACAGCTTCCTGTGTCATGGCCAAACATCAGACTTTGACAGGCCGCCACGGACACGCCCTTCACCAAAAACTCAAGATCCTCACAATTTAACATCACCAAGGCCTTAAGATTAGAGTGACCAAACATGATGTTGTTCTGGTTAAATCTCAATGAGGATACTCATCACAGTGTAAAACATGACATTTCCTGTTGCCCACAGGTGGCGCTATGACTGTCACTGAATATTGGCATGTAGATGTCTTCAGGCCAGGACTCTAATAAAACATGTGAAGTTTGGGGCAGATCGGAAATTGTATGTCTGAGTTACAACAACTTCCTGTTTCATGGCGAAACATCGAAATTTGTCAGGCCGCCACGGACACGCCCTTCGGGGAAAACTCAATATCTTCACAATTTAACATCACAAAGGCCTTTAGATTAGACTGTGCAAATATGATGTTGATCTGATTAAATCTCTAGGAGGAGTTTGTTAAAGTACAACGTCTGGAAATGGTAAAATTTGCAACAATTTTGCATAGAAAATTCAAAATATCTCACTTCCTGTTGGTTTTCAGATTTCGTACCAGGAGACTTTTTTGTAGGTACTGGGCTGTTACATGTGTCTACCGAATTTCATACCTGTACGTGAAACGTAGCGGGAGAGACACTTCGTTGAAATGTTGTAGGTGGCGCTATCGAGCAATTTTGCCATGCCTAATTCTGAAACTCATATGTAGATGTCTTCAGGCCAGGACTCTTATCAAACATGTGAAGTTTGGGGCAGATCGGACATTGTATGTCCGATTTACAACAACTTCCTGTTTCATGGCGAAACATCGAACTTTGTCAGGCCGCCACGGACACGCCCTCCAGGGAAAACTCAAGATCTTCGCAATTTAACGTCACAAAGGCCTTTAGATTAGACTGTGCAAATATGATGATGATCTGATTAAATCTCTAGGAGGAGTTTGTTAAAGTACAACTTCTGGAAATGGCAAAATTTGCAACAATTTTGTAAAGAATATAAAAAATATCTCACTTCCTGTTGGTTTTCAGATTTCGTACCAGGAGACTTTTTTGTAGGTATTGGGCTGTTACATGTGTCTACCGAATTTCATACCTGTACGTGAAACGTAGCGGGAGGGGCACTTCGTTGAAATTTTGTAGGTGGCGCTATCGAGTCATTTTGCCATGCCTAATTCTGAAACCCATAACAGACGTAAATTTTCACCACTTCTGACGCGTGTGCAAAGTTTCGTGAGTTTTCGAGCATGTTTAGGCCCTCAAAAAAGCGATTCATTTGGGAGAATAATAATAATAATAATAATAATAATAATAATAATAATAATAATAATAATAATAATAAACGGAGCAATTCCAATAGGGTCCTCACACCATCGGTGCTCGGGCCCTAATAATAATAATAAACGGAGCAATTCCAATAAGGTCCTCACACCATCGGTCCTCGGGCCCTAATAATAATAATAATAATAATAATAAACGGAGCAATTCCAATAGGGTCCTCACACCATCGGTGCTCGGGCCCTAATAATAAACGGAGCAATTCCAATAGGGTCCTCACACCATCGGTGCTCGGGCCCTAATAAACGGAGCAATTCCAATAGGGTCCTCACACCATCGGTGCTCGGGCCCTAATAAACAGAGCAATTCCTCACACCATCGGTGCTCGGGCCCTAATAAACGGAGCAATTCCAATAGGGTCCTCACACCATTGGTGCTCGGGCCCTAATAATCCTTAGAAGAACAATAGGGCCTTCGCCCTTTTAGGGCTTTGGCCCTAATAATAATAATCCTTAGAAGAACAATAGGGCCTTCGCCCCTTTTAGGGCTTGGGCCCTAATAAAAGCTGCAAGCAGCGATGGAAGGGCCCTCGCACCTGCACCGCCACCCGGTGGCTTTAGGAAAAAAGAGCAAGGTGGGCAATGTGCGTTTAAGTAGGAAAATATAAGAGGACTATGTCAAAGTCATCTGTACTGGCCACGCTTCCTGCCGCCAGCTGGTGGCGCTACGACCGTATCTGAATTGTGGCGTGTAGACGTCTTCATGCCAGGACTCTTATCAAATACATGAAGTTTGGGGCAGATTGGACATTGCATGTTTGAGTTACAACAACTTCCTGTTTCATGGCATTAATAGCATGCATTAACACTTAGCTAAGTATTGCTAGCATGTTGTAACATGTTTCTAGCATATTTAGAGCTCGCTGTAATATTTTAGTATGCTGCTAGGAGTGCATGAAAGTGTTAAACGTCACTTCCTGCTGCCAACAGGTGGCGCTATAATTGTAACTGAATATTGCCATGTAGATGTGTTCAGGACTCTTATCAAACATATGAAGTTTGGGGCAGACTGGGCATTGCATGTCTATGGCTGAATCCGAAATTGCCCCCTATACCATTAAATAGGGCACTATTTGAGGGGACAGCCATTTGTAGTGGTGTCAGAAACCATATTGGACGATATTGAGTGCACTCATTCAATCCCACATTGCACCTCAATAAGGAGAGTACATCAGATGTACACACAACGGCTGTCCGAATTCACTCTCTTGTTTTCATTCACTCCTTCAAGTGAACTGTATTAGTGGACTAAAGTAGGGAATAGTGATTGAGGGTTTAGGGGGCGATTTCGGATTCAGCCTGAGTTACAGCAACTTCCTGTTTCATTGCAATAATAGTATTCTTTAGCATTTAGCTAAGTGTTGCTAGCATGTTTTATTATGTTTATAGCATGTTGCTAGCCTGTTTAAAACTTCTTGACACACTTAATATATTATTAGAAGTCCATAAAAGTGTTAAACATGTCACTTCCTGTTGCCAGCAGGTGGCGCTGTGACTGTAACTGAATATGGGCATGGACGTGTTCAGGACAGAACTCTTATCAAACTTCTGAAGTTTGGAACCGATTGGGCATTGCATACCTGAGTTACAGCAACTTCCTATTTCATTGCATTAATAGCATGCTTTAGCACTTAGGTAAGTGTTGCTAGCATGTTTTAGCACGTTTCTAGCATGTTGCTAGCATATTTAACACTTGATGACAGTTTTTAATATGTTGTTAGGAGTCCATAAAAGTGTTAAACATGTCACTTCCTGTTGCCAGCAGGTGGCGCTGTGACTGTAACTGAATATGGGCATAGACATGTGTTCAGGACAGAACTCTTATCAAACGTTTGAAGTTTGGGGCAGATTGGACATTGTATACCTGAGTTACAGCAACTTCCTGTTTCGTGGCGAAACATCGAAATTTGCTATTTCGTGACGAAACATCGAAATTTGTCAGGATTTCATTAAAGTACAACGTCTGAAAATAGCAAAAAATTCACAAAAATTGAAGAGGAAATTAAAAATGGCTGACTTCCTGTTTAGGACTTTGGTCCAAGAGACTTTTTTGTAGGTATTGGCACATTACACGTATGTACCGAATATCATACACGTACGTGAAATTTTATAGGTGGCGCTATCGAGCCATTTTGCCCCACCCAATTCTGAAACCCATATCAGATGTACATTTTCGCCAGTTCTGACGGGCGTGCAAAGTTTCGTGAGTTTTCAAGCATGTTTAGGCCCTAAAAAATGCGATCCTTTTCGGAGAAGAATAATAATAATAATTAAAGCTGCAAGCAGCGACGAAAGGGCACTCGCACACGGGAGCACCGCCACCCGGTGGCCTCAGGAAAACAGTGAATAGTGGGCGACATGCATTTAAGCCGGTAAATATAGGAGAAATATGGCAAAGTCACTACAATGTGCCACATTTAATGCTGCCAGCAGGTGGCGCTTTGACTATAAATGAATATTGACATGTAGTTGTCTTCAGGCCAGGACTATTATTAAACAAGTGAAGTTTGGGGCAGATCGGACATTGTATGGCTGAGTTACAACAACTTCCTGTTTCGTTGCGTAAATCGCATACATTAGCACTTAGCCAAGCTTTGCTTGATTTAATGTGTTTCTAGCATGTTTGGGACATGATGGCATATTTAAATGTGTTTCTGGGAGTGAATTACAGTGTAAAGCATGCCATTTCCTGTTTCCAGCAGGTGGCGCTATGACTATAACTGAATATTGCCATGTAGATGTCTTCAGGCCAGGACTATTATCAAACATATGAAGTTTGGGGCAGATCAGACATTGTATGCCTGAGTTACAACAACTTCCTGTTTTGTGGCTTAAATCGCATACATTAGCACTTAGCCACGTGTTGTATGATTTAATGTGTTTCTAGCATGTTTGGTACTTCATGGCATATTTAAATGAGTTTCTGGGAGTGAATTATAGTGTAAAGCATGCCATTTCCTGTTTCAAGCAGGTGGCGCTATGACTAACTGAATATTGGCATGTAGATGTCTTCAGGACAGGACTCTTATCAAACATGTGAAGTTTGGGGCAGATCGGACATTGTATGCCTGACTTACAACAGCTTCCTCTTTCATGGCGAAACATCAGATTTTGTCAGGCCGCCACAGACATGCCCTTCAGCAAAAAACTCAAGATCTTCACAATTTAACATCACCAAGACCTTAAGATTAAACTGACCAAATATGATGCTGATATGTTTAAATCTCAATGAGGAGTTAATCACAGTGTAAAACATGCCATTTCCTGTTGCCTACAGGTGGCGCTATGACTGTAACTGAATATTGGCGTGTAGATGTCTTCAAGTCAGGACTCTTATCAAACATGTGAAGTTTGGGGCAGATCGGACATTGTATGCCTGACTTACAACAGCTTCCTCTTTCATGGCGAAACATCAGATTTTGTCAGGCCGCCACAGACACGCCCTTCAGCAAAAAACTCAAGATCTTCACAATTTAACATCACCAAGACCTTAAGATTAAACTGACCAAATATGATGCTGATATGTTTAAATCTCAATGAGGAGTTAATCACAGTGTAAAACATGCCATTTCCTGTTGCCAACAGGTGGCGCTATGACTGTAACTGAATATTGGCGTGTAGATGTCTTCAGGTCAGGACTCTAATAAAACATATGAAGTTTGGGGCAGATCGGACATTGTATGTCAGAGTTACAACAACTTCATGTTTCATGGCGAAACAACGAACTTTGTGAGGTCGCCATGGACACGCCCTTCAGCGAAAACTCAAGATCTTAGCAATTTAACATCACCAAGGCCTTAAGATTAGCCTGGCCTAATATGATGTTGTTCTGGTTAAATTTCAATGAGGAGTTAATCACAGTGTAAAGCATGACATTTCCTGTTGCCTGCAGGTGGCGCTATGACTGTCACTGAATATTGGCGTGTAGATGTGTTCAGGTCCGGACTTTTATCAAACATGTGAAGTTTGGGGCAGATCGGACATTGTATGTCCGAGTTACAACAACTTCCTGTTTCATGGCGAAACATCAAACTTTGTCAGGCCGCCACGGACACGCCCTCCAGGGAAAACTCAAGATCTTCGCAATTTAACGTCGCAAAGGCCTTTAGATTAGACTGTGCAAATATGATGATGATCTGATTAAATCTCTAGGACGAGTTCGTTAAAGTACAAGGTCTGGAAATGGCAAAATTTGCAACAATTTTGCAAAGACTATTAAAAATATCTGACTTCCTGTTGGTTTTCAGATTTCGTACCAGGAGACTTTTTTGTAGGTATTGGGCTGTTACATGTGTCTACCGAATTTCATACCTGTACGTGAAACGTAGCGGGAGGGGCACTTCGTTTAAATTTTGTAGGTGGCGCTATTGAGTCATTTTGCCACGCCTAATTCTGAAACCCATAACAGATGTCAATTTTCGCCACTTCTGACGCGTGTGCAAAGTTTCGTGAGTTTTCGAGCATGTTTAGGCCCTCAAAAAAGCGATTCATTTGGGAGAATAATAATAATAATAATAATAAACGGAGCAATTCCAATAGGGTCCTCACACCATCGGTGTTCGGGCCCTAATAATAATAATAATAATAAACAGAGCAATTCCAATAGGGTCCTCACACCATCGGTGCTCGGGCCCTAATAATAATAATAAACGGAGCAACTCCAATAGGGTCCTCACACCATCGGTGCTCGGGCCCTAATAATAATAATAAACGGAGCAATTTCAATAGGGTCCTCACACCATCGGTGCTCGGGCCCTAATAATAATAATAATAATAATAAATGGAGCAATTCCAATATGGTCCTCACTCCATCGGTGCTCGGGCCCTAATAATAATTAAAGCTGCGAGCAGCGATGACGGGCCCAAGCCGGTGGTACCGCCACCCCGGTGGCTTCAGGGCAACTGTGCACGACAGGCAATATGCATTTAAACAGGAGAATATTTTAAAATCGCTCAAATATGCCACATTTACCGCAGGAGCTGGTGCTACTATGACCACAAGCCACACCCATGATGTCATTTAAATATAGATGATTTTTAATGTAATAGGATATAATAGGTCACTTTCAAATATGTGCAAAGTTATCTTTTGCAGCTCCAGAAGGCCAGTATTTAATTCAAGGTATTTGTATAGGATTTTTTTTTATTTTTTACTTACTTTTCACACTAAAGTTATAGTTATTTGTGATAGCCTATGATATGAAAGGGTTAAATTATCACCATCAAGAGAGAAAGTGACACACACACACAGAGTGAGAGAGACCCCCCCCCCACACACACACACACACACACAGAGAGAGTGCGCCTGAGAGAGTGAGAGATAGGGGGAGGGGAAGGAGCAATAGAGAGAGAGAATGAGAAATTTTGAAGAAATATTTTAAAGAAATAAATATATTGATCTGAAAAATAGTACATTCATTTTAAATTCATCCAGGTCAAATTACCGAACATACAATCTTAATTTAATTTACAAGATATGAGACAATTTCTGTTTCCCTTTTTGTCCTTATTTGATCCCTCGCCATAGCAGCACCGTTTGAGATATCCTACACACTTCCTGCTGCCAGTTGGGGGCGCTAAAATTTTGACTCACAAAAGTCACATCCATGTGATCGGCCTCTTACAACGAACACACAGCTGAAGTTTCATCAAAATTAATCAATGTATGCAGAAGTTATAACATACTTCCTGTTTCCCTTTTCTCGCCATAAATTAGTTGCTTCGCCACGGCCAAACCGTTCGAGATATCAAAAATCCGCTCGCAATTTAGCATTCTCAGTGTCTTTACTTCATGCTGACTGAGCACAAAGGCTTAACAGAGCAATTCCAATAGGGTCCTCACACCATTGGTGAGCGGGCCTTAATAATAATAATAATAATAATAATAATAAACGGAGAAATTCCAATAGGGTCCTCACACCATCGGTGCTCGGGCCCTAAATATCTGTAATATATGCATATATACAAATTTTACTATAGGTATTTTATATGTGGTATACAACTATATAAATCCATTTAAAATCCTATATAAGCATACTGAATGTTTGCATATATCAAGCGTATATATAAGCGTTAGTTCTGGCAGGTCATGTTAGTCAAGCTCGCATCAGCTGACTGTCAGCTGATCACGTCTACCTATAGGAATACGATGCCTATCACAGCATGCATATATAAGCTCCTTCAGTATTATCAGCTGCTATCGCGTTTCTCCGGAGCTAAATACCCTCCTCCATCCCCAGCTCCTCCTCTCGTCAGTCAGGATTTGGCATTCTGATTCCCCCTGAATCACACTATTAGGTTGTACATTTTAATACTGACATTAATGCTATCTGCAATACATCGTTGCTTCTGTTCTGTTTACCCTAGGGGGGTTTATCACTGCTCTCCCTGCTCTTATCCTTATCCCTGCTCAGCCTATGTTAGGCTGCATGGATGCGCAGGGAGTTCTTGCCCAGAACAGAACCATACCGCCAATCCAAACTATATGCTAATTGTCTATCATCTTTGACGATAGTGGTCCTGACAGAAATGTTGTTTAAATAAACTTGCATATATAAATTAGACATATATTGTTTACATATATGGCATTAACATACAGTACCATATAAAAAGTCATCATATAAATCATTTTAATATATGTATATATAATAATTCTTCTATGGGTATTTCATACATGGTATAAACCTATATCTTCATATATCGTGAGGATGTATATATGTGCTAATAATGTATTGCCTTATATGAAACATATATGACATCACTACTCGGATATAGGGACATATATGTACATATATTACATTTCCGTATGGGTTGGATTTATACAGTCATGTTTTAATTTTTTTCGGCATCCCCAAGGTGATGGAAAGTCATTATGAACGGACTTGAATCAAACGAAGACATTAAAAGGACTATCCAACACCCGATGGGCCGCTCACGCACAGGCCACCAAAGCCCTTTGCTTGCATTAATAAAAGTTAATGGATGTCTTCCTTAACTTGTCAACAGACAACAGTCAAAATCCTGCTACTCGAAATGAAGTTCAATCTCTTGTGAAAGAAATGGGTCGTCTTGAGACTGCATTTTTATGCATATTATGGAACAAGATCCTGCAAAACTTTCAGAAAACGAGTACCAGTCTTCAAAAAGTACACTTGTATCTAGTGACAGCTGTAGAAATGCTTTGGTCACTTGCAACTTTCGTTAAAAAATTTACGTGAACAGTTTGGAGAGCTGGAGATGATGGCCAAACAAATGTCTGCTACCCAAGAATACAGGACCACAACCACTCGCAAAATAAAAAAGAAAACAAGAGCAGATGAATCCACAACTCCCGATCACATCCTAACGGGCAGTGAAAAGTTTCGTGTAGATGTGTTCCTTGTCATTATTGACAACCTGACCAGTATGTTACAGAGAAGACATGCCCACTGAAGAGATGCGCACGGCCTGTTGGAGTCTTGTGTAAAGATCTACAGGAGCATTTAGATGATGAACTTGTTCAGTTTATTGTGTTTTGCTGCTCCCTGACCAATGACCTCTCGCCTCGAAATGTAATGCTTATCCTCAAAGAAAAGCAGCTCCAGTGTGCGTTTCCCAATGTTGAAATTGCTTTAAGGATCTTTCTCACCGTCTCCCTGTGTCAAATGCCTCGGGAGAGAGGAAATTTTCAAAATTGGGACTTATAAAAAATAAACTGAGGACATCAATGCATGAACAAAAGCTGAACTGTTTGACAGTAATGTCAAGTGAGTATGACATTCTGCAAACTTGATTTTAAGGATTTAATTGAGGAATTCTCTTTGAAGAAAAACTGGAAGAAGCCCTTTTAGTGGTGAGTGATATTTAATTAATTTTATTTCCTGGGCTGTTTCTGATTTGTAAGATTGTTACTCGATAATATTGTTTAATTTATGTACATAATTTTAGCCTAGCTACTATGGGATTATGACGTGAGCTTTGTGTTTGTTTATTTTTATTTCACGAGTATAACGTGCGCGTCTTTATATGGTGTTTGTTTGATTGCACATTTGATTAATTTTAGATGGGGGGGGGGGGGGGGTGGACTCCTTAACTTAGGACTCCTAAGTCACTAAGACCAAATCACAAACAATCCGGACCATCGGTTGCGGACCTTTCTCCCCCTTTTCTCTTTCAATTCATTTCCTGTCTACTCCCTGTCCTATCATGATAAAAAGGCAAAATGCCAAAAATAATAAATAATAATAATAATAATATTTATTTAATAAATAAATAAAAACAAAAATAATGTCTGATTACCTGAGGCAATTGTTTTCATAAGTTCACACTTACAAATGATTGGATAGAGTAAAAGAGTAAAATAAGCAGACAAAAATTCTCTGAACTGTTTTTGTCCATTTCCCATTCATTCATTCTCATTCAGTAATTCACTTCTGAATTTTACGTTTTTAATTTTTATTTTTATTTTTATGTGTGAGACTCTTCTCCATTTCTATCTAATGAAAAAATTGTAAATTTCAGTCTCCACTCATTATCACACAAAAAATCTCAATATTGTGTATTGTCTCAATATATTTAGCAATTTTCTAAAACGTTCTATACGATCTGGCCCTTTATTAGGAGCATAAACATTAATGAATAAAATACAAACCCCTTAATTTCTGCTTTAACTATTAAAACTCTTCATTTTTCTAATTCCATGGTTAACAACATTTTCAAATCCAATTTTTTTGAAAAAAGGATAGCCACACCCGCATTTGTATTTGATCCATGACTAATAAAACACTTCCCCTCCCACCATCTATATAATCTGCATGTGTTTCTTGTAGAAAGGTAACGTTTATATTTTTTAGATTTATGATTTCAGCAACCATTGCTCTCTTGCTCCTGTCGCTTCCCCCATTGATATTTAAAGAACCCACTCTTATAATCTCCATAAGAAGAAAAGAATGATGAGACAGACAAGGAAAAGGAAGGGTAGTAAGGTTACCTTATGTGAAGTGCATCTCATTTGGCCCAATTATTGAATTTACATTTTGCATCATTTCTTTCTGGGACTTTTCCAATCTTCCTGAAAACTGCAGTTGTTTAGCCTCTCCTGAACAAGAACAATCTGGATAAGACCATATTGAGCAACTACAGACCAAGCTTAAATCTTCCCTTCATAGGCAAGATCATTGAAAAAGTTGTTTTCAATCAGCTGAACAAATTCTTAAGCTCGATTGGATACTTCGACAACTTTCAATCTGCACAATCACAGCGCAGCACAGAGACAACGCTCATAAAGATAATAAATGATATTCACATAAATACTGATACAGGCAAAATAACAGTGCTGGTACTACTCGACCTCAGTGCTGCATTTGACACTGTCGATCACAACATACTTCTTGACAGGCTGGTAAACTGGGTCAGGCTTTCTGGGATGGTCCTTAAATGGTTCAGGTCATAATTAGAAGGAAAAGGTTATTATGTGAGTATAGGTGACCATAAGTCTGAGTGGACATGACATGATGAGTCCCTAAAGGCTCAATTCTTGCACCGCTCTTATTCAATCTGTATATGCTCCCACTGAGCCAAATAATGAGAAAGAACTAAATTGCTTATCACAGCTATGCAGGCGACACCCAGATCTACTTAACCTAATGACTACAGCCCCATTGACTCCCTGTGCAAATGCATTGATGAAGTTAACAGTTGGATGTGCCAAAACTTTCTTCAGTTAAACAAAGACAAAACTGAAGTCATTGCATTTGGAAACAAAGATTGAACGCATACCTTGACTCTAGGGGTTAAACAACTAAAAATCAAGGCAGGAATCTTGGTGTGATTTTGGAGTCAGACCTTATTTTCAGTAGTCATGTCAAAGCAATAACTATATCTGCATATTGTCATCTCAAAAATATTGCAAGAATTAGATGCTTTGTTTCCAGACAAGACTTAGAGAAACTTGTTCATGCTGTTATCATCAGCAGGGTGGATTATTGTAATGGACTCCTCACTGGCCTTCCCAAAAAAACCTAAGACAGATGCAACTCATACAGAACACTGCTGCCAGGATTCTGAGCAGAACCAGAAAATATGAACATATCACACCAGTCCTCAGGTCCTTGCACTGGCTTCCAGTTGCATTCAGAATTTATTTTAAAGTACTGTTACTTGTATACAAATCACTCAATGGCATAGAACCTCAATACATTGCAGATATGCTCATAGAATATAAACGTAACAGATCACTAAGATCATCAGGATTAAGTCACTTAGAAATACCAAGGGTTCACTCAAAGCAAGGAGAGTCTGCTTTTAGCTGTTATGCCAGCCGCAGCTAGAACCAGCTGCCTGAACAGATCAGATGTGCTCCAACAGTAGTCACATTCAAATCCAGACTCAAAACACATCTGTGTAGCTGTGCATTTACTGATTTACTATGTCCAAACTGATTGCACTTTATTTTATATGTATCATCTTATTACTCGTTTAATTATTTTTCTTGTTTTTATTTTATTTTAAATTATTTTTAACTGTTTTAATGCATTTTATATTAATATTTTATGCATCTTTTTATTACTGACTGTTTTAATGCATTTTAAATCTTGCTGTCTGGTTGAAAGAGCTGAGAGAATTGGGAATTAATAAGCCTTTGTGCTGTTAGCCCTGGTGGTTCCAGAAAGATTTGTCTGCAAGGGAACTGTTTAAACGCACAGCTACCTGAAAAATATTTTGTAATCCCTCCAGCGTGAGGAAGAGATCTGCTCTGATGGATAGGTCCGTGTAGATCCGCTCTGACGGACAACAAAGTGTTGAGTTAGCCCTGGTGGTTCCAGGAAGATTTGTCTGCAAGGGTACTGTCTAAACACACAGTTACCTGACAAATATATGGTAATATAAGCCTTTGTGCTGTTAGCCCTGGAGGTTCAAGGAAGATTTGTCTGCAAGGGTACTGTCTAAACGCACAGTTACCTGACAAATATTCTGACTGAAACTCTTTGACTCTTCCATCCAGATAGGGGTATTCTCTGCTTTTATTGTTATTTTTATTTCTTATGCATTCCATTTTTATTCTTATGTATTTGTTTCCTTTTCATGTAAAGCACTTTGAATTGCCATTGAATATAAAATGTGCTATATCAATAAACTTGCCTTGCCTTGCCTTCCCTTTTCTCAGCTTTGAAAGTATCTTTTTTAACCGGAATCTTTTTCTCATATCCAAACCATCTTCCCCAGCCCTCTTCTGCCAGTAAAGAACTGAAGTTTCAAACTCTTTCAAATCAGAAAAAAAATTCCTTACATCTACAGGTTTTCCAAAAGTCTCATCCATGAAATTGTTTATTTCTTCTAACGAATATTCTTGCTCACAGGTTATTTGCGAGAAATCAGATACAATAAGTTTTTCGCATTTCGTGGAAAGAGAGCATGATTGCATACAGAAAGGCCGTAAAAACTGTTAGATCTGCTTATTTCTCGACTCTCTTAGAAGAAAACAAACACAACCCTAGGTTTTTATTCGATACAGTGGCTAAATTAACCAAAGATAAAGCTTCAAGCTTCTGATGTTTGTAAACAGCACAGCAGTAATGACTTTATGAACTTCTTTACTTGTAAGATTGATAATATTAGGAAAAAAATTATAACCATGCAGCCGTCTACTACAGTATCACATCAGACAGTGCATTGTAGTGTCACTGAGGAAAAATTACATTCATTCACTGCTATAGGAGAAGAAGAATTGGCTAAACTCGTTAAATCATCAAAATCAACAACATGTATGCTCGACCCTATACCGACTAAACTACAAAAAGAGATGCTTCCAGAGGTCATAGATCCTCTTCTTAATATCATTAATTCATCCTTGACATTAGGATATGTACCGAAAACTTTTAAGTTGGCTATTATTAAACCACTTATTAAAAAAACGCAACTTGATCCTACAGAATTAGTCAATTACAGGCCAATCTCAAATCTACCCTTTCTGTCAAAAATATTAGAAAAGGCAGTGTCCTCACAATTATGCTCCTTTTTAGAGAGAAATGGTATCTGTGAGGATTTCCAGTCAGAATTTAGACCGTATTATAGTACTGAGACTGCTCTCATTAGAGTTACAAATGATTTACTCTTATCATCCGATCGTGGTTGTATCTCTCTGTTAGTGTTACTCGATCTTAGCGCTGCATTCAATACTATCGACCACAACATTCTTTTGAATAGACTCGAAAATTATGTTGGCATTAGTGGAATTTCATTGGCATGGTTTAAATCATACTTATCTGACCGTTATCAGTTTGTAGCAGTAAATGAAGAGATGTCACACCGATCACAAGTTCAGTATGGAGTACCGCAGGGCTCAGTGCTAGGACCGTTGCTTTTCGCCCTGTACATGCTACCACTGGGAGATATTATTAGGAAGCATGGCGTTAGTTCCCTTTCAGTCGGTCACGTTCGACGTACGTCGGAACTGACCGACGAATTGGGATCTATTTTCAGAGACCAATCTACTTCGAGTGTTATAAACGAGCCAATGAAGATTGGCATGCGGTTGACGCATTCCACGACCCGCCCCGCATCGCGGGTATAAATACGGAAGTGGAAGCACCGCATAACGCTTTCAACTTCGGAGCCGAACAGTACTTTGTTCCTACGAAGAGTGTTATATTCAGTCGAAGAGGATCGCTCCAGTTTACGGTGTTGGTGTGACGGTGCCTACAGTGGAGATCGCAAGAAAGGAAAAAAAACAGCTGTTCTCACAGCTTCCTGGGCGTCTTTTTCTGAGTGCTCTCAGCGGGCTTGCACCCCTGAACCGCTGCGAGCCGCGGTCATTCCCCTGTGTGCCTCGCCACTGATCGGAGGGGTTTTTCCTTTTCTAAAAGAGCAACACGGTTTGACCCTGCGTCTTTTTCAAGATGTCATTCAAACCGTGTGTTTCTGGATGCCGTCGTTATCTGTCCCCAGTTGACGGACACGATCGCTGTCTTTCGTGTTTGGGCGTTCAGCACGCTGAGGCGGCTTTCGTGGATGACTCATGTTCCCATTGCGGGAACATGACCATCGCAGTACTACGGTCTAGACTCGAATACCTCAGACGGTGTGGAGTCCCATTGCGCATCCCCTGATCTAGTGGCCCTCCTGCTGCGAAGCAGAGGGCTGCTACTTTGGCTGATGCCTTTGGTGGAGACCTGAGGGTTACTGTGAGGGCACTCCCGCCGGGTCAACAGGCTCCTCGGGCCCCTCCCCCCTCCACTGCGCCGGTGGAGCTTCCGGAAGAGCAGCCTGGTCCTTCCCATGGGAGACCGTCTGTTACTTTCGGGGCTCCGGCTGAGGACATGGTCTCGATAGCTGCATCGGGGGACGAGCTAATGGACTCCGGAGATGAGGATTCGTCTGCGCTGCCCCCTTCTGGTGTGGTAGCGCCGCCCGAGTCCGATCCGGAGCTCACGGCTATGCTTGCCCGGGCCGCCGCCAGTGTTGGGCTCGAGTGGAACCCTCCACCGTGTCCCGAACCCTCGCGGCTGGACGATTGGTATCTCGGGACGGCCCGCGCTGGTTCTCAGCGCCCCGCCCCAGTACCTTTCTTTCCGGAGGTGCATCAGGAGCTCACGAAGTCGTGGATAGTGCCTTACAACGCTAGAAACCGATCGACTGACTCCTCCGTCCTCACTACCCTCGATGGTGGCGCAGCCAAGGGTTACGTGGAGATCCCCCCAGTCGAGCGGTCAGTAGCGATGCAACTGTGTCCGAAGACAGCTACTGACTGGCGCGGAAATCCGCGTCTCCCCTCCCGGGCGTGTAAATTCTCGTCCGCACTAACGGGCAAGGCTTACACAGCCTGTGGAGAAGCTGCATCATCTTTGCATGCCATGGCGCTCCTGCAGGTCTACCAGGCCAAAGCGCTCAAGGAACTGCACGAGGGTAGTTCCGACCCAGGGGTTATGCAGGAACTGCGTACCGCGACGGACCTCGCCCTCCGGGCGACGAAAGCCACCGCACGCTCCCTGGGTCGGGCGATGTCCACACTTGTGGTCCAGGAACGCCACCTGTGGCTGAACCTGGCGGATATGCGTGAGACCGACAAGGTACGGTTTCTCAACGCCCCTGTCTGCCAGGCCGGCCTCTTCGGCGACGCCATCGAGAGCTTCGCCCAGCAGTTCTCGGTGGCCCAGAAGCAGACGGAGGCGATCAAGAACGTTCTGCCCCGGCGACCTGCTGCTGCCTCCACCCAGTCGCCGGCTGCAGCACCTCCGCCTGCTCGTCGCCGAGGGCGTTCCCCTGCGTCCATCTCCGCCCCTGCTAAGCCTAAGCAGCAGCCTCCACCTGGCAAGCAGGGTGCCGGGCGTAGGGGTACTGCCCAACCCGTCCAGGGTCCCGCAAAGTCCGCCGGCAAGCGCAAGGGCAAGCGGCCCTGAGACGGGCAGCCCAGGGAGAAGAGGAGCTGCTCCAGGGGAGGTGGTGTCCGCACCCCTCCTCCCCCCGGAGGAGGACCGGGGGGAGAATGTTACCACTGGTCGTCACAACATCCTGCCGCTGGCTCTCCGGAGTCCAGCGGTACCCACATTCTCAATAAAAGAGCAGTTTCCTCCCTCCCTGGGCCCCAAGAGGGCCAGGTTGGCAGTGTGCGACGCCCCCGGGCCTCGCCACTCCTTTCCTCCCCTCTCCCCGTCGCCAGGGGGCAGCAGTATGGGCACCGAGGATGCCCCCGGGCCTCCTCACCCATACTCTGCCCCACCCTGGAGTACTCAGACAACACTCCGGGCCTCCCGAGTCGGGTCTGTCTACTCCACTTCGCTGCCCCACCCCGGGTACGTCTGTGGTGCCGTTGGTCCCGCTTGTTCGGTCTCTGGGAGCCTGGCTAGGTCTCCCCAGGCCGTCTCGCTGGCTCATCCGTACTATCAGACTCGGCTACGCGATTCAGTTCGCGCGCCGGCCACCCAAGTACAGGGGCATCCTCTTCACCACCGTGCGGAGCTGCGATGCCCATGTCTTGCGGTCGGAGATCGATGTCCTGCTGGCGAAGGACGCGATCGAGCCGGTTCCTCCTGCCGATATGAGGTCGGGGTTCTACAGCCCCTACTTCATTGTACCCAAGAAAGGGGGTGGGTTAAGACCAATCTTGGACCTGCGCATTCTGAATCGGGCCCTGCACAAGCTCCCGTTCAAAATGTTAATGCAGAAACGCATTTTCGAATGCATCCGTCCCCGAGATTGGTTCGCAGCGATCGACCTGACGCGTACTTTCATGTCTCCATTCTCCCTCGACACAGACCGTTCCTACGCTTTGCGTTCGAGGGGAGGGCATATCAGTACAAAGTCTTGCCCTTCGGGCTGTCCCTGTCGCCTCGCGTCTTCACGAAAGTCACGGAGGCAGCCATTGTTCCGCTCAGAGAACGCGGCGTTCGGATTCTCAACTATCTCGACGACTGGCTCATATTGGCCCAGTCCCGGGATCAGTTGTGCGAACACAGGGACCTGGTGCTCCGTTACCTCAGCCTGTTGGGCCTTCAGGTCAACCGAGAGAAGAGCAAACTCTGTCCCACACAGAGGATCTCTTATCTCGGTATGGAGCTGGATTCGGTCAACCGGACAGCGCGTCTCACAGAGGAGCGAGTCCGGTCAGTGTTGAACTGCTTGAATACGTTCAAAGGCAGGACAGCGGTCCCACTGAAATATTTTCAGAGGCTCCTGGGGCATATGGCATCTGCAGCCGCGGTAACGCCGCTCGGATTGCTTCATATGAGACCGCTTCAACACTGGCTTCACGACCGAGTCCCGAGATGGGCGTGGCAGAGCGGCAAGTACCGGGTCTCAGTTACTCCTTACTGTCGCCAAACCATCAACCCCTGGGCGGACCCTTTGTTTCTACGGGCGGGAGTGCCCTTAGAACAGGTGTCCAGGCATGCTGTGGTCTTCACGGATGCCTCATCCACGGGCTGGGGGGCCACGTACAACGGGCACACAGTTTCGGGTCTGTGGACGGGGCCCCAACTGCGTTGGCACATCAATTGCCTAGAGTTATTGGCAGTACGTCTCGCCCTGGGTCGCCTCAAAAAGCCGCTACAGGGCAAGCACGTGCTGGTCCGTACGGACAGCACTGCGGCCGTTGCGTACATCAACCGTCAGGGTGGTCTACGCTCCCGTTGCATGCTCCAACTCGCCCGTGGATCTCCTCCTGTGGAGTCAGAAGCGTCTGAGGTCGCTTCGGGCCATTCACATCCCAGGTGCGCTGAACCAGACAGCCGACAAGCTCTCTCGTCAGTCGACACCTCCGGGAGAGTGGCGACTCCACCCCCGGAGTGTCCAGCTGATATGGGACCTCTTCGGAGCCGCGCAGGTAGGCCTGTTTGCCTCTCCGGACTCGACCCATTGCCAGTTGTACTATTCCCTGACCGGGGGCACCCTCGGCACGGATGCACTGGCGCACAGCTGGCCCCGGGACCTACGCAAATATGCGTTTCCCCCAGTGAGCCTTCTTGCACAGACACTGTGCAAGGTCAGGGAGGACGAGGAGCAGGTCTTGTTAGTTGCGCCCTACTGGCCCAACCGGACCTGGTTCTCCGAACTCACACTCCTCGCGACAGCCCCTCCCTGGCCGATCCCCCTGAGGAAGGACCTGCTTTCTCAGGGACGGGGCACTCTATGGCACCTGCGTCCAGACCTCTGGAAACTCCATGTCTGGTCCCTGGACGGGACGCGGAGGTTCTAGGTGGCCTGCCACAAGCTGTGGTAGACACCATCACTTCTGCTAGAGCCCCCTCTACGAGGCGCCTCTACACGTTGAAGTGGAACCTGTTCGTTGAGTGGTGTTCTTCCCGCCGGGAAGACCCCCGAAGGTGTTCGGTTAATGTCGTGCTTTCTTTCCTGCAGGATGGGCTGGAGCGAAGGCTGTCTCCCTCCACTCTCAAAGTGTACGTCGCCGCAATAGCGGCGTATCACGATGCAGTGGAAGGTAAGTCCTTAGGGAAGCACGACTTAATCGTCAGGTTCCTCAGAGGTGCGAGGAGACTGAATCCTCCTCGTCCAACCTCGATACCCTCTTGGGACCTAGCCCTGGTGCTCAGAGCACTTCAGGGTCCTCCCTTTGAGCCTTTGCAGTCTGCAGAGTTAAACATCCTGTCCATGAAGACAGTGCTCCTGACTGCATTGGCCTCAATCAAGAGGGTAGGGGACCTGCATGCACTTTCGGTCAACGAATCGTGCCTAGAATTCGGGCCGGCCAACTCTCACGTTGTCCTGAGACCCCGGCCTGGATATGTGCCCAAGGTTCCTACCACTCCCTTCCGGGATCAGGTGGTGAACCTGCAAGCGCTGCCCTCGGAGGAGGCAGACCCAGCCCTAGCTTTGCTCTGTCCCGTCCGCGCCCTCCGCGCCTACGTGGACCGAACTCAAAGCTTTAGAACCTCAGAGCAGCTCTTCGTCTGTTACGGAGGCCAGCAGAAGGGAAAGGCTGTCTCCAAGCAGAGGTTAGCCCACTGGATAGTGGATGCTATCGTCTTGGCTTACCAGTCCCAAGACGTGCCTTGCCCGTTCGGGGTGCGAGCGCACTCCACAAGGAGTGTAGCTTCCTCCTGGGCGCTGGCCCAAGGCGCCTCGCTGACAGATATATGTAGAGCTGCGGGCTGGGCGACACCTAACACGTTCGCTAGATTCTATAGCCTCCGTGTAGAGCCGGTATCTTCCCGCATCCTCGCCCCCAGTGGCCAGTAGCGCTAAGTGCCCGTTCTAGTGTCGGCTTGCAACGCCACTCCCGCCCTCTGGGCCGGATACGTGCGTCTATTATCTCCAGTTGTGTTCCCCGGAAACGGCTAACCCTGTCGAGCTCCTCCGTCACCCCTTCGGTGTCAGACGTTGCGGCCGTCTGACGCCAGGCCTGCACCCGTATGCTTGTGGAACGTGTGTGTAGGCTGGGTGCCATATGTAGCGGTTCCCTAACGGCAACCCCATATGTGTATTCTCCACGGTACCAGCTACCCTATTTGGCTAGCCCCATGTCTTTCCCTTGACAGAGCCCGCTCTGTCGTCTCTGGTGGTGTTCTTTCCCCCCTGGGACCAGGTTGGATCCACCCCAGAGACTGCCATATGTAGTACTACCCTGATAGGTTAGTCCTTATGTGTATTTCGCCACCTCTCCTTCCTCTGAAGGACGTGGCTCTGCAGCGTACCATCTCCACGAGACAGGCACGCTTTCCCAGCGTTATCCAATAGTCACACTGAGTGGGTCTTGCAGGAACAGCAGTGACTGACCTTCCCTGCCCGGAGCCCTGACTCCCACTCCAACATAGGTGTGGTCCAGTGAGCTCAGGCAGGGCGCTGGAAGGGCCAGCATCCCTGGCGTGTTGGTAGGGATCCCAATTCGTCGGTCAGTTCCGACGTACGTCGAACGTGACCGACTGAAAGGGAACGTCTCGGTTACGTACGTAACCCTCGTTCCCTGAAGGAGGGAACGGAGACGTACGTCCCGTCGCCAGGTGCTGTGCTTCAGCTGAAGGCCTGAGTCACTCGTCTCGGCTCCTCAGTTGAAAAGCGATATGCGGTGCTTCCACTTCCGTATTTATACCCACGATGCGGGGCGGGTCGTGGTATGCGTCAACCGCATGCCAATCTTCATTGGCTCGTTTATAACACTCGAAGTAGATTGGTCTCTGAAAATAGATCCCAATTCGTCGGTCAGTTCCGACGTACGTCTCCGTTCCCTCCTTCAGGGAACGAGGATTACGTACGTAACCGAGACGTTTTCATTGTTATGCTGACGATACTCAGCTCTATATTTCTTCACGCCCTGACGAAACTTACCAATTCACAAGATTAACGGAACGCATAGCTGGTATAAAAAATTGGATGACTAGTAATTTCCTGCAACTTAATTCAGAAAAAAATGAATTTTTAATCATTGGACAAAGAAACTCCACAAGTAGTAACCTAGAATACTGTCTAACACTCGATGGCTGCTCTGTCAAGTCCTCATCGTCAGTTAGGAACCTGGGTGTGCTCTTTGATACCAATCTCTCATTTGAAAGCCACGTTTCTAGCATCTGTAAAAACTGCATTCTACCATCTTAAAAATATATCTAAATTACGGCACATGCTTTCAATGCAAAATCCTGAACAGTTAGTTCATGCGTTCATGACCTCAAGGCTAGATTATTGTAATGCTCTACTGGGTGGTTGCCCTGCTCGCTTAATAAATAAACTGCAGCTTGTCCAAAACGCAGCAGCTAGAGTTCTTACTAGAACCAGGAAGTATGACCATATTAGCCCGGTTCTGGCAACACTGCATTGGCTCCCTATTAAACATCGTATGCATTTTAAAATCTTGCTGATTACTTACAAAGCACTAAATGGTTTAGCTCCCCAGTACTTGAGCGAGCTCTTAACGCATTATACTCCATCACGTCTATTGCGGTCTCAAAATTCTGGCCAGTTGATAATACCTAGAATATCAAAATCAACTGCAGGCGGTCGATCCTTTTCCTATTTAGCACCTAAACTCTGGAACAGTCTTCCTAGAATTGTTCGGGAAGCAGACACACTCTGTCAGTTTAAATCTAGACTAAAAACACATCTCTTTACTATGGCATACACATAAAACATTTTTAATTTA
Source organism: Coreius guichenoti (assembly GCA_039654105.1). Classification (NCBI taxonomy): domain Eukaryota; kingdom Metazoa; phylum Chordata; class Actinopteri; order Cypriniformes; family Gobionidae; genus Coreius; species Coreius guichenoti. The sequence continues at coordinate 13,895,679 of CM077187.1, forward strand.
TATTATTCAAATCAGTTAAATGATTGTTTTAGGCTGCATTAACTAGGTCAGCCGGAACCGGGAACACTTCCCATAACACCTGATGTACTCGTTACATCATAAGAAGAATGGCATCTACGCTAATGTTAGTCTCTCTGTTTATCCCGAGGTTTACTGCAGTCGGCCGGATCCGGGCCGTATCCGGGCCAGATAGTGGACCTTAGCCTGGACATGACGAACGCATCCCTCAAGTGTCTGTAGAGACCGTGTCAATTAAACTCCCCCCTGTAAATGCCGCATCGACACGACATGCTCATTAAACCCGTCCCCGGCGTGACGACTCCAATCTTTCGAATAATCCTACGAATATCTATTGATCTAATATGACTTCTGACCTGTAATGTTGCCAGAATCATAATCATACACTATTTGTTCGTCAGCCAGAGAACTGGCACCCCGACTGAGCCTGGTTTCTCCCAAGGTTTTTTTCTCCATTCTGGCCCTGAAGGAGTTTTGGTTCCTTGCCACCGTCGCCTTTGGCTTTTGGCTTGCTCAGTTGGGGACACTTAAATTTCAACTATATTACTGATCTGCCCGCATTGACACTATATGATAATTGAAATGAGCTGGATGACATCACCGTTTTCACCAGAGCGGCTGTACATCCGAATCAAATTCCGTTGCATTATTTTCCTGTTAACACTGTGAAGCTGCTTTGAAACAATTGGCATTGTAAAAAGCGCTATATAAATAAAGGTGATTTGATTTGATTTGAACGAAGGCTGTCTCCTTCCACCCTGAAGGTCTATGTGGCCGCTATCTCAGCTTACCACGACCTCGTGGAGACGAAAAAGGTAAGTCAGCACGACCTGGTCATCAGGTTCCTGAGGGGGGCGAGGAGACTAAATCCTCCTCGCTCTCCCCTCGTACCCTCTTGGGACCTCGCAGTGGTCTTATCAGCCCTGCAGAGAGCTCCCTTTGAGCCTTTGCGATCAGTCGAGCTTAAGTTCCTGTCTATGAAGACAGCGCTTCTGATCGCTTTGGCCTCCATCAAGAGGGTAGGGGACCTGCAGGCATTTTCGGTTGACGAAGCGTGCCTAGAATTCGGGCCGGCCGATTCTCACGTGATCCTGAGACCCCGGCCTGGGTATGTGCCCAAGGTTCCCACCACTCCGTTCAGGGACCAGGTAGTGAACCTGCAAGCGCTGCCTTTGGAGGAGGCAGACCCAGCCTTGGCACTGCTCTGTCCAGTACGCGCCCTCCGTGCTTACGTAGACAGAGCGCAGTGTTTCAGGACCTCAGACCAGCTCTTTGTCTGTTATGGTGGGAAGCTGAAGGGAAAGGCTCTCTCCAAGCAAAGGTTGTCTCACTGGATAGTGGACGCCATTGTCTTGGCTTACCAGACGCAGGGTCGTCCATGCCCCCCTAGGGGTGAGGACTCCACCCGGAGTGTGGCCTCCTCTTGGGCTCTAGCGCATGGCGCCTCGCTGACAGACATCTGCAGAGCTGCAGGCTGGGCGACACCCAACACATTCGCCAGGTTTTATAACCTCCGAGTGGAGCCAGTGTCCTCTCATGTACTCGCCTCAAGTAGTGGCCGGTAGCTGGACAGGCTCAGGTGTCTTAGCTTGCTCGCCATTTCACTCCACGGACTGGATACATGCAATATTTCCTCAGGTTGCTTCCCTGAAGCCCTGAGTTCCTCCAACACCGTTGATGCTGTCACCAGAGTGCATGCCCGTCCAGTCAGCCCTCGTGTTCGGCTAGGTGCAGCTGTGTGAATGGTTCCCCCGTCGGGCGACCCCCACATGTGTATTTCCACTGTAAGCCTCTCTGAGCATGTGTCTTTTCCTTGGCAAGCCTTGCCACTCCTGGGGTTTAAAAATTCCACCTTCGGCTGGTTACCCCAGAGTTCTTCCATATGCAGCCCCTCCGCGGGTCATATGTGTATCCTTAAGTCCTCCCTGCGGGCGGGCACTTGGTGCATGTTTCCACGTGGAATATGCTTCCCAGTGTACCTTGGCATTCCTGTGTTAAGTGGGAGTCCTTCGTCCATACTAGTTTACGACAGGGAGCTCACACTTACGCAGGGCACTGGACGACAGCCGAGTGGCGTGATTAGATTGGACCCCCATTCGCCAGTCACTGACGTAAGTCGGAGTGACTGAACGAAAGGGAATGTCTCGGTTACGTATATAACCCTCGTTCCCTGAGGAGGGAACGGAGACGTTACGTCCCTCTGCCACTTCCACTGTACCACTGGAATGGCCAGGAGTTCCGATCTCGGCTCCTCAGCAGGTACCATAATGCGACATTGCGAGCGTACTTCCTTATATACCCACGAGGTGGGGCGGAGTTACGCTATGCAAATTCCGCAGGCCCATGGCATTTCATCGCCATTGGGCGTTTTCTAAGATCTCGAAGATGATAGGCTTCTAAGCGAAACCCCCCATTCGTCAGTCACTGACGTTACGTCTCTGTTCCCTCCTCAGGGAACGAAGGTTACATACGTAACCGAGACGTTTCCATAACAGATAAGTAAAATCTGTTTTTTTTTTTTAACAAATGATACTAGTTTGCACACATAGCGAAGAGGGTGAATTATGGCTTACATAGAAGAAGTCTGTGTAAACCAAAGAGGCTTACACAGGAAAGAGGCTTTTCCTTATGAAGAGGAACCTAATACATTTTTTGGCATTGCATCAGAGACTCTAACCATAGCAAACAGCCACAAATAAAGCCAGCAAAAGAAAGGTTGCTATCCATACCGGCGTGATGAATCCGATTTTCAACCAGATGGAACTGGATTAAATGTTTTGAATCTTCAACCAAATGGAACTGGATTAAATATTTTGAATGATCCAATCCAATCTGACTTCTGACCTGTAATACTGCCTGAATCATAATCATACACTGTTTGTTTGTTGATATCCCTTACAAAAAAGAAGCATACTTCCAGTTAATTTTATGAAGTATACTTATGTAAAGTTCAAGTATATTTTTAAGTATGCTTTATGTAGTAAGTATACTAATATCAATGTACTAGTAGTAAACTTGTAAGTGTGCAGTTTCAATATTGCTTGGGACTAAATTGGCCTACTTTTTAGTATATAAAACTATATGTTTAAGTGTACTATAAGTGTAACAGTAGTAAACTTTCACAACTACGTTTCTCATTTGTACTGCATATGTACTACAAGTGAACTTATAAGTATACTAGTAGTTTAGTAGTTTTATACTTAGAGGAGGTTTCTTCATTAGGGCGCTAGGGCAACGCACCACCAAAGTGCGAAAGGGATGGATTTTTCAAACACGTTCAACCACAGAGTTACGCTAGCTGTCATTATTCTAGACTGTTCTAAAGTGACTATTGTGGGGTAATCAAAAGCCTAATAATTAGTCTCTGCTTTAGTTTTTATTTATTTTCATTATTAGTTTAGTGAATTTCACTTCTGCTTTAAAAAGCATGATTTTGTTTTTAGATTGTAATGTTACAATGTTAGAATGTAATGTGAATTGACACATAATAGGCTATCATAGACTTTTTCTATTTTCATAGTTTGTTTTCATAGCCTTCAATATGAACATTGTTTGTAGGACAATATTGAGCAGGATGTGAAATCATTTTTTTTTAATTAAATACAGATTTTTTTTAAAAATTCAAATAGAAAAATGTAGAAAATACTGAGATTATACCATACATCGCCATTCAGCCCAAAAATACAGAGATATGATTGTTTGGCCATATATCGCCCAGCTCTACCCTATGGCATTTTAAATGTTTTAGCTAAGCAGTAATGATACATTATTATATCACTTGTTAAATGGTTATTTAAAACTTAGTATATTCAGTCCTGCATTACTAATTTGGTTTATTAGCACCTCCCTGAAAAATTTTAGCACCAGCCGCCACTATATATACTGCAAGTATACTTGTAAGTTTTCTTTAAGTGAACATAACATCATACTTGTAGTTTACTACTACTTTAACTCTTTCCATTTTAAAAACATTTTATTCTAGGTTCAGTCAGGTCCACTTAAGTCAAAAACACCATAGACAAACTTTTAGTCAACTTTTTATTGGCATATTTTGCAAATTTTACATTTGGCGATATGGCTCTGCTCTAAATTCCCCATCCTTTCATGAGCTCCATGAAAAGCCAAGACAGGGAACAGCAGCAGCTTCTGGGGACAACCTCCCATTTTTTTAAACTGGGAGGGCAGCGTAAATCCCTCATTGAGAACAGAGCATGCCTCAATGACAACAGAATGACACTGATTAAGTTAAACACAGTTTAAGGAGGAGCTGGGGTGGAGGTGGGTTGCAAAGCAGCGTGCAGTGGAAGCAGCCAAGCAGGCAGACTGAACTGAAGCTATGCTTAAGTAAGGCGCCCTGTTTGAGAGTTGCAAATTGAGTGCATAGGAATCGGATCAGCTGATATGGGCGGAGTTGGAATTTTTCCAATCAGCTGATAGCAGAGCTTGACTACATGGCCTGCCTGAACTAACGCAGAATGCTTGATTTATGCATCCTTTTTTATCAACACTTGTGTAGTGTATTGAGTTGAATACAGTCAGAGTAAACTGACTGTTTGGCCACTCTAGATTCACTCTGGGTTATATTTTGGTTGGCCAGTGAATTGTCCAAAGAGATTCCTGGGCGGCGCTCCAGTTCGTTTTTATTATGCCCTTCTCTCGCTAACTTCCCTTCATCTCGTTCGCTCGGATGTGCGTCATTGCTTACGTTGCATGAGTGCCCACTACTGGCAGAACCTTTGCAATGGGCTGAATTGGAACGTCCTAAGCCCTTGATCACTTGGAATCCACTATGGAGTTGATTTATTGATTTATTTTTTCCTTACGAAATTGTTTAATGCAGCATTCTATATGTATATAGGTGTGTTTTGGTTGTTTTCATATAAACTTCTCTTGTAACTTCAAGCGCACTTCAAAATGGCAGCAGGGATTCCCCCGAGGGGTAGTGCTTAGGGAAGTTCGCAAGTGCATGTCAAAAAGTGGAGTAGAACGCAGCCCCATATTCACAGAATTTGTGATTCAGTATTACACAGTAAAACAAAAGAAGAACTGCCCATCGTTGTCCCGACTCTTATTTGAGCTTGAACAATAGACAAACACAACAACTTGAATGTGGGTAAGTTTCATAAAAAAGCAACATTTTAAATAAAAAGCTGAGAAAATCGCATTTTTGTCAAAGACTATGTCCGGATGGGATTCAGAATGATGATCAAAACAAAGATGGAGTATACTGAATCCATCAACACCCCCCAAAGCTTCACAGTCGTTTCCTCTTCATGGGTTCGACATTTCATTCAATGATTTTTATGCTGTTTAATGTTTGATGATCACACTGTTTTACATTTGCATAGCAAATCTTCTATCACTTGTTTCTGCTTCTTCTTCACCTGTGTTATGATCTGGAGATTCTGTACTAGAAGATGTGTAATAGCGCCCCCCTACCGAATAACAGTAAAACATAGCCAGAATATTCAGTCAGTGGCGGAAAAAAAAGAGTAAAGTAGATTTGAAGTAAATTCCTATGTGCACTACCAGTGGACTAGTCTACACAAGTATTCAGATACTCAGAATTAGGAACATATGTTTTCTTATAAATATTTTTATAAATATAAATCAATATTTTCAAACAATTTAATTTTATAATACTGGATGTAAAACTATGTGAAAAAGGGTATTTAATAGGCTACTCAATCAAAAGAGTAAACACAACTACAAGCCAAGTATACTTAGAATACTTAATTATACTTTTAAGTATATCTCAATCAAAAGATTTGAGTACATGTAGGCTATAGTCCAAATATAGCATACTTAGACCTTTCTGTCAGTATAAGTCAAGTATAGCCTTCTTAAGTGCAATTTTAAGTATATTTCGGAGAAGTACATAAAGCATATTTTGGAGAAGTACATAAAAAGTTGACTGAAAGTATATTTTCTTGTTTTTAGTTTAAAAGAAGTATACTAATAGCACACTTGAATAAACTTCTTTTTCGTAAGGGATGCCACGGTGTGCTTTTTCTCTGTATGGTCATGCTCAAACACAGCCTTTATCCTCATCTGTTCATTAGCTGTCTAATGGATCTCACGCTCAGTATATCATGTACATATACTCTCAAAGGGACCAGAGAGAAGAGAAGTGCGGGAGGGATAGAGAGGCCAGTGAAAGTAGAGCAGCGCTGCCTGGCAGAGAGAAGAAGAACCAGGCCTGCTAAAAATACAGTATCTCCAAGGAGGACAGAAATACACACACACATTGAGTGTGTGCCGTCAAAAACGAAAGAATATAAGGGTAACGTATAAAACAGGCCAAGCTTATATGTAGGATTGTTCTTTATGTACAGAGCACATATGCATATGGTTTACATGACTTTGATCTTTTTCTGTGGATGCCTGAATGAAAAATTAAATCTTCCAACCTTGGCTAACAGTGGGTGCACTGTTGCTAAAACCCCATGTTGCATGACCCAGAAACATTGTGCTGCTCTTTCCCAATTCTTTGATTGACTTCTGTTAAACATAAAGTTTATGTGTGCTGGGAAGGGGGATGCTCTGCCTGTATTCTCCAGTAGTAGAGCCAGCCCTCAGACACAAACCCCAGCATTCAATGCATGGGTTCATTTTCCCTGACTTGTAAAGCTTCTTCGAGAGAAAAACACTGAGATATATACAATAAAGCAGAACACTGACCTTCTGCTTACACACACCATCTGATCAGGCATGCATGGACACATGCACCAAGGCAATAGTTCTCAATTCCGATCATGGTGCCCCCACTTATCTGCACATTTTCTATGTCTATCTTATCTAACACAGCAGTACCTGGACCGGAATTAAGAACCACTGCACTTAAGTATACATGCACAGAAAAACACACACTGCTGTTCAACAGACAAAGGGGTAAGCTTGAAAGACGACAATAGTTAACCCTCAACCAAGGGTGGGAGTGTATGATTTACCAACTAATGGAAAACATGGTCCAGAATCTTGTTTTTTAGTTCAATTTGTTGATGCTAGTGGAACTGAAATTACATTCTGCAGCTTTAATACATTTACATTTATAAAGATGCTTTTATCCTAAGCAACTTATGTAGCATTAAAGCTTTTATTTTCAGTTCACAGATTCCCTGGGAAACCCATGACCTTCACGTTGCTAGCGCCATGCTATACTGTTTCAGCTACAAGATTGCCTGTTTACAAAAAATATCCTTTAATCCTAAATTTGGGTTCCAAAGAATTATCCAATAACTCCAATTAGTTAATATTGACATTGAAACAAAAGTTGTGCAAATCTGTGAATAAATGATAATGAATGCATGAATAAATAATACATGTTTAAAAAATGCAATACATTTCTCATTTATATACATATTTTGTTTTACACATATAATTATTATTAAAATTGTATTATTTGTATTATTTGTATTTTATATTATAAAATGAACATATTTACACATAAAAAATAAATTACAGTTAATAATATTATTAATTAATAATATTTATTTGTTGGTTTGTTTTTATTTAATTTTGATTTATCTCTGTGTGTGTGTGTGTGTGTTTTGTCAAAGTAACCTTAAACAGAAGCAACATTACTGTACTGTATAACAATCATGTATGTATGTATGTATTTAAAATAGTCTATGGAAATTTGGTTAGGTCTATTATTAAACAAATCTGATGTGCAAATAAGAGATTAATTTCAAATTTACAGCTATTATGTTTATACATACATCATTGGGATCTCTGGGACCCTAAGCATAACAGTCAATCTCAACTGAACAACAGGGTTAAGTATACATAAACAAACAAGATCAGTTAAAATATTTGCCCATTGATATCTATAACATATTTACTTGTCATTTAATAGGTTGGGTTGTTGGTTGGCATTACACAAAAAATGAACTGCTCAAATGCTTTTGTGTTTCAGGGTCATGATGTTTATATTAGTGAATATGAGCATGTCTTACATGTTAAATCGGTATATCTCTGTGCGTGTTTGATAATTTCTTACCTCTCTGCTCCTGAGCCCACACTCTGGTCAGCTCTGCCTGCAAGAAACAGATCAACAGCACAGTACACAGACCCATGTCCACCTCGCAATTCTTCTCTCGCTCTCCACTCTCCTTCACACGCTTCTCTCCTATCCTGTTTTCTCACTCCTCCTCTCTCTCCTCCTGTCACCTCTCTCCTCTCTCTGAGTTGGGTTTTACATATCCTCCTCTTTTTCTCCTCCCCCCTCCCCCTAACCGCCCCCCCCCCCCTTCTCCCCCAACCCCCCCCTCTGTTCTTACGTACTTTCTGGCTTTTCACTCTTTCTGTGAATTGTGGGATATTAAAGGCTAGAGCTGAGAGAGAATTATGGCAGAGAGATCAGCTAAAACAGTTCCACTACTCTAGGCTATTCTTTATTGCTCTTCTCTCTCTTTCTTTCTGTAGAAGTCTGGCAAGACTGAGGTTTGCTGAATATTGTGCAGTATATACCACATACTATTTTACAGTTTTTCACAATTGCTAAAACACATTTCTTGAAACCTTTACCCATTTTCTTCAAACTACATTCACAAAACTACTGACTCTTCTGGCAAAATAAAAAAAAAAAACACTTAAAAACCATTTCAGTCAGGACCACTTAAGTCAAAAAATACCATATACAAACCTTTTAGTCAACTTTTATTGGCATGTTTTGCTAAAGTTACATTTGGCGGTATGGCTCTGTTCTAAATTCCCCGTCCTTTTCATGAGCTCCATTAAAAGCTAAGGCAGGGAACAGCAGCAGCTTCTGGGGATGATCCTCCCATTTTCAAACTGGGAGAGCAGCACAAATCCCCCCATTGAGAACAGAGCATGCATCAATGACAACAGAATGACATTAAGTTAAACACAAGTTAAGGAGGAGCTGGGGAAGGTGGGTTGCAAAGCAATGTGCAGTGGAAGCAGCCAAGCAGACTGAAGATGCGTTTAAATAAGGCGCCCTGTTTGAGAGTTGTCAACTGAGTGCATAGGAATCAGATCAGCTGATATGGGCTGGGTTGGAATTTTGCCAATCAGCTGATAGCGGAGCTTGACTACGTGGCTTGCCTGAACTAACACAGAATGCTAGATTTCACCTGTTCTCAAAGTTAAACAAAGCTTTAAACAAAGCTTTTTCTTGTCTGCCTCCTGTCTGCCCTGCTGCTGTGATTGCGTCTGCTTTGCTTGCTTTTGAATCTCTATTTGATATCATTCCCTGTTGTTTAAACTGCTAAATATAACTTACCCATCACCATATATTGTCTAATATTGCCTATCACATTAAATCTGACATCGCTAGTTTTTAATCTAAAATATCTTTTTTCTGAGTCCATCAAACAACTGTGGTGAGTTGGATTAGTCAACAGAGTCCATCAAACAACTGTGGTGAGTTGGATTAGTCAACAAACACGGTAAGCCATGTCATCTTCTCCTGTTATTGTCACTTGGACTGCCTGTTACATGTTCAGTATATCCTTCTCTGTCGGCAAATAGGTCTTCACGTGATAAATGCAGGGAGATAGTCAGGCTGACAGAGAAAATTTCAGAATTAGAGCAACGCATCCAAACTTTATTTGAGAGTAGTGAGAATGTAACAGCTTTAGACACTGCTTTGGATGCGACTAGCTTAGTGAACTCTGTACATTGTTTGGTTCCGGCTGTAGAGCCCGTGCAGCTGGGCAACTGGGTGACTGTGAGACGGCATAGTCGCGGATCAAAAAACTGCTCTTCCGTTCCGATTAGAACATCAAACAGGTTCTCCCCACCCACTGAGAATCCTGTTGAAAGTGCCCTAGTTATTGGCGATTCTATTACACGGAACGTGAAAATAGAGACACCAGCCTCCATAGTCACATGTTTACCGGGAGCCAGAGTGCCTGACATCAAAGCAAATTTAAAAGTGCTGGCTAATGCTAATCGTAAATTCTCTAAAATTATTATTCACGTCGGCACTAATGATGTTCGACTTCGCCAGTCGGAGATCACCAAAATTAACATTAAAGAGGTGTGTGAACTCGCAAGTACGATGGCAGCTAGCTGTCTCACGTCACAGAAGTCAGATAAATCCAAACACATAGAGATTCTCACACCTAGATATTATCACATAGAGACTGTGTCTGTTCCACGAATTAGTAAATACAAAAAACCATCAAAACCATTTAACGGTAAAAGTTTAATTGATGTCCAACAAATAAAAAACAGATATAATACAGATGAACAAATGATAAAGCTCGGGCTGCTGAATATTCGATCCCTTCCCCCAAAAGCGCTTACTGTTAATGATATGATTACAAATCATAATCTAGATGTGCTATGTTTGACAGAAACCTGGCTAAAACCTGACGATTACATTACTTTAAATGAGTCAACCCCCCAAGATTATTGTTATGAACACGAGCCATGTCTGAAAGGCAAAGGGGGAGGGGTTGCTGTAATTTATAATAATATCTTCAGTATTACTCAGAAGTCTAGTTTCAAATATAATTATTTTGAAGTTTTGGTGCTTTACGTAACGTTATGTAGTGTAAATGATAAATCCCATTTGACATTTGTGCTGGCTACTGTATACAGGCCACCAGGGCACCATACAGACTTTATCAAAGAATTTGCTGATTTTCTATCAGAGTTAGTACTGGCTACAGATAAAGTCCTAATTGTTGGTGATTTTAATATCCATGTAGACAATGAAAAAGACGCATTGGGATTGGCATTTAGAGACAATCTAAACTCTATTGGAGTTAGGCAACACGTGTCAGGACCCATTCATCGCCGTCATCATACTTTAGACTTAATATTGTCACATGGTATAAATGTTGATACCATTGAAATTCTGCAGCAGAGCGATGACATCTCAGATCATTACCTAGTATCGTGTATACTTAATTTAGCAAAGGCTGCAAAGTCGGCCCCTCGTTTCAAATATGGCAGGATTATCACCGCTGCCACTAAAGATTGCTTTGTAAATAATCTTCCTCATCAGTTTTATCTCCTCAGCATCCCAGATAGCCTAGAGGAACTCAATGTTGCAACAGAAACTATTGACTCTCTCTTTTCCAGCACTTTAGACACCGTTGCTCCTCTGCGCTTAAAGAAGATTAAAGAAAATAGTCCAACGCCGTGGTACAACGAGCACACTCGGGCCCTTAAAACAGCAGCCAGAAAAATGGAGCGCAGCTGGAAAAAAACAAAACTGGAGGTTTTTCACATTTCATGGAAAGAGAGCATGATTGCATACAGAAAGGCCCTAAAAACTGCTAGATCTGCTTATTTCTCGACTCTCTTAGAAGAAAACAAACACAACCCTAGGTATTTATTTTGATACAGTGGCTAAATTAACAAGAAATAAAGCTTCAACTTCTGACGTTTGCAAACAGCACAGCAGTAATGACTTTATGAACTTCTTTACTTGCAAGATTGATAATATTAGGAAAAAAATTATAACTATGCAACCATCTACTACAGTATCACATCAGACAGTGCATTGTAGTGTCACTGAGGGAAAATTCCACTCATTCACTGCTATAGGAGAAGAAGAATTGGCTAAACTCGTTAAATCATCTAAATCAACAACATTTATGCTCGACCCTATACTAAGCTACTAAAAGAGATGCTTCCAGAGGTCATAGACCCTCTTCTTAATATCATTAATTCATCCTTGTCATTAGGATATGTACCGAAAACTTTTAAGTTGGCTATTATTAAACCACTTATTAAAAAACCGCAACTTGATCCCACAGAATTAGTCAATTACAGGCCAATCTCAAATCTACCCTTTCTGTGAAAAATACTAGAAAAGGCAGTGTCCTCACAACTATGCTCCTTTTTAGAAAGAAACGGTATCTGTGAGGACTTCCAGTCAGGATTTAGACCGTATCATAGTACTGAGACTGCTCTCATCAGAGTTACAAATGATTTACTCTTATCATCCGACCGTGGTTGTATCTCTCTATTAGTGTTACTCGATCTTAGCACTGCATTCGATACTGTTGACCACAACATTCTTTTGAATAGACTCTCAAATTATGTTGGCATTAGTGGAATTGCATTGGCATGGTTTAAATCATACTTATCTGACCGTTATCAGTTTGTAGCAGTAAATGAAGAGATGTCACACCGATCAAAAGTTCAGTATGGAGTACCGCAAGGCTCAGTGCTAGGACCGTTGCTTTTCACCCTGTACATGCTACCCTTGGGAGATATCATTAGGAAGCATGGTGTTAGTTTTCACTGTTATGCTGACGATACTCAGCTCTTCACGCCCTGATGAAACTTACCAATTCACAAGATTAACAGAATGCATAGCTGATATAAAAAATTGGATGACTAGTAATTTCCTGCAATTTAATTCAGAAAAAACAGAATTTTTAATTATTGGACAAAAAAACTCCACAAGTAGTAACCTAGGTTACTCTCTGACACTTGTTGGCTGCTCTGTCAAGTCCTCGTCGTCAGTTAGGAACCTGGGTGTGCTCTTTGATACCAATTTTTCATTTGAAAGCCACGTTTCTAGCATCTGTAAAACTGCATTCTACCATCTTAAAAATATATCTACAAACCCGATTGCAAAAAAGTTGGGACACTGTACAAATTGTGAATAAAAACAGAATGCAATGATGTGGAAGTTTCAAATTTCAATATTTTATTCAGAATACAACATAGATGACATATCAAATGTTTAAACTGAGAAAATGTATCATTTTAAGGGAAAAATAAGTTGATTTTAAATTTCATGGCATCAACACATCTCAAAAAAGTTGGGACAAGGCCATGTTTACCACTGTGTGGCATCCCCTCTTCTTTTTATAACAGTCTGCAAATGTCTGGGGACTGAGGAGACAAGTTGCTCAAGTTTAGGAATAGGAATGTTGTCCCATTCTTGTCTAATACAGGCTTCTAGTTGCTCAACTGTCTTAGGTCTTCTTTGTCGCATCTTCCTCTTTATGATGCGCCAAATGTTTTCTATGGGTGAAAGATCTGGACTGCAGGCTGGTCATTTCAGTACCCGGATCCTTCTTCTACGCAGCCATGAGGTTGTAATTGATGCAGTATGTGGTCTGGCATTGTCATGTTGGAAAATGCAAGGTCTTCCCAGAACAGTTTTCCACGTTGCCACAGTCCATTTTAAATGAGCCTTGGCCCAGAGGAAACGCCTGCGCTTCTGGATCATGTTTAGATATGGCTTCTTTTTTGACCTATAGAGTTTTAGCCGGCGATGGCGAATGGCACGGTGGATTGTGTTCACCGACAATGTTTTCTGGAAGTATTCCTGAGCCCATGTTGTGATTTCCATTACAGTAGCATTCCTGTATGTGATGCAGTGCCGTCTAAGGGCCCGAAGATCACGGGCATCCAGTATGGTTTTCCGGCCTTGACCCTTACGCACAGAGATTGTTCCAGATTCTCTGAATCTTTGGATGATATTATGCACTGTAGATGATGATAACTTCAAACTCTTTGCAATTTTTCTCTGAGAAACTCTGAGAAACTATTTTTCGCCGCAGCATTGGGGGAATTGGTGATCCTCTGCCCATCTTGACTTCTGAGAGACACTGCCACTCTGAGAGGCTCTTTTTATACCCAATCATGTTGTCATTTGACCTAATAAGTTGCAAATTGGTCCTCCAGCTTTTCCTTATATGTACATTTAACTTTTCCGGCCTCTTATTGCTACCTGTCCCAACTTTTTTGGAATGTGTAGCTCTCATGAAATCCAAAATTAGCCAATATTTGGCATGACATTTAAAAATGTCTCACTTTCAACATTTGATATGTTATCTATATTCTATTGTGAATACAATATAAGTTTATGAGATTTGTAAATTATTGCATTCCTTTTTTATTCACAATTTGTACAGTGTCCCAACTTTTTTGGAATCGGGTTTGTAAATTACGGCACATGCTTTCAATGCAAAATGCTGAAAAGTTAGTTCATGCGTTCATGACCTCAAGGCTAGATTATTGTAATGCTCTACTGGGTGGTTGCCCTGCTCGCTTAATAAATAAATTGCAGCTGGTCCAAAACGCAGCAGCTCGAGTTCTTACTAGAACCAGGAAGTATGACCATATTAGCCCGGTTCTGTCAACACTGCACTGGCTCCCTATTAAACATTGTGTAAATTTTAAAATCTTGCTAATTACATACAAAGCACTAAATGGTTTAGCTCCCCAGTACTTGAGCAAGCTCTTAACGCATTATACTTCATCACATCTATTGCGGTCTCAAAATTCTGGCCAGTTGATAATACCTAGAATATCAAAATCAACTGCAGGCGGTCGATCCTTTTGCTATTTAGCACCTAAACTCTGGAACAGTCTTCCTAGCATTGTTCGGGAAGCAGACACACTCTGTCAGTTTAAATCTAGACTAAAAACACATCTCTTTACTATGGCATACACATAGAACATTATCAATTTATATTATTCAAATCAGTTAAATGATTGTTTTAGGCTGCATTAACTAGGTCAGCTGGAACAGGGAACACTTCCCACAACACTAGATGTACTCGTTACATCATAAAAAGAATGGCATCTACGCTAATGTTAGTCTCTCTGTTTATCCCGAGGTTTGCTGCAGTCTGCCGGATCCGGGCCGTATCCAGATCATATGGCGGACCTGCGCCTAGACATGACCAAAGCATCCCTAAAATGTCTGTAGAGACCGTGTCAATTAGACTCCACCCTGTAAATGCCTCATCAATACGACATCCTCAATAAACCCGTCTCCAGCGTGATGACTCCGATCTTTCGAATATTCCGATCTAATAAATGCCTCATCGACATGACATCCTCAATAAACCTGTCTCCGGCGTGATGACTCTGATCTTTCGAATATTCCGATCTAATATGACTTCTGACCTGTAATGTTGCCAGAATCATAATCATACACTATTTGTTCGTTGGCCAGAGGAGAACTGGCACCCCGACTGAGCCTGGTTTCTCCCAAGGTTTTTTTCTCCATTCGGTCACCTGATGGAGTTTTGGTTCCTTGCCACCGTTGCCTCTGCCACTTTGGCTTTTGGCTTGCTCAGTTGGGGACACTAAATATTCAACTATATTACTGATCTGCCCGCATTGACATTATATGATAATTGAAATGAGCTGGATGACATCACCGTTTTCTCCAGAGTGGCTGTACAGCCGAATCAAGTTCTGTTGCATTATTTTCCTGTTTAACACTGTGAAGCTGCTTTGAAACAATCAGCATTGTAAAAAGCGCTATATAAATAAAGGTGACTTGACTTGACTTGACATACACACATCAGGCAATATATATAAACACTACAGAGCATTCAATAGACACTACATCAAAAAATGGAGAAAACGGCATCCAGAGCATGTAGTTACAGAAAAATATTATATTGTATACAGTAGACAAATTTTGCCATTACGTAAAAAATTAGTAAGTTACTTAGTAAGGTGAATATATTGTATACTGTATGTATACTGAAAGTATAGTATTGTATCGAATATTGTATAGTATTGAGTGTCAGCATATTCAGCATTTTCATACTAAAAAAAGGCAGTAGTCCAAATGCAAAAGCCAAAAAGGTCAAATAAAACTCTAAATGAAAAGCATGTTTCAGTACACTCAAAAAAATAGCAAAACTGCAAAATCAAGGTCAATGAAAGATTCATTCTGCCTCAGCATTACATCATGTTGGGTCTGGCCTCAGGACTTTGTCCACATCACAGGCAATGATGTCCCTTGCCAGGCAATGGGAAGACCCTCTGGTATGTGTAACCGGTCCCACGTGATGGGACGTAGACTCTGCGTTGTGTGCGAAGAACAAATGGACACCGAACTTCTGTAACTGGTCAACGGCTCTTTATTTTCTGAACAAATGGAGAATTAATGTTCATAAACATGCATTCTGTGGCTTCTGATTAACTTCAACGAGACAACCTCATCCCAGCTTAGCTTAGCGTGTACTGAGAGAGGGGAGAATGCGTCTAAAGTTAAGTGTCTCTTACAGTTTTTTAAAAATGCTTACACACAGTTCTTGAAACAATGGCTCAATTTCTCAAAACTCTACAAACATAACCACAAAACACACACACAACATGCAAAATATCTTGCAAAAGCAAACTTTATTTTAAAAAAAATTCTATTTTAACTCTTCTAAAAAATTATATTTTTGCGTAGTAACTCTACACACAAACATTAAATGATTAGCCACATACATGCCAAACTACGCACAGATGTAAAAAAAACACTACTCTCTTGTGACTTTTGCTTGTTCAGTGTGCAGTGCAGTGTACAGCAGTTTGTCACACATACATGTATGTGCACAAATACACTGTATATACAGTATGTATGCACAATTGATGAATTTTACACAGTTATTGAACTGAATTGAACTGAATCAACACTGAACTGACTTGAGCTGAATAATGACACTATTGGCTTGTTAGAGCTGCTTTACAGCAGAACTTATCGGTTACGTATGTAAACCTCATTCCGTGAAGGAGGGAACGGAGACGCCACATCGATGACCGACGAATAGGAATCTACTTCGAGTGTAACTAAAATGAGCCAATGCACATTGGCGTGCAATGATTGCATCAGCTGCTCTGCCTCGCAGCGCGGGTATATAATGAGCAGCAGGTGCATCGCATCTTTAGGTTTTCGCTGACAAGCCGAGCCGGTGACCCGGCCCCAGTGGGGTCCAGCAGATGTGGTGCCAGGACGTGGAATCTACGTTCCCTTGATGACCGACAAATAGGAATCCCTACCAAAACACCAGAGCTGCTGCCCCTTCCAGTGCCCTGTGTAAGCCTCCTGATCTCTCTTGCCTGATGAGACAGGGCTAAACACAGAGAATGTCAATCACTGCTGTTCCGCATGACCCATTCAGTGAGACTATTGGATAACACTGGGAAAGCGTGCCTTTTCTACTGGAAAAGGAACACTGCGGAAGCCACATCCTACCCCGAAGGAGTTATGTGGAGTACAGCTGACTAACCCCATAGGGCCGGACTACATATGGGATTTTCAGGGGTGGCTCCAACCTTATCAAAAAAGGGAGCTCTCCCAAGGGAAAGACACAGGCTTCCGTTTAGGAGCTACCGTGGAGGAATACACATATGGGATCCCCTCGGGATCACACATATGGCCCCCAGCCTAGCACCCGTTTTCATGGATACAACAGAATTAGGCCTGCCGTCAGACACTCCGCCACATCCAGCTACCGAAGGTGATAGAGGACTCAACAGGTTTTACTCTGGAGAATATAAGCGCAACAGTTCGGCTCTACACAAAGGCTATGGAATCTAGCAAACGTGTTGGGTGTGTCACCCAGCCCGCAGCTCTACAGATATCTGTCAGCAAGGTGCCCTGTGCCAGCGTCCAGGAGGATGCAACACTTCTGGTCGAGTTAGCTTGCAACCTGAGCGGGCAAGGCACACCTTGTGCTTGATAAGCCAAGGTGATGGCATCCACTATCGAGTGGGCCATCCTCTGTTTGGAGACAGCCTTTCCCTTCTGCTGGCCTCCGTAACAGACAAAGAGCTGC
The DNA here is from genome assembly GCA_039654105.1 of Coreius guichenoti. Taxonomy (NCBI): domain Eukaryota; kingdom Metazoa; phylum Chordata; class Actinopteri; order Cypriniformes; family Gobionidae; genus Coreius; species Coreius guichenoti. The sequence goes on from CM077187.1 coordinate 13,913,210, forward strand.
TCTGAGGTCCTGAAGCTTTGTGTTCTGTCCACGTACAGTCGCAGAGCATGGACGGGACAGAGCAAAGCCAGGGCTGGGTCTGCCTCCTCCAGGGGCAGCACTTGCAGGTTCACCACCTGGTCCCTGAAGGGAATGGTAGAAACCTTGGGCACATAGCCAGGCTGGGGTCTCAGTACCACATGGGTGTCACCTGGCCCAAACTCTAAGCCCAATTTGTTGACCAAAAATGCCTGCAGGTCCCCTAGCCTTTTGATAGAGGCTTCATAGACAGAATCTTTAGCTCTGCTGATGGCAAAGGCTCAAATGGGGCATTCTGAAGTGCTCTAAGCACCAGAGCAAGGTCCCGAGAGGGTATAGAGGGAGGACAAGGTGGATTTAACTGTCCCCCTAAGGAACCTGACAACCAAGTCGTGCTTCCCAACTGACTTACCTCCTATGGGGTCGTGATATGCAGATATTGCGGCAGCATACACTTTGAGGGTGGAGGGAGACAGCCTTCGCTACAACCTTTGCTGCAGGAAGGAAAGCACGGCACTGATCAAACATCTTCGGGGGTCTTCTCGGCGAGAAGAACACCCCTCGATGAAGAGGTTCCACTTCAAGGCGTAAGCTTGTCTTGTAGACGGTGCTCGAGCCAAAGTGATGGTGTTAACCCCTAGAGGAACAAGACAAAAGAAATATATTTTGTTGTAGTTTATTTAGAATATAGTTAACAATATAAAGTGAGAGCCAAAGGCACATTACAAAGGCCTATTATATTTTAAATTATCAAAAGATTTGACATTACTATTTTTAATGTTTTTGAAAGTCTCATGCTAAAAAAAAAAACAGTAATATCTTTACAGTAATAATATTGAACACAATTCAGAATTCAGTAAATACAAATAAGTGAATAATTGGTAATGATGAATGTTATAAGTAAAATATTTGGGATTTAAAATAATGCAATTATGATTTCATAGAGTATAGGGTGAATTCAGGTGAATTGGGACACTTTTTTCCTAGTCATTTCAATGGCAAAAATTTTCTGAATCATTTGATTTTGTAAACTTTCTGATACACACAATACTCAAATATCATTTCGAGTTTCGGTTCATTTATGAGACGCGCCGTGCAATGCATGATCGTGCCGGCGCCTGTTATAAGCTATTGTCTGCTATATTTGCTTCTTATTTATTAAATCCAGGCAATTGGCTGATGAAACATTGATTAAAATTAAGATACAATTTATACAAAACGAAATTCACTTTAAAGAAAGGCTTTCTACAAAACAAAACTTAATGAAGTGGTCAAAATCATGTCTGACCCACTCCATGTCTTCCAACATATTGCTCATCTTATGATGTGTCCTTTCTTACTCATGCTGTTCACTTTTCATAATCAACATAGATGAAATTAAAAAATAACATTAGGCTATAATATTTAAACATCAATATGAAACAAAATACATTTTTAATGGCTACAAGAAGTATTGTACACAAAACTTTTGACTGGTAGGCTACTGTATTTATAGCATCTGAGCAGAAATTTGTGAACAAAAGCTTTATTGATGTGACACTAGGCTATTTTACAGTAAACACTTCATAATCTGTCCAAAACAGGCCAAAGAAATCTCGTCTAAACAGTTTTACGTCTATGACATTTTATGTTTCAGCAGGATTCATATTTAAACGGTATTTTGCGGTTTAATATTCACAGACACTAACAGAATAAACTTACCTCACAATCCTCGGCTGGATCCGTTGCTATAAATAAACAGCTTTTCTTCTGAGGTAAATTATTCCAGGATTATTCCTCACCGTATCTCAAAACGATGTAAACTACATGCCTACATGAATCTCTCTAAACTTGATGTGTTTATTCGAGTTGATGTGGGTGGGGATATTCCCATTGATTGTGTCAGTATTTGACTTTGAAAAGAATGTGCGCTCCGTGGGTGTGGCCGCATTAACACTAATGAAGAAGCTGGTGAACGACTGACATCTCTCTCTTTTCAAACAGATTACATAAACAGAGAATATGTTTTCGATTTGATTTACATGATTTAAAACCTGACATTTTAACGTTTATATTCTGTGTATATATATGTCACGTTTTCAGTTTGTGTTTAGACTTTCAGTTTGTTTTTTGATCTGTTTTCTTGTCTGAGTTTTCTTGTCAATCTTCTAGTGTGTTAATTCAGTTCCCTTTCGTTCAGTCACTCCGAGTAACGTCAGTGACTGACGAATGGGGGTTTCGCCTAGAAGCCTATCATCTTCGAGATCTAGAAAACGCCCAATGGCAGTGCCAATGCCATGGGCATGCGGAATTTGCATAGCGTAACTCCGCCCCACAGCGTGGGTATATAAGGAAGTACGCTGGCAACATCGCGTTATGTTTCTGCTTCGGAGCCAAGAGCATCTATCTCTTCACTCCTTAAGCCTTTTGAGTATATCGTCAAGCTTCTTCGAGACGAGCAGCTTTCCAGTCGGTGTTGGTGTTACGGCACGTTCCAGCGAGTGTTTACTTCCTGCCTGCTGATCTGTGCAGTGATCTGCATCCAGCTGGTATTCGTTCCCTGGGCGCTTCGGCATCGCTGTGAAGCTCCCTCTCACAAAAGAGCTCGCACGTGGCACGTCTTTTTAAAGACAGTTTGCCCGTGCACTTCTGGGTGCGGTCGATCTCTGTTGCCATCTGATGGGCACAATCGCTGCGTGACGTGTTTGGGCTTCAGCACGTTCAAGCAGCGTTTGTGGGTGAGTCATGTTCTCACTGCGGGAACATGACCATCGCGATGTAGCAGTCGAGACTCAATGACCTCCGCAAGGAAAGAGAGTCCCCTCTGCCACACCCCAATCTACCGTCTCCGAGAGAGATGGTACTTTGGCTAGTGCCCAGGGTGACCCGAGTGTTACGGTGTGGAATAACCCCGACGATCATTCCTCGGGCCACACCCCCCTCTCGCACATCGCTACCCGCGAGTGATCAGACTGAAGCAGCGGGACCGTCTGCGGTCCATGGCCATCCTTCAGGTCTACCAGGCCAGGATGCTCGTGGCATGCATGAGGGTAGGGCTTTTAATGAGCCGCGTGCCGCCACCGACCTCGCCCTCCGGGTGACGATGGTGACCGTGCGCTCCCTGGGTCAGGTGATGTCCACAGCTGTGGTCCAGGAGAGACGGGGCTCAGCCTGGTCGATATGAGAGAGGCTGAGCGAACCCGGTTCCTCAACGCTCACATATCCCAGGCTGGCCTCTTCGGCAGCACGGCCAAGAACTGCGCCCAACACTCAGCCGCCGGCTCAGTCGCCTCAATCTGCTTGCCGCCGAGGGCGCCCTCCTGCGGCTTCGACCCTCCCGCCACCCTTTCCGGGTCGCGCCGTAGGGGTGGTCGCAGGAAGGCGCCCCCGTCCGCTCCCAGCCCCGCAGCCCGCCTAACGCCAGGCTAGCGGCGCTCCTGACGCGGACAGCTCAGGGATGGGCAGTTCTTCCAAGGAGTTGGTAGCAGGGCCACTCCTTCCCCCGGTGGAGGGCCGGGGGAGAATCTTCTGTTCAGCTGCTGGCCCCCAGGTCAGCAGCACCCTATGTGGAAGAACTAACTCACCCATCCCTGAGCACCCAGAGACCGATGCAGTGTGCGCCGCCCCCGGGCCACGCCACTCTCGTCCCTCTCTGACACCAGTCTCCTCTCAGAGCAGACCCCAGTGGAACGCGCGTCCTTCCCTGGTCTCCTCTGTCAGGACACGGCTGATGACCGTGCCCCCACACCGGGACGCTACGCCTCCCACGTCCGGGCCGGTCACGCCGCCTCACTGCCCCACCCAGGGTATGTCTGTGGTCCGCACGACCCCGCTGGTGCAGTTTTTTGGGAGCCTGGCTAGAACTTCCCGGACTGTCCCGCTGGGTCGAGAGGACCATCAGGCTCGGCTATGCGATTCAGTTCGCTCAGGCTCCTCCCCACTTCCGGGGAGTCCGCCACACTATGGTGGGGCCCAACGCCCCTGTCATGCGTGCGGAGATTGCTACCTTGCTGGCGAAGGGTGCGATCAAGCCTGACCCTCCAGCCGAGATGAAGTCCGGCTTCTACAGCCCTTACTTCATTGTACCCAAGAAAACCGGTGGGTTACGACCGATCCTGGACCTGCGCATCCTGAACCGATCCCTTCACAGGCTTCCGTTCAGGATGTTGACAGCGAAGCGCCTTTTCCAATGCGTTCGTCCAGTAGATTGGTTTGCAGCGATCGACCTGAAGGACGCCTACTTCCATATCAGTACGCGGTCCTCCCATTCGGGCTAGCTCTGTCCCCTCGCATCTTTACGAAGATTGTTGAGGCAGCCCTTGTGCCACTCAGGCAACACAGGGTTCGCATCCTGAACTACCTCGAGAGCAGGTGTGCGAACACAGAGACCTGGTGCTCCAGCACTTAGCCCGTCTGGGCCTTCGGGTCAACTGGGAAAAGAGCAAACTCTGCTAGTGCAGAGGATCTCTTTTCTCAGTATTGACTCAGTCGCCAGGTGCGCACAGCTTACGAGCGAGCGCGCGCAGTCACTGCAGACTTACCTCCGTCAAATCAAGAGCAAGAGTGCGGTTCCACTGAAGTTATTTCAGAGGCTCCTGGGGCATATGGCATCTGCAGCCGTGGTAACGCCGCTCAGATTGCTTCATATGAGACCGCTTCAGCACTGGCTTCGCGATCGAGTCCCGAGATGGGCATGGCAGTCGGGCACGCTCTGGGTCCCAGTGACTCGGGCCTGCCTGCAGACCCTCACCCCGTGGTCGAACCTCAGCTTTCTACGGCCGGTGTGCCCTTAGAACGAGTTTCCAGGCATATTGTTGTGTCAACAGATGCCTTCACCACGGGCTGGGGTGCCATGTGCAATGGACATGCTGCCGCGGGCTCCTGGACAGGACCCCAGCGCCTCCTGCATGTCAATTGCCTCGAGTTGCTGGCAGTACAGTTCGCCCTGCACCGCTTCCGAGCGCTGCTCAAGGGTCAACACGTGCTAGTCCGGTCAGACAACACGGCCACAGTAGCGTACATCAATCACCAGGGTGGTCTACGTTCCCGCCGCATGTCTCAACTCGCCCGCCATCTCGTCTTATGGAGTCAGAAGCACCTGAGGTCCCTTCGTGCCATCCATGTCCCGGGAGTCCTGAACCGTGCAGCCGACGAGCTCTCACGGCTTCAGCCACTTCCTGGAGAATGGAGACTCCATCCCCAGACGGTCCAGCTGATTTGGGAACAGTTCGGCGACGCACAGGTAGATCTGTTTGCCTCCCTCGACTCTTCCCATTGCCGCCTGTTTTATTCCCTGCCCGAGGGCTCCCTCGGCACGGATGCTCTGGCGCACAGCTGGCCGCGGGGCCTCCGCAAGTATGCGTTTCCCCCAGTGAGCCTTCTTGCACAGGTTCTGTGTAAGATCAGGGAGGACAAGGAGCAGGTCCTTTTGGTCGCCCCGTATTGGCCCGGCCGGACCTGGTTCTCCGAACTCGTACTCCTTGCGACAGCCCCTCCCTGGTCGATTCCTCTGAGGAAGGACCTCCTTTCTCAGAGACGGGGCACCCTTTGGCACCCGCGTCCCGATCTTTGGATCCTCCACGTGTGGCTCCTGGATGGGACGTGGCAGGTTTGAGTACCCTACCACCGCAGGTGGTGGCTACCATCACTTCCGCTAGGGCCTTGTCTACTCGACACGCCTATGCGTTGAAGTGGAACCTCTTCGTCACCTGGTGTTCTTCTCGCCAAGAAGACCCCTGGAAATGCCCGATCGGGTCCGTGCTCGCATTCCTCCAGGAAGGGTTGGAACGAAGGCTGTCTCCTTCCACCCTCAAGGTTTATGTGGCCGCTATATCAGCCTACCACGACCTTGTGGAGACGAAAAAGGTACGTCAGCACGACCTGGTCATCAGGTTCCTGAGGGGAGCGAGGAGACTGAATCCTCCTCGCGCTCCCCTCGTACCCTCTTGGGACCTCTCAGTAGTCTTAAGTGCTCTGCAGAGGGCTCCCTTCGAGCCATTGCGGTCAGTCGAGCTTAAGTTCCTGTCTATGAAGACAGCGCTCCTGATCGCCTTGGCCTCCATTAAGAGGGTAGGGGACCTGCAGGCATTTTCGGTTGACGAAGCGTGCCTGGAATTCGGGCTGGCCAACTCTCACATGATCCTGAGACCCCGGCCTGGATATGTGCCCAAGGTTCCCACCACTCCGTTCAGGGACCAGGTGGTGAACCTGCAAGCGCTACCTTTGGAGGAGGCAGACCCAGCTTTGGGACTGCTCTGTCCAGTACGCGCCCTCCGTGCTTACGTAGACAGAACGCAGTGTTTCAGGACCTCAGACCAGCTCTTTGTCTGTTATGGTGGGAAGCTGAAGGGAAAGGCTCTCTCCAAGCAAAGGTTGTCTCACTGGATAGTGGACGCCATTGTTTTGGCTTACCAGACGCAGGGGCGTCCATGCCCCCTAGGGGTCAGGGCTCACTCTACCCGGAGTGTGGCCTCCTCTTGGGCTCTAGCGCATGGCGCCTCGCTAACAGACATTTGCAGAGCTGCAGGCTGGGCGACACCCAACACATTCGCCAGATTCTATAATCTCCGAGTGGAGCCAGTGTCCTCTCATGTACTCGCCTCTACTAGTGGCCGGTAATGGACTAGGCTCAGGTGTCTTCGCTTGCTCGCCATTCCACTCCACGGACTGGATACGTGCGATATTTTCCTCAGGTAGTTTCCCTGAAGCCCTGAGTTCCTCCAGCACTGTTGATGCCGACACCAGTACGTCTGCCCACTCGGTCAGGCCCTCGTGTTAGGCTAGGTGCCACCGTGTGCATGGTTCCCCCGTTGGGCGACCCCCACATGTGTATTTCCACTGTAAGCCTCCCTGAGCATGTGTCTTTCCCTTGGCAAGCCCCTTGCCACCCCTGGGGGTAAAAATTTCTTCCACCTTCGGCTGGTTACCCCAGAGTTCTCCATATGTAGCCCTGAGCGGGTCATATGCGTATCCTTAAGTCCTCCCTACAGGTAGGCGCTTGGCGCATACTTCCACCTGGAATATGCTCCCAGTGTACCTTGGTAGGCCTGTGTTAAGTGGGAGTCCTTCGTCCGTACTAGCTTACGACAGGGAGCTCTCGCTTTCGCAGGGCACTGGATGACAGCCGAGTGGCGTGATTACATTGGGACCCCCATTCGTCAGTCACTGACGTTACTCGGAGTGACTGAACGAAAGGGAACGTCTCGGTTACGTAAGTAACCCTCGTTCCCTGAGGAGGGAACGGAGACGTAACGTCCCTCTGCCACTTCCGCTGTACCGCTGGAGCGGCCGGGAGTTCAGTCTTGGCTCCTCAGCAGGTAAACATAATGCGATGTTGCCAGCGTACTTCCTTATATACCCACGCTGTGGGGCGGAGTTACGCTATGCAAATTCCGCATGCCCATGGCATTGGCACTGCCATTGGGCGTTTTCTAGATCTCGAAGATGATAGGCTTCTAGGCGAAACCCCCATTCGTCAGTCACTGACGTTACGTCTCCGTTCCCTCCTCAGGGAACGAGGGTTACATACGTAACCGAGACGTTCTCCTCAGTTCCCCACCTGTTTGTCTCCTTGGTTACAGATTTGATTAGAGTCCTTAGTTCAGGTGTGTCTCTGTGTTTTTTTTTAAATAAGCGGTTTAATCATAGCCAGCTTAAAAGTTTTCGGTACGTATCCTAATGACAAAGATGAATTAATGATATTAAGAAGAGGATCTATGAGTCAAGAGTCCTGTGATGGCTCCAGCCCCTGTCCAGAATCCCGTGATGGCTCCAGCCCCTCCAGAGTCCCGTGATGTCTCCAGCCCCAGCCCCTGTCCAGAGTCCAGTGATGGCTTCAGCCCCTGTCTAGAGTCCAGTGATGGCACTTTGTGATAATGTCTATGTGATGGCCGATGACATGGCTACACAGCAAAGCGGTAACTAAACCACACACACAGACATGCATCCTTCTCTTTTGTTTGTTTACATGTTATTTTGATTGTCTTTTAGTATATTTCATAATTAAACATTTTGTTGCAGATCACACTATACTGTATATTTCATAATAAAGACAGACACAGATTTGGTTCATTTTCACCGTTTTATTTTTTAATTTATATTTTTTATACCATACATCACTAGTTTGGGTGCACACTTTCTAGTTATTATGGTATATTGTGTTAACATGTATTTCTTTTGAGTTTAAGTTACCTACGTGTGCAAAGCGGAGGTTTGACGCTGTCTGGGCAAAGCGCTGCACTTCTGTGGAGGTCCGTTCTAATAAAGGACCGGCTAGCGTCAGTTGCCGCCATTTTGTTCCGCTGGTTGAATCCATGCTGTAGATTAGCTGGGGGGTGTAGGATTGCTTGTTTATTTGTTTATTTTTGTTTATTATAATAATTTGTGTATATAACTAATTTGTTTATGACCCATTTCTTTATTCTTTTGTGAATTAATTACTTTATTTATTCTAATTGTGTTAAGTGTGGCATTGGGGAGGTCATGTTTTTTTTTTTTTTTTGGTTTGATTAATTTGTTTGATTACTGTTAAGTTTGGTTCTGTTTAGTTGACCCTTTTTATGGGCCCAGACCTGACTTTATTTTCATTCAGTTTTTCAAGTAACTTAATTTGTAACTTTGTTTTGCATTTAATAAATTATTTTTTGATTGGAAATTTTGCGTTCTTTGCCCTTGACTGCTTGGTCCCTCACAGTCTAATTAAATTTTACTTAAAGTACATTTTCATGACAATATTTCTAAACATACTTAAGTACACTTTTTAAAATGCCAATGTAATAATGTCTAATTAAGTTTTACTTAAAGAAAGTACATTTTCATGACAATATTTCTAAACACACTTAAGTGCACTTTTTAAACATGCACTTTGTAATAATGTCTACTTAAGTTTTACTTAAACATATTTTAAATAATTATGATTTATGTTTTAAATAAGTACACTTGTTTTGATGTATTGACTAATATACTAAAGCACATGGAAAATAATTTATTTTAATTTTAACTTAAGTGTGTTGTCCAAAATTACATTTGTTAATGTATTAAAATGTGTTTAGTCTATAATATATACTGTGTGCATTAATGCACTTGAAATTAATTTTTCTTCTAAACTTACACTTGTTTATACAGTATACTCCAGTACAACTTATTCTTGAATTTTTTTTTATCACCAGCTCCTGCTCTATGAACTCAACTAGTGTCAGTTTTCTACATAATATTTGACATAAAGTGTCATTTATGAGAGGAGTACTGTATTTGTACTTAATGTAATAGTAATGTAGCTACTGTACTTTACATCTGTGTACAGCATACTTTCAATATCATTATGCTGTTCTACGTCGATTAAACACACATTTAATTGCATTAATTGCAAGCAAAAGTTCAATTTGCAATCAAATTCAGTTAAAATGCATTTAATTTTAATCAGACTACATTACAATGTAAAAATGGTTGACTTTTAGTTAGGTGAATGAGTCAGGAGTCTAACTACACAATGAGTTAGAACAACTTCAACTTGAACAGAAATGGAAAACCTGAAATAACATTAACCATGCACAAAATACAACTTTTTGTTTAATGCGCATGCGCCAAAATACTACGTCATGATGGCGCACTACTTCACCAGAGTTTGAAAAATAGATTTTTTACAGGGGGGCCAAGATGGCGGCGAGATAGGAGGAGGTGTTTCTGAAGTGTTGTCGGGAAAGTTTTAGGCTGGATGATATTACAACCAATATAGCTCACATATGTTATAAGAATGAACAAAAAATGAGAATGGTGATTAATCTCTCATTTTGAGCCAAATTTTTGGGCAGAAGAAAAAATAAACAAGCTCCAGTTGCTACCATGTCAGTGCCTGTACCCGAGTCAAAGATGGATGTTCAAAGTGCATGTACCTTGGAAGCTACTTTTTCATCCAAGAACCAAAACGCATCGAAGAATAAAGAGACAACAAACAAATGGTTTGACTCTCGACCCAAACTTTGTGACCTCCTCGCTACTCCTCTTCCTGACACCCCCATAAAGCCCAGTCTGAAAAGGTCCAGGAGAGGGATGGAGAGGATGTCCGTCATGTTGCAATCAATATCCTTGGCAACATGGTACCTGGCATCAATGAGAGGATGGAGGATGCAGTGGATATCGCCCATCGTCTCGGCCCGCAGAGAAAGGATGGTACATACAGATCTATAATTATCCTGTTTGCTCTTCATCGTTACCGAGATAATGTCTGGCAAGCTGCCAGAGGTTGTAAGTTTCTGCTCGACAACAAGCTGCGACTCACAGAAGTTTCACTTCTCAAATCACACCCTATCTGCGGCTCACCATGTCGCAAAAATCGATCGTCAACTTTGATCTGTCTGAATCAGATGATGACCCAGTTGTGCGTCGAAGCTCCCGTATTCTAACACGGGAATCTCCGTGGAATCAGTGGCCCTCTGAGAAAATTACTGCGAATCTGGAAGAGTCCGGTATTCCGATCAACAGTGAACTTTCACGTAAAGACCTCATTCTCTTGGCTTCAAACACCCTGGGCAGCTCTTCTGTTTCACCTACGGATACTATTCCGGCTAACCCGGTGCCACCAGCCCCAACAGCCCAATACAAACAAGCCAGTAGAAAACTCAGAATGTTCCAACACTCAGCTTTTAAAAGCTGTACAAGCACTCTGATACTGATACCGTAAAAGGCTTCAAAAACAGGCTGGGAGTCTTCAAGTCCACTTTTGCCACGAGTGCATCTGGATTATCCATGGCCTCGACGTCTTCTGGTACCGGCTTTGCCTTCTCTGCTCCGCCTGGTTTTTCTGACCTCTCTACAGGGCCTTCTACATCCTCAGCTACTACGGCCTTCGCTCCATCTACGGCTCAGACTGCACTTCAAAATGCCTACATTTCATCATCCACGCCTCACTTTGATCTCTCCACGGCTGTTTCAGCACAAAGTTTCGGTAGGCGATTCGTTCCACTCGCTGCTGTTACTGTGTCCCCTAAAATGAGATCTGACATAATCCAAGGTAAGAACATCAATCTGGCTGCCTAACTGCTTCCTTCGCCAGCAATTGATTGGCAAATGGTCGGCTGTGGTGACGTGGCAGTCTTTCTTAAAACTTCAGATCCCAGACTGCAACACAACCTCTCCTTTGGAGAATTTGATATAGCCTTTGGAATTTACAGAGACATTCTTTGTCAAGCGTTTCCCGACCGCAGGGAAGAATTAGATCTCTACTTGTACATGCTAGAAGATGGGTGCACTTTGTACTACGAGTATCATAAATCCTTCGCAGTGAAATCTGCTTCCTTCATTATTCTATACAACACTAAATTGGGCTGGTCTGTCACTGACTCATTTTGGCGGTCAAAGAGCCCTGGCTTGCACAGTATTCAGCTCGCTATGACACTCTAGAGGTTTCTGCCCACTGTCCATGGTGCTGATCCGGCAAATGCCCCATTTGATATAAAGGGTCGACCCATTATTTTTTTTTATTTTAATGGCATCCCTTTGTGTAACAACTTTAATGAATCTGTTTGCAAATATTCTAAATGTAAATTTTCGCATGTCTGCAGCTTCTGCAAGGACCCGCACCCGAAATCTGTCTGCCCTCGACAATTCAGATCAGCGACACGAGGGAAAGTACCTTTTAAGAAAAAATTCTGAGTGGCCACCCCTCCACACCCATTAACATAGCCTCTCTCTCTAGCTATCAGTCCTCTCACCCCGATTTGTCTTTTGTCGATTACTTAATTACTGGGCTTTCTCAAGGGTTTCGGGTTGGCGTTCTTTCCCCTCTGTCTATTTCTTTCATAGCAAAAAAATCTGCAGTCTGCTCTAGTTGAACCTGATGTGGTTGCCTGTCTCCTAGCTAAAGAACTTAATAAAGGTTACCTCATCGGCCCTTTTAGTTCCCCTTCTTTTCCTCATTTCGGGTCAATTCAACCGGTGTAGCTACACAAAAATATTCAGGGAAAAAACGTTTGATTTTTGACATGTCCTCACCCCATTCTACTAGCTTTGCAAGTGTGAACGAATGCATTCCCTCAGACTCCTTTTCGTTGTACTACGCTTCGGTTAATGATGCTATACATCTAATCAGGATACAGCGCTTGGCTAGCTAAAGCTGATATTACAGACACTTTCATAATCATGTTTTGCGACAATGAAGCTACAGTAGAAATAATAAATAAAGGACGTTCTCATTGCCAGGCTATCATGTCTATTCTTAGTCATCTTATTTGACAATCTGTGATTCATAATTTCATTATTAAAGCCGAACAAAACGTATTGTATTGCCTATCGAGGCTTTTCATATAACATCTAAAGTAGCGTTTCATGCAGTATATCTGTTGCAAAGGTAGTGCTAAGGTGCCATCTAGTGGCCATTGGCAGAGCGGCGGAAGTGACTGTGCACGAGAAATTAGAAAAACAGCTGCGCTCTCTCCGGGAAGACTGTTCCAGAAGTCGCGGTGCAGTGTTTGTGTTGATTATTAATAACTGTGCGCATCCATTTGAGAAAAGTGAGTTTCATTTTATTCCTTACTTGTTTAAGATTGACTATATATGTGAATATCTAGAAATAATTGAATATTTGGGTCATAAATCCACTTGAGAGAAATGATGAGTCATGCCGTTAGCAAAGGATGAACATCATTGTATAATTCTTATGCACGTTGTTTGTAAGTAATATAAGTGTTACTCTTGTGATATTGAAACAGATATATTATTTGTTCTGTAGAGATTAACATGTTATGGGATGGTGACTTATAAGTTATTATTCGCCTGGTTAAGTAGTTGTATTGTGCTAGATTATTATTATTATTATTATTATTATTAATTATTATTATTTTTATTATTAGATATGATGTTAAGCTGATAGATTTCATCAATAATGGTAATTTATGTAACATTTATTATGATTTTGTTTATTTGCAGCCACACATATACACTTGAGTATATAATGTAAACCCACCGCATTCTCTGCATCCAAATCTGCACCTGTAATCTAAAGTGTGGCATTGTTGCGGTGTAATGTATGTCTGTGCTGCTGAAGAAACTTAAGTAAAGTGTTCAAACTTATTCCTGCCTCCTGCCCTGCGTTCTGACCAACGCTCCAGGGCGAGAACTTTAACCTCCTAAGCACCTGTGGTCCTTTCTCCTAAACAGATTTGGTCCTTCGAGCCGGATCTATCGTGGTCAACAGCTTCCACTCAGATATACTGCCTATCATGGCTTTAATGCAGTCGACCTCCTAAGCACCTGAAAAATGGAGCGCAGCTGGAAGAAAACAAAACTGGAGGTTTTTCGTATTTCGTGGAAAGAGAGCATGATTGCATACAGAAAGACCGTAAAAACTGCTAGATCTGCTTATTTCTCGACTCTCTTAGAAGAAAACAAACACAACCCTAGGTATTTATTCGATACAGTGGCTAAATTAACCAAAAATAAAGTTTTAAACTTTTGTTTGTAAACAGCACAGCAGTAATGACTTTATGAACTTCTTTACGTGCAAGATTGATAATATTAGGAAAAAAAATTATAACCATGCAGCCGTCTACTACAGTATCACATCAGACAATGCATTGTAGTGTCACTGAGGAACAATTACACTCATTCACTGCCATAGGAGAAGAAGAATTGGCTAAACTCGTTAAATCATCTAAATCAACAACATGTATGCTCGACCCTATACTGACTAAGCTACTAAAAGAGATGCTTCCAGAGGTCATAGATCCTCTTCTTAATATCATTAATTTATCTTTGTCATTAGGATATATACTGAAAACTTTTAAGTTGGCTATTATTAAACCACTTATTAAAAAAACGCAACTTGATCCTACAGAATTAGTCAATTACAGGCCAATCTCAAATCTACCCTTTCTGTCAAAAATACTAGAAAAGGCAGTGTCCTCACAATTATGCTCCTTTTTAGAAAGAAATGGTATTGCTGAGGATTTCCAGTCAGGATTCAGACCGTATCATAGTACTGAGACTGCTCTCATTAGAGTTACAAATGATTTACTCTTATCATCCGATCGTGGTTGTATCTCTCTATTAGAGTTACTCGATCTTAGCGCTGCATTCAATACTATCGACCACAACATTCTTTTGAATAGACTCTCAAATTATGTTGGCATTAGTGGAATTGCATTGGCATGGTTTAAATCATACTTATCTGACCGTTATCAGTTTGTAGCAGTAAATGAAGAGATGTCACACCGATCACAAATTCAGTATGGAGTACCGCAGGGCTCTGCGCTAGGACCGTTGCTTTTATCATTAGGAAGCATGGCGTTAGTTTTCAATGTTATGCTGATGATACTCAGCTCTATATTTCTTCACGCCCTGATGAAACTTACCAATTCACAAGATTAACGAAATGCATAGCTGATATAAAAAATTGGATGACTAGTAATTTCCTGCAACTTAATTCAGAAAAAACAGAATTTTTAATCATTGGACAAAAAAACTCCACAATTAGTAACCTAGAATACTGTCTAACACTTGATGGCTGCTCTGTCAAGTCCTCGTCGTCAGTTAGGAACCTGGGTGTGCTCTTTGATACCAATCTCTCATTTGAAAGCCACATTTCTAGCATCTGTAAAACTGCATTCTACCATCTTAAAAATATATCTAAATTACGGCACACGCTTTCAATGTAAAATGCTGAACAGTTAGTTCATGTGTTCATGACCTCAAGGCTAGATTATTGTAATGCTCTACTGGGTGGTTGCCCTGCTTGCATAATAAATAAACTGCAGCTGGTCCAAAACGAAGCAGCTAGAGTTCTTACTAGAACCAGGAAGTATGACCATATTAGCCCGGTTCTGTCAACACTGCACTGGCTCCCTATTAAACATCGTATACATTTTAAAATCTTGCTGATTTCTTACAAAGCACTAAATGGTTTAGCTCCCCAGTACTTGAGCGAGCTCTTAACGCAGTATACTCCATCATGTCTATTGCGGTCTCAAAATTCTGGCCAGTTGATAATACCTAGAATATCAAGATCAACTGCAGGCGGTCGATCCTTTTCCTATTTAGCACCTAAACTCTGGAACAGTCTTACTAGCATTGTTCGGTAAGCAGACACACTCTGTCAGTTTAAATCTAGACTAAAAACACATCTCTTTACTATGGCATACACATAAAACATTTTTAATTTATATTATTCAAATCAGTTAAATGATTGTTTTAGGCTGCGTTAACTAGGTCAGCCGGAACCGGGAACACTTCCCATAACACCTGATGTACTCATTACATCATAAGAAGAATGGCATCTACGCTGATGTTAGTCTCTCTGTTTATCCCGAGGTTTACTGCAGAGAGCGTGTCAATTAAACTCCCCCCTGTAAATGCCGCATCGACACGACATCCTCATTAAACCCGTCCCCGGCATGACGACTCCAATCTTTCGAATAATCCTACGAATATCTATTGATCTAATATGACTTCTGACCTGTAATGTTGCCAGAATCATAATCATACACTATTTGTTTGTCGGCCAGAGGAGAACTGGAACCCCCGACTGAACCTGGTTTATCCCAAGGTTTTTTTCTCCATTCTGGCCCTGAAGGAGTTTTGGTTCCTTGCCACCATCGCCTTTGGGGACACTTAAATTTCAACTATATTACTGATCTGCCCACATTGACACTATATGATAATTGAAATTAGCTGGATGACATCACCGTTTTCGGCTGTACAGCCGAATCAAATTCTGTTGCATTATTTTCCTGTTACCACTGTGAAGCTGCTTTGAAACAATTGGCATTGTAAAAAGCGCTATATAAATAAAGGTGATTTGATTTGATTTTGATTTGACCTATATTTTTTCATGTCATGACCTATTATTGCTCTACATACGCATTAGCATAGATATGTAACTATTTATAGCCTAAAAGTCCAACTCTGCTGTCTTTTTCACACGATTATGTATTTTGTATATTATTTCAGAATTTCCATCGTGAGGATACCTTAACGGGAGGATTGAATTACATCCTCCTCCTTTTTTGGGGGTAGCCTCCGCCCCTGCCTTCTTTATTAGGCAGGACCTGCCAGAATACTGCAAGACCTGGACGAAGGACGATGATTTAAAATTTAGATTTATTCTTATTACCGTAAAATTTTCATGGAATAAATCTCTTTCTCATGTTCATCTGCCTACTGAGTCTTTTTGGTAGAAAAAGGCTTCTTTCCGTGGATCGTTTGCTCTGATTGACGGGAAGAGATTTGACTTCGCTAGTGTGAAGTAGGATATAAATGCATTTCCACATAAGAGGGGACGTTCTCACGACCTTGCGCAACGTTCCTAAAAGTTCTCTAAAGGTGACGGAAATCCCGAACTTTTATAGAACATTAGGGACGTTCCTAAAACGTCCTCTTTTGGTTATGAAAGTGCTGCAGTTCAAGGTTCCTTATATGACTTTAGGGGGACGTTCCATTTTGGTTATTTTATGGTTACATAGCAACATTACAAAGAGGACATTTGGGACGTTAACAGAACGTTCCCACATGGTCCTCTGTTGGTCATATAATAACGTTCCCGATATGACTTTAGGGAGATGTTCCATTTTGGTTATTCTATGGTCACACAGCAACGCATGGGACATTAACAGAACGTTCCCATACGGTTTGCTGTTAGTCAGATGGGGACGTTTAATTCGGGACTGCGCTGCAACATATCTTGTTCAGTGCAGTGGTCTCTACACTACATTCCCATAATGTTTGCAGGACCTTTAGGGGACCAACCTAGAATGTTATTTTTTGGTCGTATTTAGGGCCTTCTATCACGTTTACTGAATGCTTTCAGAACATGTTTGTGTGAATCAATGTACACTGGGCTGCTTTGCAAAAGAGGTTCAGTAAAAGAGGTTCGCCTTTGTGAATGTGCTTGTTAGCACGCTGACGGCTAATGTGGCTACAGTTACCATTGCCTCTGACTGTATTCACAGAGATCAGAGCTATGTCATTAGTTTTATTTTTAAGAAGTAATAAAAGTGCGCTTCTGAATTGTACATGCGGTGAGCATTTTCGGGCTAAAAATAACAAGCTCTGGTCTTGCTGAATACAGTAAGAGACAATGGTAACTTTATCCAGATTAGCACATTCAGAAAGGCGATTGGCAAACACACACATTATAAATTGCAGTACTTGCGTGTTCTGGATATGAAGTTGGATCACAAAGGGTTGGTATTGATCCATTCTGGGTTGGTCCCCTAAAGGTCCTGCAAACGTTATGGGAATGTAGTGTAGAGGGATCATCCTATAGTAATGGTCCCCTAAACATTCCCAGAACGTCCTGAATGTTCCCTGAAAGCCCGCCAAATAATGTCCCCCAACCCTTAAAAGAACTCCACATCGTGACCATCTCAGGACGTTCTGGGGATGTTACTTGACACCAGCGGGGACGTTCTGGGAACATCAAATTTCTAGCGGGGTTCTTCTGTTCTCCCTGGGTTTAGGTGGTTTTCAGCTCTTTTGTTTTAGATGATTAACCTGGTAAATAAGTGCCTCATATTTGGTCAGAGACCATTTGGTCAGAGAGATTTTTCAATGTTCCAATCTTCAGTGTTTACTGCTAAACTTGACTCTTATGTTAAGTTTGATTTCATTTTTGGCACTGATTAATATCTTTATATGCTTTGCCAGGTTTTTTTTTTTTTTTTTGGCATTTTTTATAAAGATTTTTTTTTTTGGTCATATTTAAGAAATGTTCATCTAAGTTCAAGATTATTATATATAGGTCATTTTATTTGTTCTATGACCTGAGTTGGTTGTATATCATTCCTTTCTCTAAAGTAAAATTTCTGTACAGTTTCTTGAGTTGTTGGTACATACTTTATCCTTTCTTTTTGTCTTTCTCTACTTTTGGATTTCAAGTTTAGTTCATTTTCTGTTATGTCTTTAAATGTAAGAGGTATGCGTGATGTGGTAAAGAGGAAAGTTATTTTTTTATTTTGTAAAAGCTGCAAAACTGATTTAATTTTCTTCAGGAAACACACTCATGTGAGTTGGATGTTAAATTTCCCATTGATTCTTCCAGAATTTAACATCCAACTCACATTTGAAGAGAACTGAAACCCCAGCAGAGTGATTAGAACCATGGCTACAATAAATTAAATTTCCCATTGATTCTTCCAGAAATTAATTTATTGTAGCCATGGTTCTAATCACTCTGCTGGGGTTTCAATTCTCTTGCACAAATTTAAGGGGTAAATTCTGGAGGTAATAACTTCAAGTGAAGGCAGATGGATTATTATGTCACTAAACTTTTATTATTTGCAATTTATATGGCTTTAATTCCATCTCTGCTAACAAAATATTATTTTCTCAAATTACTTGTAAATTGACAGTAATACGTAATAAATACCCAGGCTCCTTTCTAATTTTCGGTGGTGATTTTAATGAATGTTTAGATGACACACTGGACAGATTTCTTCCTAGAAGCAATGAAGGTCTCAGTATTAGTCATAATTCTAATAATGTTTTATCAATATGTTCTTCTCTCTCCCTCACAGATCCTTGGCGTTTTTTTTTCATCCTGACACACAGGATTTCACTTGGTCAAATAGTAAAATGGCTTTGAAATCTAGATTTTTTTTTTGTTTGTTTCCTCATCAGCCCTGCAATTTGTTAAAGGTGTATCTCATTCATTCGCCCCTCTTTCTGATCATGAACAAATCATTTTAAAATTAGGTTGTAATGATGAGAGTCCGAAGTTACGTGGTTATTGGAAATTTAATAACTGTCTCTTAAATGATAATATCTTCAATGACAATATTAAAATTAATTAATTATATGTTTTCTGATAAAATTCATAATGAATATAAAGCCAAATGCGATTTTTTTTAAATACATAAACTAATACTTCAGTGAATTACATTGTTTTTTTTAATTATTTTTTTTATTCATAAGCAAAAATTCTATAACTCACAGCCTACTCTTTCACATTTCTTAATTAAAATGGACACATTTCTCAAATCTCTTAGGTTGATTAAAAACAATAAAAGTGACAGATTTTTTAACTATTATGATTTTTGATGATGAATGCCACTGATGAATAATGTTTCCTCTGTATGTGTTTATAGTGTTATCTTTTTTCCTTTTTTCTCTCTTTCTTATTGTGTTTGTGAAACTTTACATGAAGATTTTATGTAATTTCATTCCCGTTGCCACAGTCACCCACTCTGTCACCTGTCAATTCTGCACTACACTTCCCAACATCCTCCTTGGCTCTCACCTGCAGGCACTTTACAATCACCTGCACCTGTTTCTCATCACCCTCATCAACTCACCCTTTATCTGCCTCCGTTCCCTGCACTTCACTGGCTGCGTTCGAAACAGCATATTCATTGAGTAGGTACTTAATTTCAATAAGTACTTAACGAGCGCTAAAAGAGTAGGTACTATATATATCCTGCTCGCGTTAAGTATGAATGGGATCCGCACTTTATGCGCCATGTTGACGTTATCACAAGCGCAACAACTTAAAAGATATGAGTGACAGGTGCACTAACACCTGATTGTATCAGTAACTCGACAACCCTACCTTCTGCGATTTTCGTCAGTGTTTGCAATGGTTGGAATGTCTGCACAAACGAGACGTCGGGCAGCTGCTCGAAGATTTCGCCTTTGGAGAAGACTGTTGATTTTTATACTTAAATGTAAGTATCACTGCTTAATTTAAATTACCCCAGATTGAATTGCATTGCTAATTAACCAGCCCCAACATTTATAATAATGATAAATGCTGACCAATACTTAATTGTATTACATATTCTTACTGAACATTTATACATTTTAGTACAAGCAAAATGTAATTTGTCAAATGATATAGCTATGCATGAATACACACTAGACAAATGCAGCTGATGTGAATGCATACATTTTCAGTCAAGCATGAATTAATAAAATTATTTTATTTACTGACAAATAGGACATAAATAAATTAAATGAATAACAGTAACTATCACAATAAATGAACGCATATAAAAGTCAACACATGAAACAAAGCTTTATTCAAATTTATTCTAACAAACTATCACACATTTACAGGCGGTGAACCCCACATCCTACTGCCATCAACTGAGCTGTGCCAATTCTGCAGCTTTATTTTGAAGCAGCTGACCACCGTGAACACCTTCACCTGTTTTTGCCATCCATCATGTCCCTCATTGCTGCAGTCAGACTGGAATCTGACCATGGATGGGGAAGGGACATTGAGGTGCTTGTGTTCCTGTACTGGCTGGCCTACACTGTAAAAAATAAATGTAATTTTACAGGTAATGGTTTTTTTTTATTTAATTTTTTTTTTTATACAGAATTTTCCGTTTTGTCATTATACAATGAAATGCCTGTTTTACAGATATTTGCTGTAATTTAAATTTCGACTATTAAATTTACAGGGAATTGCTTGTATTTTGGTATTACATCACATTTCTGTTTAAGAGGAAATTCTGTATTTTTACAGTGTGTAATTTTACAAAAACTTATTAATTTTAGTTAATTTTTTTTTTTTCTGTAAAAATAGAAAAAAGGAAACTAATGTATAACTACAGAAATCCGCAGTCATTCAACATTTTTCTTACCATTTAAGATAGTGTTGGTTGGGTTTTTTTTTTTTTTTTTTTTGCACTAATTCGCCCCTAAATTTCCTAACCACATCTATTATTCATGTACATTTTATGGTTTTCCAAATCGAGTTGCAAATGGGCAGCTTTGTGTGTGCGTGACGCAGATTCAAATTTGCCGCTGGTTACTTTTCCGTTAGTCACGCCCACAACAGTTAGATTAACAGTCGTGAGATTAACTGCGGTGTAAAGCAATCGTAAAGAGCAGCCGTGAGCAGGAGCATTGAACACACATTCGGAACCTGTGAGGAAAAATAACGCGCCATTTCAGCGAGAATGTTTCGTCAACTTCCGCGACCTTTGACGAGCGGAGTCAGCGGACATACCAACCGATCACTGGCTGAGGTAAGAGTCTCGTTCTATGATATTTATATTGTGTGGCTGCACACTTGTGTTGCTGACTATTTTAAAGCTGTTCGCATTTCTAAACTGTGTTCAGTCGCATAACTGGCGTTGAGAGTAAAACACTGAATTGCAGCAGGCGTCTTTCAATTTTCCATCTGTTTTAAACCAAGAAAGATTAGTTATTCATAACGTTTGAAAGGTTGTTTGTGGTAGTAACGTTACCGCCGTTATTTCAAGCTCTTTTGAAACGAACTATATAGGCCTAACGTTATACAGGAAAGCAGATGAGACTAAAATATGAACATAATAAAATGTATATTCTGTACAAACCCGTACAGTATGCATGTATTACTCTTAATAAATATTTTTTGTTGATGCCCTGAGGAAATTGTCATTGCATATTGAATCATAGGATACATTGGATGACATTAGTTGGTTATGAAAATTGCGTCGATCAAGATGAATGGACAGTTAAGTTACACCCCTAGATAGCAATATAATGCCGCTAAATGAAAGTAATTTCACTTTCAATCAAATCACCTTTTATATACCGCTTTTTGGATTTAATTATAAATACTATAAATTTAGCTAAAATCACACAGCAGCCGAAAATATAGGTTTTGCATTGTCTCAGTAAGACATGCTGGCATGTTTGAATTAATGTAATAGACCTATTTATTTATTTATTTTATTTTTTTGTTATTTCAGGTCATGTGGAAAGACTGGAGATCTACAGCAGATGAGCATTGCAATGCAGGTGTGGAATGAGTGCACTGTTCTTCTCCTTCAACGTCTTTGTTTACATCTTTTCATGCAGCTGTTTTGTACAGTATTTTTGTAATTGTAACTAGAATCATTCAGAAACATGGCTTTTCCTATCACTGCGATCCTGACACATCTCTACCCTTCATTCCAGCCGGATGATCAGCCGGTAGCTGCTTGCGTCTCACCCTGCTTGATGGAAATTTCCGACCTTCACCTGGATGACCTTTACCTTCAACTCAACCAGAGACGGGAGTGCTCGTGGTTTCAGCCAGCCCATCCTTTGTGTTATAATTGATCAGTTAAACTTCACAGACCACATTGCTAGAATTCCCCGATCTTGCAGATTTACCTTGTATTGGGATGATCAGGCCATTCCTATCGGACATTCCTAACTTGTCATCCAAGCTCTTGTTCCAGATTGGACAATTGTAATGCTCTCTTGGCCACTGGCATCAAAGTCAAGACACTGATGTTTGCTTACAGAACAACTGGCTCTGCACCCCTACACCTAAACTCACTGCTTCAGATTTATACGCCCTCCAGAAGCTTGCGTTCTGAAGGTGAATGGCGCATTGTGGTGCCATCCCAAAGAGGCACAATCACTTTCACAGACCTTTACCTGGACTGTTCCATGCTGGTGGAATAACCTGACTAACTCCAACCATTTTCAGGAGACTGCTAAAGATGCATCTTTTTGTAAACACTTGACCCATTAAAACTAGCTCTTTTCTGTTTAACTAAAACTGCTAGACTAACTAGAAATTGTCACTGCACTTATTGCTGCTTCCATACTCTTAATTTGTAAGTTGATTTGGATAAAATATAATTTTATGTATAAAATAACTGCAATGTTACAGTTTAGAGGTATACAGATAAATATAAAGATAATTCTTAATGTAGATATTTTTGCATCTAAATGATGTACTAAGCTTATATTTCCTATAATTCAAGTAACTTGACATATGTGTCATGTACAATGACTAATACTGTAAGTGTGCAGGTTCCTTTGATTTAAATGTATTCTGTACTATATTTTGTAAATTTAACAGAAATTGACGGTAAAGGTTGTTGTTTTTTTTGTTTTGTTTTTTTTGTACAAGTAGGCCTACTTAATTTAGAGGTTGAAGTTGTGAGTGGTTCTGTAAAAAAGATTAATACTGTAACTATGCAAACATTTGTGCTTACTGCATTTTTATAAAAATATCTTATTGTACATGGAAACCTATATTTTAAAAGTAAATTGCTGTTGATGGACAGAGCAGCTTTATAAAATAACTCAACCTTAAATTTGCAGAGATTAACTTGACAATTTCTTGTTTTGTGTAATTTGACAATTTGTTTTTCCACAGTTGAATAAGTTATTAACAGCAGTATACTGTAATTTAATTAATTTTGACAAGTCTATTCTGTATTTTTAGTTTATGCATGTAATTTTGTGAAATGGTTATTTGCTGTAATTTAACAGAATCAGTCTGGAAACTCTGCTGCCAGACTTGGACTTTTTTTTTTTTTTTTTTTAAACCGTGCATGCAGCATCATACAGGGTGGTGTCACAGACCTTCGCTATCCCCAAGACCTCTGTGCATGACATTGTGCACAGAGTGAGCAAGGCCATCATGGGAATTGAGGAGGGTAATTTGCTTTTCAACTGGAGATGACTTGGAGGCAGTGGGAGCAGGATTTGCACAGCTGGCTGGGTCACCAGCTTTCAGCAGAGCAGTGGGTGCAATAGATGGCTGTCATGTCCGAATTAAACCTCCAGCAAATAACTCCCACTGTTACTACTACATCTGCCTCATCACCCCATACAGAGAGCCTGTGCAGAACCCCGTGCAGGCTCGTTTCAACAACAAGCACACCCGTGCACGAAGCATAGTAGAGCGAGCCTTTGGCATGCTGAAGACGTGCTGGCGCTCCATTTTCTTCAAGGCCTTAGAGGTAAGCCCTGCCTTTGTGCCTGAGGCGGTCGTGTGCTGCGCTGTGCTTTACAATCTCGCTCTTCTCAATGGGGACATCGAGGCAGAGGATGAGGAAGACCTTGATGGTGCCCCCCCGAACCCCACAACCTTGAAGCAAGAGTGGGAGAACATGTGTGGGACAATCTGGATAATACAAATGCAGTGATTTTAACAGCACAATGTCATTTGATTTCTGTATTAGAAGTAATAAAATAATCTTACTTTATATTTTTGGTTTAGGGTTCCCTTTTTTTTTTTTTTTTTTTTTTAAAAAACAAACGCCGCTGTCACCCTGCCCTGCAGGCCCCTGCTCCACCACAAAAGCTCTGCAGAAAATGCACAGACATAAAGAATCAGAAAAGGGCTGTAATAACTGTAATGTTTGAAGTTACAATAATAAAAATAAAAACTACTAAAGATTTAAATAGATTTTTAATCCATTTCTGTAGTATACTCAAAGCCTTTGATGGCAGCATTCCGCTTTCCAGTGAAGAGGGCTTCATGAGCCACTCTCCACTGGATAAGCACACGTGTGTGCTCATCTGTCCCTGTAACATCAGACAAGATTCACATTACCTCTGTTTATGTGCTCAATACTACATTTACACGTTGAGGTAGTTGCTGATGTTAACTCGCTTTAAATCCAACACAAATGTTCCTTAATTTATCAACAGTACTAATGGACAAATAAAATAGATAACTTATGCTAAGTTACTTTATGTAAATTTGTTTATTTAGATTATTTACATTTAGCTAATGTAAGCAGTGTTGACAACATTGAATTCTACATAACAGCACACATACATTACTTAGATGTCTATTTCATGTTGTGATGTGCTCATCTACAATACTTATTGAAGATTTTCCTGTCAGATGTTAAATAGACATTTAGTAAGAGTCTTTAAGATGTATATGTTTTGGAACGTGTGTAAATCTACTTTGGAGACGTACATGTGTTACTGGAGCTCCCCTGTTAGTTATACATAAAACGTATTTTTACAGCACAATCACAACTATACTATACCGTCTGTAGTCTTTACACCTTCAACAATTCAACAGTTTACTCTACAGTAGCTCAACAAATGTGATTTTAACAAAAGGGAACCGTGATTTTGGTTTGTAATACTCACATTTGAAAACACCCGCGTCGCTTTTCTCCGCCATATACATTAATGACGTATCCTTTCCTGTGGCCTCATGGGAAGGCAGGGATAGAAAAGTACCCGACGCTGAGTGCTTCACAATCTGGGCGGAATCAGTAGGCCATCCGGGGATTTCTCGCCTACTCTTTTATGATTACTGAGGTTTCTAACATACTACTCTTTTCACATACTGTTTTTGCCTACTATATAGTAGGTAAGTAGGCATATTCGAACGCAACATTAGTATACGCACGTCCGAATCTCGCGAAAAATTGTCCAAACCCCCGGTAGTTCTCGCCTACTCTTTTATGAATACTAAGGATTCGGACATAGTATTCGCTCGCCTACTGCTTTTTACATACTATATAATAGGGAAGTATGCGGTTTCGAACACAGCCAGTGTCTGGTCTCGTCGTCATTACCTACACATACAGACTCTCGCTATCATCTCCTGATACTTACCTCCCTCAGTGGATCCCTGTCTTCAGTCTTCCGTCCTCTGTCTGTTGTCTGCCCGTGTGTTGTTCCTCACCGGTTCTGATCTCCATCTCCTCTCCTGCAAGAGACATTCCCAGTACCAGCTAAGTCTTCTGTCGTCTGTCTTCTGCCATCCGTTCTCCCTCTTCTGCCCTGCATCATCCGTCATCCTGTTCACCAGTCACCGTATCCTGATCTGCACCTGCAAACAGAATCAAGCATTATCAAGCAGCTAAGTCACCCTCAGACTCTGCTTGTTCAGACTCACCTGTGCTGCATTCCCATTCAGCTCCATTCTCTGCTCAATAAAACCTGTTGAAACTTACTCACCTGTCTGTCCTCTTATGTGTATGTGACACCTGTAAAGGTTCTTTCTGTTCTGTCCTTTATGTATGTTTATTGTTTGCATTATAATATAAAAAAAGTTTGAAAAGTGCTCTGTCCACCATGTTTCTGTAATCGCGCTGCGTGAGGAAACTAAAGCTGATCAAACGACCACGTTTGGATGATTAAAGATGAGACGTATGTACTGCAAATAATGAGTCAAGTATGTCTTGATGCATGCTTTATTTAAAAACGTTCACCTTAACATGGCAGTTCTTATTGCGATTAAGATTGTATTTAGTTTAAATCGCAGATAGTGTAGACGCAACATGGACTCGGGAGGTGAATTAATCATGTTTCCTATAATTTATCTATGATTGAATTATAATTTCTTATATTGGAATGTGATTGCGTGTGTGGGCGTGGTCGAGGAATATTTTAATTTACTTTTTAAATAATTTTAAACTAACTAAATTAAATTTGCTGAACGAAATTCAAAGATCCGATCTTGTAACATTCGAAGAAATTTATATATTAACGTTATATAATCGATATTATAAACAACAGTAATATTCAATATATCACCCTTGTTTGGCATGGTAACGGGTTTGACAATGTTGATACACTATATTGCTAAAGGTTTTGGGATGCCTGCCTTCACATGCATATGAACTTTAATGACACCTCATTCTTAAGCCGTAGGGTTTAATATGGCCCACCCTTTGCAGATATAACAGCTTCAACTCTTCTGGGAAGGCTTTCCACAAGGTTTAGGAGTGTGTTTATGGGAATTTTTGACCATTCTTCTAGAAGCGCATTTGTGAGGTCAGGCACTGATGTTGGACGAGAAGGCCTGATTCGCAGTCTCCGCTCTAATTAATCTCAAAGGTGTTCTATCGGGTTGAGATCAGGGCTCTGTGCAGGTTTGAAGGTCTGTAGCTATTAGGGCTTGCATAGACTAGTCGAGTAGTAGAGAGATCGACTACTTCAACCACTAGTCGGCGCTGTCGGAAACAATCGACTACTCAAGCGTGCATTAACCATAAATGAATTAAAAATGCCGAACGTCACCAACAGACACCACACATCAGATGTGTGGAAGTATTTAATCAAGGATGACAAAAATATCATAATTTGCCAACTCTGTAAGACTACTTTAAAATACAACAGCAGTATGACAGCTATGCACAACCACCTACGATTGAAACATCCAATAACAAAGGCAAATGTTAGTGAGACGCACACCACGAAGCAAACGAGCATTGGTGAATTCTGTAAACGCCCGATTACAGAGAGGAGAAAACAGGTAATAACAGATTTACTTGTGGATTTTATAGTGAAGGATACAAGACCACTCTCTGCAGTTTCAAGAGAGGGATTCAGGGGAATTATCAACTTCTTTGAACCCAGTTACACCGTTCCATCAAATGCTACACTCTGGAAAATAATTGGCCACAAATACGACTCTCTAAAAGCGGACATTGCGTCTGAAATGAAAGGCAAGAACATCTCCCTCACTACTGATCTCTGGACTTCTTGCACCATGGATCCATATATAACAATAATGGCTCACTACATCAGTGAACTATGGGAGTTGAAAGCAAGGGTGTTAGGCACCACTATCATGCCAGGAAGACATACTGCTGTCAACATTGCGCAGAAGCTCACAGAAACCATTAATGAGTGGGAGTTACGCATATTCTGCACAGTTCATGACAACGCAAACAATATGAACTTGGCCATGGAAATCTGTGAGGCCTTGCCCCACCACATTGTTTTCAGCGGACACACGTTACAGCTTGCAGTTAAGGCAGGTTTGGATTTACCTGTGGTCTCGAAGGCCTTTGACGCTGCGAGGCGTGTCGTCAGTCACTTCCGTCACTCTTCTGTGGCAACCCGCGCATTGAAAGCATGTCAGGAGCAGCTATCTATCAGAGGGAGAAAACTCCAAAGTCATTGTGCTACTAGATGGAATTCCACATTCGACATGTTGGATCGGCTTTACGAGCAGAGAATCCCAGTGCAAGCTGTACTCGCTGACGAAACCGTAACTAATGTCCAATATCAAAAAACTCTGGCAATAAAGTCATCTTGCTGGGATCTGATTGTATCTCTCTATTAGTGTTACTCGATCTTAGCGCTGCATTCGATACTATCGACCACAATATTCTTCTGAATAGACTCGAAAATTATGTTGGCATTAGTGGAATTGCATTGGCATGGTTTAAATCATACTTATCTTACCGTTATCAGTTTGTAGCAGTAAATGAAGAGATGTCACACCGATCACAAGTTCAGTATGGAGTACCGCAAGGCTCAGTGCTAGGACCGCTGCTTTTCACCCTGTACATGCTACCACTGGGAGATATCATTAGGAAGCATGGCGTTAGTCTTTCATTGTTATGCTGACGATACTCAGCTCTATATTTCTTCATGCCCTGACGAAACTTACCAATTCACAAGATTAATGGAATGCATAGCTGATATAAAAAATTGGATGACTAGTAATTTCCTGCAACTTAATTCAGAAAAAACTGAATTTTTAATTATTGGACAAAAAAACTCCACAATTAGTAACCTAGAATACTGTCTAACACTTGATGGCTGCTCTGTCAAGTCCTCGCCATCAGTTAGGAACCTGGGTGTGCTCTTTGATACCAATCTTTCATTTGAAAGCCACGTTTCTAGCATCTGTAAAACTGCATTCTACCATCTTAAAAATATATCTAAATTACGGCACATGCTTTCAATGCAAAATGCTGAACAGTTAGTTCATGCGTTCATGACCTCAAGGCTAGATTATTGTAATGCTCTACTGGGTGGTTGCCCTGCTCTCTTAATAAATAAACTGCAGCTGGTCCAAAACGCAGCAGCTCGAGTTCTTACTAGAACCAGGAAGTATGACCATATTAGCCCGGTTCTGTCAACACTGCACTGGCTTCCTATTAAACATTGCATACATTTTAAAATCTTGCTTATTACTTACAAAGCACTAAATGGTTTAGCTCCCCAGTACTTGACCGAGCTCTTAACACATTATACTCCGTCACGTCTATTGCGGTCTCAAAATTCTGGCCAGTTGATAATACCTAGAATATCAAAATCAACTGCAGGCGGTCGATCCTTTTCCTATTTAGCACCTAAACTCTGGAACAGTCTTCCTAGCATTGTTCGGGAAGCAGACACACTCTGTCAGTTTAAATCTAGACTAAAAACACATCTCTTTATTATGGCATACACATAAAACATTTTTAATTTATACTATTCAAATCAGTTAAATGATTTTTAGGCTGCATTAACTAGGTCAGCCGGAACCGGGAACACTTCCCATAACACCTGATGTATTCGTTACATCATAAAAAGAATGGCATCTACACTAATGTTAGTCTCTCTGTTTATCCCGAGGTTTACATGAACTAACTGTTCAGCATTTTGCATTGAAAGCATGTGCTGTAATTTAGATATATTTTTAGATGGAAGAATGCAGTTTTACAGATGCTAGAAACGTGGCTTTCGAATGGAAGATTGGTATCAAAGAGCACACCCAGGTTCCTAACTGACGACGAGGACTTGACAGAGCAGCCATCAAGTGTTAGACAGTATTCTAGGTTACTACGTGCAGAGATTTTTTGTCCAATAATTAGAAATTCTGTTTTTTCAGAATTAAGTTGTAGGAAATTACTAGTCATCCAATTTTTTATATCAGCTTTGCATTCTGTCAATCTTGTGAACTGGTAAGTTTCGTCAGGGCGCGAAGAAATATAGAGCTGAGTATCGTCAGCATAACAATGAAAACTAACGCCATGCTTCCTAATGATATCTCCCAAAGGTAGCATGTACACTCACCTAAAGGATTATTAGGAACACCATACTAATACTGTGTTTGACCCCCTTTCGCCTTCAGAACTGCCTTAATTCTACGTGGCATTGATTCAACAAGGTGCTGAAAGCATTCTTTAGAAATGTTGGCCCATATTGATAGGATAGCATTTTGCAGTTGATGGAGATTTGTGGGATGCACATCCAGGGCACGAAGCTCCCGTTCCACCACATCCCAAAGATGCTCTATTGGGTTGAGATCTGGTGACTGTGGGGGCCATTTTAGTACAGTGAACTCATTGTCATGTTCAAGAAACCAATTTGAAATGATTCGAGCTTTGTGACATGGTGCATTATCCTACTGGAAGTAGCCATCAGAGGATGGGTACATGGTGGTCATAAAGGGATGGACATGGTCAGAAACAATGCTCAGGTAGGCCGTGGCATTTAAACGACGCCCAATTGGCACTAAGGGGCCTAAAGTGTGCCAAGAAAACATCCCCCACACCATTACACCACCACCACCAGCCTGCACAGTGGTAACAAGGCATGATGGATCCATGTTCTCATTCTGTTTACGCCAAATTCTGACTCTACCATCTGAATGTCTCAACAGAAATCGAGACTCATCAGACCAGGCAACATTTTTCCAGTCTTCAACTGTCCAATTTTGGTGAGCTCGTGCAAATTGTAGCCTCTTTTTCCTATTTGTAGTGGAGATGAGTGGTACCCGGTGGGGTCTTCTGCTGTTGTAGCCCATCCGCCTCAAGGTTGTGCGTGTTGTGGCTTCACAAATGCTTTGCTGCATACCTCGGTTGTAACGAGTGGTTATTTCAGTCAAAGTTGCTCTTCTATCAGCTTGAATCAGTCGGCCCATTCTCCTCTGACCTCTAGCATCAACAAGGCATTTTCGCCCACAGGACTGCCGCATACTGGATGTTTTTCCCTTTTCACACCATTCTTTGTAAACTCTAGAAATGGTTGTGCGTGAAAATCCCAGTAACTGAGCAGATTGTGAAATACTCAGACCGGCCCGTCTGGCACCAACAACCATGCCACGCTCAAAATTGCTTAAATCACCTTTCTTTCCCATTCTGACATTCAGTTTGGAGTTCAGGAGATTGTCTTGACCAGGACCACACCCCTAAATGCATTGAAGCAACTGCCATGTGATTGGTTGATTAGATAATTGCATTAATGAGAAATTGAACAGGTGTTCCTAATAATCCTTTAGGTGAGTGTACAGGGTGAAAAGCAACAGTCCTAGCACTGAGCCTTACGGTACTCTATACTGAACTTGTGATCGGTCTGATATCTCTTCATTTACTGCTACAAACTGATAGCGGTCAGATAAGTATGATTTAAACCATGCCAATGCAATTCCACTAATGCCAACATAATTTGAGAGTCTATTCAGAAGAATGTTGTGGTCGATAGTATCGAATGCAGTACTAAGATCGAGTAACACTAATAGCGAGATACAACCATGATCAGATGATAAGAGCAAATCATTTGTAACTCTAATGAGAACAGTCTCAGTACTATGATACGGTCTAAATCCTGACTGGAAATCCTCACAGATACCATTTCTTTCTAAAAAGGAGCATAGTTGAGAAGACACTGCCTTTTCCAGTATTTTTGACAGAAAAGGTAGATTTGAGATTGGCCTGTAATTGACTAATTCTGTAAGATCAAGTGGTTTAATAATAGCCAACTTAAAAGTTTTCGGTACATATCCTAATGACAAAGATGAATTAATGATATTAAGAAGAGGATCTGAGGACATTGTAGTGTCCTCAGTGACACTACAATGCACTGTCTGATACGATACTGTAGTGTCCTCAGTGACACTACAATGCACTGTCTGATACGATACTGTAGTAGATGGTTGCATAGTTATAATTTTCTTCCTAATATTATCAATCTTGCACGTAAAGAAGTTCATAAAGTCATTACTGCTGTGCTGTTTGCAAACGTCAGAAGTTGAAGTTTTATTTCTTGTTAATTTAGCCACTGTATCAAATAAATACCTAGGGTTGTGTTTGTTTTCTTCTCAGAGAGTCGAAAAATAAGCAGATCTAGCCATTTTTACGGCCTTTCTGTATGCAATCATGCTCTCTTTCCACGAAATGTGAAAAACCTCCAGTTTTGTTTTCTTCCAGCTGCGCTCCATTTTTCTGGCTGCTGTTTTAAGGGCCCGAGTGTGCTCGTTGTACCACGGTGTTGGACTATTTTCTTCAATCTTCTTTAAGCGCAGAGGAGCAACTGTGTCTAAAGTGCTGGAAAAGAGAGAGTCAATAGTTTCTGTTGCAACATCGAGTTCCTCTAGGCTATCTGGGATGCTGAGGAGATGGAACTGATGAGGAAGATTATTTACAAAGCAGTCTTTAGTGGCAGTGGTGATAGTCCTGCCATATCTGAAACGAGGGTACGGCTTTGCAGCCTTTGCTAAATTAAGTCTCTAAATGCCAATCCCAATGCATCTTTTTCATTGTCTACATGGATATTAAAATCACCGACAATTAGGACCTTATCTGCAGCCAGTACTAACTCTGATAGAAAATCAACAAATTCTTTGGTAAAGTCTGTATGGTGCCCTGGTGGCCTGTATATAGTAGCCAGCACAAATGTCAAACGGGATTTATCATTTACACTACATAACGTTATGTAAAGCACCAAAACTTCAAAATAATTATATTTGAAACTAGACTTCTGAGTAATACCGAAGATATTATTATAAATTACAGCAACACCTCCCCCTTTGTCTTTCAGACGCGGCTTGTGTTTATAACAATAATCTTGAGGGGTGGACTCTTTAAAGTAATGTAATCGTCAGGTTTTAGCCAGGTTTCTGTCAAACACAGCACATCTAGGTTATGGTCTGTAATCATATCATTAACAATAAGCGCTTTTGAGGAAAGGGATCGAATATTCAGCAGCCTGAGCTTTATCATTTGTTCATCTGTATTATATCTGTTTTTTATTTGTTGAACATCAATTAAATTTTTACCCTTAAATGGGTTCAAGAGTTTTTTGTATTTACTAATTCGGGAACAGACAGAGTCTCTATGTGATAATATCTAGGTGAGAGAGTCTCTATGTGTTGGGATTCATCTGACTTCTGTGACATGAGACAGCTAGCAGACGATCGGTTAAGCCAGTCCGTCTGCTTCCTGACCTAGGCCCCAGTTAGTCAAGGTTCAGCTCTAAGACTATGTGCCAAATTACTAGAGAGAAGAGCGGCACCATCCCAGGAAGGATGAATACCATCTCTTTTTAACAGGTCAGGTCTGCCCCAAAAGCTTTTCCAATTGTCTATGAACCCTATGTTATTCTGCGGACACCACTTAGACAACCAGCCATTAAGTGATGATAGTCTGCTAAGTATCTCATCACTCCTTCTAACTGGGAGGGGGCCAGAGCAAAAAACTTTAGCTGCCATCGTACTTGCGAGTTCACACACCTCTTTAATGTTCATTTTGGTGATCTCCGACTGGCGAAGTAGAAAACATCATTAGTGCCGACGTGAATAATAATCTTAGAGAATTTACGATTAGCATTAACCAGCACTTTTAAATTTGCTTTGATGTCAGGCGCTCTGGCTCCCGGTAAACATGTGACTATGGTGGCTGGTGTCTCTATTTTCACGTTCCGTGTAATAGAATCGCCAATAACTAGGGCACTTTCAACAGGATTCTCAGTGGGTGCATCACTGAGTGGGGAGAACCTGTTTGATGTTCTAATCGGAACTTAAGAGTGTTTTTTTGATCCACGACTATGCCGTCTCACAGTCACCCAATTGCCCTGCTGCACAGGCTCTACAGCCAGACCCGAACAATGTACAGAGTTCACTAAGCTAGTTCCATCCAAAGCAGTGTCTAAAGCTATTACATTTTCACTATTCTCAATAAAAGTTTGGATGCGTGTCTCTAATTCTGAAATCTTCTCTGTCAGCCTGACTATCTCCCTGCATTTATCACATATGAAGCCCTAGAAGGTTATGCTAAACATGTGACAGGCAGTGCAAGTGACAATAACAGGAGAAGATGACATGGCTTACCATGTTTGTTGACTAATCCAACTCACCCGAATTGTTTGATGGACTCATAAAAGGCGCGCGAGAGAAAACAGGAGACCCAGATGCATGGATGGCAGGCTAACAGGCTAGCGAAATGCTAACGCGTTGTGATAGTGATTTAGATTAAAAGCTAGCGATGTCAGATTTTAATGTGATAGGCAATATTAGACAATATATGGTGATGAGTAAGTTATATTTAGCAGTATAAACAACAAGGAATTATATCAAATAGAGATTCAAAAGCAAAGCTGTACGGAGCTGCAGTGCAGACGCAAAACACTCAGCAGTGAGGCAGACCACATGTAACAACAACATGTAATGTCATAATTATAATGTTTTGAGAGTTTACTTATGTAATTGTTGCATTAGGCTATGAATTAATAAACATTTATTGACAACTATTTCATGTCTTTTCATTTGCAGTAGCATGAACCTCGAGTAACCTGAGTATTGTTTTGATAAGAAATCGACTAGCAGAAGTCAGTAGTCGTGCAACCCCTAGTAGCTATTGACTCTGCAGAAAGTTAGTGACTTTTGCGCACTGTGCGCCTCAGCATACGCTGACCCAGCTCTGCGATTTTACGTGGCCTACCACTTCCTGGCTGAGTTGCTGTTGTTCCCAATTGCTTCCACTTTGTTATAATACCACTAACAGTTGACCATAGAATATTTAGTAGTGAGAATTTCACGAATGGACTTATTGCACAGGTGGCAACCTACCATGGTACCATGTCTTTTGTTATGAGTACATCAGTTTCTCTATCAGTTGATTCAATGTTAAGATTATCAACACATGACATATCCACTGGCTCCTTTTGTCCATTACTGCCATCAGGTTCAATATGTTGCAAATTAAACCAGTTTTTGTATTTTCCCGAGGCTTTGCCTGCTCTGCCTAAAACCTTGGCTCTCTGTAGACCACCACCATCCTGTTTCATAAATGTTACAGTCTGTCCTGTTTTTAACTTCACACCAGCAGAAGAGACAGTGTTACCACAAACATTGTGATCTGTTTCAGTTTGTGTCATACTAGGATGAACCATTTCTCCTGTATTCACCTCATTGTCGCTGTCTGTGTTTTCCTCACCATCTTGAGCTTTCTGCTCTATTGTTTAAGTTGCATTTTTCACTTGCTGTCTCGCTGTTGTCTTGCACAGTTTGCTTATCCGGTGATTCCTGATCATGTTTGTTTATCTTGCAGAGCCTGGATTGATGTACTCTAACTAGGGTGCCCCCATGTCTTACAAATACAACAGCTCCATCTTGACCGATAACTACCCCTGGTCCCTTCCACTCAGGACAGTCTGCTAGTTTGTCAACTAATACAGAAGGAAGGTTTGGATTCTGTCCAAACACTAATGGATATGGACTGTAGCCATGAACATTCAACATACTGTTCTTGGCCATGAGGGCCCAGTCAAGGGCAGTATGCCATACACATCCATTTTCTCGTTTGACCTTCTGGATTATCTCAGTGAGCGTTTGATTATGTCTTTCAAGTAGTCCGTTGCTCCAGGGACTGTATCCTGCTGTTGTTTTTGTCTCAATGTTAAAGTTTTCAGCCATGTCTCTGATTTCTTCGTTGTTGAATTCTCCACCATTGTCACTGTACAGCCTCTGGGGGGCGCCATGGACATTTATCCAAGTGTGAATGAAGGAGTTGACAATTTCGAGATCGGAAACCCGCGTCCAGATATTAACTTCATTCTTCCAACACTCATATGGCCTGGCTTCATCAAACTTCGGCGAAACTTTATAACTAGCTGCCATCTTTTAACCATCCTCTGTTACCATGTTACTCAAAATAAACATGACGTTTATAGTTCATACAACTTTATTCAGTGCATGGCAAAGTTTCACACAACTACCATCACCGTCACAAAGCCAAGCACTGCTCATGCGCCAACCCTGAGGCACACCGTGCCGTATTCAAAAGTGTAGAAGCACCTTGTGCTGTAATGAACAGTGTAGAGGTGAAATAACATGTTAACAGCGCTTACAACTTAATTCGAATTTGCAAAGGTGACGAGTGGAAGACTGCCTTTGTGACCCCCTCTGGCCACTTCGAGTATCAGGTCATGCCATATGGTCTATCCAACTCACCGGCTGGCTTCCAAAATTACATGAATGAGGTATTTTCGGGAGTTCCTCCACCGGTTTGTCATCGTCTACATACACAATATTCCTAATTCCTAATTTATTCTCGAACCTTGGCAGAACACCATCAACACATGAAGCAGGTCCTTCAACGCCTTCGAGAACACCATCTTTACCTGAAGCTGGAGAAGTGCGAGTTCCACACCACCTCAGTCCAATTCCATCATCGACCAGCATGGCATCCAGATGGACCAGAGGAAGGTGGAAACCATCCAGAAAGGGCCACAACCCACCACCATAAAGGAGCTTCAAAGATTCCTTGGCTTTGCAAATTGTATCGCCGCTTCATCAGGAATTACAGTCTTCTCAGTTCTCCTTTCACCTCACTTCTGAAAAACTGGCCCAAGTCTCTCTCCTGGACACCTTCAGCCATCAGCTCCTTCAATGGCCTAAAAGAAGCATTTGTCTCCGCTCCAGTCCGCCGTCATCCCAATCCAGAGTTGCTGTTTTATTGTCAAGGTGGACGCCTCAACCAATGGAGTCGGAGCAGTGCTTTCACAGTGGCAAGGTGATCTTCCACGCCTCCATCCATGTGCCTTCTACTCCAAGAAGCTGTCCCCGGCAGAGCAGAATTAT
Source organism: Coreius guichenoti (assembly GCA_039654105.1). Classification (NCBI taxonomy): domain Eukaryota; kingdom Metazoa; phylum Chordata; class Actinopteri; order Cypriniformes; family Gobionidae; genus Coreius; species Coreius guichenoti. The sequence goes on from CM077187.1 coordinate 13,949,463, forward strand.
GACATTGGCAATCGAGAACTCCTGTCCATAAAACTCGCCCTCGAGGAATGGAGACATTGGCTGGAGGGAGCCACTCACCGATTCGAAGTAATTACTGACCACAGAAACCTAGAGTACCTCCGCGAAGCTAAACGTCTCAACCCCCGTCAAGCCAGATGGGCATTATTCTTTACACGATTCGACTTTCGAGTCACATACCACCCAGGTACCAAGAACTGCAAAGCCGACGCACTCTCCCGTCTTCATCATCCTGATCCTGAAACTAAGACTCCCGAGCCCATCCTCCCTGCAGCCATGAAAGTTAGTCCCATTCAATGATCCATCGACGATCAGATCCACCATGCCACCCTCGCTGAACCTGCTTCGCCGGGAGGTCCTGAGGGGTGAATCTAAGTGCCATCCACCTGTCACCTGCCCCTCATGGACACACCTCTCCGGGCTCTGGACACCCAGGTAGCCAGCGAACCCTCTCGCTCCTCAGTCAATGCTACTGGTGGCTTTCTATGACCCAGGACATCTCCCGGTATGTAAAGGGATGCTCAGTCTGTGCCATCACAAACACTCCCCGTAAACTGCCTGAAGGCAAACTGGATCCTCTACCCATACCACAACGTCCCTGATCACATCTGGGCACTGATTTTATGACAGATATTCCCCCATCAGACTCCAACACCTGCATCTTCATCATAGTTGATCGGTTCTCCAAGTCCTCCAAGCTCATCTCTCTGAAGGTTCTCCCGACAGCCTTCGAGGCGGCAGAAGCCCTCTTTCAGCACGTTTTCCATCACTTCGGCTTACCCGAGGACATTGTGTCTGACAGAGGTCCACAATTCATTTCCCGTGTCTGGCAAGCCTTCTTCAAACTCCTCGGTATCTCCATCAGCTTATCATCCGGCTACCATCCCCAGGCAAACGGCCAGACTGAGCGCAAGGTCCATGAGATCGGGAGGTACCTGCGGTCATACTGCCACCAGGACAGCTAGAGCCGGTTCCTTCCCTGGGCGGAGTACTCCAGAACTCCCTTCACCAATCTACTACCGGGCTTACTCCATTCCAGTGTGTTCTTGGATACCAACCACCATTGTTCCCATGGTCCGGCGAGCCATCAGAGTTTCCAGCTGTCAATCACTGCTTTCAGCAGAGCGAGAGGGTGTGAGACTCAACTCATGTACACCTCCAACAGGCAGTGCGAAGACACAAGACTCAAGCAGATGCTCAACGGTTAGAGACTCCTCACTATCAACCTGGACAGAAGGTTTGGTTATCGACCCGGGACATCCGTCTTCGCCTGCCCTGCTGTAAGCTGAGGCCCCGCTATATAGGTCCCTTCACCGTGCAGAGGCAGCTCAACAAAGTCACCGATCGTCTAAATCTACCAGCCCATTATAGAATTTCCCCATCCTTCCACGTATCACTACTCAAGCCTTACACTGACCCTCTATTACCTTCTTCCACAGGATCTGGTGATGATGACATACCTCCTCCTCCAGAAATCGCAGACGAGGAATCCATCTACCAGGTTCGATCCATCGACTCTCATCAGCCCTTAAAACAGCAGCCAGAAAAATGGAGCGCAGCTGGAAGAAAACAAAACTGGAAGTTTTTCGCATTTCGTGGAAAGAGAGCATGATTGCATACAGAAAGGCTGTAAAAACTGCTAGAGCTGCTTATTTCTTGACTCTCTTAGAAGAAAACAAACACAACCCTAGGTATTTATTCGATACAGTTGCTAAATTAACCAAAGATAAAGCTTCAACTTCTGATGTTTGTAAACAGCACAGCAGTAATGACTTTATGAACTTCTTTACTTGTAAGATTGATAATATTAGGAAAATAATTATAACCATGCAGCCGTCTACTACAGAATCACATCAGACAGTGCATTGTAGTGTCACTGAGGAAAAATTACATTCATTCACTGGTATAGGAGAAGAAGAATTGGCTAAACTCGTTAAATCATCAAAATCAACAACATGTATGCTCGACCCTATACCGACTAAACTACTAAAAGAGATGCTTCCAGAGGTCATAGATCCTCTTCTTAATATCATTAGAAACAAATGGTATCTGTGAGGATTTCCAGTCAGGATTTAGACCGTATCATAGTACTGAGACTGCTCTCATTAGAGTTACAAATGATTTACTCTTATCATCCGATCGTGGTTGTATCTCTCTGTTAGTGTTACTCGATCTTAGCACTGCATTTGATACTATCGACCACAACATTCTTTTGAATAGACTCGAAAATTATGTTGGCATTAGTGGAATTTCATTGGCATGGTTTAAATAATACTTATCTGACCGTTATCAGTTTGTAGCAGTAAATGAAGAGATGTCAGACCGATCACAAGTTCAGTATGGAGTACCGCAGGGCTCAGTGCTAGGACCGTTGCTTTACACCCTGTACATGCTACCACTGGGAGATATTATTAGGAAGCATGGCGTTAGTTTTCATTGTTATGCTGACGATACTCAGCTCTATATTTCTTCACGCCCTGACGAAACTTACTAATTCACAAGATTAACAGAATGCATAGCTGATATAAAAAATTAGATGACTAGTAATTTCCTGCAACTTAATTCAGAAAAAACAGAATTTTTAATCATTGGACAAAAAAACTCCACAAGTAGTAACCTAGAATACTGTCTAAAACTTGATGGCTGCTCTGTCAAGTCCTCGTCGTCAGTTAGGAACCTGGGTGTGCTCTTTGATACCAATCTCTCGTTTGAAAGCCACGTTTCTAACATCTGTAAAACTGCATTCTACCATCTTAAAAATATATCTAAATTACGGCACATGCTTTCAATGCAAAATGCTGAAAAGTTAGTTCATGTGTTCATGACCTCAAGGCTTGCCCTGGTTGCCCTGCTCGCTTAATAAATAAACTGCAGCTTGTCCAAAATGCAGCAGCTAGAGTTCTTACTAGAACCAGGAAGTATGACCATATTAGCCCGGTTCTGGCAACACTGCATTGGCTCCCTATAAACATCGTATACATTTTAAAATCTTGCTGATTACTTACAAAGCACTAAATGGTTTAGCTCCCCAGTACTTGAGCGAGCTCGTAACGCATTATACTCCATCACGTCTATTGCGGTCTCAAAATTCTGGCCAGTGGATAATACCTAGAATATCTAAATCAACTGCAGGCGGTCGATCCTTTTCCTATTTAGCACCTAAACTCTGGAGCAGTCTTCCTAGCATTGTTCGGGAAGCAGACACACTCTGTCAGTTTAAATCTAGACTAAAAACACATCTCTTTGCTATGGCATACACATAAAACATTTTTAATTTATATTATTCAAATCAGTTAAATGATTGTTTTAGGCTGCATTAACTAGGTCAGCCGGAACCGGGAACACTTCCCATAACACCTGATGTACTCGTTACATCATAAAAAGAATGGCATCTACGCTAATGTTAGTCTCTCTGTTTATCCCGAGGTTTACTGCAGTCGGCCGGATCCAAATCAGATGGTGGACCTGCGCCTAGACACGACCAACGCATCCCTGAAGTGTCAGCAGAGACTCTCCCCTGTGAAGGCCTCCTTCCCTTCCCCTCTATACAGATAAGAACCTAGCCTAACACGAGGCTGACCGAGAGGGCATGCACTCTGGTGTTGGCATCAACAGTGCTGGAGGAACTCAGGGCTTCAGAGGAGGAAACTCACCTGAGGAAATATCGCACGTATCCAGTCCGTGGAGTGGAATGGTGAGCAAGCGATGACACAGAGCAGGTCCTAGTTACTGGCTACTGGAAGCGAGTACACGGGACAACACTGGCTCCACTCGGAGATTATAGAATCTTGCGAATGTATTGGGTGTCGCCCAGCCTGCATCTCTGCAAATGTCTGTTAGCGAGGCGCCATGCGCTAGTGCCCAGGAGGAGGCCACACTCCGAGTGGAGTGTGCCCTCACCCCTAGAGGGCATGGACGACCCTGCGTCTGGTAAGCCAAGACAATGGCGTCCACTATCCAGTGAGACAACCTTTGCTTGGAGAGAGCCTTTCCCTTCAGCTTCCCACCATAACAGACAAAGAGCTGATCTGAGGTCCTGAAACACTGCGTTCTGTCTACGTAAGCACATAGGGCGCGTACTGGACAAGGCTGGGTCTGCCTCCTCCAAGGGCAGCGCTTGCAGGTTCACCACCTGATCTCTGAAAGGAGTGGTGGGAACCTTGGGCACATATCCAGGCCGGGGTCTCAGGATCACGTGAAAGTTAGCCGGCCCGAATTCCAGGCACGTTTCGTCAACCGAAAATGCCTGCAGGTCCCCCACCCTCTTGGTGGAGGCCAAAGCGACCAGGAGCGCTGTCTTCATAGACAGAAACTTAAGCTCCACTCATCGCAAAGGCTCAAAGGGAGCTCTCTGCAGGGCGGATAAGACCACTGCAAGGTCCCAAGAGGGTATAACGTAAGTCGCTGAAACCGTGAGAGCTCGTCGGCTGCACGATTCAGCTCTCCCAGGATGTGAATGGCATGAAGCGACCTCAGATGCTTCTGACTCCATATGAGGAGATGGCGAGCGAGTTGCGACATACAGCGGGAGCGTAGACCACCTTGTCGGTTGATGTACGCTACTGTGGCCGTGTTGTCTGACCGGACTAGTATGTGTTGGCCCTTGAGCAACACCCGGAAGCGGTGCAGAGCGAAGCGTACTGCCAGCAACTCGAGGCAATTGACATGCATGAGGCGCTGCGGTCCTGTCCAGGAGCCTGCGGCAGCATGTCCATTGCACATGGCACCCCAGCCCGTGGCTGAGACATCTGTTGATACAACAACATGCCTGGAAACTTGTTCTAAGGGTACTCCAGCCCATAGAAAGGAGAGGTTCGCCCACGGGGTGAAGGTCTGACGGCAGGCCCGAGTCACTGGTACCTAGAGCATGCCTGGTTGCCATGCCCATCTCGGGACTCGATCGTGAAGCCAGTGCTGAAGCGGTCTCAAATGAAGCAGTCCGAGCGGCGTGACCGCCGCTGCGGATGCCATATGCCCCAGGAGCCTCTGAAATAGTTTCAGTGGAACCGCACTCTTGCCCTCGAATTGTCTCAGGCAAGTCAGCAGTGACTGCGCGCGCTCACTCGTAAGCTGCGCGCACATGGCGACCGAGCCGATTTCCATACAGAGAAAAGAGATCCTCTGCACGGGGCAGAGTTTGCTCTTTTCCCAGTTGACCCGAAGGCCCAGACGGGCGAGGTGCTGGAGCACCAGGTCCCTGTGTTCGCAAACCTGGTTTTGAGAGTGAGCTAGTATCAGCCAGTTGTCGAGATAGTTCAGGATGCAAACCTTGTGTTGCCTGAGTGGCACAAGGGCTGCCTTGACGACTTTCGTTAAGACGCGAGGAGACAGGGCTAACCCGAATGGGAGAACCGTGTACTGGTATGCCTGCCCCTCGAAAGCAAACCGTAGAAACGGTCTGTGTCGAGGAAAAATGGAGACAAGAAAGTACACGTCCTTCATGTCGATCGCTGCAAACCAATCCAATGGACGAACGCATTCAAAAATGCGTTTGGCTGTCAACATCTTGAATGGAAGCCTGTGAAGGGTTCGGTTCAAGACGCGCAGGTCCAGGAATAGTTGTAACCCACCGGTTTTCTTGGGTACAATTAAGTAAGGGCTGTAGAAGCCGGACTTCATTTCGGCCGGAGGGACAGTCTCGATTGCACCCTTCGCCAGTAAGGTAGTGACCTCCGCACGCATGACAGGGGCATTGCCATCCGGACTCCCTGGAACCGTGCGAACTGAATCGCATAGTCGAGCCTGATGGTTCTCGCGAGCCAGCGGGACAGGTTGGGAAGCTCTAGCCGCGTCCTGACAGAGGAGACCAGGGAAGGACGTGCGTTCCACTGGGGTCTGCTCTGACAGGGGTCTGGCGCCAGAGGGGGATGAGAGTGGCGAGGCCCTTGAGCGTCGCGCACTGCCATCCGCGGCCTCTGGGAGCTCAGAGATGGGGACATGAGTTCTTTCTTTAACAACATAAAGAACTCCCTTAACCCCCCTAACCCCCCTAATCCGGGGGCTAGCAGCAAAACAAAAGATTCTCCCCCGGCCCTCCACCGGGGGAAGGAGTGGCCCTGCTACCATCTCCTGGAAAGAACTGGAACCCATCTCTGAGTTGTCTGCGTCAGGAGCGCCGCTTCGCCTGGCGTTTGGCAGGCTGTGGGGCTGGAGCGGACTGGGGCGCCTTCCTGCGACGACCTTCACATCGCGGCCCAAGTGAAGGCTGCTGCTGGGGCCGGGCGGGAGGGGCGGGAGCCGCAGGAGGGCGCCCTCGGCGGCGAGCAGGCTGAGGCGACTGAGCCGGCGGCTGGGTGGAGACAGCAGCTGGCCGCCGGGGCAGTATATGTTTAATGGCCTCAGTTTGCTTCTGGGCAGCCGAGAACTGTTGGGCGAAGTCCTCGACCGCGCCGCTGAAGAGGCCAGCCTGGGATATGGGAGCGTTGAGGAACCGGGTTCGCTCAGCCTCTCTCATATCGGCCAGGTTGAGCCACAGGTGTCTCTCCTGGACCACAGCTGTGGACATCACCTGACCCAGGGAGCGTGCGGTCACCTTCGTCGCCCGGAGGGCGAGGTCAGTGGCAGCATGCAGCTCATCCATGAGCCCTGGGTCAGCTCTACTCTCGTGCATGTCCCTGAGCATCCTGGCCTGGTAGACCTGAAGGATGGCCATGGCATGCAGTGAGGCGGCGGCCTGCCCCGCAGCTCTGTATGACTTCGCCACCAAGGTAGATGAGAGCCTACAGGCCTTGGAGGGGTGCTTAGGATCACCGCGCCATGTTGAAGCACTCTGCGGACACAGATGCATCGCAACAGAACGTTCAACAGGGGGGACCCCAGTGTACCCTTTAGCCGCGGCCCCGTCGAGGGTAGAGAAGGCAGAGGAGGCCGCCGAACGATCACGGAAAGACAACGGGGACTTCCAGGATCTCGTGACCTCCAGCTCATGCACCTCGGGAAAGAAAGGTATTGGGGGCGGGGGCTGACGGCTGTCAGCACACGCCGCCCCCAAAAACCAATCATCCAGCCGTGAGCGCTTGGGATAGGGCGGAGGGTTCCACTCCAGCCCGATGCTCGCTGCTGCCCGAGATAACATGGCTGTCAACTCCGGATCGGACTCGGGCAATGCTGGCACACCCGAAGGCGGCAGCATAGCTGAATCTTCATCCCCAGAGGACTCCAGCCCACCTTGCGATGCGGCGATCGACATCTCGTAATCATCTGGAGCGCCGAACGAAACACGCAGGGTGTCCGCAGACGGTCCCGCTTCTTCAGTCCGAACACTTGCAGGTAGCGGTGTGCAAGAGGGGGGTGTGGCCCGAGGAAGGATCATCGGGGCTTTATTCCACACCGTAACCCTCAGGTCACCCTGGCCACCAGCCAAAGTATCGCCTCTCGTGGAGGGGATAGACTGGGGTGTGGCAGAGGGGACTCTACCTCCATTACGAAGGTCATTGAGTCTTGACCGCAACATCACGATGGTCATGTTCCCGCAGTGAGAACATGACTCATCCACAAACGCTGCTTGAGCGTGCTGTACGCCCAAACATGTCAAGCAGTGATTGTGCCCATCAGACAGTGACAGAGATCGACCGCACCCAGAAGACATCTTTAAAAAGATGTGCCAAGCGCAGGAGTGTTGAAGTACCCAGGGAAATGCACACAGCTGTTGCAGATCACTGCACAGACCAGCAGGCAGGCAATGTGGAATCGCTGGAACGCGCCATCACACCAAGACACTGGAGAACCGCTCATGTCGAAGAACTGAAGAGAACTCAGATTTTCAGGCTTGCAGGAGTGAAGAATGCTCTTGGCTCCGAAGCAGAAACATAATGCGAGATTGCCACCGTCCTTCCTTATATACCCATGCGGTGGGGCGGAGTTACGGTATGCAAATTCCGCAGACCCACTGGCTCGTTTTGTAAGAACTTGAAGGTGATAAGCGAAACCCCCATTCGTCTGTTCGAGTGACTGAACGAAAGGGAACTATTTGTTTGTTACTAGTAACACATTTAAAATGTTTGCCATTGACTTCTATGGGGATCTGTCATTCAGATATCAACTATTCAGTTCTGACTAGTATGTATTCCAATTGTGACTAGTACATATTTATTAGATACTGTACTTATTTTTTAGATACTAGTACCTATTACTAGATATTAGTACTTATGCATTAGACACTAGTACCTATTCAAAAGATACAAGTACCTATTATATAGACACTATAGTACTTATTCATTAGCTACTAAAACTTATTCAATAGATACTAGTACTTATTCATTAGATACGAGTACCTATTAAATAGATACTAGTACCTATTAAATAGATACTAGTACTTATTCATTAGCTACTAGTACTTATTCAATAGCTACTAGTACTTATTCAATAGACACTAGTACCTATTTATTAGATACTAGTATTTATTCCAAATGTTACTAGTAAGATTTTTATTTTACTAGTAAGAATTTTAATTGAACTCTACAGTGGCCATTCTGACTAGTCATAACATAAGGCGAGTAAAAAAGGCAGTTGTGACTAGTAAGATAAGAAATGTTACTAGTTACAGTTAAAAAAAGATACTAGTGTCTAATAAATAAGTACTAGTATCTATTGAATAGGTACTAGTAGCTAATGAATAAGTACTAGTATCTATTCAATAGGTACTAGTATCTAATAAATAAGTACTAGTATCTAATAAATAAGTACTGGTACCAATTTAATAGGCACTAGTAGCTAATGAATAAGTACTAGTGTCTATTTAATAGGTACTAGTATCTAATGAATGAGTACCAGTATCTAAAAAATAAGAACTAGTATCTAATGAATAACTACTAGTATCTTTTAAAAAGGTACTAGTATCTAAAGAATAGGCACTAGTACCTAAAGAATAAGCACTAGTAGATCATGAATAAGTACTAGTCCTCAGTGGAATAGATACTAGTATCTAAAAAATAAGTACTAGTAGTATGAAAATAGATACTAGTACATTTTAAGGATTAAATGTTAAAATGGCTTGCCATATATATGTATGTGCGACATGACAATTGAAGATATCTATGACGTCATTACAGATATCTTAAATAGTATTTAGACTAGTCAAAAGAGGGTGGTCCAAGATGGCGCTCTGATCAGTCACATTTTGATAAGCTCCGCAAACTCAGCTGTTTATTTTGGCTTGTGTGATGTAGCACACATGTTCCAACTCAAAGAACCATACTAAACAGTTTTGTAAGATCTTTATTTTGTGTTTGTTTTACTCTAGTGGCAGTCACATGAAAGGTGCACATTCCATGGTGACTTATCAAAGTGAAGCATACAAGGTGAAGTTTATTTCAAACAATGACAAACAATGTTTGTATATTAATGTACATGCAGTGTTGGGCAGTAGCGAGCTACAAGTAGCGATGCTACTAGCTTAACTACATTTTTCAGTAGCTTGTCAGTAGCTCAATTACTTTTAAAACAGTGTAGCTTTTCCAGTAGCTAACTACTTTATCCAGCAAGTAGCGGTGTAGCATGACCAAAAGCTACATTCCGTTTTGGGTTCTGACGTGAGAACGAGCCTGTAATGAGCGAAGTGGAGCGGTGTGGCGCTCAGCTCAATAATCCACTCTGTGCAGGCGCGCTCCACTCATTAACCGCTCACCGGTAAAACAACGTTCGCTCAAATCCCGCTCAGACATGAAATTTATCTGTACTGTAGCCTACTATACTTGTAGCCATTAAACAATTTTGTTTCATATTTATGTTTAAATATTATAATGTTATTTTTAAATTTCATCTAGGCTATATTGATTATGAAAAGTGCAAAGATGCGTAGCTAATATATGTCAAAGACATAGGGTCAGAAATGATTTTGACCACTTCATTAAGTTTTGTTTTGTAGAAAGCCTTTCTTTAAAGTGAATTTCGTTTTGTATAAATTGTATCTTAATTTTAATCAATGTTTCATCAGCCAATTGCCTGGATTTAATAAATAAGAAGCAAATAGACTATAGCAGACAATAATCGTGACATGGAGGCGCCGGAGCGATCACTTGCATTGCACATAAACTGGAGCGTGTCTCATAAATAAACCAAAACTCGGCAGGCTACTTTCCTCACAGACATGAGAAATATGTTTATAGAAAGCTTGAAATGTCCACTTTTAAACAAAGCAATTCGAAATGAAAAGAAATAGTCAAGCAATGCACACTGTTCACGCGAGCAGCTCACGACTAGGCTACTCAGAGCGTTTCTGTTCAAAATGTCGTGTACAATGTCATTGTAACAAAAAGAAAAGTAGTTTCAATGTAGCTAGCTACTTTTTGATAGTAACTTGTAGTGTAGCTAACTACTTTTTCAAAAGGGTAGCTTGAATGTAACTTAACTACTTTAACTTACAAGTAGCTTGCAGCTTGTAAAGCTACAGTTTCAGAGTAGCTTGCCCAACACTGGTCCTCCTTCTCCCCTTCGTCGGCCCATTCTATGAGGCATTTCCAGGAACCGGTAAGACAAAGAGACATGTACACAGTGTTGGGCAAGCTACTCTGAAACTGTAGCTTTACAAGCTACTTGTAAATTAAAGTAGTTAAGTTACATTCAAGCTACCCTTTTGAAAAAGTAGTTAGCTACACTACAAGTTACTATCAAAAAGTAGCTAGCTACATTGAAACTACTTTTTTTTTTTTTTTTTTTACATTGACATTGTTACAAATAACTGAATAATTGTTAATGAACAAGAACAAAATGTATGCAACTTAAATTAAATACTCAGGAATCAGGATTAGTCTAAAAATGTAGGTTAAACTCACAGCACATGCAGTGATGGAGCGCGCAGCATTTTGAACAGAAACGCTCTGAGTAGCCTAGTCATGAGCTGCTCGCGTGAACAGTGCGCATTGCTTGACCTTTTCGTTTCGAATTGTTTTGTTTAAAAGTGGACATTTCAAGCTTTCTATACACATATTTCTCATGTCTGTGAGGCAAGTAGCCTGCTGAGTTTTTTTTATTTATGAAACGCCCTCCAGTTCATGTGCAATGCAAGTGATCGCTCCGGTGCCTCCATGTCACGGTTATTGTCTGCTATAGTCTATTTGCTTCTTATTTATTAAATCCAGGCAATTGGCTGATGAAACATTGATTAAAATTAAGATACAATTTATACAAAACGAAATTCACTTTAAAGAAAGGCTTTCTACAAAACAAAACTTAATGAAGTGGTCAAAATAATTTCTGACCCTATGTCTTTGACATATATTAGCTACGCATCTTTGCACTTGTCATAATTAATATAGCCTAGATGAAATTTAAAAATAACATTATAATATTTAAACATAAACATGAAACAAAATTGTTTAATGGCTACAACAAGTATAGTAGGCTACAGTACAGATAAATTTCATGTCTGAGCGGGATTTGAGCGAACGTTGTTTTACTGGTGAGTGGGTCATGAGTGGAGTGCGCCTGCACAGAGCGGATTATTGAGCTGAGCGTCACACCGCTCCGCTTTGCTCATTACAGGCTCGTTCTCTCGTCAGAACCCAAAACGTAATGTAGCTTTTGGTCACGCTACACTGCTACTTGCTGGATAAAGTAGTTAGCTACTGGAAAAGCTACACTGTTTTAAAAGTAATTGAGCTACTGACAAGCTACTGAAAAATGCAGTTAAACTAGTAGCATCGCTACTTGTAGCTCGCTACTGCCCAACACTAAGGAGGAAAATGTTGAAGCTCAGTTGGGTGATTTGGAGTTGGTGGCTGGGGCACCTGAGGAAGTTGTGTGGGGAATGTGCAATATCCTGAGACTGAACCTTTGGTGAGACCCAATACCAGTAAAGTCAGCACACCCCGAGATGATGCAGAGAGTATTGTGGTGGGTCAAGACTTTTTTTTTTTTTTGGAAATGAGGAAGTTTATGCAGCAACAACAAAGGAATGAAAAGATATTATATGATGAATTGACTGGGTTAAAGGCTGCTATTTTCCGGAAACCCAAGACAGTATCAGTTGGGAATCAGTCGAACAGTTAAGCCAACATACTCACTACCCCTTACCTACACCCAGAACACTTCCGCAGGCATCAGGAGGAAGAGCATTGCTTTCAGAACCCCCTCAAGCTCAACCTGAAGACCATGTGCCAGTTATGTCTCCACCACCGGTAGCATCTTTTAGACGCTATCATGAACCTCGAATTCCTGATTTCTCAGAGGGTCAAGTCAAGTCAAGGCACCTTCATTTATATAGCGCTTTTTGCAACACATTAGTGGAATTGCATTGGCATGGTGTAAATCATACTTATCTGACCGTTATAAGTTTGTAGCAGTAAATGAAGAGATGTCACACCGATCACAAGTTCAGTATGGAGTACCGCAAGGCTCAGTGCTAGGACCGTTGTTTTTCACCCTGTACATGCTACCACTGGGAGATATCATTAGGAAGCATGGCGTTAGTTTTCATAGTTATGCTGACGATACTCAGCTCTATATTTCTTTACGCCCTGACGAAACTTACCAATTCACAAGATTAACGGAATGCATAGCTGATATAAAAAATTGGATGACTAGTAATTTCCTGCAACTTAATTCAGAAAAAACTGAATTTTTAATTATTGGACAAAAAAACTCCACAAGTAGTAACCTAGAATACTGTGTAACACTTGATGGCTGTTCTGTCAAGTCCTCGTCGTCAGTTAGGAACCTGGGTGTGCTCTTTGATACCAATCTTTCATTTAAAAAAAAGCAACGTTTCTAGCATCTGTAAAACTGCATTCTACCATCTTAAAAATATATCTAAATTACGGCACATGCTTTCAATGCAAAATGCTGAACAGTTAGTTCATGCGTTCATGACCTCAAGGCTAGATTATTGTAATGCTCTACTGGGTGGTTGCCCTGCTCGCTTAATAAATAAACTGCAGCTGGTCAAAAATGCAGCAGCTCGAGTTCTTACTAGAACCAGGAAGTATGACCATATTAGCCCGGTTCTGTCAACACTGCATTGGCTCCCTATTAAACATCGCATACATTTTAAAATCTTGCTTATTACTTACAAAGCACTAAATGGTTTAGCTCCCCAGTACTTGACCGAGCTCTTAACACATTATACTCCATCACGTCTATTGCGGTCTCAAAATTCTGGCCAGGTGATAATAGCTAGAATATCAAAATCAACTGCAGGCGGTCGATCCTTTTCCTATTTAGCACCTAAACTCTGGAACAGTCTTCCTAGCATTGTTCGTAAATGCACATAAAACATTTTTAATTTATACTATTCAAATCAGTTAAATGATTTTTAGGCTGCATTAACTAGGTCAGCCGGAACCAGGAACACTTCCCATAACACCTGATGTACTCGTTACATCATAAAAAGAATGGAATCTACGCTAATGTTAGCCTCTCTGTTTATCCCGAGGTTTACCGCAGTCAGCCGGATCCGGGCCATATCCAGATCAGATGGTGGACCTGCGCCCAGACATGACCAACGCATGAAGTGTCTGCAAGGACCGTGTCAATTAGACTCCCCCTGAATTTGCCTCATCGACACGGCATCCTCAATAAACCCGTCCCCGGCGTGATGACTCCGATCTTTCGAATATTCCTATCTAATAATTGCCTCATCGACACGACATCCTCAATAAACCCGTCTCCGGCGTGATGACTCCAATCTTTCGAATATTCCTATCTAATAATTGCCTCACCGAAACGGCATCCTCAATAAACCCGTCTCCGGCGTGATGACTCCGATCTTTCGAATATTCCTATCTAATAATTGCCTCATCGACACGACATCCTCAATAAACCCGTCTCTGGCGTGATGACTCCGATCTTTAGAATATTCCTATCTAATAATTGCCTCACCGACACAGCATGATGGCCAGAGGAGAGCTGGCAACCCGACTGAGCCTGGTTTCTTTCAAGGTTTAATTTTCTCCATTATGCCACCTGATGGAGTTTTGGTTCCTTGCCACTGTCGCCTTTGGCTTGGCTTGCTCAGTTGGGGACACTAAAATTTTCAACTAAATATTCAAATAAATTTTCAACTAAATTACTGATCTGCCCGCATGGTCACTATATGATAATTGAAATGAGCTGGATAACATCAATGTTTTCTCCAGAGCGGCTGTACAGCCGAATCAAATTCTGTTGCATTATTTTCCTGTTTAACACTGTGAAGCTGCTTTGAAACAATCAGCATTGTAAAAAGCGCTATATAAATAAAGGTGACTTGACTTGACTCTAAGACTATGTGCCAAATTACTAGAGAGAAGAGCGGCACCATCCGAGGAGGGATGAATACCATCTCTTTTTAACAGGTCAGGTCTGCCCCAAAAGCTTTTCCAATTGTCTATGAACCCTATGTTATTCTGCGGACACCACTTAGACAGCCAGCCATTGAGTGATGATAGTCTGCTAAGTATCTCATCACTCCTTCTAACTGGGAGGGGGCCAGAGCAATAAACATTAGCTGCCATCATACTTGTGAGTTCACACACCTCTTTAACCCCCTGGAGTCGGCCGTCACGCCGGCGTGATCAACTCGCTTTTTTTCTTATCAGTGCCAAAGAGACTCAGATAACTCTGTCGATTTTTATAATTCAGGCAAGTGTTATACATCATTATAATATGTTAAGTTTCTATTTTTTTTGTGTACATTCACAATAAAAACAGATTGTTGTGCTTTTTGCAAAATAAAGAAAACAAACATGATGCGCAATCTGCAGCCTCTCTCTCAAAGACGTTCATTTAGAAAGTCTTCAGAAAAGGAACTCTAACTTAGTGAACACTTGTCACACAAACATGAGACATATGTCTAAAGAAACGTTGCAATGTCAGGTTTTAAATAATGTAAATAAAATCGAAAACAAATATTCTGTGTTTATGTAATTTGTTTGAAAAGAGAGAGATGTCAGTCGTTTGCGAGTGTCTCATTATCGTCTCATTATTCACTAATGCGCCACGCCCACGGAGCACGCGTTCTTTTGAGATTCAAATACTGACCGATCCGTGCGAGAGCGCAGTCAACGCCCACATCAACTCAAATAAACACATCAAGTGTAGTGCTATACTTTAGCTACATCGTTTTGAGACGTGTTGAGGAATAATCCTGGAATAATTTACCTCATGAAAAGCTGTTTATTTCTAAGAGCAACGGATTCAGACGCTGATTGTGAGGTAAATTTATTCTGTTAGTTTTCTGTGAATATTAAACGCAAAAAGACAGTTTAAATATGAATCCTGTTGCAACATAAAATGTCATAGACGTAAGACTGTTTAGACAAGATTTCTTTGGCCTGTTTTGGATAGATTATGAAGTGTTTACTGTAAAATAGCCTAGTGTCACATCAATACAGCTTTTATTAGCAAATGTCTGCTCAGATGCTATAAATATAGTACCAGTAAAACCTATTTTGTTTCATATTGATGTTTAAATATTATAGCCTAATGGTATTTTTTAATTTAATATATTTTTACAAAATCAAATGATTCAGAAAATGTTTGCCATTGAAATGACTGGGGAAAAAGTGTCCCAATAAACCTGAATTCACCCTATACTCTTTGAAATCATAATTGCATTGCATTTAAATCCCAAATATTTTCCTTATAACATTCATCATTACCAATTATTCAGTTATTTATATTTACTAAATACTGAATTGTGTTCAGTGTCACAATATTACAGTTATTTTAGCATGAGACTTATTTTAAAAAAAAAAGTACACTGCCAAAAATGCTCTTCTTGGTATTTTTGTCTTGTTTCTAGTCTAAATATCTACAAATTTTTAAATCAAGATGCATTTACTAGATAAGTAAAATGGCATAAGATATTTTTTCTTGTTTTGTTGAAAGTAAAATCTAAATGAAGTGAGTTTTTGCTTAAAACATGCAAAATTATCTGCCAATGGGGAAGAAAAATAATCTTGTTTCTGATTGAATTCTTGTTTCTTGTGTCTGTCCCAAACAGAAATAAGATTATTTTTCTTACCCCATAGAAAATTTTACTTATCTAGTAAATGAATCTTGATTTAAGAATTTTTAGATATTTGGACTGGAAACAAAAATACAAGAAAAAATACTAAATAAGAAGAGCATTTTTTGCAGTGTAGTCAAATCTTTTGATAATTTAAAATATAATAGGCCTTTGTAATGTGCCTTTGTTGACTACATTCTAAATAATAGTGCATAATATCATCCAAAGATTCAGAGAATCTGGAACAATCTCTGTGCGTAAGGGTCAAGGCCGGAAAACCATACTGGATGCCCGTGATCTTCGGGCCCTAGACGGCACTGCATCACATACAGGAATGCTACTGTAATGGAAATCACAACATGGGCTCAGGAATACTTCCAGAAAACATTGTCGGTGAACACAATCCACCGTGCCACTCGCCGTTGCCGGCTAAAACTCTATAGGTCAAAAAAGAAGCCATATCTAAACATGATCCAGAAGCCCAGGCGTTTTCTCTGGGCCAAGGCTCATTTAAAATGGACTGTGGCAAAGTGGAAAACTGTTCTGTGGTCAGATGAATCAAAATTTGAAGTTCTTTTTGGAAAACTGGGACGCCATGTCATCCGGACTAAAGAGGACAAGGACAACCCAAGTTGTCATCAGCGCTCAGTTCAGAAGCCTGCATCTCTAATGGTATGGGGTTGCATGAGTGTGTGTGGCATGGGCAGCTTACACATCTGGAAAGGCACCATCAATGCTGAAAGGTATATCCAAGTTCTAGAACAACATATGCTCCCATCCAGACGTCGTCTCTTTCAGGGAAGACCTTGCATTTTCCAACATGACAATGCCAGACCACATACTGCATCAATTACAACATCATGGCTGCGTAGAAGAAGGATCCGGGTACTGAAATGGCCAGCCTGCAGTCCAGATCTTTCACCCATAGAAAACATTTGGCGCATCATAAAGAGGAAGATGCAGTTGACAGTTGAGCAACTAGAAGCCTGTATTAGACAAGAATGAGACAACATTCCTATTCCTAAACTTGAGCAACTTGTCTCCTCAGTCCCCAGACGTTTGCAGACTGTTATAAAAAGAAGAGGGGATGCCACACAGTGGTAAACATGGCCTTGTCCCAACTTTTTTGAGATGTGTTGATGCCATGAAATTTAAAATCAACTTATTTTTCCCTTAAAATGATACATTTTCTCAGTTTAAACATTTGATATGTCATCTATGTTGTATTCTGAATAAAATATTGAAATTTGAAACTTCCACATCATTGCATTCTGTTTTTATTCACAATTTGTACAGTGTCCCAACTTTTTTGGAATCGGGTTTGTAAATATCATGAATATGTTTGAAGGTTTTCTAAGTGGTAATGCAACTTGTTAAAGATAGATATTATCAAGGTATTTTTTGTAAGGTTACAAATATTCTGTGAAATGTAAAATGTACAATTAGTAACTGATGAAGAGTTATGATTGGTCAGTTTGAAAATGAAGGAGGAGACTAAAACTATACAAGAACAGATGAAATGTTTGGAAAGAAAAAAGAAGGGGTCTTTGTTGGATCAGTAGCCAACCGTGTAACTAATCCGTGTAACTAATGTTATGTGTTTAGTTGTACTTTGAACAGTTCCTTTTGTTAGTTTGTTTTCCTGCTAAATTTCTGAGGGAAACTTGGACTTACAATGTACATTTTGCTTTGGCCTTTGTTGCATCTTTTTGGAATTTGTGGCACCCTGAATTAAATGAAAATTTTCCATGGACATTTCTGAAGTTATGCCATTTTTTTTTTGCTGCTTGTTTAGCCACTGCACTGACCATCCTACAACAGCTTGTAATGCAGTTAGAAAGGCTTTTGAAATCATAATTTGTACCAGATCACATTTAACCAGCTGTTGCATTGGCTGTCAAATGGGAAAATCAGAGAAAAGAAAAAGTAGGAATGGACCTTGAGCAGTTGCTAATGCTAACAAAACTGCTAATGAGACATGTCAAGCCCGGCAAGAAATTCTGATGGACAACATGCATGACTACGTGAACCAAGATACTGACTCTGCAGAATTCATGCTGCGTGAAAAAGAATTTCCCTGTCTTCCAGAAACCCCATGTAAGTCCACTGCCATCAAACAACGCAAGACAGAGAGCGCTGACACAACTGCCATCCTTTCTCGGGGAGCTTTCGAGGCTGATTAATAATCATTTGGATGCTTTGGAAAAGATGGTGGGGGAAAACTCACGTGTGATCGCTAATATGAAAGAAACGATCAACAAAAATACCAGGCAGATTTCTGGAGTGAAGGATGTTATTGACTTTATGAGTGCCGAAGTAAAAGATTTGAAAGTCAAAATCGCCACTAGCCACTAGTGAAAGAGTTGTTTAATTTGCATGAACAGAAGAAACGACTTTTGCACCTTGAGGCTTATTCACGTCGATGGAGTCTCAGAGTTCATGAGGTCCCTGAAAGTGAGCGTGAAGATGTCCGAGCTACAGTTTACCTCCTGTTTTCAACACAATGTGGTCCGGCGTGCGGCTAAGGATTCAATTTATCTGAGAAATAACAATCTGAAAATATCAGATGATCTGTCTCCTGCAGATAGAGGATGAAGAAACAAACTATGGCCTGTCGTGGAAAAGGTAAGAAAAGAGAAAAAACGTTTCGGTTACGTATGTAACCCTCGTTCCCTGAAGGAGGGAACGGAGACGTACGTCGGACGTCACCGACGAATTGGGATCACTTCCGGGAGCCCCTATCAGCTTCGAGTGTATAGAGAACGGGCCAATGGCCATTGGAGTGCAAGATCTGCATCTCGTGCTCCGCCCCGCACCGCGGGTATAAACAGGAAGCGGATGCAGCGCACATTTGTTTTTCACTGAGGAGCCGAACTAGTGACTCGGTCATGCAGTGATGGTACAGCAACTGTGGCGACGGGACGTACGTCTCTGTTCCCTCCTTCAGGGAACGAGGGTTACATACGTAACCGAGACGTTCCCTTTCAGTCGGTCACGTTCGACGTACGTCGGACGTCACCGACGAATTGGGATCCCTATGGAAAACGCCACAGTTACTACCACTTCCAGCGCCCAGCGAAAGCCCCTCAGGCCCCCATCGGTTCGGGGCGGGGAACTCACGCAGGGAGAGTCACTGCTGCTGTTCCGCAAGACCCACTCAGCAGAGTATTGGATAACGCTGGGAAAGCGTGCCCCGGGGGGGCCACTGCGGAAGCCACATCCTACCCGTAGGGAGGTATCATGTGGAATATACACGTATGGACTGGCCGTGGGCAGTACAACATACGGAAGTCCCAGGGGTGGCCCCGGCCAATGCAGGCGGGAGACTACACCGCACAGAGACGGCAGAGCGAGCTCTGCCAAGGGAAAGACACGGGCTCGCCGTAGGGAGCCGTACCATGGAAGAATACACATATGGGACCGCCGTAGGGGTCACAACATATGTATACCCAGTCTAACACAAGTTCCACCAATGCATACGAGTGTTAGACCTGGCGTCGGACGCTCCGCCACGTCTGACTGCCGCGGGTTGCAGAGGACTCAACAGGGTTCGCCGTTCTGGGGAACTCGACTGGAGCATATCAGCGCACGTATCCGGTCCATGAGGAGGGGAATGGCGCAGCAAGCCGACACTAGAACGGGCACTTCGGTGTTACTGGCTATTTGAAGCGAGCACACGGGAAGAAACCGGCTCTACACGGAGGCTATAGAATCTAGTGAACGTGTTAGGTGTCGCCCAGCCCACAGCTCTACATATATCTGTCAGCGAGGCGCCGTGCGCCAGCGCCCAGGAAGAGGCCACACTCCTGGTGGAGTGGGCCCTCAACCCGAGTGGGCAAGGCACGCCTTGGGTTTCATACGCCAAGGCGATGGCATCCACTATCCAGTGAGCCATCCTCTGCTTGGAGACAGCCTTTCCCTTCTGCTGGCCTCCGTAACAGATGAAGAGCTGTTCTGAGGTCCTGAAGCTTTGCGTTCTGTCTACGTAAGTCCGCAGAGCGCGAACGGGACAGAGAAAAGCCAGGGCTGGGTCTGCCTCCTCCGAAGGCAGCGCTTGCAGGTTCACCACCTGGTCCCGAAAGGGAGTGGTGGGAACCTTGGGCACATATCCGGGCCGGGGTCTCAGAATTACATGAAAATTACCTGCCCCGAATTCCAGGCACGATTCGTCGACCGAAAATGCCTGCAGGTCCCCTACCCTCTTGATGGAAGCCAACTCTGCTGACTGCAAAGGTTCAAAGGGAGCCCTCTGCAATGCGGTTAGCACCAGAGATAAGTCCCAAAAGGGTATAGAGTGAGGGCGAGGCGGATTTAATCTCCTCGCCCCCCTCAGGAACCTGACGACCAGATCGTGCTTCCCTAAGGACTTACCATCAACCATGTCGTGATTTGCGGCGATAGCGGCAACATACACTTTGAGGGTGGAGGGAGACAGCCTTCGCTCCAACCCTTCTTGCAGGAAGGAAAGCACAGAACTGATCGAACATCTTCGGGGGTCTTCTCGTCGAGAAGAACACCACTCGACGAACACCACTCGATGAACAGGTTCCACTTCAACGCGTAGAGGTGCCTCGTAGAGGGAGTGTCTACCCTGGCGGAAGTGATGGTGTTTACCATAGTCTGTGGTAGGCCACCTAGAACCTCCGCGTCCCGGCCAGGGACCAGACATGGAGTTCCCAGATGTCCGGACGCGGGTGCCACAGGGTGCCCCGTCTCTGAGTCAGGAGGTCCTTCCTCAGAGGAATGGGCCAAGGAGGTGCTGTCGCGAAGAGCACTAGTTCCGGGAGCCAGGTCCGGTTGGGCCAGTACGGCGCAAGTAACAAGACCTGCTCCTCGTTCTCCCTGACCTTGCACAGTGTCTGCGCAAGAAGGCTCACTGGGGGAAATGCATATTTGCGTAGGCCCCGGGGCCAGCTGTGTGCCAGCGCATCAGAGCCGAGGGTCCCCCCGGTCAGGGAATAGAACAACTGGCAGTGAGACGTGTCCGGGGCGGCAAACAGGTCTACCTGTGCGGTCCCGAAGTGACTCCAGATCAGCTGGACCACCTGGGGATGGAGTCTCTACTCTCCCGGGAGCACTTGCTGTCGTGAGAGCTCATCGGCTGCACGATTGAGCAGGCCCGGAATGTGAGTGGCACGAAGCGACCTCAGATGCTTCTGACTCCAGAGGAGGAGATGGCAGGCGAGTTGTGACATGCGGCGGGAGAGTAGACCACCCTGTTTGTTGATGTACGCAATGGCCGCAGTGTTGTCCGTACAGACCAGAACGTGCTTGCCTCGTAGCGGCCCTTTGAGGCGGCTCAGCGCAAGACGAACTGCTAACAACTCGAGGCAATTGATATGCCATTGCAGTTGAGGCCCCGTCCACAGACCCGAAACTGCAAGCCCGTTGTACGTGGCCCCCCAGCCGGTGGATGAGGCATCCGTGGAGACAACAGCATGCCTGGACACTTGTTCTAGGGGAACTCCTGCCCGTAGAAATGAAGGGTCCAACCACGGACTGAAGATTTGGCGGCACTTCGGTGTTACTGAGACACGGAACGAGCCGTTCTGCCACGCCCATCTCGGGACTCGGTCGTGTAGCCAGTGTTGAAGCGGCCTCATATGAAGCAATCCGAGCGGCATCACTACGGCTGCGGATGCCATATGCCCCAGGAGCCTCTGAAAATGTTTCAGTGGTACCGCTGTCCTGCATTTGAACGAATTCAAGCAGTTCAACACCGACTGGACGCGCTCCTCTGTGAGTCGCGCTGTCAGATCCATACCGAGAAAAGAGATCCTCTGCACGGGGCAGAGTTTGCTCTTTTCCCAGTTGACCCGAAGTCCCAACAGGCTGAGGTGACTGAGCACCATGTCCCTGTGTTCGCACAACTGC
The DNA here is from genome assembly GCA_039654105.1 of Coreius guichenoti. Lineage (NCBI taxonomy): Eukaryota > Metazoa > Chordata > Actinopteri > Cypriniformes > Gobionidae > Coreius > Coreius guichenoti. The sequence continues at coordinate 13,971,280 of CM077187.1, forward strand.
GCCCGCGACTGAGCCAGAATCAGCCAGTCGTCGAAGTAGTTGAGGATGCGAACACCACGCTCTCTCATGGGAGCAATGGCCGCCTCCGCGACTTTCGTGAAGACACGAAGAGAAGAGAGGAAGAGAGGGTAGGACTCTGTACTGATATGCCCGTCCCTCGGACGCAAAGCGTAGGAACGGTCTGTGTCGAGGGAGAATCGCTGCAAACCAATCTTGGGGACGGATGCACCTGAAGATGCGTTTCTGCGTTAGCATTCTGAACGGCAGCCTGTGAAGGGACCGATTCAAGAACCGCAGGTCCAAGATTGGCCATAACCCGCTGCCTTTCTTGGGTACAATGAAGTACGGGCTGTAGAAGCCTGTCTTCATATCGGCTGGAGGGACCGGCTCTATCGCGTCCTTCGCCAGTAGGACTGCGATCTCCACCGTCTCTGTCTCCTCCATCTCTGGGTGGCCCGTCTCAGGGTCTCTTGCGACGGCGCTTGCCACCTGGTTTGGCAGCGGCCTGAGCGGGCTGGATGGCCTTCCCGCGGCCGGCTCCACGCCGTTGCCCTGGTGGAGGCTGCTGCTGGGCTGGGGCGGGAGCGGGGGCGGCGGCGGGCGGCGGGCTGCCGCCCTCGGCGACGAGCAGGCGGAGGAGCTGCGGCCGGCGGCTGGGCAGAAGCTGATCGCCGGGGCAGGATGTGCTTGATGGCCTCCGTCTGCTTCTGGACGGCCGAGAACTGCTGGGCAAAGCTCTCGACCGCGTCACCGAACAACCCAACCTGGGAAATGGGGGAGTCCAGGAACCGATACTTATTCGTCTCCCTCATATCGGCCAGGTTGAGCCAGAGATGTCGCTCCTGAACCACAAGAGTGGACATCGCCTGACGAATGGAACGGGCGGTGACTTTCGTCGCCCGGAGGGCGAGGTCCGTCGCCGTCCGGAGCTCCCGGAGGAGCTCTGGGTCAGGCCTACCCTCGTGCATGTCCATGAGTGCCTGGGCCTGGTGCACCTGGAGCAACGCCATGGCATGCAAGGCGGACGCAGCCTGTCCACAAGCTTTGTAAGCCTTCCCAGTCAGACTGGAGGAGAACTTACAGGCCTTGGATGGGTGGCGTGGGTCTCCACCCCAGGTGGAAGCGGACGCCGGACACAGTTGCATCGCGACAGCCCGTTCCACCGGCGGGATCCCCATGTACCCTTTGGCTGGCCCGCCGTCGAGGGTAGTGAGGAGGGAGGAGCCACTCTGCCGGTTTCTGGCAGAAAAAGGTGCCGTCCACGACTTTGTGAGCTCCTCATGCACTTCCGGGAAGAAAGGTACCGGGGCGGGACGCTGAGAACCAGCGCGAGCCGCCCCGAGAAACCAATCATCCAGCCTAGAAGGCTCGGGACACGGTGGAGGGTTCCACACAAGCCCGACCTTTTCGGCGGCCCGGGAAAGCATAGACGTCAGCTCGGGATCCGTCTCGAGCAACGCCACTCTCCCAGAGGGAGGCAACGCAGCCGAGTCTTCATACCCCGAGGACTGAAACTCCCCCTCCGATGCAGCGATCAACATCCTATCGTCTGCTGGAGCTCCAAAGGTCAGCGGGGCCAGCGACTTCCTCCGGAAGCTCAACCGGCTGCGGAACTTCAGAGGGTTTAGGGGCCCACTGAGGCTGGCTCGGCGGGTGTACCCTAAACGTGATCCTCAGGTCACCCTGGCTATTCGCCGAAGTAGGTCTATTCTGCTGGGCAGGAATAGCACTAGATCGGGGCATAGGTAAGGGGACTCCACCCTCCCGAAGGTAGGCGAGTCTCGACCTAAGCGCCGAGATGGCGCCCGCAGTGGGAACACGAACTATCCACAAACGCTGCCTCAGCGTGTTGAATACCCAGACACGTAAGGCAGCGATTGTGACCGTCAGCTGGTGACAGGGAACGACCGCATCCAGAAACGCACGGGTGGAATGACATCTTGAAAAAGACACAGTGTCACACCCGTGTTGCTCTTTTAGAAGAAGCTCTTATAACGTGCTGAAGCACCCAGGAAACGACCGGGGCAAAACACAGGGAATAGTGCAGCCTGTGTATGCACTCACTATTGGAACGCCCTCACCGAACCAACAATCAGAGTGCTGTGAAAACAGCAGTTTTTCACCGACCTCGGTGAGCTGAACGTGCCTTCTCTCCCAGCACAAAAGCCTCTTCTCTCGCTCTCTCTCTTTCTCTCTGCTGTAGCAGGAACAGTCTTCATGGATACCTGTTCGGCTCCAAAGTGAATGACAAATGTGCGCTGCATCCGCTTCCTGTTTATACCCGCGGTGCCATTGGCCCGTTTTCTATACACTCGAAGCTGATAGGGGCTCCCGGAAGTGATCCCAATTCGTCGGTGATGTCCGACGTACGTCGAACGTGACCGACTGAAAGGGAACTAGCTTACTTTGTTGGTGGAAGGGCATTTGTAGTGGGGTCTGAAATATTACCTCCTGACTAATACGTGTTTCTTGTTTATTCTTATCGTCTCTTGACATTAATATTGCTTCCATCCTCTTGGCTGGTTGGCGCTCTTTGATGTTTTGGACTACCATCAGTCTACAGTTCTTCCCAGGACACTGAAGACACTCGTCTGGCGGTACTGCACTCTCGATTGCTATGTAAGACAATTAATACGCTGCTTTTCACATGGTTTAAATGGTTCTATTCTAGAACGTGTTATAGTTTGTTGGGTCATATAGTTATTGAGACGTTCTAGTATGCTTCAGACATTTGCATTGTATTTATTATGTATAATAAAATACAATACAATCTCCCAATGACTTAAACGATCTAGTATTATAGGCTACTTATATGTTCTCAAATTTCATTTAAAGTATTACTTAATTGGCATTTCATACTGCATTTCAGTATCTTTTTCCTATTGTTTGAGTTGCAATTCTCATCCTTGTGCTCATTTCTTGACCAGTTAAAGTTCTGTACAAGAAGTTATTTGTTTTTCTTATCTAGGTCTATTCAATTTTATTTATTTATTTATTTATTTTCTTCAATTGCCTTTCTTTTACTTCATGTCTTTATCTGTTGTTTCTTTAAATGCTAGAGGGCTAAGAAATCTCACTAAGCGAAAGGCAGTTTTCTTATATCTCAAACAATTCAAATCTGATTTTTTTTTCATCCAAGAATGTCACTCTTCTGTAGAGGATCTTAATTTCTGGAGGTCACAATGGGGACTGGACATATGGATGTCTCATGGTACGACACATTCAGCCAGTGTATGCATTTTAAAAAATCAGTTTAAAGGGAAGGTGTTTCAATGAAAATGATTCAGGTGGACGTTATATCTGTCTCGTAACTGAAATTTCAAATTTGATGTGTATTCTTGTTTGTATTTATGGTTATAACCAGCAGAAAGAAAATTAAGCCTTTATTAGTAGTTTAGAGCAGTGGTTCTCAAACCTGTTCTGGGGACCCCTCACCACTGCACATTTTGCACGTTGGAATGTTTTAAATCTGTGTTGAAAACGCATCTCTTCTCTCTTGCTTACAACTGCAAAGTTTAAGTTTGAGAAGTGACTTGTATTGGGTGTATTGTAAATTGTTGTCTTTGTAATGTTGAGAGTGTAAAGCACTTTGGTCAACTTGTGTTGTTTTTAAACGTGCTATATAAATAAATGTTGATTTGATTTGATGTCTCTCTCATCTAACACACCTGATTAAAATCATCAGCTCATTAGTAGAGACTGCAAGACTTTAATTGGGTGTGTCTGATGAGGGAGACATACAAAATGTGTAGTGGTGAGGGGTCCCCAGGACAGGTTTGAGAACCACTGGTTTGAGGAACGTGTTAAAATTATTGACTAAATACCCAAATTCCATGCTTATTTGTTGGTGGTGATTTTAATGTGGCTTTAGATAGCAGCATAGACAGACAATACTAGTTTATACTTGAAAATGTTTATGCAAAGATTCTCTTTGATCGATAGTTGGAGAAAGTTGCATCCCTCTAAAAAGATGTTCACATGGAGTAATAATTCTCTCTCCTCCCAGTTCCAAATTAACATAATAATAATTAATTTAATTAATAATTTGTTTCATTTATATAGCGCTTTTCTAGGCACTCAAAGCGCTTTACATATAGAAGGGGGGAATCTCCTCAACCACCACCAATGTGCAGCATCTCTACCAGCAGCTACCTAGTTTTCCCAGTTGGTCTCCCATCCAGGTACTGACCAGGCTCAGCCCTGCTTAGCTTTAGTGGGAAACCAGTCTTGGGCTACAGGGTGATATGGCTGCTGGCTAACATGTGGCTTATCTCTTAGGAATTATGCAATACCTCTATTGACATTTTGGCATCACCATTTTCTGACCACAAGAGTATCTTTATTCGTACCCATTTTCTTGCTTCTGATAATGTGCGCAGATTCTCTTCTTACTGGACACTTAACAACTCAATTCTCTCTTACAGTGAAGTAAAAGATGAAATCAATAAGATAATTCACAAAAATTGGAATAAAGCAAGAGAGGAGAACAGTTACAGCAGCAACTGGGAAAAATATGAAATTGGCAATTATCTTAAAAAATTTAGCAGTGATTTGGCAAAAAAAACAACAACATGAAAATACTGTTATAAAATCACCAATCTTTTATCTAAAAATGGATGAATTACTTAATTGTGAAAAAGCAGAATTGGTTGACTTACAGAGCAAAAAAAAATACACTATATTGCCAAAAGTTTTGGGACGCCTGCCTTTACATGCACATGAACTTTAATGACATCCCATTCTTAATCCATAGGGTTTAATATGGAGTTGGCCCACCTTCTTACAGCTTCAACTCTTTTGGGAAGGCTTTCCACAAGGTTTAGGAGTGTGTTTATGGGAATTTTTGACCATTCTTCTAGAAGCGCATTTGTGAGGTCAAGTCAAGTCACCTTTATTTATATAGCGCTTTTTACAATGCCGATTGTTTCAAAGCAGCTTCACAGTGTTAACAGGAAAATACTGCAACAGAATTTGATTCGGCTGTACAGCCGCTCTGGAGAGAACAGTGATGTCATCCAGCTCATTTCAATTATTATATAGTGACAATGCGGGCAGATCATTAATTTAGTTTTATTTAATTGAATATTTAGTTAAAAAATTTGAGTGTCCCGAACTGACCAAGCCAAGCCAAAGCCGACAGTGGCAAGGAACCAAAACTCCATGAGGTGGCATAATGGAGAAAAATAAACCTTGGGAGAAACCAGGCTCAGTCGGGGTGCCAGTTCTCCTCTGGCCATCATGCCGTGTCGGTGAGGCAATTACTAGATAGGAATATTCAAAAGGTCGGAGTCATCACGCCAGAGATGGGTTTATTGAGGATGTCGTGTCGATGAGGCAATTATTAAATAGGAATATTCGAAAAATCGGAGTCATCACAGCGGAGACGGTATATTGGGATGTCGTGTCGATAAGGCAATTTCAGGGGGAGTCTAATTGACACGGTCTCTGCAGACACTCCAGGGATGCGTTGGTCATGTCTGGGCGCAGGTCCACCATCTGATCTGGATACGGCCTGGATCCGGCTGACTGCAGTAAACCTCGGGATAAACAGAGAGACTAACATTAGCGTAGATGCCATTCTTTTTATGATGTAACGAGTACATCAGGTGTTATGGGAAGTGTTCCCGGTTCCGGCTGACCTAGTTAATGCAGCCTAACAATCATTTAACTGATTTGAATAGTATAAATTAAAAATGTTTTATGTGTATGCCATAGTAAAGAGATGTGTTTTCAGTCTAGATTTAAACTGACAGAGTGTGTCTGCTTCCCGAACAATGCTAGGAAGACTGTTCCAGAGTTTAGGTGCTTAATAGGAAAAGGATCGACCGCCTGTAGTTGATTTTGATATTCTAGGTATTATCAACTGGCCAGAATTTTGAGACCGCAATAGATGTGATTGAGTATAATGTGTTAAGAGCTCGCTCAAGTACTGGGGAGCTAAACGGTTCAGTGCTTTGTAAGTAATAAGCAAGATTTTAAAATGTATGCGATGTTTAATAGGGAGCCAGTGCAGTGTTGACAGAACCGGGCTAATATGGTCATACATCCTGATTCTAGTAAGAACTCGAGCTGCTGCGTTTTGGACCAGCTGCAGTTTATTTATTAAGCGAGCAGGGCAACCACCCAGTAGAGCATTACAATAATCTAGCCTTGAGGTCATGAACGCATGAACTAACTGTTCAGTATTTTGCATTGAAAGCATGTGCCGTAATTTAGATATATTTTTAAGATGGTAGAATGCAGTTTTACAGATGCTAGAAACGTGGCTTTCAAATGAAAAATTGGTATCAAAGAGCACACCCAGGTTCCTAACTGACGACGAGGACTTGACAGAGCAGCCATCAAGTGTTAGACAGTATTCTAGGTTACTACTTGTGGAGTTTTTTTGTCCAATAATTAAAAATTCTGTTTTTTTCTGAATTAAGTTGCAGGAAATTACTAGTCATCCAATTTTTTATATCAGCTATGCATTCCGTTAATCTTGTGAATTGGTAAGTTTCGTCAGGGCGTGAAGAAATGTAGAGCTGAGTATCGTCAGCATAACAATGAAAGACTAACACCATGCTTCCTAATGATATCTCCCAGTTGTAGCATGTACAGGGTGAAAAGCAACGGTCCTAGCACTGAGCCTTGCGGTACTCCATACTGAACTTGTGATCGGTGTGACATCTCTTCATTTACTGTTACAAACCGATAACAGTCAGATAAGTATGATTTAAGCCATGCCAATGCAATTCCACTAATGCCAACATAATTTTCGAGTCTATTCAAAAGAATATTGTTGTCGATAATATCGAATTCAGCGCTAAGATCGAGTAACACTAATAGAGAGATACAACCACGTTCGGATGATGAGAGTAAATCATTTGTAACGGTCACAGGCAGGGGGCGCTTGCCGCCACTCTTGTTTCTATACTACTCTGAGGAGCAAACCGTATCCCCACAAAGAAGTCAGAACTCAATGGATAGCTTCAAAACAGTTCTTTTTATTAAGTTATTAAAAGTCTTTAGGTGGGAATTACTCCCAGGAGGACTAGGCCATAGGAGGCTAGTCAATGCCAGCCCAGCAGTTCCTCATTTGACCCAGCACGAGGCTTGGGCAATAGGAGGATAGTTGATAGCAGGGCAGCAGCTACGGGTTTCCTCCAGCAGGGGGATTGAACAGTAGAAAGCTAGTTAGCGTCAGAGCAGCAGTTTCTCGTTCTCTCCAGCAGGGGGGGCGTGGACAATGAAAGGCTAGTTAGCATCAACGCAGCAGTTTGGACAATGGAAGTCTAGTCAGCATCAGCGCAGCAAATTCCTGTTCTCTCCAGCAGGGGCTCTGGCAAAGGAAAGCTAGTTAGCGTCAGGGCAGCAGTTTCTCGTGCTCTCCAGCAGGGGGCTTGGACAATGGAAGGCTAGTTAGCATCAGCGCAGCAAATTCCTGTTCTCTCCAGCAGGGGCTCTGGCAAAGGAAAGCTAGTTAGCCTCAGGGCAGCAGTTTCTCGTTCTCTCCAGCAGGGGCTCTGGCAATGCAAAGCTAGTTAGCATCAACACAGCAAATTCTCGTTCTCTCCGGAGGGGGGGGGGGGGGGGGTGGCGTGGAGAATGGAAGGCTAATTAGCATCAACGCAGCAAGTTCCCATTCTCTCCAGCAGGGGCTCTGGCAATAGAAAGCTAGTTAGAATCCAGGCAGCCACTGTTCATAACACTCGGGGTTAACTCAAGTTACCAACATAACCCGCCCAAATCACAGGTGACTGATCATCTGGAACTGTAGTGGTCTAGGTGCAGACCAAACAATACAAAACCGTCAAAGCACTCGTGTACACATCAAACAGCAAGAGACTTCCCAATGTGAACACTTTAAAGAAACAGGATACTTCAAACAGTAAACTCACTGTGACCAAGGAAAACGAACAGTATCCAGGCAAACGTCTCCCTGAAGTTGGGCTGGTTAGCTGCTGTGTTAAGAGAGCAGAAGGGCAGTCGGGCCGAAGGAACACAGAAAGCTTTTGGTTCTACTGACGAAGGGAGTGAGGCAGAGAACCCAAGATATGAGAGAAACTCACAATGACGTACAGATCAGAGGAGTCACAAGCAGTCAATCTTCCCACCACATTGAACTACAAAGTAGACATATATAGCACTTAACTTGACGGCATCGGGGCCGTGTTTCCACAACGGCGGCACGCGAAATCCAATTCCGTCAGAATGCCGGTTTTGTTTCAGATCCTCATCGGCTTCACACAAACGCCCACGTCAGATCACCGGCTGGGTGCCTTTTATGGGTGCCGTCTTCTCCCCCGAATCTGCTAAGCCCATACTGCCGACAACCTCCAACATATAAAGCACTCCCGCCCAACATGTGTACCAATCGCCAGCCTAGTTTCTTCCCGCCGAACACCTGAAGCTAGTTTGTCTAATAGATCGCTAGATTGACAACTGTTTACATCTAGACACAGGGGGCAGCCATTTTGCTGGGTGTTACATTAAAAACATTCCCCAAGGGAAACCAATTCCCTGGCGTGTGTTCCTCCCCCACTGAACATAGTCACCCCGTGACATAACTCTGATGAGAGCAGTCTCAGTACTATGATACGGTCTAAATCCTGACCGGAAATCCTCACAGATACCATTTCTTTCTAAAAAGGAGCATAGTTGTGAGGACACTGCCTTTTCTAGTATTTTTGACAGAAAGGGTAGATTTGAGATTGGCCTGTAATTGTCTAATTCTGTAGGATCAAGTTGCGTTTTTTTAATAAGTGTTTTATTGATAGCCAACTTAAACGTTTTTGGTACATATCCTAATGACAAGGATGAATTAATGATATTTAGAAGAGGATGTATAACCTCTGGAAGCATCTCTTTTAATAGCCTAGTCGGTATAGGGTTGAGCATACATGTTGTTGATTTTGATGATTTAATGAGTTTAGCCAATTCTTCTTCTCCTATAGCAGTGAATGAGTGTAATTTTTCCTCAGTGACACTACAATGCACTGTCTGATGTGGTATTGTAGTAGACGGCTGCATGGTTATAATTTTTTTCCTAATATTATCAATCTTACACAAAGAAGTTCAAAATGTCATTACTGCAATGAAGTTTACAAACATCAGAAGTTGAAGCTTTATTTTTGGTTAATTTAGCCACTGTATCGAATAAATACCTAGGGTTGTGTTTGTTTTCTTCTAAGAGAGTCGAGAAATAAGCAGATTTAGCAGTTTTTACAGCCTTTCTGTATGCAATCATGCTCTCTTTCCACGAAATGCGAAAAACCTCCAGTTTGTTTTCTTCCAGCTGCGCTCCATTTTTCTGGCTGCTGTTTTAAGGGCCCGAGTGTGCTCGTTGTACCACGGCGTTGGACTATTTTCTTTAATCTTCTTTAAGCACAGGGAAGCAACTGTGTCTAAAGTACTGGAAAAGAGAGAGTCAATAGTTTCTGTTGCAACATCGAGTTCCTCTAGGCTATCTGGGATGCTGAGGAGATGAAACTGATGAGGAAGATTATTTACAAAGCAATCTTTAGTGGTAGCGGTGATAGTCCTGGCATATTTGAAGTGAGGGGACGGCTTTGCGTCTTTTTCATTATCTACATGGATATTAAAATCACCAACAATTAGTACTTAGTACTACTAGTACTAGTAATATTAGTACTTACTGCAGTCGGCCGGATCCGGGCCGTATCCAGACCAGATGGTGGCCCTTAGCCTGGACATGACGACCATATCCCTGAAGTGTCTGTAGAGACCGTGTCAATTAAACTCCCCCCTGTAAATGCCGCATCGACACGACATCCTCATTAAACCCGTTCCCGGCGTGACGACTCCAATCTTTCAAATAATCCTACGAATATCTATTGATCTAATATGACTTCTGACCTGTAATGTGCCAGAATCATAATCATACACTATTTGTTCGTCGGCCAGAGGAGAACTGGCACCCCGACTGAGCCTGGTTTCTCCCAAGGTTTTTTTTTCTCCATTCTGGCCCTGAAGGAGTTTTGGTTCCTTGCCACCGTCGCCTTTGGGGACACTTAAATTTCAACTATATTACTGATCTGCCCGCATTGACACTATATGATAATTGAAATGAGCTGGATGACATCACCGTTTTCACCAGAGCCGAATCAAATTCCGTTAAATTATTTTCCTGTTACCACTGTGAAGCTGCTTTGAAACAATTGCCATTGTAAAAAGCGCTATATAAATAAAGGTGATTTGATTTGATTTGATTTACTTTATCTGCAGCCAGTACTAACTCTGATAGAAAATCAACAAATTCTTTGGTAAAGTCTGTATGGTGCCCTGGTGGCCTGTATACAGTAGCCAGCACAAATGTCAAACGGGATTTATCAATTACACTACATAACGTTACATAAAGCACCAAAACTTCAAAGGAATTATATTTGAAACTAGACTTCTGAGTAATACTGAAGATATTATTATACATTACAGCAACACCTTCAGCTGAGACGCGCCTCGTGTTTATAACAATAATCTTGGGGGGTGGACTCATTTAAAGTAATGTAGTCGTCAGGTTTTAGCCAGGTTTCTGTCAAACACAGCACATCTAGATTATTATCTGTAATCATATCATTAACAATAAGCGCGCTTTTGGGGAAAGGGATCGAATATTCAGCAGCCCGAGCTTTATCGTTTGTTCATCTGTATTATATCTGTTATTTATTTTTTGGACATCAATTAAATTTTTACTGTTGAATGGTTTTGATGGTTTTTTGTATTTACTAATCAAGGAAAACACAGTCTCTATGTGTTAATATCTAGGTGAAAGAGTCTCTGTGTGCTGGGATTTATCTGACTTCTGTGACGTGAGACAGCTAGCAGGCGGTCGGTTAAGCCAGTCCATCTGCTTCCTGACCTAGGCCCCAGTTAGTCAAGGTTTAGCTCTAAGACTATGTGCCAAATAACTAGAGAGAAGAGCGGCACCATCCCAGGAAGGATGGATGCCATCTTTTTTCAACAGGTCAGGTCTTCCCCAAAAGCTTTTCCAATTGTCTATGAACCCTATGTTATTTTGCTGACACCACTTAGACAACCAGCCATTGAATGATGGTAGTCTGCTAAGTATCTCATCACTCCGGCGAACAGGGAGGGAACCAGATTAAAAAACGTCATCTGCCATCGTACTTGTGAGTTTACACACCTCTTTAATGTTAATTTTGGTGATCTCCAACTGGCGAAGTTGAACATCATTAGTGCCGACGTGAATAATAATCTTCTAATGGCATTAGCCAGCACTTTTAAATTTGCTTTGTCAGGTGCTCTGGCTCCCGGTAAACATGTGACTATGGTGGCTGGTGTCTCTATTTTCACGTTTCGTGTAATAGAATCGCCAATAACTAGGGCACTTTCAACAGGATTCTCAGTGGGTGCGTCACTGAGTGGGGAGAACCTGTTTGATGTTCTAATCGGAACGGAAGAGCGTTTTTTTTATCCGCGACTATGCCGTCTCACAATGTACAGAGTTCACTAAGCTAGTCGCATCCAAAGCAGTGTCTAAAGCTGTTACATTCTCACTACTCTCAAATAAAGTCTGGATGCGTGTCTCTAATTCTGAAATCTTCTCTGTCAGCCTGACTATCTCCCTGCATTTATCACATGTGAAGCCCTGTTCGCCGACAGAGAAAGATATACTGAACATGTAACAGGCAGTGCAAGTGACAATAACAGGAGAAGATGACATGGCTTACCGTTTGTTGATTAAACCAACTCACCACTGTTGTTTGATGGACTCTATTGACTATTCCAACTCACCACAGTTGTTTAATGAACTCAGAAAACAGGAGACAGGAGACCCGGATGCAGAGATGGCAGGCTAACAGGCTAGCGAAATGCTAACACGTGATAGTGATTTAGATTAAAAGTTAGCGATGTCAGATTTAATGTGGTAGGCAATATTAGACAATATATGGTGATGGGTAAGTTATATTTAGCAGTTTAAACAACAGGGAATGATATCAAATAGAGATTCAAAAGCAAGCAAACCACACGTGAGCGCAGCAGGACAAACAGGAGCAATCGATCAGCAGCAATCGATCACCAAACTATGTTGGACGAGAAGGCCTGGCTCGCAGTCTTCACTCTAATTCATCCCAAAGGTGTTCTATCGTGTTGAGGTCAGGACTCTATGCAGGCCAGTCAAGTTCCTCCACACCAAACTCGCTCATCCATGTCTTTATGGACCTTGCTTTGTGCACTGGTGTGCAGTCATGTTGGAACAGGAAGGGGCCATTCCCAAAATGTTCCCACAAAGTTGCGAGCATGAAATTGTCCAAAATGTCTTGGAATGCTGAAACATTAAGAGTTCCTTTCACTGGAACTAAGGGGCCAAGCCCAACCACTGAAAAACAACCCCACACTATAATCCCCCCTCCTCCAAACTTTACACTTGTCACAATGCAGTCAGGCAAGTACCGTTCTCCTGGCAACCGCCAAACCCAGACTCGTCCATCGGATTGCCAGACAGAAGCGTGATTCGTCACTCCAGAGAACACGTCTCCACTGCTCTAGACTCCAGTGGCGGCGTGCTTTACACCACTGCATCCGGCTTTTTGCATTGCACTTGGTGATGCAAGGCTTGGATGCAGCTGCTCGGCCATGGAAACCCATTCCATGAATCTCTCTACACACTGTTCTTGAGCTAATCTGAAGGCCACACAAAGTTTGCAGGTCTGTCGCTATCGACTCTGCAGAAAGTTGTCTTTCTGCAGAAAGTTGACTCTGCGCACTGTGCGCCTCAGCATGCGCTGACCCTGTTCTGTGATTTTACGTGGCCTACCACTTCGTGGCTGAGTTGCTGTTGTTCCCAATTGCTTCCACTTTGTTATAATACCACTAACAGTTGACCATGGAATATTTAGTAGTGAGGAAATTTCACAAATTGACTAATTGCACCAATCCTATCACGGTACCACGCTGAGCTCCTGAGAGCGACCCATTCTTTCACAAATGTTCGTAGAAGCAGTCTGCATGCCTAGGTGCTTGATTTTCTACACCTTTGGCCATGGAAGTGATTGGAACACCTGAATTCAATAATTTGGAGGGGTGTCCCAATACTTTTGGCAATATAGTGTATATAAACATAAAGCTGAAAGGGCGTTTATTAGATAGCACAGAAAGTGGATTGAAGAGGGTGAACAAAACTGCGTATTTTTTCAGCTTGGAAAGACACCAAGCTAAAAACAACCAAATTCAAAAACTGATGATTAATGGAAATATTAGTGATGACCCAAAAATATCGCAAAGTTCTCAAGATTCCAAATTTTACAGTGATTTTTATATTTCTAAACTATCCCAACAGCATATGAATGATTTCTTTAAATCTTTATCTAATTTAAACCAGTTGAGTGATTTAGATAAACACTTTTGTGATGCCTCTATCACAGAGGTGGAAAGTAACTACTTACAAATACTTTCGTTACAGTACTTGAGTACATTTTTAAATTGTTTTCTACTTTCTTGAGTATAATTAAATTGTGGTACTTTTACTTGAGTTGAATAAAAAAATAAAAAAATAAACTTCCCTACATTTATTTTTCACTAAAAGTACAAGTACTTTGACCAAGGGCCCGACGGAGCAACAGGGCAAGCTGACATTTGACAGGCACTTTTTTAAACTACTGCAGTGGAGCCCTGCGCTTCAGCCAATAACAAACAGGTCTGACCCAGGTGCCAAACCAATCAAAACGTCCAGTTCAGCTGGGGGCTGGGCATTCAGACCGTGTTTTGGCATTCAATCACTGGCATTCGTGTTAAACTAAATGTACGAAGCAAACTTTGTACGAAGCTGAAATAACCTCAACATTAGCAACAACAGTGAAATAAGATCGCATGATTAATAAGATATATTATTAACTAACATGAACTTGTGATAGATCTGCCAGGCTCTCTCACCAGTCAACCACAGTGCACCCAATCACCTGAGTATTAATCACGCACACCTGCACCTCATCTGCACCCTCATCAACTGGCTTTTAAAGCACACACCTCACCTCAGTTATTTGTCCGGTCTTGTTCATGCTACACGGACTACTTACCTGTGTCTCCAGCGATTTCTCCTGAGTTCTATTCTCCAGCGTTTACCTCCAAGAGTTACCCTTTATTCTCCATGATCATCTGTCAGAGGTCGAGGTGTGTGCATCCAACCTGGTCTCCTCTTCACTGAATCTCATGAGTCCCTGCACCTGTAAGGAAAAGACTTTCCATCACTCTTACATCAACTGTACATCAAGTCTCCATTGAGTGTTTACTCACCTGTTGATATTGCCTGTTGCTCCATGCTGTCTCAAATAAACTCTGTTTACCATTCCTCTTTGTGTTCTGAGTATACATTCCATAAGAAGACCGGACCTAAAACAAAGAGATGATTCATTCAGCACGAATTTCCTCGATCATTTCCGGGAGGTGTTTGGAAGACCCATCGGTGATTCATCAGTCGGTGAGAAACTTTATCACCTCCATCAAAGAAGTAAACCTATCAATGAGTATGCACTTCAGTTTCGTACCCTCGCTGTGGCCAGTGGGTGGAATGAGCGCTCGCTCCTGACCACCTATAGGCAAGGACTCGACCCTTCAGTGCGGCTGCAGCTCCCTGCATACAACGACACCATCAGCCTCGAACATTTCATCCAGCTGTCCATCCGAATGGCCAGTCGTATGCAGCCGTGTTACGAAGGACACCAGGGTCAGCAATCCTCCTACCATCGCCAGCCAGAGTCCATCAGCGCTACAGAAATGATGTTTCATTAACAAAGTTCGGGAGGAGCACATTCAAATGATCTATCCAATCATCATGTCATTCCAACCAGCTGTCAGCAATCAGTAATCAACATGTCTACCCAATCAGCACAAGTGGAGGATCATATAAATACCCAGTCAACTCACCAATGTTCCTTGACAGGTTTTCAGCATTTGGTCCTACCCATCTGTTACAATGTCTGAGATTGAACTTTTCCCATCGATTGACGATTCCCTCGTTGTCCAGGATCCTCTGCAGCATCCCACCGATGCAAGGAGCACCCAGGCTCAACAGGACACCGCAACCAAACCTCCAGCAACACAGCGCAGCCGTCGGCCCAGCCGCGCCGCCTCCCGTACCCCGAGACGTCTAGGCTTTCCCCTTACCTCCACCATCAAGACATCCACCACCATCTCCAGCATCCTCCTACACCTCAGCACAACCCACGATTCCTGCAATAGAAAAATTGACAGTGTTGGGGTTAAGACAAGCACTAATCAGCGCTGACGTTCATTTTTCTAGGAGGATGAATAAAGCACAACTGTACAACCTGTACGTGTCACTCCAAGCAGCTTTCCCATCTCCAAAATCCACTCCACCTTCCAAAGCCGCAAACAGGGCGAGTAATCACAAGGACCCGAACTCACGCTCCCATAAAACACCTTCTACCTCCCTCGCAGGAACGGTTCTTCCCTGAGCATCAGGCCGCAGTAGCAGGCCTTCAGCTAGTCTGGGCCGCGCCCCAGATCCCGCTGCCGCCGCCGCCACCAGGCCCAACTCTTCTCTCTGCTCCGCCGAGCTACAGACCGCAGCTTTCTCCAGCGCTGCGCCTCACGTCACAATGCCAGCTTCTATTGACACAGGCCGCCTGTTCAGTATGAGTCTGCCTCCGCCAGCAGTGCAGGCTCCGCTATCACAGCCTTTTCCTGCCACTTTCTCTAACCCTTTCCCTTGTCCATGGCCAAGTCAAGTCACCTTTAATTATATAGAGCTTTTTGCAATGCCGATTGTTTCAAAGCAACTTCACAGTGTTAAACAGGAAAATAATGCAACAGAATTTTACTGTCCCCAACTGAGCAAGCCAAAAGTCAAAGGCGACGGTGGCAAGGAACCAAAACTCCTTCAGGGCCAGAATGGAGAAAAAAACCTTGGGAGAAACCAGGCTCAGTTGGGGTGCCAGTTCTCCTCTGGCCGACGAACAAACAGTGTATGATTATGATTCTGGCAACATTACAGGTTAAAGTCATTTTAGATCGAAAGGTATTTGTAAGATTATTCGAAAAATCGGCGTCGTCACACCGGAGACAGGTTTAATGAGGATGTCGTGTCGATGTGGCATTTACAGGGGGGAGTTTATTTGACACAGTCTCTGCAGACATTTCAGGGATGCGTTGGTCATGCGATGGTGGACCTAGGCGCAGGTCCACCATCTGATCTGGATACGGCCCGGATCCTGCTGACTGCAGTAAACCTCGGGATAAACAGAGAGACGAACATTAGCGTAGATTCTTCTTATGATGTAACGAGTACATCAGGTGTTATGGGAAGTATTCCCGGTTCCGGCTGACCTAGTTAATGCAGCCTAAAACAATCATTTAACTGATTTGAATAATATAAATTAAAAATGTTTTATGTGTATGCCATAGTAAAGAGATGTATTTTTAGTCTAGATTTAAACTGACAGAGTGTGTCTGCTTCCAGAACAATGCTAGGAAGACTGTTCCAGAGTTTAGGTACTAAATAGGAAAAGGATCGACCGCCTGCAGTTG